>OX421882.1:34724840-35924840 GCA_949128085.1 Cetonia aurata
TTGAGAATTATCTCGGCCCGGCCCGCTCTTTCCTCAAGCGGGCCCGACCCGGCCCGTCGCGTTTGCCACCCTAGCCCGTCCAAGCCCGTCATTCGGCCCGTCGGCCCGTGTGAATCGCCGATTGTCCTTCCAAAAGTTTATCTTTCTGTAAGAAAACTGAAAAATTTAAAGAATTACATTTTTTATGTTCAACTGCAAATATTGCTAAAGTTTATTTAGCAGCTGGTGGCTTAATAGTAGAATAGGATAGACAATTTATATAATAGTTGTCATTACCAATAAGCATATGAATTTTACATATTTTTTTTTTTTTTTTTTTTTTTTTTTTTTTTTTTTTTTTTTTTTAATTTCATTACAATCTAATAAACAGCTTATAGTAACTTATAATTTAATAATAATAATAAAACTTTAATAAACCAAAAATAAACTCTAAAAACAATAACAAACTCTTAGCAAACTTATAATAAGTAACTCATAAAAATCTATGAAAATCTATGAAATAATAAATAAGTTATTGATAAATAAGAACAACAACTAAATAGATCTGTTTTTTAAAAACCAAAATAAATATTCCAATATTTCTTTGAAACTCAGAAAACGGTATTGAAATTAGAGAAACTCGCCTAATCTTTCTACTAACAAAATAATCAATTAGGAATAATTAATTCTTAGAATACATCATTTCACGTTAATAAAATTACAGATTTCTATATCAAAGTCAATAAATATTTGATATTTAAAATTTCGACGTGAGATAGCGCCAGTAGGATCAATTGCGGGATCTATTTAGTTTAAAAGGTTCTAACCGATTGCTGAACATGATTTTTTCATTTTGAAAGATATAAATTTAGACGATTGAAATAATGTGAAAGAAATGCGAAATAAAAATTGAAGCTGACGAAAAGTAAATAATTTAAATGAGTACATAGGTAATAAAATCTAAGTGTAACCAACTTCAAGTGAAAGCAAGTGTTATAGGTAACTGAAATCAGCTGTTGTCATAAGTGAGAAACAATAACATAAATATATAGTAGTAAGTTGTAGAAAAAATTCTAAATGAAAAGGTAGCTGTTCCACCAAGCAAATAATTGCTTTTCGGTGGATAATAAATCCTGTGAAGCAGTGTACACAAATATGAATTATAAATAAATAATATCAGGTTGACATGAATTGAGAAGTATAAGTGTAGTTTCTGTTATGAGTAGATGTAATTAACTTAAGAAGTGTCTTTTAAGTTCTCTTTTTAACGACGAAATTGATGGTAAGAATCGCAACTCAACAGGTAAGTCATTATATAACCTAGGCACTACAACACTAACACACGACTGACCGTACTTATTATTGCTAGTTGGGACACACAAATCACCCACACCTATTGATCTTGTGGCATGTTGATGATCGACCCTGGGAAACTTGTGGAGGTTGAAATAATGGTTGAGCAGCATACGATATCGGTACAGGTCCTTTATCGAGAGAATCCCCCTTACCCTGCATAGGTCTTCGCTAGGAATCCTCACAGCCGACATATTCCGAATAACAAGTCGCTGTACCGAGCACAGTCTTTGAAGCAGGTATTCGGAAGCACTGCCATAAATAGTTATTCCATAAGCAATAATAGACTGAACGAGGGAATAATAAATGGTATACATCGTGCGAAGCGGCAGAAATTTCGATAGGTGGTAGAAACGGTGACCAAGAAGTCTCACTCTCGCACACAAGTTGGAAATGTGTTTAGTCCATAAGAACGCCGAGTCGATAGTCAGTCCAAGATAGCAGAACGTGTCCACCACCTGCAGGTAGGTGTCACAACCGCAAACACCAGCACGAGCCTCCACCGAGTGAAGGCAGTCATGGCCATGACAAATCACAGCAGGCAGGTGGTTTGACCTTAGATGCGGGGACGCGATATGCATGATTTTGGTTTTTTTAACATTTATTATTAATTTTTTGTTATGCGCCCAAATCTGAAGCGCTGTGAAGAGGCATTGCAGATGCTCAAACGCTGAATTAGCATCACTCGAGGCTGTCACAATGGCAATATCATCCGCATACAAGTAATACTGACAGTCCACCAGGTGAGCCCCAACGTCGTTTATAAATAGGGAGAAGAGAAGCGGACCCAAAATGCTCCCTTGAGGTACTCCCTGTTGTAGAGGCATCAAGTCCGACTCCATCCCCGCCACAGCTACCCTGAAGAAACGCTCATTCAGATAGCTTCTGAACCAGTTATGTAGCTCTCCACGGATCCCAACAGACTCCAAAACATCGAGCAACAGACCATGGTCAACAGTATCGAAGGCCTTTGAAAGGTCAACAAAAAGGCAAGCCACATGTTTATAATTATTCAATCTCGAATTAATGTAATTTGTGAAATCTTGCAGGAGAGGTATCGTCCCTTTACTCCTTCGAAAAGCATACTGCCTATTGTCCAAGATGTTATATTTCTCAACGTATCCGGAGACAGTGTTAAAAATATGTCGTTCGACCACTTTATCCACTGAGGGAAGGATAGATATCGGCCTGTAGTTCGCAGCATCCTCTTTAGTGCCAGTTTTGTGCAAAGGCTTCACCAAGGCAGTCTTTAGCAAGGTCGGAAAAACACCCTGATCCAGTGATAAATTAATCAGACGTTTCACTGGCAAGCAGAAAGCTTTAGAAAACTGAGCCATGTGGCGCATCAAAATGCGATCAACCCCCGGTGACTTCCTGGTATCGAACATGGAGATAATATTAAGAATTTCTCTCTCGGTGACATAGGAAACGACGCACGAGTTGGTAGGGATGCGACTCTGGGTTGCAGTTGGAATGGGCTCCGCACAATTTAATTGGTTGGAATGGGCTAAAGTAAAATTCTCCATTGCGAACTCCCTGCACAAATCTGTTAGCATAATCCTGATATCCTTTCTAAATCCGGAGCTTAGCGTTCTACCATCCGCCCCCCTGTGATCTCTACCCAACGCACTGTTGATAAGTCTCCACGTGCCTTTCATGTCTCCTCGACGTTCTTGGAGTAAGTCATAGTAGTACCTTCTCTTGGCCAGCCTCATTAGTCTAGTGACATTATTTCTCGCTGTACTATACTGAGCCCTCATATGGTTCTTCCTTGCGATATCCAATCTACAATCCTTCCACAGACGAAACAACCGATCTCTCCTAACCATTTCATCTACTAATTCCTGATTTATCCATGGTGTTTTTGATCTATCTGGATTTATTCTAGGTTTAATAGTACGGGCACTTGAGGCACGTACAGCAGACTGATACGAGGTAACAATATAATCATACAGAGCGCTGGGAGAGGCGATATTATTAATCTTCTCCGAAGAGAAATAGAAATCAAGCATATGACCCAGTAAGTATTCGTTCACCCTCTCCACGATTTGATATTCAGATTTAGGGATACCAGAGACATTAGTCTGGATGCAGGCAATCACAGGATAGTGGTCAGTTACTTTTGTTTGTATAATTGCACCTGACGTGACCGATCTACCTTTAAAGAAAAAATGATCTAAACATGATCTTGTTATTGCTCCCAATCGAATCTCTTCTCTCGTATAATTAAAAATTAAGCAGTCATATCCATTGGCCGAGAGCATATTAGTATACCTTGTCGTTGTAGGCAATTCATTAAAAAGATCGATATTAATATCGATATATCGATAATAGGTATTTATCTATGTTTGCCAAAATATAGATTTTGTAAGAAGTACAAATTTCAAACAAGAATGTTCATAGATAAACGTCTTTATAAATGGATTTTATTTTCTCGATGTACAAAATGCAAATAATATACAAAAAATGCAATTTTCTAAGTATAAAATGGTTGTGTGTCAGATTTTTAAATGCGTGTTCGTAAAATTTTAAAGTCTGTCCATTTATTAAATAAGAAAATAAAAAAAACAGTGAATACCAGTGTTATAGATGTAAGTTAAAGAAACGCAATTGAAAAAAAAAATAAAAATTAAAACTATCCGACAAAGATAGAAAAATGTCTTACTATTTGTAATTAAGAAATGAATGGCAGCAATATCAACAGCTTGATAAAGGTAGCAAGTGTCTACCAAAGCGTACGTACCAAAATAAAAACTCAACGTTTATTGACTTACAAATCCAATTATCAAATATCATTTTATTCGAATTGTACCTATATATGTATATATTTTACGCTCGACGGGCCAAACGAGCTCAACGGGTTTGCGGGGCGTCCGTTTCATTATAAAAAAGCCCGGCCCGCATCTGGAATTTCTCGGCCCGGTCCCGCCCGTTCGCACCTCTATTACACGTAATTGTATTAGGTACAAACTACAAACAAATTAATGTCTACATTTTAATATGATATGGTTAGGTTATATGCGCTGTGCGCATGACCAAACGCGTGATTTCAGAAGCTACCGACAGGTGTCGCTACAATACGGCCGAGTTTTCATTTTTTCAGAACGTCCAAGTTTACATGTGTACTTATACTTGAATCGCCGAACAGATGCACTAGCAACGCCGCATTGACGTCAAGATTGAAAAATCCGATTCACAATATATAAATTTTACAAGCTGTTACTTTTTGACATTTGTAGTGAATACCTAACCTTTAATATATTGTAAGGAATTTTTCGAAAATACAGCGTCCGGCAGGGAGATTTTGTGATTTTGAAAAGAGCGCCATGCGTCGTGGAGTTGACCCAGATTCATGTTTTTAGAATTGGTTAGTTACAATATGGTTACAATAGAGTCTCTTTAAATATCTGACAAGTCAATTCACAGAATCTTGCACTTGGACCAGTATTTTCACCCATAGAGCCTTTATAAAGACTGATTTATAAAATATAGGAACGCAATAATGTTAAAGATCATAAAATAAGATAGCAAGATCAATAACCAAAACACAAGTTGACAGACACTAAATGACATGTCAAATGACTTAATTATTTGGAATTGTAAGACGTAAGCGTACTCGTCGATCGACCAATGATAAATGTTATTTTGAATCTGGCGAGTTGATGACACAATGTCCATCCATTGTTGCTACTGCATCTGTTCGCCGCGTCAATTTTTTTTTATAGACCGTCCTTGTTGAAGATACAGATTAAAATGTTATAATCGGTCGAGTTTACATCTACCCCCGGTTAGCCCCCCAGGCTATAGACAGGAAACGTCAAATTATTCAATTTTAATCGTCTTGCCAACCATTGAATTACTGGGAAAAATCATGAAACACTTATTGACATCCATATGCCAATCAGTGAAATTTGCATTTTATAGTAGTACCTATATGGTGGTTGGCATCAAGAATTTCAAACTATAACTTATATATAAGGCAGTTTTTCTTACGTAGGTACACACACTAATAATATACATCCATGGTGAACACCTACATATCTATATTTACTCTTTCACAAGTATAAAAATAACAATTTCTCGGACACTAATTTACCGTGAAAACAAGTGTATCTGACAAGTATTCTATGATCTGACAGTATGACACTGTCATATCGACAGCTCGTCAGGCACCCGTGGACACCATAGAGAAGGGTTAGGTGGACACCCGTAAATATCGGATACCAACTCGACAGAGAAGTGTAATGAATTATAACACTAAAAGAGTCAACCTTGGTTTGAATAAAATCTTAACGCAGACAATATCATTTGTAACACATTATAGTTAAAAATGTGATCATGTGCCAATGACTATCTACCTGCCAACCATTGTTCTCCTTACCCTATGTTCATATATCTAGAAAAAGGTATGCACAGTAAAACCTACCCTAACCGACATCCCTTCTAACGGACAATTTTAAAATGTTCCGCCTTGTAAATATAGGAAACTAATGTATTTAGACCCCTGTGATGCAACAAATACTTTTCTAACGGACACGGACAACCTAATTCGCGTCACCAAGATATAGTTTTACCCGAATGGATACATTTAAAACGTAGAATTTTATTTTTTGAATTTGCACCTATAAAAAAATAAAACAAAAATTCCTAATGAATAAGTAAATGAGGGAAGCAAAAAGAATAGCAAGTAATATTTAAAATAAAGAAAACCTTCTTGAATGTTTTTTTTTCTTGATTGATGTGCGACGTGCGTACATACCAGCAGTATTAAAATGAATTTAGTAAACTCTTTCATACATACATGTGCGCATATTAACATTTTAATAATCATTTTTGTGCACTTTTCTCCCGTGAGTGTCCGTTGTAGAGGGTTTTTACTGTACAAGGTAGTTCAACATGCAAATAAACTATTCGTTATCATAAAATAGCTGTGCTGAATAAAACAAGGAAAAAGAGAATTAAGAAAAATAAAGAATTAGTTAAAATACTTAATTGTTGGGCGTAACGCATATTATCTAATAATAATCGCTTACTTACCAAAATCTACTTCTAACTTCACATGTGATTAAATACTGCGTAATGATAAAAAGATAATTCAAATCCTCATTCAAAACCAACAATGATAAACATTATAATTAATATGAGATAATGTTAAGTGACATTAAGGATAGATGAACTTATATAGCTAAACATAACTATTTTTACATTGATTTGATAAAACCGAAACATATGATATTATTTTCTTAATATTCTACGAAATGGTATTTTTATGTGGTAAGCTATATCTCATAGTCTATCAATTTATCATTTCAATCGATTCAAAGCAATCGTGAAAATATTTCATATTTTGTTTGATACTTTTTTTAACTGAAGTAAAAGAACTCATTGAACGCTTTACGTTGTTACACTTTGCATTGAATCGAAAATGACATTGATTTCAATAATTCATTTCGCTTTTTTTAATCATAGACAACGTTATTTTGAAGGCAATTTTAAATTCATTCTCTTTACTTTTAATCTGGCAACTGCAATTACGACTTTAAAAAAACCGTTACCTCACTTAGCGGTTCCTTTTCGCGCGGGAATATTTAACTTACGCGCCACGAAATTTAAACTCGCTTATTTTAAATTTATTCATTAATTTATTCATTAAATTTATTCCATTTACTTAATTCTCTGCATGTATACCTTTTACCAGTTGTCGGCACCTACTTTCAATTGCTTTGTTTATATCAAACATTAATTTTATATTCTTCTCAACTTCTCTAGATTTTTCAAAAACTTCAATTACCACACACTCTCTCATCATATCATACTTTTTTCATCTGTGCATTCGTAATTTCTGACTTTTCTTTTAATTGTTACGAAGCTGACAAATGTTTGATTCGCCTTTTGTGTAATTCAATTACACAAAAATCTTGCAAAAACAATATTCTTTCTAGGTGCGTATTATTCTGCACCATGTTATATTCAATAATATAGTTTAAAATAATTTTTATTGTTTACATACATAAGTTATACAACTCGTTTGGACGTTGTATAACAAAATAGTTATTTGTATCACTAGGCCAGAAACTATAGTTTTGCGAGTGTGAGTACGGTTTGTGGGGCCGAGGCGAAGCCGAGGTCTCACAAGTGCGAATACTCGCAAAAGAGTTTCTGGCCGTGTGTTACACACTATTTTTTGAGCCGACAAATCTTAATTTTGTTGTAAATAATAAAAGAAATTAACGCTAGGGAGTTAACAGTACAGGTTGGCAATACATATTACGTATGAATTTTGAATTGGAAATCAGGGTTAAGATATCTTAGTGTTTTGACGTTTTAATTTTCTTGGTAGTTTTGATACATATTCATCAATAATAAGGACAATGGAGACCCCAGCTCATATTACAGAGGTTGTGTGTGAAGTTATTAACCATTTATTACCTGTAAAATCTTCCGAAAATAGAATTGCAAAGAATATGAATTAATTAAGAGATTGTGTAGCGAGAATTCTGTCATCTGTCATCGAATCTATAATTAATGGCGGAAATGTCAGTAATTCCAATATAGTGTTGCCAACCAATAGTGGTCTTTTTGGCGGCCTAGGCCGGAGAATGGTAAGTTTCCGGCCGATTTATAGTAATGCAAAATCAGTGTTTCTGGACGGAGGCGCAAAAACAAACTTTTTCTCAAAAACACTTTATTTATTAATTTTACAATTTCACTGTTTGACACTTGATTTGAACAATTGGAGCGTTTGGTAACTATACGAGCACGCCTGTTTACCTTGTATTGTATCTTGTAGGCACGGTTTAGTACTTGCTGACTAACGCTTCGGCGCTAGTATCGTTTCTTTGACCAATAAGTTGAAGTATGATGACGCGTCGTCAACGACAACAAAAAAACATTGAAATTTTATACACATCCGTCATTTTGAAATTTGTGCGTTTTCAATCGTTTGAAATTGCTATTATCTCTTTGTGATTTGTGAGTGAAAAGGCTGTAATAATTGTGAATATCCGAATTTGCAATAATAGGTGGCTGAAATTGCTGTGCGTAAGGATGTTTTGGTACAAAAAGTGTTTGAAGGAAATGCCCAATTTACGATGAAGCGGTGAGAATTGTTGATAATAATTACAAATAAAACAGGTGCGAAGAAAGACGGAGTTTGCACCAGAAGCTATCAGCTTATATATATATTTAGTTAAGTAGTATTAAGTAAGCGATTTATTTTAATTTGTGGTTATGTATTGCAAATATTTGTACTGTATAGTTATGTATTTATGTGCGCACAATAAACGATTTCGTTCTAAGTTTTATTTTATTTTCTATGCCCATTCATTTAAGTGCAAAAAAAATTTAAACAATAAATTTCAAATTGTAGATAATATCAAATCTCCCGCGTATTGGAAATAGTTCTTGCTGACTAACGCTACGGGCCACCAGTCTTAAAAGGTTTGAAACTTTGCTCGTGCCGCGTGAAATTACATGGGAGGTACACATCTATTATACGTATATATATTTATTATCTATGTATACGAGTTATACTGCAGCAAATGCACGCGACGCGAGACTGCAATCTGAACTGCTCTATTATTACCTTGGCCTACTTTTATATGTTTACTAAATGCTTACTATGCAAAGATAGGTTATCGTGAATGTTCCTGAATTGCACACTTACGGGACTGTAACTCATATATGACATGTGTATTCTCACCAGAAATAACCTATATTCTAACTTTTGACTAAACAAAACCAGAACTGTCAGAGAACCAAGTAAGACAAAGAAGTGTATCTTCCATCCCCCTTCATCGGCGGAAATTTGTGCCACTGGTTCTATACGCGACCCGCAATATACTTACAATTAGTAGTATTACATATATGAATATAGTAGTATTACATATATGCAGTTTACACTGATTTACACTTAGTAGATGTCAGTCAATGTATAACACACGGTATAACATTGATTTGACATATACACGCAACTTGACCAACCATTAGTGATTAGTTATTTATGTATTTTCTTTGACATTTTAAATAGTCTTAAAGTGCGTAAATAAATCAATTATATATATCGCCTGTGTTGTTTCTTTAAATCCCGCTGACGCTTCCATCGTCGGAAAACGTTACAATTGGTGTCAGGTGTGGGATTGTTTGGGTATATATTCATGAATAATTTGAGTGAACTAATGGTGCATAATTAGAGACGATGTGACGAAAGTGGCAGACCTTAAACGCGAATTATAGGAAAGGGATGAAGGCACAAGTGGGAAGAAGCCCGAATTACAGTTGCCGTTGAGGAAGTAGTAGAAGCGGCTGGCGGAGATCCCAAGACATACTTATTTGAAGTACCTGGTGAAAATGGCGAACTAACGGAATTTTAAAATTTAAAAAGCGAACTAACGGAAAATTCTAGAAACATGGAAGAGAAGTTGCAGAAAATTTTAGAAATCTGAAAGAGAAAGTTATGGAAAATTCTAAAAACTTGGAGGAGAAAGTTAGGGAAAATTCCAGACACTTGGAAAGGAAGGTTATGGAAAACTCTAGAAACTTGGAAGAGAAGGTTATGGAATATTCCAGAAACTTGGAAGAGAAACTTGTAGAAAATTCTGTGAATCTAAAAAAAAGAACTAACGGAAAAATTTGTTAAAAATTCTGCTCAGGATATGGAGGAAGAGCTGTCGAAGAATTGGACGAGCGCATGATGATGCTATAGGAACAATTCCAATGTGGAACCATCCCGAAGAATAAAGCCATTGGAAATTCTACCAAAATGCTGAGCAGCAAGACTGAAGCAAGAAATACGCCTTTGGAGGACTATTTAACAGTACTGGAAACGACGGCTACGGTATTTGGCTCAACAGAAGCTACAAAAGCAACCCTGCTATCACTGGCTTTGGCAGCAATGCTCTAAAGGTACTCCAAACTATTCCTTCATCGGAGCGACAAAATTACCAAACACTACTCAATCAGCTGGAGATGCGTTTCTGTAATAGACATCTGCAAAAATATATATTGCTCACAGTTAAAGAATCGCTACCAGAGGGCAAACGAGGCTCTACAAGAATATGAAGCCGACATCGTTCGTTTGGGTAACAGTGTGTACCCAACGGTTAACACTTTCAATGAATTATATAGTTGCTTTAACTAAACAAATATTTTTAATGAATTAAATAATTTGTTAGACGATACATTATATTTATAATTATGTTTATTAAATCCTTTGTATAATTCAAATTTGTATATTATTTAAAGCAACAAATTATTCTGTCACTACAAATATATTTTCGCGTTACGCCAATAGTTTATATATTTATTACGACAATATTACTTGGTGTGCATAAAGAAAAACAGATGTTGGAATAACTACTAAATATTAAGAGGCAAATAATTTGTTTAGTTAACACAATCAAGTGAAATAGTTATTGCGAATAATTTTCTTTAAAGCAACTATCTGCTATTATATTTGCAACAACTAATAATTTAATTAACTTAACACAGACTTTACTTGAACCTACAAAATTTGGACAACATAATTATTTGTTTCAATTAATTAAACCTTTGTTTCCCTATATCGAAAGAAATAATTTAATTGAATGAAACAAATTTTGCTTGACTCAAATAAAAAGATTAAAAAACTTTTCATCAATACTAACATCAAAATTGCATTTACCTCTGCTATACCTTGTAAGAAATTCTTCACAAAATTGAAAGCATCCATACCCAATGAACAAATGAACAATATAGTATACGCAGTAAAATGTCAAGATTGTTTACAATACTATATTGGTCAGACTTCACAGAGGTGGAGAGAAAGGGTCACACAACATCGAAGTGACGCCCGAGTAAACCCTAGAAAATGCGCTCTAGCCGCTCATATCAGAGAAAAAGGTCACCAAATTAATTTCGAAAACGTTAAAATTCTATATAAAGAAAATAATCAAAATAAAAGAATCTTCCTTGAAAATATAGCCATTTCTAAACATAAAAACAACCTCAATAGAAAAGAAAATTCATTAACACTTCCTCCAGTATATAACAACCTTCTAAATCACATACAATACAATTTACATTAAATTTTTTTTACATTAAATTATCTTTATGATTAATATTCAGATTAGAAAACATACCTATTTTGGATCTCGAATTGATTAACTACATATAATGTCTTGGTAATTTCTATTGTTTACAAAAAATGTTTATATAATGAGAAAAATTAGCAGCCCTATGTTATAAAATTAAATTAATCAATCAAATTGACATATATGACAAAATTGTAAAGTTCAATAGTTAAGTGTAAGTAAAATGTTAATTGTGCTTGTAATTACCTTGGTTGTGATAAATATCCTTTTAGGTCTGATGAAGGAATAATAAAAAATTCCGAAACGTTACCAAAAATACAAATAGTATTTTATTAAAACCCTTATTCTGTTATTGTAACAGTAAACTACCGAATTAATATAAATATATATATATATAACCAAATTGGAATCAATTTAACCCCATAGGAATATATTTTTTGTACTTATACATAAATGTATATTCCCATATTGTCTAAATTGCAAAATAAGTTCGAACCTTTCGCATAGGGATAGAAATCTATTTTCGTGATTATGCATAAATATATTCTGCCAGTGAGTATCTATCGCTTTCTTTTATTTTATTTCATTACTGTTGCTATTTATACTTTTAACTTGTAATTGCCAGTAACTTTGCTCTCACTAGCAGTCATTTACTATTCACTTATAGAAACGGATTAATTGCGTCACTTTTAAATTAATCTCAGGAATTCGGCTACCACGTGCTATTCCTTCTTTTGCCTTAATTCTAATATCAGAATACAGCAACCACGTGCTGTTCTTTTACATTAATCTTAACACCAGAAGTCAGCAACCACGTGGCCAGTTTCTTTTTCTTTTTTTTTTATTATTACAATAAAGTTATCGTTACGTTTTGGATCTTTCTTTTTTTATTAATCATTACAGGGACTCCAAGCGTCATACTCGTGTGTACCGCTTTTCTTACTAAGTTGCATCAGGTGGAGCACACACTGCGTCCGCACGCCACGCACACCTGATCGTAACAACGTAATATAATATTTTTTCCTTTCCAGTTTTTCCTTTTAATGTCAAAAAGTATTTCATGCTTAGGTTTACTTGTTTCCTGATATTTATTGCTGGCTTTAATATCATCATCATATTTTTATGTACCTAGTTCAAAAAAGTAATATCTTTTCACGAAAGTGCTTCAAAATTATTATAGTGAAAAACCTTAGAGGTCTGGTATCTTGAAAAAAGTTAATTTAATAATTAGAACGACTACAGAACATAGAACCATTAAGTTGAAGAAACCTTTAAACGGAATAGTAATTCTAATCTAATTGTAAGAGAAAATCTAAGCCAAATCTTTAATTATTTATGCAACCGAAACTACAGTAGATACGGTAAAATATTAATTAAAGTTTCGGCTGCGTATCAATCGAACATTTGTGGAGGTGAAATCGTATTTAATTTAATAAAGGTGGTACTATCAGAAAATAATGTCTTGAATGACTCACTTTTTCCAATAGCTCTTATCGTCGTTTACTATTATATTGAAAGTTGAACTAGTCAACTGTTGGAACTTCCCAGTTTACCTGCGGCTATTGATATTTTTTCTAACAGAGACGGAATCACCACAGGGTGCTCTTCCTCCAGCCTTATATAAGTTGCACGGAGTATAAATACATACACATTATTAAAAAGATATTTAAATAAAAGTATTTCAACTAGTCGAATGCATTTATTAATTTCTCTGATATATAAAAAAGTCCGTTGTATAAATAAATATAAATAAAAATTCTAAAATAAAATAACGTCGTATAATAATTCCAGCCATTTCTCTACTTGCACTTCGAACACAATTTATAAAGTAATCCAAATGCACCCCCATATCTATATATCTGTACCCTAGAGGTAAACGATCGTAACTCCACTTTTTTACGAAACTGAGTTAAGATTGTTTTTAACATTAGTAAGTGTAAAGTTATCTTATATTTCTTGTTCCTGGGAAATTCGTTAAAGTGGACTTACGATCATTTACCTCTAGGGTACAGATATATATATCACGCTATTTTCATTATTCACAGAAGTGAGACTAATTTACTTTAAATATAGGACTCGATCTTCAAAAAAGAAATATTATCCGACCCCTATATATGATCTCTTTCCAGCACGGGTGGTTTACAGGGACGTATTCATTACTTTACTATTTTAGAATAATAAACTTTAAATTGTAAGCTTGGTTTATATTAAACAAAACATACATAAAGACTTCTCTGCGTAAGACAATCTAATTTTTCCTAATACGGCTCATTATCTTATTTTCGAAATTTTCAACAAACAAATCGTTATATCCGTGGCACAAACTATAATAAACAGTTGCCCAGTATATTATTCCCCGATTTTGCACTTTTCCCTGTTGGTTCGAGATTCACTAGGTTTTATTGCTTTCCTATTCATTACTTTCTTTTTAGATAGTACATATATGTGCAAAATTGCTCTGTAAATTAAATTATCCCTTTTCTGAAAAAAGCCATCTCTAATATCATTTTGGGAACAGATTTATTTTGTACACACAACCGACAAGTTTAAAAGATTATTTGAATTGATTAGGTAGGTATTTAACATAAATTATCGTTTAAAGAATAGAAATCATAAGAAATACATATACGTATACTTTACTGCGATATTCTTAATAAACAATATTCACAAAGAATTAAAAATCAGAGTGTGGCCTGATTTCTATCCAGGATTTCACTGCTGGTATATTCAAAACATTTTGTCTTACTTTCATTAGGTTTGGATAATTATTTATGGTATCTCTTCCCAGTATAGTAGTGTACAAATCATATGCCGTTGTGAAGTAAAAATCGGCCCATGTTAGCTGTAAGCAGAAACAAGAATTAAAAGTTAAAAGCAAGTTAAAATTTCAAAAAACTACCCATTGAATATGATTAGGAACCGAAGTTGTAATTTTATACATACAATTTAAAACAACAGAAGAAAGAAAACGATGTAAAACTCTAAATTTTTAGATCCTCGAGAAACCTTAGGTATCAGTAGTATAGCTACTCACACAATAATAATAAAAAGGTTAAAAAAAACTGAATATTTGGCACCTTGAAATCAACCTTATAATATATCTTCAAAACGCCGTTATATGAGAAATTTAAACTTGGCAAACAGAAAATTTACCAGAAATATGAGTTTTTTTTTGCGCCCAAAACCTTCTCATTTAGAGGGGCCAACAAACATTGACAGCCATTCACTTAAAAGAAACGGGATCAGTAATGCTGAAAAATAATTAAATGTGAAGATATGCTGACGTTGGGAAAGAATACGAGGAGCATATTTAAATGAAAGTTGAGAACAATCCCGAAATTAGCTTAAAAAGGGTTTTCTGTGTCAAATATTTTGCATAAGGAAAACCTATATACTTTTCCCTTTAGGAAAGTTCAGGCGATACATGATACCGATTTTGCTCTTTTTGAATTTTTTAATTGGTTGCTAAACAAACAAAAAATCAAAACCAAGACTTTTTCTGCATATTTTGTTCTGTGACGAAGCTATTTTTTACACAGGACTAAATTCTTAATATGCATAATGCACATTATTACTCCTACGTCGGGGATAATATTCATGTCATAAAAGTGATGAAACATCAGAAAGATTTAGCATAAATGTGTGGATAGATGTTCTTGGCAATAATCTCCTTGGATCCGTACAAATGTCAAACTGATTAAATAGGTCAAATTATTTAAATTTTTCAGAAAACACTTTACCGGATTTGTTAGATGACATTAATTTGAGTATTCGTTAGACCTTTGGTGTGTGGCTGGGATGATGAAGGGGCGGCCCAGTTACCTGGCCGGCAAGGTGCTCAGGCCCAAATCCTTGTAATGTTTGTGTGTGGCCATACTTGAAATCTGTAGTTTATTCCCAACCAAACAGAGACACGTGATCAACTATGGCTACGGATTCAAGAGTCTTGCAACGAATTTAGGAAAAAATGGGGAATCTTTGGGGCGATTCGGCGATCATCAAATTTTATGCATTGAAAGTAACGACCTTCATGTGGAACATCTTTTGCATATTTTACTTTCGTATTTTGTCGTTTTATTATTATTTTTCTTTCTATTAAATTTATCCTCTTGTTTTTTTTTTTTGTATTTTGTTGAAAACAAAAAATTAACATGCAGTTCTCATTTTGTTGCGAGTTCGTTAATTATTAGGGAACTTATGTCAGAAAACACGACAAATTCCGTAGCGATAACAAATAAGAGGATAATACCTAATGTTCGAAAAAACTCTAAAATATTTAAATGTGACATAAAAACCGCAAAAACGTTGAGGATGAAAATTTTATGATTGACAATGTCTGTTGGCTCTTCTAAAAGAGTAGGTTATGGTCGGAATAGACAAATCATATTTACTGTGATCGATTTGATGTTTGAAGCTTAATTGATGTGCCAAGTTCCAATTTCTTAAATAACGGCGTTCCGAAGATAGGTAAGTATATATGAAAAAGATTGATTTCTAGGTGCAATCTTCAAAGCACTCTAGCTCCCTTCAGAAGCATAATTGGATAAGATGAGTTGATATCGATCGACATAAAATCATATCTAAAATCTGCTGTTATCGTTCGTGGGTAGCGTTTCTGGATACCTATATATTATTATTATACCTACGCAATGAGAAAAGAAAAACAATGAAAATATTGGCTTTTGTAGCTTTGGATTTGTTGTCTAGTTTTGCTAGTAATTAGAAAGCTCAACAAAATAGTGAAATCAGGAACGCAAATGGGATCGACGGCAACAAAAAGATTAAAGTAATCCCTTAACTAATTTTTTTTTTCTATGCTTCATTACGAAATAGAAATACCTTTTGTCCAACCAAATGTCCATTATTTTTCTTAGCCTGATGTTCTAATTTTTCAAAATAATACGGCAGTGTATCCTTCAGATGAGTCTCTTTCAATTTTTCTTTCGTTTCTGCATTATCTTCTTCGATTATTTTATAAAGTTCTAAAAAGGAAAACAATTCATTATTGTCAATAACAACATGTATTTGTACATAATATGAAATCTTACTATCTTTGACATCGCTCAGTGTGTCTACAATAGCGTCTATTTCAAAATCTTCCCAGGCGTTTACTCCGGTCAGTTTAACCATCTTCGCAACATATCTTGCTATGGCTATACTTTGTGCCCCTTTTCTCTCGTCCACTTCAAGTACTGGTAAGTGTCCAAATGGCATACCTGTAAGTATAATTTTTTAAAAAATTGACTTTTGTGTACGAGGTATTTGCTGAAATTTCAATTACACACTAATTGTAAAACATTTATGTTAGAAAAAAATACATAGTACGGTTTTCGGGGTTTTGAGAACGGTTTGAAAAATTTATCACTGGATACAATAGTGGCATTTGTCTTTTTAGATTTATTTCTTATTTTACACCAGTCCACCCAAAATCTTCGTACCCTACATTTGTCTATATACATTTTTGACCAATTTGTAGATTAATGTCCTGATTTCGTCTTTGGCTCCTCGAAAATTCTTCTTGAATCTGAAATCTGGCATGAATGAATGTATGCAGTCTCTTCAGCGTCGATCCCAATATTTTTTGTAGGTGTTTCTTCTGTGTTAGGTATGTAATTATTGGTGCTACGATTTTATAGTTCGTCAGTTCTCATCTTCGATGATGCTTTTAATAATATGCTCTTTTGGTTATTTTGTCCAAGTGTTCTTTTCTTTTCTCTTTGACCAAACTCATTATCTGTCCTCATAGTACGTTTTTAGGCACTCCCAGGATGGATTTTTGGCCCTATGTATCTAGCCGATGATCCCTTTCTCATTTGCTTTTCGATTCTATAATATCAACGTGCCATAATAAAATAGCTTTGTAATGTTCAGCCAGGTGATTTAGTTCCAATGTGTTTTGATTTTACTCCAACATTACATAGCTCATTCTGTCTTGCAAAATATGTATGCCACGAAATTCAGTTATAATAATAATAATCTTTATTGTCCAGCAGACAATGCCATTACAGGACAATGTATTGAAAAAACAAAAATTTAGTGCAACAAATAATCAAAAGTATGAGGCACAAAAAATCGGAAGAAAAAATATCTTCAAACAATACTATGATGAGTGGGATAAAGAAAGAGAAGGAAGATGAAAAGGGCTTATTAGCATTTCTGCTCATGTGAGCCATAAGGGATTTAGTTAATACATTTGTTCTTGCTTTAGGTATAAAGGTGTCCTTTGATCGAGTGCCATATATCTAGGTATAATTATGTTTGGCAAGAATAATAATTCTGGTGCATCAGTTTTGTTATATACCAGCTTCATAATATATTGCGCACTGGCAACTTCCCTTCTGCTAGAGAGAGGGGGGGGGGGGGGGGACGCGCTGTAAGAAGATTGTAATCTCTTCCCCACGGAGGATATATGCTGGAGGTTTTAAAGCTCATACATTTTCAAAATATTTTCTGAACTCTTTCCAGCTCTAATGATTGGTATATCGAATACCAGTATTTTCATGGTGTTGGTATTGGCAAATCCTCTACAAGATCTAATAATAAAACTGAGCGATTGCGAGGCTGAAGCACAAATGGTAGAGATGTGACGTAAAAATTGCAACCGCTGATCAAAAACAACAACCAAATCTTTAATTTCAGTTTGTCTTCGAACGGTATAATTATTCAATCTAAATTGATAGATTAATGGATTGTTTAATGTAGTGTAGGATACTACAGCAAATTTACCAATTGATACTAATATTTATCATATTTGCATTGCACCAGTTGTTGATAATGCGTAGATCTCGTTGCAGAGATTCACAGTCATTCACCGACATAATTTTTGTAGAGATTTTTAAATCATCCGCATAAGCTAAAACATGACATTCCAACCTACGCAATAAGTCATTAATATAAATGTTGAATAGCAGTGGTCCCAGGTTCTTAGCAGTTTGCTGCAGCTTCTTTGTTTATATGTCGTATTGATGCATAGGCGAATGTGGACCTAAACCATTTGATTTCGCAGTATTAAAGGTACCTACATACTATTAATAAGAGAAGTATCTCCTTTTATTCTCAGAAATAACTTGACAAAACTACAATTAAAGATAAAAATATATATGTATGTATATGAAATATAGTGTTTAATTGGCACAGGTTCGAGTATTTTTGTTATGACTATATTGACTTGCGTAAAGCTTTATTACGTAAATAATGTTTGAATATAATTTGTGCTTAATCGATGGAATACTTACTTGGTTTTAAATTTGGCCAATCATCGCCTTTAATACGGTTGTCTTCAAATTCAATTCCACCATATTTCAACAGCAAACGAATAGTTTCAGTGGTCCATCGACCATCAAAATAATGTAAAACGATTTTTGGAGTAGAACCTAAATACATACAAAGAATAACAAAATAAAATAGATACATTATTTTCATTCTTTGTTATGAGTATATTTTGTGCCCAAATATACTCATAACGAACAGTTTAAGGAAACCAGAAGTCTTTATTTTTTATTTTATATATTCCATAATACACAAATTGTTGGTATTTGTCAGGAAATCTCTTAAGACGGCGGTGTCATGTTGAATAAATAGACATTATTCTACAAAGTGTGTGAAAAAGAGAGAAACAAATTACACATATAGGCTCAAATAAAATACCGGTTTTAAATTGTACTCTTTAAATATGTTGAATCATTTAATGTGCTTTTTTTTCTTTGGTCTTTGATGCGATTTAAGGAAATTGTCTTTATTTCTTCTAGGAGGTTAATATTGTTTGAATATGTCAATTTGAAGTGTATCTTGTTAGTACCATGAAGGCATACTCGTTGCAAGAAAGAACTGATATGAATTTAGTTATTGGTGAGTGTCAAGAAAGTTGTTTTCTTATTTTCATTATTATTATACCAAAAATTGCCATATTTTTTGCACCTTGGATCGGCAGCATCGGCAGAGTTGGAATGTGTTCGGAGATATTGTAGATGATTATGTAATTGATCCATACTTTATCCATGGGCACCTAAATGGAGACGAATTTCTAAGATTCCGAGAAAGGAACTCTTTTGAAAAATATTCCCTTTAAAATTTTCTATCCACTGTAAACTTGAAAACTAATGAAGGTAGATATAGAGAGTCCTAATCTGATTTAAAGACAATAAAATCGTCCATCTACCAACGTAATGATTTATCATTACAGGCATTACAGCATTGGCGAAAAACAAGTAAATGGCATATGGAGAGATGAACAAATGAAGAACTTAATGAGCGATACAGAGAGCCATGAATAATGAATGTAGTGAGGGCAAAAAGAATGAGATTGTTGGGACATGTGGCAAGACTCGATACTGGCAGAGCAACAGAACAAGTTTTTAAGGGAAGAATGTGAAGGGTGAAGGGTGAGGGTGAAAAAGAATCTAGAGGAAATTAGAATAAAGGAATGGCACGGAAGAGCTGGTGATCGGGAAGAATGGAGGAACATTTGCAATCAAGTCATGGTTCTTCTTGGCTCGTAGCGCTGATATATATTACTACGAATCCTTTAAATTTTAATTAAATTTTATCAAGTAAATAACTGTTATTCTACTAAACACCACTCAGCGTCATCTATTATACTCTCATTAATTCCAAAGATATGCTAGATCTGAAATGATAGAGGGCATGAAAAGTAAATTTGGTCCCACCACAGGGTTGTAAGTACACCGCAAACGAATAGGATGATATATTCAGTCACACTCGGGACGAGGGAGGATATTGTTACTCCGATTAACCACTGATTACTATATCAATAAAGCTTATAACATTTAAGTATCTTTAATGTGGCTGTAGTAGTTATTAGTTAGTGATGTTCTTGTAATGCATTGAATAAAAGAAACAAAAATATAGTTAAATTTATTTATTTCAAATCTCCGATTAGATTACAAAGAGATGAATCTTCTAAAGATTCCCTCAGGGTAAGTAAGGTCTTTACTATCTTAGATACACGATAATAAGATTTATATAATCTTAATCCAAACTAAAAACTCGTATTTCTCGTTTTTAATATCATAAATACAATTCAAATCTCCCGCTAAATTCCCGTCATAAACCATGTACTAAATCAAATACCAACTTAAACTGCTCGTTAAATTAATCCACAGAATCAAATACAACCTCAAATAACCAATTTCACTAGATTTACAGTTATCATTCAAACAAATATAACCTCAAATACAATTATGCAAAAGATGATAAAATCGCCTACTTCAAGTACGAAAACTGCTCTAGTATAATCCAGATAATAATTCCATGTTCAAAAAAAAAAACATTTCAGCTCCGAAAAAGTGTTCCAGGGTCTCACAGCCAGACTGCCTCGAATGTTGTTCCTCAAAACCCCAGGATTAAATGAAAGGCCACCTCAAATTTCGAAATAACTGGATACCCATCTTCTTAGCACAAAGCACGTACTCTCATCCTTGTAAGTAATTCCAACACTTTTTATGAACTTTTTAGTGATGAATAAAACAATTTCTAGATAAAGATTTCGAAAAGCAACAACTCTCAGAAAAACCAAAAAAGAACTTCTCCCACATTTGTTTTCAACAAACTCAATATTTCCAAGACGAAAGTACCCCAGCAACTACCAAAAAGAAATCGTTTCCAACGATACGACAGAATTAAAATTCCCTCGTCGAACATTCACCGAAAGACACACATTCCCTAAAATTCATGGTACAAGCATTAATTAAAAATGATACGATACAAGTAAGTTTTTAGTCGGAATGATCACATAAATTGACAATAAATAAATAAATACATGCACTTATATAAACAATTTTATTGATTGTCATCGATTCCATGGGTTACGTTTATCATAATTACATAGTATAACAGCAATATATAGGTATATAATATAATATACCCAGTACATAGCGTATGCCTAATCAAATAAAATGTTAAGTTATGAATTTTGTAAAATACTTTGTTTTAAGATATGCTTTTATATTGTTATGTACTGTAACTAAATAATAAATATAAAAATAATAATAATATTACGAGCGCCAATTTACTTTGTGCGCTCACATATGGCGACAGCGGTTAATGCATCGAGAAATAAGGTTCACGTACGCGCCGTCAGAGAGCAGAACGGTTGTCTGCATAGTCTGCATACAACACGTAAATAGAATAATCGGAAATGGGGGCTATGATGTATCATCCCTGTAATATATAACGGATAGCGGTTACGTTATGATTACGTTGGCGGATAACACGTGCCATTACGGAAAACGTCAAAGTGGTGTGATCTATCTGCAAAGTGACGGTGGCCGTAATCGCTACTGTTAAAAAGGAAAGAAGTGTTGCCCTTAATGTTATATTACAGCGGAACTTACTATTTTATTCGTTGTACGCATGTGCGCCCGAATTTTGTCAAGAAAGTATATTTGGTCTGTGATTTGATGTACTTTACAGTATTCGCGGTGGATTTTGCCTTTTTTCTATTTTAATTTGCCGGAAAAGGTAGGAATTTTACGCTTAAAAAAACAAATAAAAAACAGTATGAAGATTTAATAAACTTAGTAAGTTAATAGTCACTATTTAAAAACGTAATACATTATTATATATCACAGAAGAAAAGCATTGCTAGCACCTAATGCACAATTACATTTTAATATTTAGTGTACATTGTCGTATTCCTATGCACAATTGGGGAGTTTTTAAAAAACACAATTTTTCTGACACCAGGGCAGCTTTTATTATATGGTGAGCTCCGTAACACAATGGTATAATCACTTAAACATCTAGGATAGCAACGTATGCCTGACGGTATGTCTTACGGCTGAAAAGTGACTTAACCCGGAGGCATTCGCGCTTAAGGCTTTTATATAATATAATATGCTGACACAGCATTATATCTTACTTATATAGTTCTTATAAACTAAGGGTGTATTTATATTGTATACTACTTTCTGTTCCAAATGTATTGCAGTAGTTCTTATACCTCGCTACATCTTTCGACACACGAACGTATTTCTTGAAATTCAGATCCCTGAATTCAAAAGGATTAGATGCATTCTTCTTTGTATATTTATGCAGTTCCTGAAATAATGGCAAAATCAAAACAAAGGAATCAAACAACTAATATAATAATGCTACTTACCTTTCATTTACATCAATAATCTCATCTAGAAGAAATATATTAATTAGACTATCCATGATAACAAACATATAACAAACGTAACAAGTAGTAACTGTATGTATTTGTAACAAACACTACGAAGCTCAATCACACGATTAAACGAAATAAAGACGAATCGAATGAAGTTGGTTGGTAAACAATGCCAGTGAACAATAGAGAAAATGTGTTAAACAAAGATAACCGAGTGGACGTTATCCGTAACAGAAAAGATACATCATAACCCCCAATAATTCTAGTAGCGTCGAGATAACGCTCGAACATTCTGGAGTTGGTCGCGCGTTAATTGAATAGGACGCTGCAATTGGGTAGTCCGTTAGTTGAGTCCAAGCGAGGAATACGAGCGGAAAGGCGAGTTAAAGAAATTGACGGAAGATCCGCCCCACGCTCACATTACAATATCAGCTCGAGGAGGCGAGTCAGCGAGCGACGTACTGCAATTCTGCAATACATAATGAATTACTATTTTTGAACGAATCGCGAAGATATAGTGGAGGTGGCTATGTTCTCACGAGCGAGTTATAACATTTCTCTATTTTTATGCGGGTGTATCTCACTCCATTGAGCATGCCCACCGTCAGTTTATTTTGCGTAAGCTGTACGAAAATTTTATTAATCAGACGCTCAGAATTACTGACTCCCAACTAACAATAAGATTCGTATCAAAGACACGAATCATATGTAATCTACCCATTTCTAATTCAGAGGGAAGGCAAATTACACTAATAACAGAAATAACGTCCATACTAAGCGACACTCATGTGTGGATAATAGAATATCTTATTATACATATATTCTACTCTAATGAGAAATATTCTTGTAAAACTATAATTGAGTTATTTGTGAATTGCTGGTACTATAAATAAATGCAAAACAAAATCTGTTTATTACGCAACAATAATGTTTTGTGTCAAACTAGCGCAACTTTCTCCCAAAATTTAAAACAAATAAGAGAGTAATGAATAAAATTAGAACCTGTGTTGCTATCGCTTGAAGTTTGCAGTATTCTAGGTCCACTGGAAGACCCCCATTGATACGAAATGAGAGCTACACCAATAATCGCCACGATTTTTAACAATGATTTTATAGCTGGACAACTCATTGCTGATTATCTGAAAATTAGTTACTTTAGATAAAATATACAGCACCCGTAAAAAAGGTGTATAATTGACTAAAAAAAATGTAAACCTGTCTCTATTTGTTTCAAACGTCTCTATCTTTATGAGAATAATTTATACAGTATGTCCCCGGATCGACTTTAAAAGAGGAACTTTTTTTTTTATTTTTGATTTCTCAGAAAATTTCACTCTTAATGATTTAGTCTGCTTGTTTTCAAGCCCCCAAAACACCAATTACTTTTTATTTATCTCGAACGGTTCTCGAGATAATATAATTTTTCTTCAAAAATTTCATTGAAAAATACAACTGACAGCAGTTGACAAATCTAAGAAGTTAGTAGAACTGTAAATTAAATTTTCACTAATTTGAACAGTATTTATGCTATAATGTTGACTTTACAACAAAGAATTTATCTAATTCAATTACGGAACTGGGGAAGAGTGCTACCGAGTTGTTATCAGAAAATTCAACCAAAAATACCCGGATGTTACCATTTCAAATTCCGGAGCAAAAAACTTGTTGACCAAATTCCTTAAAACATTAAGAAGTCAAAGAAGTTGTTCGATGAAGACGATGCTGCTTCAGTTCTCGCCGTTCATTCGGCAATACAAGCTTCAAATTCAAAGTTGTCTTTAAGAAGGAGGGCAAAACTGACTGGGATAAGTAAATCTCATTTACAAAGAATATTTAAGGAGAAGACAATTTTACAATTTAACCACAATTTATGCAAAACTTTAGAAAATGGTGATGAAGTCAAACGTATGGATTTTTGTTTAGAAATGAGCAGAGGTTTGATGAATCAACCTTTACAACTAACGGAGTCGTTTCGTCTCAACATTGCCGGTACTGGAGTGAGACGAATCCAAACTTCAGAATTTCTTGTCGCAGACAATATTTTAAAAAAGTTAATGTGTGGTGTGCTGTTTCGTGCCATGCCATTATTGGCCCATATTTTTTTGATCAAAATTTAAACCGTAATTCATATTTGGAAATGTTGCAACATTTTTTAACTGATGAACTGGATGAATTGCCGTTAAACTACTGAATGGAACTGTTTTGGATGGAACCAGCACGATGGGAGCTCTGTTCATTATGCCGGCATTGTTCGCCAGTGGCTCAATACAAAGTTCCATGATAACTGGATAGGAAGAGATGGTCCCATTTTATGGCCACCGAGAAGACCTGATCTTACAATATTGGACTTTTATCTGTGGGGTCGTTTAAAACAAATTGTATACAGTGAGCCACTAGACAATGATGAAGAGCAATTAAAAAATAGGATACAAAATGCAGTCCAGTCCTTTTTATTTTACCAGTATTTGCTAAATTTATTAAATAAAACTTGAGCCCAATTTGTATATTTTCTAGCAAGAAAACGATATTATCTCGAGAACCGTTCGAGTTAAATAAAAAGTAATTTGTGTTTTGGGAGTTTGAAAACAAGCAGAGTAAATCATCAAAAGTGAAATTTTATGAGAAATCAAAAATTAAAAAAAATTTCCTCTTTTAAAGTCGATCCGGGGACATACTGTATAGTCAACAGTAATCGACATATGAATATCCCGAAATGAATAACGGCACATATTAGTTTCTTGAATTGCGTTTTCCTGCTGATTACGAAATTTAAGCATTTGAAAAAATTTTAGAGTAGAACCAGAAACAATTGAAAACATATTGCAAGAGTTTCAAAATATGTTACGTTATTGTTAGTCATCGCTGGCTGGCATTTTGAAGACTATCAAAAAAACGTTTTTGTATTTTGACATATTATTCGCTAATTATTACACAATTCATATTTTAGGTGCATATTTTCTGTGCTCAGTTTTTGATAAGGCGTTTTGAAGCGTGCCATGTTATCAAAGCCACAGCTTTGAGTATTTTTGTACCAGAAACGCTTGGTTATGATGCCGTATTTTTGTTTTTTTTTATAAACAAACGTAGAAAACAGTAATTACAGTACCAAAGCCGTTATTGTATAAAACCACAATAAAACTATATAATAAAATTAAATTGGAATAATAAAAATTATGTCAATTTAATGATGGTTGAAACTTTAGGTTTCCATTAAAAAAGAACTAATATTCTATATCAGGTGAGAATATATATTAACATTTAAACAAATAAAATATTCACCAAACCTGTACATACAACTACCTACAATAGACGAAGTAAAGAAGTTCAAAAATATTAAAGCACGTTTTTGTACTAATTGTTAATACAGCGATTATAATCAGTGCCTAGTTAATGCAATACACAGAGCAGAGATAATTATGTAGTTATCTCTGTCGCAAAATCATGGATGAGTTTAGAAATGTATTGGTAACCGGTAATCTAGTTTTAGGTAGGCGCTACTAACATTTAGTGATTAGGTACACATAAATAATAATCTTACCGGGTAATAATAAACTAAAAATACACGAATGTTAGAATCTGCGTGATAACGAAATAGTAGATATGAAATGACTGACCAATAAAATGTTTCTACTCTCATGCGTTTGAAAGTGAAAGTTCAATAACAAACTAAAGTTATCTTGTTATAATGATTCAGCGAAAAAGTTTATGTTCCTTTTATACTTTATTAAAAGTTTTAACAATATTTAGGAGTACGTACATTGCAGTACTGACAATTGTTATTATTATCATTTAAATTAAAATAAAAATAAACATTACAATTCCGTAGGATTATCAAGTACTTACAAAATTGTTTGTGTATGCTTTGCTTGAATACCTATTATAAAGTATTACTTAATCGTTCCAGAACTTCTATTTTTAACAGAACATAGCCAAACTTTGCTGTATTATTATCGTTGGCCGCGACGTGAATTAGATATTAGGGGTAATGAGTCGATAGAGTGGTGGGAATTTTTTAGTAATGCGGCTAGAGAACTAAGTAGATTGCGGCACGACAATTAGGAATAGAAATTAGGGGGTTAGATATAGCAAATTATTTAATCGTAGTGATTACTAGATTTTAATCCTTAGTATTAAATTAGTTGATTTAAATTATTCTTAATTTAAAAATAGAAACTGCTGTTGTTTTGTTTTGTTCACAGTTTCTATAATTTGGAGTACCAGTTTTATTTAGGAAGCGGCCTTCAGATCTAGGTAGCACGAGAGCGTCACCTAGAGATTTCACAACTTCGAAGATGAAGAGTTGTGGAGGCCCCTTTTTAAATTTGGTTTATTTGTTTGCTGGCTATCAACAATAAGGCTTGGGGTTGTTTTCCCAATGCCACTCTCAGAATGGGGTTTTCGTGGTTTTCCTCATTCCTAGGCGAATGCTGAGAGTTAACAATATAAGTCGCTCCACGGGCGCAAATTTCATAATAACGTCTGATAGCCAGCTATTTTTAAAAGTACTTTTTTGGAAATTTAATAAGTTTATTTTATTTGTTAAATAATTAGGTGGAATAATTAGTTAGAATAGGGAAATTTGAAATGTTATGGAAATAATTGAATACTTAGAACAGGTAACCCAGTGTAGTACCTTTTAGGTGGAGCACTGGGTTTTTAGGATGATTTGTAATATTTAACTTTTCTTAAATAAAGTGTATTATTATCGCATTAGATGACTTATTTTAGAAATATAAATGAAAAAAAATTATTATATGTAATACGGTATTTTTTACTTTTCCCAATTTACAAAAAATAATAATAATATGTCCACAACCTCCTAAAACGAATCACATATCGTTTCCTCACCTTATAATGAACTCATTCAGAGATATTAGAGATATTTTAGAATTTTCGAAATATTTCTCACGTGCGTGGTTTTAAAAGAAAATTTGCAACACCAACCTGACATTTTATAGAATCACATCAAATAAAATGTTGTTGATACTTACACGGGAAACCCGGAAACTGTCAAATTCCGATTTACATGGAACTTTACAGACTGAAAGAGTACCTACCATGGTTGAAACATTACACAATTTTGGGGCATAACCCCCTCCAAAGTTTTCGCGATTTTTCAATTATTGTTTTCTCCGAAATCATAACAAATACTAAAATACTTTCTAACATCACTTGCAGCAGATTACATAGTGCGAAGCATGACGTAACGTATCTTCGCAAGAAGCTAATAATGCATGCAGATGCATTTACTAAATTAGTTTATTTACATTTTATATAGAGGATTCCATTTTGACAACGGTCATCAATTCCAATAAAATTCCCAAGCCTACTTTTCCATTTAAAACTATTTTCATCCAAAATAACCATTTTGTTTTTGTGTTATCAGTGAATTAAAATTGGTAATAAATTTTGCCGGTATTGTGTTTTTTAATACAGTATTATTCATTCTTCTATTATTACATCTTTAGAAAAGTGTGTATACTTCGAAGCAATATGGTACACAAGAGGAAGAACTAAAGATTTATACATACTTTGACTTATTTATGTATTTCAGGTGCAGTGTAAGTAGATTTACAGTTGACATTTTGCATGTAGACCATCAATTACTTCAAAATGCCCATTTATAGAGTAATATTTTATAACACCGCACACATAATCTAATCCATATCAAGCTTTATTAGATGTATAACTAATGTGAAATTAAACATGAATCTCCGAAAAGGCATGTAGATATATGTAATATATTAACTGATACTGTTACACTTTGCATTGAATCGAAAATGACATTGATTTCAATAATTCATTTCGCTTTTTTAATCATAGACAATATCAGCGATATAAACGTTATTTTGAAGGCAATTTTAAATTCATTCTCTTTACTTTTAATCTGGCAATTGTAACTACGACTTTAGAAAAACCGTTACGTCACTTAGCGGTTCCTTTTTGCGCGGGAGTATTTAACTTACGCGCCACAAAATTTAAACTCGCTTATTTTAAATTTATTAATTTACGCGCCAACCTCTTAGACGCTTCGTCTTTCATGATCCTTTGTGCATCTCTGGACGTTGCTATTGGTTCATCATTTTTTTGTACCTACTTACCGAGCCTTTATAAGGGTTCTGCACGCTACGCGCGCTCTCTGTTCCAGTTCAGTTAATTTGCCGTTGTGACGGACTCGTTTTGACTCGAAAACACAGAAACCACGTGCTGTCCCTTCAGCTTCCGAAGCCCCCGTGTCGTAATCTCTGTTCTCTTCAGTTAATTTTGCCGTCGCAACGACCTTTTTTAACTCGAAACACGGAAACCACGTGCTGCCCTCCAGCATACACTCGAACTCAACTTCAAGCTACAGCTAAGTACTCCTACTTAAAACGTATCTATCGCTTTCTTTTATTTTATTTCATTACTGTTGCTATTTATACTTTTAACATGTAATTGCCAGTAACTTTGCGAATAGTAAATAGTAAATGACGAATAGTGAATAGTAAATGACTGCTAGTGAGCTAGCAGTCATTTACTATTCACTTATAGAAACGGATTAATTGCGTCACTTTTAAATTAATCTCAGGAATTCGGCTACCACGTGCTATTCCTTCTTTTGTCTTAATTCTAATATCAGAATACAGCAACCACGTGCTGTTCTTTTTACATTAATCTTAACACCAGAAGTCAGCAACCACGTGGCCAGTTTTTTCTTTTTTTTTTTTTATTATTACAATAAAGTTATCGTTACGTTTTGGATATTTCTTTTTTTATTAATCATTACAGCGACTCCAAGCGTCATACTCGTGTGTACCGCTTTTCTTACTAAGCTGCATCAGGTGGAGCACACACTGCTTCCGCACGCCACGCACACCTGATCGTAACAATACTTTACATACATTAATTATGCTGATGATAACGCTTTATTAATGACTAAAGACTTATGAATCTTACGAAGTGAAGCAGAACAATATTTGTATAGAATGAAAAAAATTAGTTTAGAAAATGATCAATTTTTAAACATGGCCGACACTAAATTTATAATATTTCATAAAAAAAATTGACATAGCAATTGACAATTTTAAGATATGTAATAAAATTTACTGCTAGTACCTCGGCAACTTTTCTGGGTCTGACTTTAGATGAAAATCTAAATCGTTGCTGCCATCTGGATAAGTTAATAAAAAAAATTAAATCAAGTTGCATCAAAATTTTAAGTAGCTATTGTGAAAAGAATGTGTTAATTACTATACAGTGTCTCCTCGTTGAGTTGCACAACTTCACAGGGTTATTCCTTATATCAAAATTAGCAAAACACTTCCAGTCAGCATAGGTCCAATTCTTAACCGTTTTCGAGATATGGGTGGTAAAAAGCGTTGATAATCACTAGTTACGGTAACTAATTTAGATGAATAATGGACGCAGTTGGCTCGACTGGTAACTTAGATCAAATGCACTTGACCTAGGCTTTTGGACAGTTGTCATGTAAGCAGTTTTGTTGTATTTTTTACAGTTTTGGATTTCGCTCGCAGAACATTTAAAAATGCCTCTTTTAACGAAGGAAAAGTACGCCGACATGATATTTTTGTATGGCCATTATGGAGGAAACGCTTCAGCAGCGGCAAGAGAGTACGCAGAACACTACCCGAACCGAAGACATCCTTGTCGGACAACCATCACGAAGTGTTTCATATCGCTCCGGCAAACAGGATCCTTCCCGAAAAAGACTAATGAGCGAGAGCCTGCGCGAAGAAACCACACTGAAGCTGTTCTTCATGAAGTTTCTGAGAATCGGAGAACCAGCATAAGAAGAATTGCTGCCACCACAGGACAGAAAAGAGCGTCGATTCACAGGACTTTACGTGAAAATGGGCTACATCCATACCACCTACAACAAGTACAAAATCTCTTACCTGCCGACTATGCAAAACGGGAGAATTTTGCTCTTGGATCCTAGAGAACCAGGATCTCTTCCCAATTGCTTTGTTCGCTGATGAGTCCACCTTCACTCGTGATGGGATTAACAACTCACATAACGAGCACATCTGGAGCGACGAAAATCCCCATGCTTTGTCAGAAAGTAGATTTCAGCGCCGATTTTCGGTTAATGTGTGAGGAGGAATCATCGGAAATGTTATCCTAGGACCGAAAATCTTTGATGGAACATTGACTAGCCATATCTACAGATGATTCCTAGAGGAAGAGCTTCCTATTCTTCTTGAAAATATCCCCTTGAACGTCCGTAATAGGATGTGGCTTGCCCATGACCATCGTTTATGGACAAGAGAAGCCGGCTACCAAAGAAGAATTGGTAGGTAAAATCCAACGAGCTTTTCAGGAAGTTCGTGGAAATATGGAAAATGTCAACTGGATAGGAGGACTGAGTCAAAGAGCAGAGTTGTGTTTGGCAGTCCAGGGTCGTCATTTTGAGCAGCTTTAAATGTTTACAGCATTGCTTGTTTACTAAAATCATTAAAACAACTTCTGTTCATTATTGTGGAAGTAAGACTGTAATTTAAGTTAATCGTTCCTTAGCAACCATTTCATGCCGAAATTCGAGCCAAATGCGTCTATGATTTGTCTAAATTAGTTACCGTAACTAGTGACTTTCAGCGCTTTTGACCACCCATATCTCGAAAACGGGTGAGAATTGGACCTATGCTGACTAGAAGTGTTTTGTAAATTTTGATACAAGGAATAACCCTATGAAGTTATGCAACCCAACGAGGGGACAGCCTGTATATTACGGAGTGTTTATATCTAGACTGAGATTTTCCGTCCTGCTATGGGGCAATACTGCAGACTGCAAGTATTACTAAAGTCTTTCGAGTGCAAAAACACGTTCTGTAATTTTTGGTCCTTCATTTAGGGAATCATGTACTAGTAAATTTAAATCTGATAGGCTGCTTACAGTTGCTGCACTGTATATATACGAGTGCCTGATTTTCATTTGAATGCAAAATTTGTTCATCTCACCGTGAAACGCACAATTTGCACGCTTGAAGCTAGATATCACTACAAATAGATGGATATGGTGTATGGGAACAAAAGATTTAACAAGCACCAAAAATGAAGCAATTCTGACTGCTAGAAGGGGAAATAACTTCATTTGCAGGCAAAACATGCTTATCTCGCCGTGAAGCGCACGACTTCCACACTTTTGAAAACCACTCTAGAAAGTTTACAAGCAGAATATGAAATAATAAAATTGAACATCTTATGTATGTAAAGCAATTATGTAGCACAATAATTAATTATACAATATTAATGCTATGTTCAAAAATAAATAGGTTTCTAAAATGCTTGAACTTAAAAAGTGACGAATGATTGATAAAAGACCAAAAAGCATTTGCGGAGAGGAAATTATGAGAAGACAGCTCGGAGCATGTTTTTAAAGAGAAGAAATAAATTGAACGATAAAAAACATTCATTCTGCGTAAAAGAGTGTTAAATTGTTTATAGGTTTAGGAAATCGAGCAAAAAATGGTGCTAACATCATAGACAGTTCGTTTTTAAGTTGTCCGAAGTGTTATTAAATGCTATAAGCTAAATACGAAGTAAATTGGTGTACTGGTAATGGTAAAGTACATAATTCATATTTATCACAAAAAGTAAAATATCTGGCCTTAATAATTTAAATTTAATCATACCACTTAACTTATTTTATTTTACGCATACTTTTACGCCAACGACGGGACAACACCACCGCCTTCAGAAGTGAGAGAGCTGGTGAGGTATTGCAGCAGGAAGAACCTGCCGCTGATAGTAGGCTGCGACGCCAATGCACACCACGTCATGTGGGGAAGCACTGACGTCAACGAAAGAGGTAAGTCCCTTTTAGAATTCTTATTAGCTTGTAACCTCCAAATCCTCAATGTGGGCAAAGAACCAACGTTTGTAACAAGGGTGAGGAAGGAAGTACTAGATGTAACATTTAGCAGCTTTAATCTGAGTAGCATGGTTAAGAACTGGAAGGTTTCAAGTGAACTCTCCCTGTCAGATCACAGGATAATAGAGTTCACTTTAGAGGGATTAGACTCCTCAACCTCCCACAGCAGGAATCCAAGGAAAACAAACTGGGATCAGTATAAAGTTTGTTTAAGAGAAAACCTCAACCAACTGAGTACAGGCGGGACAACACACCACCTCAAGCTGGAACAGGACGTAGAATACTTCAGCGGGGCGATAACAAAGGCTTTCGAAGCCAATTGCCCGCTAACCCCGAGGAAACCGGCCAAGGATACCCCTTGGTGGAACGGAAATCTGGCAAACATCAGATCTGATGTTCGTCACCTGTTTAACAAGGCAAAGGTTGACTGGGACTGGCGAAGGTATAAAGAAAAGTTGACTTTATACAACAAAGAGATGAGGAAGGCTAAAAGGCAAAACTGCAAGAACTTTTGCGAAAACATCACTTCCACTCCGGTTGCAGCAAGGGTTCACAGGGCAATGGCAAAAGGTGGAACACGACCTGTGATGGCTTTAAGAAAGCTAGATGGTAGCTACACGGAAAGGGAAAGCGAGCGGGCTACCCTGCTCCTTGAAACGCATTTCCCCGATAGCGAGCAGACAGATCCAGAAGACGCAACTCTAAACACCAGGAGGGCCCAACATGAGGACTGGGATATTGTCAGACGGATCTGTACAAGACAACGCATGAAGTGGGCTATAAACACCTTCCAGCCACTTAAATCACCAGGAGGAGACGGGATTTTCCCCGTGCTCCTGCAGAAAGGGCAGGAAGAAGTAATACAACACCTTGTAAATATAACAAGGAGTAGTCTGGCGCTGGGATATATACCCCAAAGTTGGAGAAAGGCAAAAGTCACTTTCATACCAAAGATAGGGAAAGAGGATGGGACTAACCCCAAATCCTACAGATCCATCAGCTTGACGTCCATTGTACTGAAAGCAATGGAAAGTAATAGACAACTATGTCAGACTGGAGGTGATGGAAAAGGCTCCACTTCACAAGAGTCAGCATGCATACAGGGCAGGCAGATCGACAGAGACTGCCATGCATGAGCTAACCGGAATCATTCAGAAAACTCTGGATGAAGTAGAAACAGCAATTTGTACCTTCCTAGACATTTATGGTGCGTTTGATAATACCTCTCATGAGGCGGTCAAACGAGCACTGGAAACAAGGGGGGTGAGTAAAACAGTGACTAGATGGATAAGCGAGGTGCTCTCCACGATGATAACTGAGATAACAATAGGCGAACAGACGATTAAAATCAGATCCACTCGTGGAACACCTCAAGGCGGTATATGCTCGCCTTTGATGTGGAGCCTGGTAGTAGACGAACTACTTCACATGCTGACAGCCTCCGGCGTACTATGTATAGGATACGCCGATGACATTGTTATAATAGCAAGAGGCAAGTTTGAGGGAATTCTCTGTGACCTAACACAAACAAGCCTTAGAATCACTAGTGAATGGTGTCGATCAGTGGGGCTGAGTATCAACTCGGCGAAAACCACGATTGTACCTTTTACTAGGGAGAGGAAAACCTCGACCATGAAAGACATCCGTTTGGATGCAACAGTAATTGAATGTAAAACAGAAGTCAAATATCTAGGAGTAAGCCCGGCTGATAGCCCAGTGGTTTGTGCACTTGGTTATCAGTCGTGAGGTCCAGGGTTCAAATCTCACTCTGGTCAATTACGATAACCGGTATTTTCCGGGGTCGTAATGATGATCAGGATCGAGATTTGGCTCTGCAGGGGTGCCTGATAAGCACAAGATGCTTAGGCCTTGACAACCCCCTTAAATAAAAAAAAATCCTAGACCAGAAACTTCTGTAGAACAACCACATTGAATTAACAATGAAGAAGGCAACAAGAGCCTTGATGATTTGCCGGAACTTAGCAGGCAAAACATGGGGCTGCAACCCAAACATACTGCGATGGTTGTACATCGGCATAGTAAGACCTATGGTAACGTACGGGGCGATAACCTGGTTCCAGAAGGTCATACAGGTCACAACAAGGAATGCCCTTGACAAGCTGCAACGGTTAGCATGCGTATGCATAACCGGAGCTATGAGAACATGTCCAACCGCGGCCCTGGAGGTCATCCTATACCTCACACCCCTACACATAGTAGTGGAGGGAGCGGCCCATGCGGCAATGCACAGACTAGTTAGAACGGGGGCTGGAGGGTACGAGACCCCGTGCCACAGGGTTTGGTCACCTCGAGCGGGACTCTCCCCACTTCTAAGTCTACCGAATGACGAAATGGTTTCCCTCTGGGAAAATCTCCCTGGTCTGAAACTTTCCATTATATTCCTTGGAAATTACAATAAGAAAAGAGCAAAGACGGACGGCGAAGCTCCGGTGTTCTCCTGACCAAACCATGATTACGATTGACACGACTTGTCTGACACAATGACACCCCTACCGGGTTGCTACCCCCACCACACGAGATATACCGGCCATTCTCAAGGATCGAATTCGGAAGGACATCGCCGCTATACCCGTTCAGATTTGCCAAAATGCCCTCGAAAACTTCAGAAATCGCCTACATGCGTGTATCGTATAACTGTGTTTTAAGATCCAGCAAATTTCATACTCCTACTAAAAATTTGAAAAATTCTGTTAAACCAGTTCGGTGAACATTCCTGGAATGCTCTTATTTATTCATGTCATACTATAATAAATTCTATATACAATAACAAGTATAGATACATATTTATTTTTCCAACAATTGGGTGTTTACATTATATTACAAGATATATTCAACAAAATACAGGTAATAGGTATATATACATTTAAAATGGTGTTTCCGGGCGTGCTTTAATCCAAGCTTTAATTACCGGTAGGTCTCTTACTTTATTATTCAGATTAGTAAGACCACTGTACTTTTCTATCACATTTTCACCTAACAACATGGTAAAACTGTCAAGAGCTACAGAAAAATACATATCTACCCAGGACAACTGAAATTATGAAAACAAATCAATTAAAATAAATTATTAACAGATTCCAATCATTGAAATTACTTTATTTGCTGCCAAGTAACCATTATTTTTGGTTGTAAGATTGTCCAATCTTTCAAGATAGTAAGGTATAGTTTCCGTTAGCAGAGTTTCCTTGAGTTTTGCTTTCTTCTCCGCATCCGTTTCATTGTGCAGGGGGTATAGTTCTGAAAATGTAAATGGCACGATACTAGTAAATGCCCACGTTTTTTTTTTTTCTATAGCATTTATTATTTTAAATTAAACCAAATGCCCTATAATGCATATGCAATTATATATATCAAAATCTAATTAGTGTATGCGTTACTAGGATTAAACACAATTTTAAAATTAAATTCAAAATTTTAAAATGAGTAAAGTTCAGAAGGAATTTTTCTCTCGGATGGAGTACCAAATTCTTGCAGTTTTAGTTCCGGCTCTATACGGCTGAAAATTTATCACATACATAAAGTAGTATTCAAGAATTAATATTTCTAGAAGTATATAAATTGCATGATTCATGTTGTTATTGATTATAACAAAAATTGTATTTAAAAAAATTAAAATACTTTATCTTTGCGGTCAAAATGTTACTTATCCTTTGATTTGGATAAAACAACGCAGTATGTTTACGTAAAAAAGGAATCAACATTTTTCAACGGTTTCATCAAAAGATTAGTAGATATAGTTGATAATTTGAATTAGCTTGATCATTTCCGTAAATACATACTACTGCACAAAATTAATGCACCAATGTGGTTACAAAAAATATTCTAATTTAAAATTCCAAATAATCAAAAAATAAAAGATTCTGTTTAATTAAAATTAAAGAAATTAATGAAAATTAAATTATACGTAATAATACCATATAATTTCACGAATGCTTATAACATAGCGACGAAGGCGTGTGTCAGTTCGACGAGCATTTAAATTACTATTGCTGCTATTGCTAAATTACAACACGTTTGAGAAAAGTTCTGTCAAATTATTTTCTAATTTCTCGAACTCGCGTGATATTCGACGGAACATTTGACGTTATATAACACTTTTGTAATATTATAAGTATCGAATGATCATGTACTAAATCTTTCTTGATTCATTTTTACAATTTTCATACAAATTTATGACATACGTCAATCAAAATATACATAATTTTGATCAAGCATAAAAACAAAATACCTTAATTAATCTGGCTGCAATAATGAAAGTAGATTATTTCCACTATAATATTTTGAGTGGCTAAAAGGTACGTAAATGACTGAAATTGAAAGTTTCTCTTGGTTTTTGGAACGTTAAAAAATAATCACTGTAATTACGACTTTCGTTAGTAATACGTGAATGGTTCATATACGTATGTGTAAAATAATCAATAAAATTCAGAAATGTATTATATGGAAATGACGTTAAAAATTGTCATTCTTAAAATTATAGAAAAACTGAAAAACAATGAAATGGTAACGAAATGAACAAATATAGTAGGTAAGTATTTAGCTACGTGATGTCTGGATTGTCTGGAATTGTATTGTAGAAATATAAAATCTTCTACAAAAGAACCATGAACGTCTTCAATTACAGTGGATAAACTTTGCATTCACTTATATTGGACAAATAGGTTATAACTTTCATCTCAAATGAAATCTTCTCTCTCTCTTAATTCTAGTTTCATCAGTGAATATAACACGTTTCCAGCTATCTATAAGCCAATTACTACGATCTCTAGTAAAAAGCAACTTGGCAACTGTATCTTACACCGTATTAACCAGGTTATAGCTTCTCTTCTGAGTATTCCAGCCAAAATAAAAATTAGAACTTACGTACCTATATAGTTTTAAACCCAGAAAAGGTGCAGCTGTGAGCATGCTCTGACGCTAACATAGACACAATTTGGGATTTCTTGTTTCGTCTAGGAAACTTTTAGAATTCTCCAAATAAATTAATACCTTTTTTATTTACATAAATAACAAAATAATGAAGCCATAATTACAGATGAAAAATAATCTGTTTTAATTCTTTTTTTATATTTTCCTATTTTTATAGATCAGGTTTGTTTCATATCTTTAAATTTTTATGATTTCTATTTTACTATTTACTTTGAAATACAGGGTGTTTTGAAACATCGTTTAAAGATTTTAAGGGCATGTAGTACGATCGAAAATAAAGTTAAAAGTCATAATAAAAATATGTTCACAAATCAACCGTTTACGAGATAACAGCGAGTGTTCCTAGTAGTAGGTACATGGATATAACATATTCCAGTAAACAGGTGCTTATCAGCTATTGTTTTATGACAGTTTAATTTGACGTTTTGTGCAATTTGTAGCAATTACAATGGTTGCGTATTCTAATGCTGAAATGAGCGATATGGTGTTCATGTACGGTCGTGCTAATGGGAATTCTTTACAAGCACGTCGCTTCTATGCTGAAACGTTTCCTGATCGCCAACTGCCTTCGCATGTGATGTTTCAGACGGTGTTTCAACGACTAAGAGAAACTGGTTCGTTTGAGAAGCGGTCTTCTGATACTGGACGGCAGAGATTAGCATGTACTCCACAGATAGAAGATCGAATTTTGAATATTATTGATGAAAATCCCGAAACTAGTGCTAGAAGAATTTCGACTCAAGTGGGTGTAAGCAGCAATCTTCTTAGGAGAACTCTCCATGAGCAACTCCTATACCCCTACCATATCCAACGGGTACAAGCCCTTACTGCTCCGGATTATCAAGCGAGAAGGGCTTTCTGTGAGTGGTTTTTGCGAACAGCTGCTGATCGGCCAGATTTCGCTGATAACATCCTTTTCACTGATGAAGCTGGTTTTACTAAAAATGGAATATTTAATTTCCACAATAATCACGTTTGGTGTGACGAGAATCCTCATGCTACCGTTGAAGCTCGGCACCAGCAACGTTTCTCTCTAAACATCTGGTTAGGCATGATAGGGGAACGGTTGTTAGGACCGATTGTTTTGCCACAACGCTTAACAGGTCCTGCATACCTCGAGTTCTTGGAAAATACTTTACCTGAACTTTTGGAAGATTTACCTATAAATCTAAGACTGAACCTCTGGTTTATGCAAGATGGAGCTCCACCGCACTTTACGCGTGCTGTTAGGGAACATCTTAAGAATGAATTTCCTGGGCGATGGATAGGGCGAGCAGGTCCCATTGCTTGGCCTCCAAGGTCTCCCGATCTAAACCCGTTGGACTTTAGTATCTGGGGTTATTTGAAAAGTTTAGTGTACGCAACACCGGTAAACGATCTTCCAGAGTTGCGCCAACGAATAGAACACTGTTGCCAGATAATACGAGAAAAACCCTTGTTTTTTGAAAGAGTGCGCGCTTCCTTTGAAAGCAGATGTAGATCCTGTGTCGAAATGGAAGGACGTCATTTTGAACATCTTCTTTAGTTATAATCTATTTTATGTTAAAATACAATAACATTTTAATAAAAACCGCTAAAGCAAACTTATTCTGCATTTGCGATAAAATCGCTGTTATCTCGTAAACAGTTAATTTGTGGACATATGTTTATTATGACTTTTAACCTTATTTTCGATCGTACTACATGCCCTTAAAATCTTTAAACGATGTTTCAAAACACCCTGTATGTAACAAAAAAATAATAATTAATAAAATTGTTTTTAATACAAATAACTTGAATTTAATATTTTGTGAAATCAAAAAAAAACAGTAGGCACCTATAGAGAAGGCGAAAATCAATAACAATAAAAAGTTCTTTTAGATTAAATAGTGTGCAAGCACATCAAATAAAAAAAAGCAGGAATTATTATCCCTAAAAAAAACCTCACGTTTACATTTCTGTTTATTTTCCACCCATTTACTAAAACGTTTAACGTTAACTACTTACATACATATTTGTACCACAATTTACTTCACACAAATTGGTAATTAAACCCTGAGAATATCTCTCACCGTGCAATGTTACTGCTTATTTTCAATTTGAAACTGTCAAATTGAATATCCTATAAACATAATAAACAATCGGTGATTGGAGAAAAAAAAAATAAACTAAGTAAACTCAATTTCCAACAGACATGTGCACATGAATTAAAGTATCAATTTTGGAATTAATTATACCTATTGGTGCTTTAATTTTGTTCAAGGCTTTATTTTTTAACATTACAGCTACATAGAAACATTTCTCACTTAATCTGATATCGGTGAGTGTGTCGGCCACCGCATCGATCTCCAAGCATTCCCAGTCATTGTCACCTGCCAATTTTACCTTCTTAGCCACATATCTGGCGATTGCCAAACTTTGCCAGGCTACTTTACCATTTTCTTCATACACAGGTGCCTGGCCAAAAGGCGTAGCTGAAAATTGAAATTAAAGAAAAAAAAATTAAATGACAAAAAGCTTTTTGGAAACAAGAAATGTGGAACATTAAAACTTTTTACTAAATCTACTTACTGGGCTTTACTGCAGCCCAATCATCTCGTTCAATTCGAATATCTTCGAAATCCAGGTTTCCGTATTTCAACAACCAACGGATTGTTTCTGCCAATCCTCTGCCATTAAAGTACGTTAACTTGATATTAGCCATAGCTGAAGCAAAATAGATATCAAGCACACCAATGCAAAATAATAACAATTCCAATATTGATGTGCATGTATATGTGTTCTACATATGTACCTACTATTAGCCCAACGGATCTTTACCCACGCGTAATTGATTTATATAGCAATAATACTCATATGTTATTCAATGCATTTCGTACAATTTCCGTTTGATACAAGAGAGAGAAAGCAAATTCAAATTGAAACGTTCGTCTTCTAGTCGTTGGTTCAAGCAATCGAAGTACTAATATTGCGCGCCATTCAAATAGAAAAGAGATAGAATACAGCCAAATAATCTATTCTTAAACGTGCTACACTTGTATGGCGCTAATCAAAATCAGTACACCACACCATCTTGCATTGTTTTGTTAAAGTTTTGTCATGGATCTGCCATTAAGCTTTTTGACGTTAGTGAAGACGTTAATGCTATTGAACTGATTTGGGCAAGGGCTAAAACATATTATAATGATATTATAATGCATATATCGGCAGATATGGATATAGTGTTGGGATGGTAATGTGTGGAGCAATTGCGTACGACACATAAATGAACTAATTCAGAAATGGTACGCCAAAGAACACTTTCTAGCAGAAGTAGATGTTACGTCTGTCATTATCAGTGTTGGTGAAGATTCTGATTAAATTCTTAAAATAAGTTACTTGCATTTGTAAATATATATTTTAGATTTTTCAATTTTCTATTTTATGCTTTTCTTAGAGCACACAAACAATTGTGTTGAAAATAAAATAGAGATTGTTGTATAAGTGTGTGTCTAATAATTGTATTTGTATATAAGATCATAGTTAAATAATATAGTAGGCACTATAGTAATTAAAATTTGAGATAAACGTAAATCACTTTTCTAATAAGGTGGCCTTACAATCAACAATCAAAACATTATTTCCACTCACAGTTCGGTTTTTTTACCGATTTTTGCAGTGTTCATTCTTGCTCTCGAACAAATATCTCTAAATTGAACTCGGTAAGAATATGTGCTTGTTGTGGGCCGATTATAGTTTTATAAACTTCAGGTAAACAGATCCTTTTGAGATTTACAATTGTCAATAGGTTAGAAATATCACCCATATCCAGAGATAATATACCCAACCTATATCATAGTGTAGTGTAGTACTTAACTTGAGTATAAAGTAATGACTTGATTCAGATGTACAAAATTTATGATGTCGTGGGTAAAGAACCATTGGACGAATAGTATATACTATTTACTGCTTTGAAATTTTAAGAAAATGCGACTTGTAAATTAGTAAAGAAGGTATAATTATTTCAAAAAATAGAAAACAAAACTCACAGTCGCTTCCTTAATAACGTTAACACAAGAAGCAACTAGGTAGGTAGGTACATATTTAGAATTTTATTTAAACTGTTTTTTCGACTACTACATACGAAAGTACAACTTTACTATAGTCATTCGGGGATAGAAAGCGCCACTTTACCGAATTGAACTATGAATTGCACTGTCAACGCGTTACTTCCGATACTTTACCATCCATGAATGGTAAAATACAATAAGTACATACAGAATTGAACTACCAACGCATCACTTTACCGTACTCTTCTGTTATAATTCTGAAATTTTTCTGGGTTTGGTTGTCAAAATAGCTGCGAAACAATCTGTCATTCAAGTATGGTTCGCGATCTCCAAACTCGTTCGATCAAACATCACTTTCCAGCCTTGATACGTCAATAACTGTAAGGGGAGACAAACCGTTTTTGGGGAGCCTGAGCGGTCGTAATTGAGTTTTGTGACTCTTTCTTCTATTACTTTAAAACCATTTACGATATGCTTAGGTTTTTTTCTCGTTTTAAAGAAAAAATTCTGACCTTTAATATGAACCAAGAAAAAATTTGATAAAGGTAGTGAATTTATATCGCTAAACCTCTAGATAGGTATATTGGGTTGTTTTGTTGTTTCTTTCGCAAAAAAGTACACATTTCTCAAAAACGAATAAAAATACTTTAATTCTTCTTAATCCCTATGAAGCCCTAAAACAAATTATTTTGATCATAACTTTTAGATGAGATCCTCAACCATAACAACGCAGTATCAGTATGTAGTTAAAATAAAATAAAGAACGTCACTTTATCTAAAACTCACTTGGGAGAAAACATTTGCATAGTTAGAAAAAGTAATATTTTCAGGAGAGCCGTTTATCTTATTCAACCCTTTTACCCCTACAGGTTATCCTGTATTTCTATTGTTTAGACACGAAACACCATGCATTTTTATTTATGCCATACAATAAACGGTATAAACCAGGCTACAGGTGTTCTAATGACGTTTGGTCAAATTATCGTGTACAATCAAGTGTGTTATTTGCGTATTGAATAGATACCACATGTTGAGTACCCTGATCTTGATTGGATGTAGAATGTGGAGATTTAGGATTAGCGCTTACTGTAACATTTCTCGCTATTATTATAATTTTTAATCAAAAATGCCTCGGCCACGACGCATTTTCAAAAAAAGGTTTTTGCGCCTACTCAAGGCATGCACGAAAAGTGATATTGGCGTTTCAAGATCTGGCGATGAAGTTGAACTTGTTATTATATCAACACTATCTGATTAGTAAAAAAATGTTTACTTAAACATTTTAGCTTCGCTTTTTATCTTCTCACAATCAGTAATTTTCTGTATTGCAACACAATTTTTATAGGTATATGTCTGATAAGATGGGTTGTTTGATTGGAGCTCAAAAATTATCTTCGGAGTTGTCATTGATGGAGAAATGGGCGGAGAGAATCTTTCAAGAGTTCCAAAAGAAATGTAGAAAATCCAGAACACACGGATAAAAGAAAATTGGACGAGATACACCATCATCTACACCAGGTGCATACTGATGCATATGTAAAATGATCATGTATTAATAAAAATATAATTTTAAACAAAAAAATGCATTTGACTTAATTCTTTTTCCAACGGTTGAAGAAGGCAAAACTTATGTGTGCACACCCTAAGTTAGAAGATTCAAAAAATGATCTTTCGCACTTTTAATGCTCAGATGAATATGGGGCCAACGGAATTAGATGTAGAATTCGTTAGAATTTAAGAAAATAATAATAATAAAAAACAGTTTGTCTCCACTTAAAGTAGATTTGAAAATATGCTGGGCCTTGTACATTTCGCTCTATTGAACAATTGGTTAATCAGGGCCCATTTATTTAACGTTCTCATACAAGTAAATTGTATTTGAGAATTTATTATAATTACCTGCAAACTATTATTTTTGTATTTTAGCCGTTTATTTCCAAAACTGACTTTTCAATATTAATAAATAATGTACAAAAAGTATATATAGTAACCTAAAATCTAATTTAGAACCTTATTGTTTTTGAAGATGTTATGTAGGCGCTTTGTAATTAATGTAAAGCAAGTTTATCTATTTGCAATAGTCATTGCACATTTATTTGGTAACGATAATACCGGCAATCATGTAACAAAATCAAAGCTAGCATATTAATGATGATGACTGGGTTAATTTATCCTAATTTTTATCTTTGGTCTTTTAGCAACTTCAGATAATTTTTAAGTGGCCACCTAGTGACATAATGCGCGATATGAAATATAATTAATTAGAGCATAAAAATAATTAGGTATAACTGATGCGAACCATAAGCCAAAGTGTAATAATATATAATTCATATATTTTTCTAATTATAATAAGCGTATATAATATAATAAATATATAACTACAACGCATAAGATATTACAGAATAACGATGTGTATTTCTTTTGTGAGTTTAATAGCATGCATAGCAGGGTTGGGCAAAATTTATTCAGATTAATAATAAAAATAAATAGATAGCGTCGTTATTCTTATTCAGAAATAATAGATAACTTCTTATTCATTATTCAATAATGAATGGTAACATTTATTTCATTCATTATTCAAATAATTATTTGGATAATTATTCTTCATTCAAATAACTACCTTCATTTCTGATGATTTCCTGATTGGAGTAATTCCTTCGTGTATAGTATAATCTATACTAACAACAAAGAGATAGTGTGAGTTTATTTATGTACGTGTGTATGTTTGATTGTTTGTACGAAGTAAACACTGGATTTAAAAAAATACCTAGGTACAGGGGTCCAAAACAGTTATGATAACGATTTCCGTTCTCAAAATAGTTATGAAGAACCGTCATTTTCCATAACAGTTATTTAGAACCGAAATTTATGAAAACATAGGTTTCGATACGGCGATAATATCGGTTCTTTTTCGGTTGTATATCGGTTATTTTCGGTTCTGTATCGGTATTTTGGATAATTTGTTATTTTTGTTTTGTAACAGTTACAATTATATGTTGTATATTGTCGTTTCTGAAACCCATAAACAAATCCTCAAACTTATAGGAAATTTGTTGTTTGTTAGTTTGAGGTTTTTTCGTACCGATGCATTTTCTAACGTTAGCGGGAACTTTTATATTAATATTAGCCGCCATTTTTGAAGGACATTGGAAGCTGAGGGAAAAAATAAATGTGATTTTCATAAGTTTGCGAGTTTGGTTATCGGTTTCAAAAACGATAATACGTAAATCTTGAGGGATGTCGAAGATATCAGCAGATATAATTATTACTGCCATGTCGTGTTACTGGTACACTTTCTAACATCAGCGGATTTTATATAAATATAGCCCACCAATTTTTAAAGAGATTAAAGTTGTGTGGGAAAAAATAAGTGTAATTTTTATAAGTTTGAAGGTTTGTTTATCGACTTCAGAAATGACAGCACGTAAATCTAGAGGAATGTCAAAGATGTCGGCTGATATAGTTATTACTGGCATGTCGTCCTACCGATGCAGTTCCTAACATTAGCGATATTTTTTATATGATTACCCGCAATTTTTGAAGGATATTGGGAGCTGTGAGAGAAAAAATAAAGGGTCTGTTTATTGGTTATAGTAACGGCAACACGTAAATTTTGAGAGATGTCGAAGATCTCGGTGGATATAGCAATTACTGCTCACAAACCGACGCATCTCTTCATATCGGCAAATAAGCAAATTTGGAGCAGAATTAAGATTTAATCAACTGCAGTACTTGCAAACTATAGCAACTATATTGCGAATATGATTACGTGAATGTGATTACGCGAATTTGAATATGGTAATACGAATATTCTAATAATCATACTTGTAATTATAATTGAGCATTTTTTCTTTATTTTAACTTCAAAATCAATGAATGAACCTGTGTCAAATCCAAATGACGATAAGTATAGTGGTAGTGTTACATTATAAAATTTAAATTATAAAAAACACCAACAGTAAGAAAGATCACTTAAAATGTAAAAAGGGGATAAAAAGTTCCTTGATTAAATTCAGGTAAAGGATAGACATATATAGGTCTATCCCAGTGCTCGGCAAGGCGGTGCCCCGTACGGGCATTCTCTCCCCGAATAGTGGAAAAAGAATTTTAGGCTGACTTAGCTGTTTTCATTTTATACAAATACAAAATCTCCGCTCGTTGGAGATAAAAAAAAAATTATCTAATTTACGCATGCCTGTACTTTACAATGCATATAAAAGTACGAATGCTGTGACAGTGAAAATCGCATAAACATGTAGGCATATACCTAATCTAAATTTATTTTGGTGTTATTCAGTAATAAATTATTTGAATAACGATTTATTTGGTGAAAGAATCATTCCAATAATGCTTTATTCAAATATATTTTATTGAAATAATACTTCATTCAAATGATTTCCCATAGTTTTATTCAACAATAACTTAATACAGAATAAAGAATAACAGATGAAAATTTTATTAAAGTAATTATTTGAATAAAAAATTATTGAATGATGCCCAACCCTGGTACAGCCAACTCTGGACCGGCTGAGAACTAAAGTTGCTGTGAATTGTTGCGTGTCCCTTGAGAATATGAGCATTCGCATTGTAATAGTGCTTCTAAACAATGTATAACTCGTTTTTTTCGGTGAAGTCAATTATACAGCAATATGAGGAACAAAACAACTTTAGTGGCCATATTTAGGCTATTATTAGTTTCCTAACAATTTTGTTTGATGCGTGAATGTGTGTTTTTTTAGTAAATTATTTTTTTAATCTACGTACCTATTTTTGCCAATGGCAGTTTAATACATCAGTCTTAAATTATATTTATAAATTGGTTCTCTATTTCCGTACATTACGCATTTATATAGTATATTAAATACAACAAAATAACTAATACTCACTGCTTCCGGGTTGAATAAAGTAAACACTCACAGGCTGAGTTCTACACACTGGAATGATTAAACTATTACGTTTCTCGCCGTTTATATTATGTTCATGCTCATGTTCACGGTCGGCAATGCACGACCTTGGTCATGTATTTACGCTTATCTTTTTAATATAGATAGAATATAAAAATGTTTTATATTAATAGTTACGTTTGAGTAGTAAGTTGTAAGAGTTAGGGAATACATAAATGCCGAAAGAAAAAAAAACAAACATTAAAAGTATATAATATGTAGGTTTTCCCAAATTTATTAAGAAAGTATTTATATTATAAAAAAAAATAAGTTATAAGGATGCCAATTGTAAGCTACCACTTACCGAGAGCTGAACTGATATCCCGAAAGCATGGGAGGTCTGGACTTAATTGCACGGACCGAGAGGAGACGATTCCAGTTGGAATTTGGTTTTGAAACTTGCATAATAGACACCGTTTCTTGTTTTAAATGGAATAGCGCAATTTTTATGAATTCAATGTATTTCTTGGATCATTTGGAATCAGTTTGTATTAATATTCCCTATCCATAAACCTAATAGTTTTTGAGATATTTGCAATTTTGTCAAAATTTTGACGTTTGCATTCTTTTCAGTAAAGTGAAATATTTCATAAGGTATTAGTAGTGTTGGACACCATCGGTATTTTCAACTATCGATAATCGGACCAACTATCGATTGGCCCTTACGTAATTTTTTTCCCATTCTACACAAGTAATTTTTGAAATAAGGTTAGCGCAAATATACCCTGCAAAATAAGTAAAACAATCTTCTAAAGATAAAGTGCACTCTATAGTTTTTTCTACTTATTCCGACGATTCTCTTCTTGTTTGTTGTTGTTTTCTTCTCCTGTTTCGGGAGTTTGTGAAACCACATTTTTTTTTTTTCAATTTTCAATTCAAATTGTCATTGACTAATATATGGGCGATTCGATAGTCAGCTATCGATAGTCAAAACTATTGATAGTGTCCACCACTAGGTATTAGACAATAAGATATACTGATGTGGATGTATGCGAGAATTGGTATAAAGCTGAAAATATTTTCTTTAATAGATCATAGTTGGCCATGACTATTCTCCAAGTTTCAAAATCAAACTCCAGCTGGAACTTCGAAAAATTCTAATGATCATCAAACTAGAAAAGATTGGCGTGAAATTTGTTTATAGTTTGATCTGGAATTTGAAAGGAAACCACCTGTAGCGGAGAAGCAATGTGGTAAGTGTATGGTAAAATCACGTTTAATCAGTAATTTATATTTTGTGCCAGTGTTTGTTAGAAAATAATCAGCCAATACATCCCGCAGATCATTTGCATTTAGTCCTCCACGCACAGGCAGATCATTACTTGGAAGGTCTTCCAATCCAACAACTGACATGGTATCTTCAAAGCTCAAACCATCTACGTCACGTACAAAATTGTGCAGAACCACATTTTTCACCTCACATTTACTGCCAACTCAATATTAACTCATTGAGTGCAAGATGAAAAATTGTCCACTTATTCCTTAATATTCCGAAAGAACAGTCGACATATCTTTCAACTCTGCTAATTGTTCAATATTCTCTTCTTTATATCAAGGTGAGAGCCCGCAAACGGTTGGATTAATTTTCTGGCGATTTACTTCCTTCCAAGGTTTTTTCATGAGGCAATATAATTTTCTCTCCTTGTAAACTAGAAGATGTTTCTTTGAGAATAGAGGAACCTCCTTCTGTTCCATACAAACCAATATCAACATAGCTAAAGCAAAAGTTTGCATCACTTATGGCAAGTATCACAATAGAGAAGTAGCCTTTTTTTCCCACCTGCTCTCCATGCCGCTAGCAATACAATTAGTTGATATTTACAGTCACACGACCGCACAAAGTGAAGATACATCAAAAAGTACGGATTTACAGCTGTTCGAATTCCGCATGTCCTAAAATCAGTGTGAAAGAAGCCTAAGGCTTACTCCTTCATGCGGTCCTGTGCGGGAATGAACCTTTCTTTCTCTAGCTACTTGTGAGAACAATGGAGAAAAGAAATAAGGAGCTTCCTACTTCCAAACTCTGAATACCTACTCTTTTTGAGAAAGATAAAAAAAGGCTGTGGATAATTATTATGTCAGAACAGATTTCTTGGAGCGAGCCCTGTCATTAAATCCACCGAGACTACATTAATGGAGCTGATAGATCAAATCCAATGTGCGCTGACTAACAAAGAAACTGTCGTGTGCCTTTCCAGACGTACATACACAACTAACACTATTATATTATTAAAAACATTTTAGAAACTTCGAGCGATTTGAAACAAATAATTTCAATAAAATACTGGATAAAGTTAGAACAAATCAAATAGTATCTAACAATAAAAGAAAGAAATAATTCTATATTAATGCTTAATATTATAGAGAAGGAAAACGAAATGTAAAAATATGCGAAAGTTAAATGTAACCCTATTAAAAAAAACACTTCATCTTCATTCAAGAAATTTGAATTATCACGTACTTTTTGTAGAAGTGAACGGGTAACGAGTATTCAGCAAGCTCTCTTGTTTATATCATATGCTGTGATGTAATGTAATGACTAATGACATTTCAATACTTACATGAAAACGCTTTATCATCATTCATAAAGCTAATAATACTATTTAGAGTAAGACAAATTAAATACTTATTTTGATTATAATGATTTTGTTTTGTATGTATCAAGTGGTTTTACTGTCGAAATACCCTCTCAAATATCCACTTATAAGTACATATATTAGATTGTAATAAATACATTCTAGATTACAGAAAAAAAATATAAGTACTGCTTACAAAAGTAGTTACTCGCGTTCCAAATAGAGATAAGTGTATGTTGCCATAAACAAAAAATGCAATCTACGCACAGAATTTATAATCTGATTTCATCTGCGAGGGGTAAGTATTTATTTATCTTTTCGCTGAAGGTCCTCTCAGCATTTCCAGCGAGGCGTACGGCCACGTCAATCATGTATGTAACTTTTTCTTGTTTAAGCGTTAGTATTATATCGGGCTTGTTATTAGGTATGGTGTTGTCTATTATTATTTGCCGGTCCCCATACATGCACCTCCATCTTCATACACTGGCAGGTTCATATTTGTAGGACGGTATACTACGGTTTTCACGGAAGTCCGTATACAATCTCCTAAGTAGTTGTTGGACGATATTCGCCACACTATTGCGTCGCTCCATGTATTATTTGGGTACCAATGACCCAATGTCCAGTAACTCCTCTTTTTCCGCACATAAGTATGCGGCATTTTACCGTCTCTAAGTTGGTGTCTTTTAATATTCTTCGTAGGTAAGATCTTGTTCGTGTTATTTGATCTTGGATAACGAGAATTGATATTTCCATGAATAGGCTCCCGCTTCGCAGCCAAGCTTGTGATGCCATGACATCCATATCCTCGGACTCTATATGTGAGTCGTAGCGCTTATTGCCAAGTTGTAAAGGCGTAAGATTCTTATTTCTTCCCACTATTGAACGGTGTAGTTTGCTGGTTTGTGCTTTTTCAAGGAAATAATCTCTTAAATTCTTCACTTGGGAGTAAAATCAGAAAAGGATCACATTAAAAGTAGGGGCATTCTGGCTTGGCCCCTACTTTGAATGTGATCCTTAGACTGAAAATCAACAATTGGCATCCCAACATTAGGGATGGAGGGCACACTGATACTACGAATACGATACTGGACGAGCCATTGCTGCAAATGCCCACGAACAGTATGGCACCCGAAATTATCTTCACTGAAAAGGTGAAAATCTCCATATCGAACAGAGACCAGACACGTAGAGTTATCACTGCTCTTAATGACTGATTCACGGACGGATCTGCATCCAGCCAGGGCACAGGAGCCGGTATTTGCGGACCGCGGACCGAACCCTAATCAAAGAGTATCCATAAGCCTGGGGAAGCATGCGACGGTCTTCCAGGCAGAGGTATTCGCCCTTGCAGCCTGCGCAGAAATGATTGCAAAGGGGGGTTGCATGAGGAGGAAAATAAGTATAAACTGATAGCCAAGCTGCTATCAGGGCATTCTCGAGCCCTGTAACTAGGGCAAAATTAGTTAGAGACTGCAAATAATCCCTCAATACACTAGCACAGGATCAGTCTATATAATAGCCGACGAACTAGCCAAGGAGGGCTCTAAGACACTTCATAGGTCCAAAGCCCGTATGTGGGATTACTAAGGATTCTGCTAAAAGGGAGATTTGGACCTGGTTAGACAAAGAAAGTACAAATAAATGGAGGACGACTGAAAGTCAACTCCATACCAAAGCGCTAATAGGGGATGGGGATGCTAAGTTCTCCGATAACCTACTTAGACGCAACAAGGAAGAAGCCGAAACCATTACTGGGCTGGTAACTGGACACTGTCCCCTGAAAAAGCATCTATACAACACAGGTCGAGTAAGCTAACCGTGGTGCAGAAGATGTGAGCTACAGGAGGAAACGAGTTTACATGTAATCTGCACATGTGATTAGTTGAAAGTACTCCGGCAGAAATATTTCGGGAAGGATCTATTGAAGCCCTCGAAGGTTCTCAAGTTTCTACTGGGCAAGATACTGGGCTTTATAGAGAACACAAGCTGCTCGAGTGGAAGTAAGAGATTTAATAGGGACGGTACATTGAGCACCTAGCTCAAGTGGCTGGACTAAAGGTGTCCACCCTAACGTTATGAATGCATGAATGAATAAACGCCCCTACTTCCTTTCTTGGGAAGTAAAATCTCTGGGCAGCTGTGAGGATGGTGTACTCCATTCTGGTCCCAGTGTGAGTGGCTTTTAACTCTATATCCGTCCAGCTCACGATTCCAAAGCCATATATGAGTACTAAGATGGCCCAGTTGTTAATGGACTTGGACATATTTCTCGCCGATAGTCTCGTTTTCAGTAGTGATCTCAGGCTGGAGAAATACTTTTCCCTAATCATATCTTTAACGATATTATTTTGCAGTCCCCTAGCCTGCAGGTAGGCGAGGTACTTATAATGCTCGTTCTCCCCCATCCCGGCGATCACTCCCTGGTTTCCCTTTTTATTATTATTATTATTATTACTATTGGTACGAGCGCCAGTTAACATTGTACGCGCACAGATAGCGCCAGCGATCAATGTATCAGATAAAGAAATTCACATACGCACCATCAGAGGGCGGAACGGTTGTCTGTATACAATGCGTAAATAGAAGAATCGGGATTAATACGAGATATGTCGAGATGATCCGAGAATCTTCTGGAAGTGGTCGCGCAGTATTTAAGTACGGCGCTGCGACTGTGCAGAGTAGTCAGTTGTAACGAGGCAGTGAAATTGGTCAAATTTAAACGAAGAATACGGTGAATTGCGAGCGAAAAAGGCGAGTCTAAATAAATACAAAGATGAAGTAAATTAGTGAACGTAAGGAAATGAATAGTTATTTATTTAAGTATTTTTTTTGTAATTAGTCATTAATTTGATTAATAAGTTCGTGTTTTCTTTGACTTTATTTAATTTTAAATAGACATTAAGGGTATAAACAAATTAATTTCTTTGAACCCCGACAACGTTTTAATCAGCGAAAAACGTAGCATTATTATTATTATTATTATAATTTTAGATTGCTGCTTTAGCACACTGTCCAAGAGCTCACGGACTGGGAAAACAGGTGTATGTTCATTATTTATATATTTATTATTACTTTCGCTCTTGTTGTCCACCTGTATACTACTAGGTATCCAGATTGAAACTGTGTTATAGAAATACTGCAGCCTGTCATGAGCATTATACAGAACGAGATGAAAACTGTAACTTGATCGAAAATGTTTAAATTAATTAATTTAAAAAAAGAAACTTGTTATAAACATATTCTTATGGAAGTTAATCTTTAGCTTCTATAGGCCTATAGTTTTATTATATATAGATAACTTCTTATTCATTATTCCATTATTCAATAATGAATGGTAACGTTTATTTCAATCTTCATTCAAATAATTATTCTTCACTGGATTTAAAAAACGTAAGTACAGGGGTTCAAAACAGTTATGATAACGGTTTCGGTTCTCTAAACAGTTATGAAGAACCTATATAAATCATAAACAAATCCTCAAACTTATAGGAAATTCTTATAAGTTTGAGGTTTTTTCCTACCGCTGCATTTTCTAACGTTAGCGGGAACTTTTATATTCATATTAGCCGCCATTTTTGAAGGACATTGGAAGTTGTGGAAAAAAAATAAATGTGATTTTCATAAGTTTGAGAGTTTGGCTATCGGTTTCTAGAACGACAATACGTAAATATCGAAGGATATCCAAGATATCGGCGGATATAATTATTACTGGTACACATCCTGACATTAACGGAAATTTTTATATACATAAATATTACCCGCCAGTTTTGAAGAACATTGGGGGTTGTGGGAGAAAAAATAAATGCGATTTTTATAAGTTTAAGGGTTTGTGGATCGACTTGAGAAATGACAACTCGTAAATCTTGAAGGATGTCGAAGATGTTGACGGATATAATTATTACTGCCGTGTCGTCTTACTGGCACACTTCCTAACATTAGCAGAAATGTTTATATAAATACTGCTCGCCATTTCTGAAAGACATTGGAAGTTGTGGGAAAAAAATAAATGTGTTTTCATAAGTTTGAGAGTTTGGCTATCGGTTTCTAGAACGACAATACGTAAATATCGTATCGGCGTATATAATTATTACTGGTACACATCCTGACATTAACGGAAATTTTTATATACATAAATATTACCCGCCAGTTTTGAAGAACATTGGGGGTTGTGGGAGAAAAAATAAAAGCCAGTTTTGAAGAAGATTGGGGTTTGTGGGAGAAAAAATAAATGCGATGTTTATAAGTTTAAGGGTTTGTGGATCGACTTGAGAAATGACAACTCGTAAATCTTGAAGGATGTCGAAGATGTTGACGGATATAATTATTACTGCCATGTCGTCTTACTGGTACACTTCCTAACATTAGTAGAAATGTTTATATAAATACTGCGCGCCATTTTTGAAAGACATTGGAAGTTGTGGGATAAAAATAAATGTGTTTTCATAAGTTTGAGAGTTTGGCTATCGGTTTCTAGAACGACAATACGTAAATATTGAAGGATATCCAAGATATCGGCGGATATAATTATTACTGGTACACATCCTGACATTAAGGGAAATTTTTATATACATAAATATTACCCGCCAGTTTTGAAGAACATTGGGGGTTGTGGGAGAAAAAATAAAAGCCAGTTTTGAAGAAGATTGGGGGTTGTGGGAGAAAAAATAAATGCGATGTTTATAAATTTAAGGGTTTGTGGATCGACTTGAGAAATGACAACTCGTAAATCTTGAAGGATGTCGAAGATGTTGACGGATATAATTATTACTGCCGTGTCGTCTTACTGGCACACTTCCTAACATTAGCAGAAATGTTTATATAAATACTGCTCGCCATTGGAAGTTGTGGGAAAAAAATAAATGTGATTTTCATAAGTTTAAGACTTTTGTTATTGGTTTCTAGAACGACAATACGTAAATCTTGAAGGATGTCCAAGATATCGGCGGATATAATTATTACTGGTACACATCCTAACATTAGCGATCATTTTTATATGATTACCTGCACAAACATGTAGGCATATTCCTAATCTAAATTTATTTCGGTGTTATTCAGTAATAAATTATTTGAATAACGATTTATTTGGTGAAAGAATCATTCCAATAATTAAAGCATTATTGGAATGATTCTTTCAAATAACGTTTTATTGAAATAATTCGTCATTCAAATGATTTCCCATAGTTTTATTCAATAATAACTTAATACGGAATAAAGAATAACAGATAACAGAAGATTTCATTCAAATAATTATTTGAATAAAAAATTATTGAATGATGCCCAACCCTGGTTTGTTACACCGTGACGTTTCTAGGTACTGACGTATTGTACCATTCCCACTGAAATTTGGACGTACCCAAACGAGTTCTAACCTCTGCTCCGGCAAAATTTTTTTTACGCACCATACATCACATTGGCACAGGGTCTACGTCTTTAGTTCCTAGTTCGCCAGTTGATTATATGTATTGTGTTAAAAAAAATAAATTGCTTGGTTTAAATGTTGTTTTGAATTTTAAAATCACTTACCGGTATTTATGCTCTATTCTCAGGGTTTAAGTAGGTCTCTTTGTTTCTTTTCTTTTTTTTTTTATGTTGTTGAAATAAATAAGTTTTTTAAAAATAATCAAAACAGTTTTATTTAATATTAAAAGATTACTGTCGGCAAAGAAGGATTAGTGGATTTGTTCAGGTTCTTAACCTTAGATGTCGCTTTGTTTCAGCCAAATTTAGCGTTTGTATCTTTTTTTTTTTCAATTGATTTACTCCTCGATCGTTAACCTTACCGATGGATAAATTTAATTTCCAAAAAAAAAACCAAATGGTAAAATTCTAATTAATACTAAGTCAAAAATTAATAAATAGATAAATGTTTTAAAAAATTAACGTCTTTTTGAATGTTACCGCGTAAAGTATAAATCAGCTCACATTAAATCACATGTAACGGTGAAAACTATAACAGGTATGTACTGTTAGAAAAATATGGTTAAATAATAAATGAATTAGAACTCTATTAACTTTATTTTTTGTCTCCGGAGGGATAATTATTCTGGGACTGACCTTATCCGTTTGTACGTTCGTACGCAATAGGTTCGGAGTAGGATTTTTGGGTCGTACGGGATACCTCTTCCTTGTTGAGATCTTGAATCGATTGGGGAATCAGGAGAATGGTCCTTGTCGTAACAGGTAGGTGAATGAATTTCTTGACAGGTAATAGTATTCCAGTAAACACGACTTGTTATTTTGACAGATGGGTTGTAATTCTTGTTTTTTTTTTTATTTTAGGTTATGTTTACTCTCGAACAGCGCGACAATTTTAACGTGTTTACGCTTCGATGGATTATACAAGAATCGCGTTCTTTTGTTGCGATGTTTCCTCGGAAAAATTCAAATTCTTGAAAGTCCATTGGTGGAATTTGAACGACGTTTGAAAAAATAAATGAAATTCGTTTTTTTTTATGTCAAACTTCGAAAATTAATTCGAAAATCCTTTTTTGAATAAGGAAATGATGTGGAAATTCAGATTCCTCGTACGTTTGTTAGTCTAAATACCAATTTTGGTAAATTAATTCTGTTTCTTTCTAGATTCGAAATTATGATGATGCTTTTGTAAATTCTGTTAGAAAATGCTTATTTTAAAGTATTTTGATGTCTGGATTTTTTTTCTAACATTGTCTGGATTAATTTGAGCTATCTTATGTATACTGAAACATGTTGGTTTGGTTTTAAACATTATTGGAATTTTTTGCTGAAATACACCTTTGATGTCACAAATCCTTCCTTGGAAATTACAATGGTTGTTACAATTGGATGTAATTCTTAACTAGAGGTACAATTTTTCTTATTTTACTGATTTACACTCATTTTCTTATCTCGTAGATGAAATTCTTATCGAGGCGAAGCAACTATGACAGTTAACGTTCCTTGGAGCTGGTCTTGGAATTTCATGTATTTAAAAGATTTTTTAAGAACAATTAAATGGCTGTTTGAGACCTTTTTTTTTTTTTAAAGTAGGATATTAATTCATTTGCTTTGTGTACATTGAAATGTAAAGATTCATCCTCTCGGAATGAGGAAGAATTGTCAATTTTTTTTGAATGATTGATTGTGAAACGATTGCTTTTGTAATTTGATTTTCTGAGCTCCATGTGATTATCACATTCGCCCTCCTCTGCAGATAAAAAAAAAATTGAAAAGATTTTTTTTTTTTTTTTTTTTAAGTGAATGAAAGTGTTGAGTGTCTTGTGAATGCATGTATCTGTCTTTGTTTTTTCTTTAAGATGTGCTAATTTACATGTAATAAGGCATAAGAAGATTTATGTGATATTTTCCTTTATCAAATTGATTTATGTGATCATGTATTAAGTATGTGCTGTTACCAACGATCTCTTTAACTGTGTAAGGTCCCGAATAAGGTTTAACAAATTTAGCTACTTTCTTTTTGGATTTGTCTGTTAATTTAACGCTTTTGATTAGAACTAAGTCTCCTATTTTGAATGTGTGAGTGTGTTTGAGTTTTTGTTTTTGTCTGTGTTCCCATTGTTGTCTCTTCTTTTGTATCTTCCTCCTGGCCTCTTCCAGTTTTTCCTGCATGTCACTTATCTCTTCTGGAATCCATGGTCTTTGTGGTGTTCGTTCCATCATTAATACATACGGTGTTTCTTCATGTACCGTAGAGGGTGTATTGTTTAGTACGTATTCTACCTTAGCTAAATTCTTGCACCAAAGATGATGATTGTCTCCTAGTAAAATTCTTAGGAATTTAATGGTTTCTTTGATCGCGCGTTCACACGGATTCGCTTGTGGATGGCGTATACTTGTGTAGTATGTGGTGATTTGTAAATTGTGTAATGTGTCTTGATATCTAGGATTGGTGAAATATGTGGCGTTGTCTGATAAAATGATGGTCGGTTTTCCTACTTCCTGTATGTATTGATTTATTGCATAAAGTGTTGAGTCAGTATCGCATCTGTGAGTTGGGTAAAGTTTTGTATATTTTGTAAAAAGGTCATAAAGTACTAAAACGTTTCGGCATCTTTTTGAACTGGGTGGTAAATTAGAAAGATAATCAATGGCGACTATATGTAATTTGCAAGTGGGTATTATACTCATTGGTATGTTGTGTAGTGTGGTGTTGCGTTCTTTTGAAATTTGGCATGTGTGGCATGTTTTAATGTAATTTTTAATGATTTTTGAGTCGTGTACAATAGAATGCTTCTCTGAATAAAAGCCAACATTTTCTTGGACCTATGTGTTGATATGTGGTGTGTAAATGATGTATTATGTGTTGTGCTAAGTTTTCCGTGATAACGTATACAAATGTTTTACCTATTTTCTTCATTAGCAGGTTCTGGTGTAATGTGTATCCAGGTTTCTTTAATGTTCCCTCTCTAAGTTCTTGGACTGTCTTTTGTATTCGTTCATCTCGTTGGTCTTCTTCTACTTTCAATCTTGAACATACTCCTGTACGTTTGAGTGTGATGTTGGAAATTAGTATGTTTGTTGGTTTCTGTAGAGGGTATTTTCGACTGAGAACATCCGCTGTAATCATTTTCTTTCCCGAAATATGCTTGATTTCGAAAGTGTATTCATTTAATAACAGACTCCATCGATAAATGCGGTTGTTGTTGATTCTTTTGTGTATTATGCTCGTCAATGCAACGTGATCTGTTTCAATTGTAAATGGTTTTCCTAGCAAATAATACCTTAATCTTTCAACACTATACACGATCGCTAACATTTCCTTTTCTGTGGTGCAGTAGCGTAGTTCAGCATCTTTTAATACCCTTGAGACGAATTGGATCGGTACTTCTTTTTCCTCTTGAATTTGAACAAGTTCTGCGGCGATTGCATTATGTGAGGCGTCGGTTCGAAGAATGAATGGTAAATTAAAATCTGGATGATATAAAGATAACGATTCTACAAAATTGTTCTTAAGAAATTTGAATGCCTCTTCCTGTTCATTTTCCCATTTCCATTTTTGATTTTTCTTTAATAGTTTCAATAGGGGTAATGTTTTCCGTGCGTAGTTTGTAATAAATCTCTTGTAATAATTCAACATTCCCAAAAATGCTCGTAAGTCTTTTATTTTCCTTGGCTTGGGATAGTCCTTGATTTCTTGCAATCTTTCTTGTCTAACAAAATTCCCTTTTCATTTACATTGTACCCCAAAAATTTTACCTGTTGCTTGAAAAATTGGCATTTCTGTAAGTTTATCTTCATTCCATTTTCATGAAGTACTCGTAATATAGTTTCTAAATCTCTTATGTGTGTCTCTTGGTCTTTTGAAAAAATAAGTATGTCATCAAAATAAAATGTACAAAATGTATTATAAGAACTGAGTATTTTGTTGAGAAATCTTATGAGAGCAGAGGGACTGTCTCTAACTCCAAATGCTGCAACGTTAAAATGGTATACATTTCCATTAATACTAAAAGCACAGTATTTCTTGGATTCTTCTTCTAATTTTATTAACCAAAATGCTGATTTTAAATCTAACTTTGAATAAACTTTGCTACCATAACACTGTGAAATTAAAATCTCTATTGTTTGTGGATTTTCATATCCTGGCTTTATCCTTTTGTTTATTTCCCTTGCGTCTAAACAAATTCTTAAGTTTCCATCAGATTTCTTTACTATTACGATGGGGTTGATATAACACGAATTCGATCTTTCAATGATACCTTCCACCATTAACTTACGTATTTCTTCTTGTATTTGAGTTCTAAACTGGTACGGAATAGGATAAGTTTTACAATGAAACGGAGTTTCTTCTGTGACTTCAATACGGTGTTTATATCCTTTCGCAAACGTTACTTCTGAATTATACAATCTTTTCAATTCCATCAACATAACTTCTAACTTTCCCTTCATTCTTTCTTCAATAAGCCATTCCTTTAATAACGAGCGTACTATTTCAACCTCGTTAAATGTTTTTTTTTTTCCTATATATTCATCATTAAATAATATTCCCATTTCTTCATTATCATCATTATCCCTCATATTTTTCCATATATCTTCATTATAATCATATTCCCCTTCCACCATTTCTTCTGTACTCCTATTAAACATCAATACCTTTCCATCTTCTGTCAAATCCTCTTCTCTCAATTGCACTTCTTTCGTACTTTCCATTCTATAATATTCATTTAGCTTTCCCATTACTATTTCATTCCCTTTAAGATTTATTGTAAAACTTTCTAAATTAATCTTTGCGTCGTGCATGTACAAGTTATCTATTCCAATTAAACAATCATATTTCATACCAGCTAGTATATAAAATTCCATTAAATATGTTTTTCCGTTTACTTCGACGGATGTGCTTATTTTCTTCGAAATTGTTCCTATCTTCTTGTGACTTGTTGTTATTAAATTCTGTTGTTGTATAGGTATCAGTTCTGTTTTCAGCTCAGGTATGGATCTCATTATGTGTTCGCTTATTAAAGATATTTCAGCAGCTGTGTCAATGATAGCTGTTAATCTTTTACCACTAATTTTGAAAAAAATGAAAGGTATACCCGGTTCTGTGGATTCTATATATTCATTTTCTATCGTCAAAAATTTATGTGAATTGTCGTAAAATCGGTTGTAGTCTGTCCGGGTGATTTGTCCTATTAGGTAACCGTCTTTTATTGTTTGGAAGTGCTCGGTTGTGAAATCGGAGTTTTTTTTCCTTCCGAGTTGGTACCGTGATGTTCACGAGAATCTCTTGTTTCTGACGGTGTGCGTTGTGTTGAAACCGGTGAGTTTTCTCGACTGTTCCTTCTACTTCTTGGCGGTGATCCTCGTCTTGTGAAATTTACTCTTCGATTGTTATAAGTATTGTTGTTCGGGTAATTGTTGTTTCGATTGTTTTGTGTGGTTGGTGAATTGTTGTTTCGATTGTAATTGTGGTTGTATGATGAATTGTTGTTTCGAGGATAGTTGTTGTAATTTGGGTTTTGGTTTGTGGAGTAATTGTTTCGATTATTGTTGTGGTTGTATGATGAATTATTGTTTCGGTTGTAATTATTGTTGTTGTATCTTGGGTAATTGTGTTGGTTGTTTTGATTGTAATTGTGGTTGTAATGTGGATTTTGTGTGTATGTATTATACCTGTTATTTGGAGATCTGTTGTGACTTCCGATCCTCTCATTGCGTTGAGTTTCTGTGTAATCATCCAATCTCTTCAGTAACTCCATTAGTTCATCAATGTTTTGAATCTTCTGACTCATTACCACTGTGTTGTCCGTGTCGATGAAATGTCTTAAAATGTTGTTAACTATTTCCGTTTCTTCAAGTCCATTGATGTACTTGCACTTGTTGTACAAGTCACAAGCGTAGTTACATCTACTTCCTTGACTTGTTCGATACTTTCCTGTCATTAATGATATTTTCTGTCTGTTCTGTTCATCCCAATTCCAAAATTTCCTTATGAATTCTTGTTTGAACTGTTCCAGTGTATGGCATTTTTCTGATACCATTTCATACCATTCTAGAGCCCTTTCTTCTAAAGTTAAACTCACTAAGGTCATTGCCTGTTTCTCATCCCTTATGTCTTCTGTCAGTCGTAAGATGTTTTTCAAATAGGTCATCGCATGTACTTTGTCTTTGTTTCCCCGGTATTTCGGCCACATTTCTGGTTTTATCGGGTTGTGATAATTCATCATCTGTCCTCCATGAATCATTACAGGTGGTTGGTTCTTGTACCGCTCCATTTCTTTCTTGAGTTGACTCATCATGTGTTGAACATGTTCATTTTCTTCCTCAATTTTCTCGTGTATGGATTTCCCTATGATGTCGATTTTCCCGGAGTTCTGTATTGCATGTTGCTCTACATAATCTATTTTACAATTGTAGTCCGTCCTTATATTCTCGAATTCTGATTTGGTGTTGTCTTTTAGTTGTGTAATTTGTTCTTGTGTGTCTTGTTTTAATTCGTTTATGTGTAATTGAGTGATTTCCGTGTGTAATTGTAATTTGTCTGAAATTTGTGCAATCTCGTGTGTATGTTCTTCATGTTTTGTGTTTAATTGTTGTATTTGTGTGAAAAATTGTGCTTGTATAGTGTGTATTTGTATGTCTAGACCTTGTAATTCCCCTCTTATTTCTTCCCTTGTTTTTTCTTGAATTTCTTTTAATTCATCTCTTGTTTTCTCTTGATTAGCTTTTAATTCTGCTTGGCTTTCCTTTAATTCCTCTTGACTTCTCTTGTTTTGACTTAATAATTCTAAGATCAGAGCTAGTTGATCTTCGGTTTTGGTGTCAGTGTTGGGTTTTGTGTGTGTGTCACCTGCAGATTGGTCTGTAGTTTGTGTTTCTTCCGTTGTCTTTGTTGCCTCCTGTTCTCGTGTCTGTGAGCGAGTTCTAGGTCTGTGTTCTGGTTGTGTTGGCTGCATGTTGGTTTTTGTGTTTGTGTGGAGACAATTAACAAAATACGTCGAATAAAAGCAATAACAAATGGTTGTAGCAGGATTTTATTTAAAAAACCCTTTTTTTTTTTTGTTCTGTTCTTTTTGATGAAAATTGTTTTAAAGAAATCGTTGTTTGTATTTTTGGTAAAAGAAACAAATCGAGCCCCACGTTGGGCGCCAAAATGTGTTAAAAAAAATAAATTGCTTGGTTTAAATGTTGTTTTGAATTTTAAAATCACTTACCGGTATTTATGCTCTATTCTCAGGGTTTAAGTAGGTCTCTTTGTTTCTTTTCTTTTTTTTTTTATGTTGTTGAAATAAATAAGTTTTTTAAAAATAATCAAAACAGTTTTATTTAATATTAAAAGATTACTGTCGGCAAAGAAGGATTAGTGGATTTGTTCAGGTTCTTAACCTTAGATGTCGCTTTGTTTCAGCCAAATTTAGCGTTTGTATCTTTTTTTTTTTCAATTGATTTACTCCTCGATCGTTAACCTTACCGATGGATAAATTTAATTTCCAAAAAAAAAACCAAATGGTAAAATTCTAATTAATACTAAGTCAAAAATTAATAAATAGATAAATGTTTTAAAAAATTACGTCTTTTTGAATGTTACCGCGTAAAGTATAAATCAGCTCACATTAAATCACATGTAACGGTGAAAACTATAACAGGTATGTACTGTTAGAAAAATATGGTTAAATAATAAATGAATTAGAACTCTATTAACTTTATTTTTTGTCTCCGGAGGGATAATTATTCTGGGACTGACCTTATCCGTTTGTACGTTCGTACGCAATAGGTTCGGAGTAGGATTTTTGGGTCGTACGGGATACCTCTTCCTTGTTGAGATCTTGAATCGATTGGGGAATCAGGAGAATGGTCCTTGTCGTAACAGGTAGGTGAATGAATTTCTTGACAGGTAATAGTATTCCAGTAAACACGACTTGTTATTTTGACAGATGGTTTGTAATTCTTGGTTTTTTTTTTATTTTAGGTTATGTTTACTCTCGAACAGCGCGACAATTTTAACGTGTTTACGCTTCGATGGATTATACAAGAATCGCGTTCTTTTGTTGCGATGTTTCCTCGGGAAAATTCAAATTCTTGAAAGTCCATTGGTGGAATTTGAACGACGTTTGAAAAAATAAATGAAATTCGTTTTTTTTTATGTCAAACTTCGAAAATTAATTCGAAAATCCTTTTTTGAATAAGGAAATGATGTGGAAATTCAGATTCCTCGTACGTTTGTTAGTCTAAATACCAATTTTGGTAAATTAATTCTGTTTCTTTCTAGATTCGAAATTATGATGATGCTTTTGTAAATTCTGTTAGAAAATGCTTATTTTAAAGTATTTTGATGTCTGGATTTTTTTTCTAACATTGTCTGGATTAATTTGAGCTATCTTATGTATACTGAAACATGTTGGTTTGGTTTTAAACATTATTGGAATTTTTTGCTGAAATACACCTTTGATGTCACAAATCCTTCCTTGGAAATTACAATGGTTGTTACAATTGGATGTAATTCTTAACTAGAGGTACAATTTTTCTTATTTTACTGATTTACACTCATTTTCTTATCTCGTAGATGAAATTCTTATCGAGGCGAAGCAACTATGACAGTTAACGTTCCTTGGAGCTGGTCTTGGAATTTCATGTATTTAAAAGATTTTTTAAGAACAATTAAATGGCTGTTTGAGACCTTTTTTTTTTTTTAAAAGTAGGATATTAATTCATTTGCTTTGTGTACATTGAAATGTAAAGATTCATCCTCTCGGAATGAGGAAGAATTGTCAATTTTTTTTGAATGATTGATTGTGAAACGATTGCTTTTGTAATTTGATTTTCTGAGCTCCATGTGATTATCACAGTATGTAATAACATTTTTGATCTAATTCAATGTATCTCAACGATAATTTCTAAAACTAAATGTAACGCCATTCTAGTAACCCTAATCATTTTTTATTCTAATATTTAGTTTATATTCTTAGTAGTAGACATATTATTATTATTATTATCATCATTTAACTCTTTATTATTTAAGTCTAACTTCTGTTATTGTTATTCATAAGCATCGCCCGTTCTAATACATTTAGATGTTAGTATACATATTCTCACTGCCCCTTTTGTAAGATCGTCTCAATTACATGCCTAGCATGGATTGCATCACTCAGTACCGCCCTTAAGAGCTTGGTCACCGATACGGAGAATTGTGCCCATTAGTGTCAACTGTAAGCATGTAAATAAATAGTTTATGAGTTTGTTAAGTAAGGGATGCAACAACGTGGGAGGTATGCTGCCGGCGCTAAGTCGGGGGTAAACGAGGGCAAGAGATTATTATGTTCGGGGCAAGTCAACGAGAAGGTCTAAATAAAATATACACGTGATAGTTCTTGTGCTGTTTTCATTTTACCATCTAAACTCTCCTCATTAAACAAATTGTGCTTAACATAAAATATTTTACTTTTCGTTTCCTTTTGGTGGTCGTTATCCACGTAGAAATAAGTTCAAATAGCGATGACAAAAGTCAGCAGGATAAAACCATGCAAGACAAAAAATAAAGGCATGCTTTAAATAGGATTTTGAATAAAGACATGGAATTAAATATTAAGTCGCCGTTGACTGAATGGATACCACATGCTTAGGAGAAGATGAGAGTTAAAGATTCCGCCAAGAGAAGATATCTCAGTGTGCGCCAATGTGACGGATTTGCAAGAATAAGTTTCCACTACGGGGCTCCTCAGAACAGATAGCTACGCTAAGGCAATAGATTTAATTTAAAAGAACTCAAAATTAGAGAGCGTCTTCTAGGATAAAGCGCATCACAATAGACTTGAAAAAGTCGGTGTAGAAAGACCTACATGGCCACTTCAATCTTAATCTAATCTATCCCTAGGAAAAGTAACAAACTTTATGTATAATTTTTTTTCGAAACGAATGCTGCTTTCGAGCAGATCATCATTTACGAACGCTTGCAACGTGGGCACACGTTAAGGTTAGGTTAATTTGGCGAAGGGAATAGAAGTCCAATATAGTGTTCAGTTTCTTCTAACTGACAAATGGTACAAACCACGGCCCACGGGTAAAACGGACGCCAGTTATATACCGCATGTTCAATATGCTGGAATTGAAATATTCCAATAAGATAATGCTCGGCCTCCCACAACGGTTTAGTGAGTGTTACCTCTAGTCTTCTGCACTATTATTATCTTATCAGATAAACACAAATTATTATTATAAAATGCTATATTTTATATTGTTATAAAAAAAATAAATACAAACAGTAAAAAAAGTAGGACGATATAAAAATAATTATTCATTTACAAACAAAAAGCAAAACAGTATTTTACTGTTTGTTTCTTTATCATAAATTCATTCTTGTGACAATATGCTTTACCTATTCATTTTATTATAAAATATATACATCTATTCAAATTTCAAATAGTATCTTTCGTTTTCATATATAAATTCATATCTAATTATGTTAGAAAACATACCTCTCTTTTGCGTTTTCTCGAACAAAATTTGTATTATGTATTGAAAGGGAAGATTGTTAACATATTTTTTGATACAAGTCAATTTCAAATTTAACTGCCAGACAGCGGGTTTTCAATTCAAACTAGTTGAAGTGTTTAATATAATAGCCATGTTCAAACAATCTTTGTTGTTAACCTTTGTTTGACAAAGCTAATAATTAAATATGGAACAGTAGTTCTATTCTTGATTAAAAAAATCGGAGTACTATGGATAGTTCAAAATCATAATATTTATTCTAATTTCATGTGAAGAAAAAGTCCTGAACTGAATATTATGTCAACATTCCTTTAAATAGATAGATTATTTTTGAACATTGAAATTCTAAAACTTATGATATAAAAATATATATTTTTATTTATTATGAGCAGAAATTGATAATCTTAGTCACTCTCAAAGTCTGTCTCAATATCAGATTCGCTATAATCTTCGTCAGATCCAATTTCGACAATAATATCGTTGTTATCTGCCTCTTCTTGTTCGTCTTTTTCAATTTCAAGAAACCGGCGCTTCTTTTCCTCAGGAAAAACCGATTTCGACATATCGTACTTGATGTTTCTCATTCTTTGATCCGAAAACGTTAATCTATCCCATTCAATCGCTTTAATTTTCGTCAAAGTAACTCTTACAACAGGGCCTCCTCCATTATGTTGAAATGTCGAATTAACCGTATCAAATAATTGGAAATTAAGTTTGTATTCTTTATCACTTTTGACAGCACTGTAAAAAAATAATATGAATATATATGAATTATAAAATATAATTCAAAATAGGAAAATATGTACTTATTACAATTGAAAACAAGTATAAGATTTTGCGTTTATATTATAGAAACGTTGTTTTCTTTTAATTAACCATCACAAGAAACTTAGATATTGCATAAATCCGAAGAATTTTAATGAAATTTTTAAAAACATTTTTTTTACATTTATGATTGTTATAGTTCGATGCATCTATTAATGGTAATAAATTCAAATAGCAGCAACTTCTACTACACGTACTGCAAATGATATGTAACAACAGAGATGTAGGACAAGCAATTAGTTAAGTTTGTCTTAAACAGTTATTCATTCAAAATTGATAAAAGCAATGTTACAATGATAACAAAACATTTGATTGTCAATTTGTTTATTTTTGTACAGGCAATTTTTGTAGAAATCCAAAATAAATTATAATGTGAATGCCCTTTAAACTTGTACGGCGAATTATTGATGCGCCTAAACTTTTGTAGACAGTATAATCTTGATTATTTGAAAAACAGAACATAAATTTTGAGCACCTTCAATATAGTTTTATATATTCTAAATCTGTATGTAATTGTGTAATATTTAATAAAAGAAAATACAGATGATTTATAGTTTTGTTATGATTGAATTGAACTCTTTGTGTTAACGCTGGATTTTTTGGAAGGCTATTTCGCTCTAATAATTTTCCAATGCTAAAAACACAACCTTGGTAATACAGGATTAATTATACTTACCTAAAACTAAATATGCTCTTCCTTAATATATTTACAAAATATCTTTCAACTCCTGGAAGCATGATGTCGAACTTAACTAAATTATTGGTTTGGTACCAGACTACATCAGGTGTGCAGTAGTTAACTGAAGGCAGCGCTACCATTGGTTTTAAGTTACCAGCAGCACTAGTAGGAATACTTCGGGAATGGTATGTGTCCTGCTTTTCTCTCTGCATAACAAAATGCTCTAAATTAAGTGCTTTATGTGCATATACTTTTATATGAATTGTGTATACGAGAAATAATTAGATTAACATGTAACAGCATCATCGAGGCTCAAAAAGAGGCAATTTATAATAAAAGCAAAAAAGTGATCAGATTATCCAAATAACGCAAATGCGCTTAGATTAAAGCTACCTTATTCCATTCATTATGTACGTACGTACATGTTTCGAACGTCACGTATCCGAACTACACGTGTATCTAAAGTACGAACCGTACGTGTATCGTTAGTTTACGTGAAATCCGTACGCAAGAGTTTCTTCCTTTTTCCCACAAATCGCCGAACGTATATTCATGTACCCTACCTGAATTACAAAAGTCCGTGCTTTATCACGCGAATTATAAGGAGTCCGAACGTTCTGGTACACGGGTAGTTCAATTCACGTCTCAAAACCGTGGTTCTAGTTTAGATCAACAACAGACACAACGCAGGATTTAACACGTTGCGTTTGAGCGTGAATCGACCATATTCATTCATTTTTGCAGCATTATTTGAGACAGAAAGCATTGCTCAAATCTCGTTATCTCATGCTTGCGTCGAGTGTGGGTCGGCAATTAATATGGTCATATAAATGCACGCACCCGGCAATTAGAGAATGCGACGAGTGAACTCGTGAAAATAAATAGTTTAGTATGGAGATCTCGAAAACTAGCGGAGATATAGAGATGGTCAAATGGGGAAAGAATTGCAGTTTTACGAGCTTAACTGAATGAGTCTTTCAGTTTTTGAAAGAAATGCATGGCTAACTTATAACTTAACTACTTATATATCGAAAAAACTGTTTATTTTTTGTTATTTCATTTGATAATAGCTAAAACATATTTCAGTCATAACTAATAATGATTATGTCGGAAGAAGAGTACCTATAACACATATGTTGAATCTGTTGATACTACAATATAAAAGCAGTAAAATAATTACTTAACAATATTATTTTTATCGTCAAAACTTAAACAACATGTCTTTTTTCTTCAAGATTAAAAGAAAAAGAAATTAATATTATACCAGCAATAAAATAATAAACTGATACAATAGCTATTTGTTTAATAAGGCAGCAAAATAAATTTAATGTTTTAGCTATTAAATTAAATTCAAGGTAACCAAGATTATATCGGCTTTATTGCCGAATTTTTGCTTTAAATTTCAAACAATCTGAAAATGCAATAGTAAGCCGACATATACAGATCGTTGCTGTAGTGCGTTTATAGAAGCCATTTTGACATTTTTTAGTGCATAGCCAGCAAATGTAACAGTTTAATGTGCGTCAGCTGATATTAAAGTATGGGGTTCAATGTCCATCGCCGAAAAACTCCTTTATTTTGGTCGTACGTACACGTGTGAATTTTTACATATACATAAGAATCAGAATGTCCAATAACTAGGTTGTTTATCACACAATTAAACATATTTAATAGGATTTATTTTAAAAACGTCGTCTGTTTTATTTAAACCCCAAGAACGTTGTAGTTTTTTATACGTGATTGTATACAAATTGATTGTATTGCAAATACAAACACACATATACAATAATTGTAGTTTCGTTATTCAAAAGTAAGACAAAAATAGCTCAGCCATAGATGCAAAATATTTGTTTGTTTTTTTCCCATAATGATACTCTGAAAGCATAAGAACAGTTTCTCTACTTTTGTAATTAAAAGGCTTGTTCCATCACACTCGCAAACTGTCAGATGGACATCAGAAGCATGCGCATTGAGTAAATATCTTTATGTCTAAAAAAATGAATTAATGCAACAAAGCTAAAATAAACTTCTGAATTAGTTAGTTGTGAGCGTTCTTGCCGTTATCGGTTTTAATAATTCACTAACAAAAATTCAGTATTCAGTTCTTACTTCCGGCTTATTTTTGTTAAGATTATTTATATCAATTTCTATTCACCCATTTTTTTTTTGTTGTACACAGACATTAGATAGTCTTTCCGACAGAAAGGATTACAAAATAAACCATTTTCAGTTAGATTTCATAAAGTGGTAAATAAAATAAATAATATACCTTTCCAAATATATCTTCAAATAGTGCCATCTTGTCATTTATCCGAATCTCCCACACATTCTCTCCCTCTGGTATATTAGAATCGTCCTCACTATCCGAACTGATTGGTTGGTGAATAATCTCTATAACAAACAATAAAAGTGCAGTGTAACAACTTACTAATTCTCACAATGTCTGCTATAGTGCAGACGACGAATTTTAATGCCGTATTCGTCTTATTTTAGTTGGGGCGTTTAATATAGGCGTTTCGATACAACATCGATGCTAAACGTTTTCGCGTATTTGCGCACGTATGTGAGTACAGGCACTCGCAATTTGATCGTTCAGACCACGCTCACAGTCTTCGGTCAAATTATATATTACAAACATTTGCAGTGTGCGACGTTATCTGTAATTTCGCACAAATTAAGATGTATGCTTATACTACCGAAGGAAAGGTGGTTTTTTGCAGGTAGTACATACTTTACGAGAAATCCTTGGGCAATTAGCTTTTACATTTGAAAATTGTTCAATTCCTACTGACTATGGTGCAGTAAATATTTGTCGCAAGTTTGTGACGTGCAGGTGTGTAACAATTGTGTGAGTTTACATTTACAAGATGAAAAAGCTAGAAGTAGGTACATCAATAAAGAATTGCGAGAAACTGCGATTTGTGCTGCAGCCGATGCAAATGTATCTACTCCAAAACAAATATCCGAAGGAAGTCGCATGAAACAGCAGCATGACAGTGCAGAGAATTAAAAAAAAAAAACATGGATACAAGTGGCGAAAATTTGGTTCTACGCAAGAAATATTTCCTCATGCCGACAATAATCGGTTAGAATTATGTGAAAGGATAAAGTAGAAAAAAATGAATTTTCATAAAAAATATTTTGTCTACTCATTTTTATTGCATGAGTCTCATAATTCTCGAAGAACTGATTATTGGTCTAAGGAAAATAGACACTCGAGCACACCTCATATGCTCAGAAATTAAATCTATGCGTTCCCATTTTAATCAACACAATTGTTGACCTTTTTTTATCAACAGAATGCTTAGTGCACACAAATACTTAAATATATTAAAAATGATATTATTCCTACTGTCCATAATATTAAAGTAAATTTTAATAAAAATATTTCCAAATGTTTAAACCTTGCCTTAGGACAAATGCAACTTCTTTTCATAATAAGAAAAATATTCTTTTATATTATTGAATGATAGAAGATATCGGAAATATTTAAATTCCAGGTTATATTTTGGATATTATCAATGATTGAAAGTACGACCCTTAATAATAAATAAATTTAAAATTTAATAAATTAATAAATCTCCATTCATGCACCGTCGACATTTTTCTGTATTTTGTTAAAGACGTGTGAACAGTGTGCTAGATTTAATTGATCTGACGCCAATGTAATGTGTGTGTAAAGTGTAATGTTTGTTTAGAAATTGCAAAACTTTTATCAGAGCGATATTTGCGTTGTAACACAAACTTTGTAAACTTTTATATAATAAAAAATAATTAAATACTTTTGCAATGTGCAATTTTTCTTACAGTCTGAAATCATTAAATAAATGCTTTTCTGCTTTAACTGTAATGTTTAATATGAGGAAATTTTCTATGTTAAAATTTTTAAAAGCATTTATTTAATGATTAAATACTTTTGTTTTATTACGTTACATTAAACGCTTTAGCACTGGGATGACTTAATGTACAGTTTTCAAATTTACTATACTGAAGTAGATTTATTTTTATAATTTATTTTATTATATTTGACATAACGAAATTTTCCCAATAATACATGCCGTTCGCGTTTGGATTTGTTTAACACGTAATTTCCTAATTAGACAAATCAGCTAGTCGTTTACTTATGTAAGTTGAAAATATCTTTGATTATGATGCAATCAATTAGGTTACATTTTTATATAAAACATTTTACTTAATATACAGAAAAAAAAAGTGGTAATATTTGTAGCGTTACGAAGAATCTAACTTCGTTCTATTTGTAGCGTTGTTCACTTATGGATGCAAATTGTGTGAAAAACATTAGCAAACTTTAAGTGACGACAAGTATTCATTTACTTAAAGTGAAAGCTTCAACATATTATATATCGTTCCACTCGACAAACTGTGACATTAATTTTCACTACTGATGACAAAAAAAGACGAAATGCTGGATGTTAAAAAATAAAACGAGTATTTTAAAGAAGTGGAATACATAGAGGAGATAGGGAATATTACACCAAATCGGTGTAGAATTTAATTCTGCACTAAATAATGTGAAAACATACCGGTAGTAAATATTTGGAGTTTTTTTGTCCCAAATTTGTTTTCTTTTTTTTTATTTCTACTGGAGTATCTGCGAGGAACTTAGAACCTGCTCTACTTGCTCGGTGTAGAAAGTAGGAGTATAATGCTTACACCTAATTTCTAGTTTACAATTAAAGTAGATAGTATAGACTGGGAGTAGACAAATAAACCTTTATGGTAGTAAATATGGTACCTACTATCTACTACGTTAGTATAACGACTAAAATAAAATTTCTAAAAAACAGAATTGATTTGAAGTGTGTTGATGTTTACATTCAATCTATGTTTCTGCCGGAGGAACACTGTGGAACATTTGTGTTATTATTGCTTGTTTCCAAAAAAATGTCATCTTGTACCTTGTAGGTGCTCACCTTTCATTTTTTATGCAAATTAATTTCCAACGCAGTTGAAACACTACTCTTACTTATGGTTTAATTAAATCTGAAAATAACCCTCGGTTGCTGCATACGAAATCCCGAAATACTGCTTTATTTCCAAATATTTCTCAATTTGATTAACCAGTAACACCGCTTTCATAAACATGAGTTTTACTATTTTTTGGCTTTTTATTGTATTGTTTTCGTTTTCAATAATCGGAAAGCAGTATTAGATTGAAGTAAAACGTTTAAATAATCTTACATTTACTCTGTTTATTAACTTTCGAAAATTGCATGTCTTAAATGTGTAACTTAAACGTGACTATTATATAGTTAAAAAAAAAAACATTGATTATGGCGCCTACCGCTATAGATTTATCTTGTATAAATGCAAGTACGTAACTTACCATTCTCAGAATCAGAATCGACGTCCACTTCTTCAACCTCGTTCTTTCTATCTGGTAAAGGTAAGTTAGTTAGCGCTTCGTTTTCAACAGTAGAACCAAATCCACAATTGATCAGCGTGCTATTAATAAAGATAGGCTTATCTGATACATAATCTAAAAGTGTAACAGAGTATATATATCTGCCTTGATCTTCTGCTACTCGAGTAGATTTTAAATATTGAACATAGAGATTTTTATATATATTAGTGCCTTTTATGAAACAATGATCATAAAGTACGTCAGTGGCTTCATAAGCCCAGCAGTCCAGAATTGGTTGTATACCAAACAAGGTACACTCGATTGCCTATAATATTTATGTTACAAATATACACATCGAAATCTTGTGCACAAAGTAAAATAGTACTTACTTGGAATGGTAATCGAACAATGAACTCTGTGGGTAAAAGTTTTAATTCTCCCTTTAACACTGTTGTTGAATCACCAAAATCAACAAAGAAACAATTTACCATATCATCATTAATTTCTCTAACAATAACACGAGCGTATTCTTCACCATCTGGATCTTTGGCTAAGTAACAATTACCAATCAAAATTTCTGTGATATTATTATAAAATGGCTTCTGCACAATTTCTTGGATATCACGCTGTAATTTTTCAAACCTGAAAGTGAATAACTATAGTATTTTCTGTAAAATTTGTGTATGCTTAAAAAAAAAACTATTCGAAGCTATTATATGAATTAGAATTTGAATATGAAAATGAATGATAAAAATGTGAATGGTTTAACAAAAAATAGGGAAAAATTAAACACAATAGACTCTAAAATATATAGCAGATGAAGAAAAGTGTTTGCTTACAATTTATTGAATTTTTTGTGACGAATATAAAATTTGTTCGGACTATCTGCGGAACAGAAATAAACAATATTATAGCCTTCGTCTAAAAATGCCCACTGAGGTTGAATTTGCTTCAACGGTTTCAGGGTATTCACCACAGCTTTAATTTCATAATTCGGTAATTCAAACCCACAATCTTTGCATAGCTTATATAAACCATTTAATTGTTGTTCGTTCTCACAACCCAACTGCAAATCTAGCAGCTTCTTTCTTAAGGGTAAAGTCGTTACAACTTCATGTGAATATTCTAGATCTTCCTGCAGTTTTATGTCATCCAGCCATAGAGATTCCCCAATTTGTAAAACAATCCGTCCAACAAAATAACAATTATCTTTGTTATAATTTACACCGTTTATTATATTTGAAACTTTATTTTTAATTCGTGCAGACCAGTGTTCATCTTCGTCTAATGGAAGAATATTAGCTAAATATACATCAACACCTAAAACAAACAAACACATGACATGACTTTTTCAAGATTTTAAAATAACTATTACTGTTTCTTTTGAAATTTCATATATTAACGAAAAAAGACCTCTTTCATAGGAAAAAAGAATTCAGCATGTATCAAATCATGAAGTCTATCTAAAAAGCAAAATAAAAATAGGCTACAGATCAACGCCGTAAAAAAAGCAAAGGGTGTCACTGGACTGAAGAAATTAAGAAATACCAGCTACGAGTAGATTAGGAATGGAATGAATTTTAGAATCGATCGGGCGCGAACAATTTGGTTCAGATACTTGTGTAGATTGAACATGGAGAAAGAAACGAAAGTACAAAGATGTAAAAACAAGATAAAACGCTATTGGACCAGTGTATTTGGTATTTCTAATTACAATCACGAAAAGTACTTACTTTGGGACGGCAAATTTTCGTATACTTCCGGTAATTTGAATAAATCTCCGGCTTGCACACGTTTTTCTTTACCAGCGTCCAATAGTCTTACAATAACTTCAGAAGGTGTCTTTGTGATTCTAAACTCGTTCAAAATCCTCAAAACTTTACACCTATGATATATGTCAGCTTCTTCATCAAACCACGCATAAAGCATTCCTATAGAAACGTGTATTGCTGAAATCTTGTTTTTTCTCATGGCATGCGTTAAATCAGTTGTCAAACATTCAATATTATCTGCTATTTTATTTATATTTCGATTTGTATCCATATGTTCTACTAAGATGGCACTGAAAGTAGTTGCATCCATAATATTTAGTAGCTTCATCTTTATTCTACCAGCTGTAGGGACCCAACTAAGTAGATCTAAATCGTTGCTAAGCATATGCCGTTTATTACATCTGAATTTATTGCAATGGCCCAAAAGCTTCAATTTTTTACACAGAGGAATGTTATTTTCTACTTTTATTTGTTCCTCATTCTTCGCAATGTTCTAAAATGTGTAAAATTAATTATATGTACTATTTATTGTCGCACCCTAACGAAGGTGATATCAGACCATTTTCCTTCTAAGAGTAACTTATTAAGTCGATCGAGAAAAAGAAACAGGATCGATAGATTATAAAAACTTCTTCGGGAATATCGCTATACTCTTCTTGTGGGAGTGTCCCTACAATTGGGGTAATTTCTCCACGTCCAATCACACACAAAAGCAAAAACTTATTCAGCTATTTCTGAATATGCATCTAAAATCTTTTATTTTTACATATATTCATCGTATCGTCAAATATAATAAAAATAGTCTATCGGCAGTAACCAATAGTGGTCTACATATATGCCACACCCATACAGAAAAAAGTTTTGGAATCGCCTTCGCTCGGGTGCATTATTTTTTAAATAAATAGTACAATACACGCAATTATTTCACTAACACAACTTCCGTAGTTCATACTATATATTTCTAGGTTTCTGGGTTAAAACTACTTGAGGGCTGCTACTTCTATATCGATTAACGAAAAAATTAAGAATTAACATATGTATATATATATATAGGTTTATTTGTGAGGAATGGTTATGGTTCACTGGGACACACAGTGTTACAGCAATGAAAAGAACCTCTAAATTTAAATTATTTTTTTCAGCAAAGCTGTACTCCCATAGAGATCACATCTATATATATCTTGTGATAGTGTCACTACCTTGGGGGGTTTCACAAAATCATACAGATAGTAACTTACAAATAATAAAAACTGCAGTATTATAGGGATTTTGGCGTGCTTCTTAGTATCAAAACCAATACATACAAAATGAACTACGATAAGACTAGTTCCTCTGGACAGTAACTATTAAAACGGAACTGTCATGAAAAAAATCACTTGCTAATACCTATTTATCTAAAGGCCGGTATTTCAATCACCTAATACAGTTCCTAATAAAAGCTATTAGCTGAATAACTGAAATAACCTTACATTTTTCGTATACTTATTACCTAAATTGTTATTAGCTACTCTTATTAGGAGATTGAAATACCGGCCCTGTTGGAAAAGTAACGATACGTTGTATCGTTTAGCACAAAAAATAATCTGAAATATGTAACCTGACCCCGTCCCTTGGAGCCGTTCGGTCTGTGTTTATATGTTTGGTGGTGAGACCCAGACAACAAATATGTTAAGTGGTATATATGTAGAACCTACGAAAGGGATTAGAATATAAGTTGAATATATACAGTCAGTTTTAGTAACTTGAATAGAACGGGTTGTCTTCCGCGTGCAAGGTGCAAATTAATAAATGTACCGAGTTATTTAAAGTAAATTGTCTGTATTATTTCGTCCTATCTCCCATTTCCAATAGGCCCTAAAAGTAATAGCTGTTTTATTTGAGGTATTCGACTGTTTCATTAACGTTGCAGTTGTCCCTTTTTTCCTCCAATTTTGAATCTAAGTAGTTTTTATTTTAATGTTTTGGTCGTGTGAGTTAACAAATATAAACGAACTGAAGGCATTCTCACAAATATTAATCATTGATAACATTAGTTTTCACTTCTTCGATTGGAAATAAAATCTAAGGAAACATGTAAAACGTGTATTTTTGATGGGCTTATTTCTCGACGCCAAAGCGGTGACGCTAGTTTAGTAACATGCGGCAGCCTTTAGTTCAAAAGCTAAACTATAGTGTCAGAAGTTGTTAAGTCAAGTACTGATTTTCAAATATGTATTTGTGCATCTACTGTAATAACCAGTAATATTTTCTGCGAAATAATATCTAAAGATGTTTGAAAATTAATTAAGGTGTAATTCAATCACGAAATAATGATCTAAAATATAATTGAATTACTGTGTAATTACAATTACAAAGTAATCGGCCACTTTCAATTACAAAGTAATTTACCGCTTTCAATTGCAACGTTATTTGATTACAAAATAATAGCATAGGTTTAGTTGCAAATATAATTAATTACTGTAATAATTAGTTATTTTGTATTCAGTTACGCAATTCAATTAAATTTTAATTAAGTAATGCCCAAACTAATCTCATATGGCCAGATCACGAAAGCAACATCAATGAATCTATTCCAAACCTGCATTTGGATTTTTGATAATAGGAAATTATTATTATTATTTGTTGCTCTATAAATAATAAAATAAAAATATTAGGGACACAAAGTGGGGAACCCATAGCTGCACCTGAAACTTATTCATAGTAGCAGCCGGGAATTAAAAATAGGTACATGTCAGGTACAGGTAAGGTAAGTTTTCCCTAAGTCAGCTAAGCCTTTCAGTTGGAGATTGGAAGCTAGCATTTCTCAGAGGGACACGGCGTGGGAGGAATAAGATGTAGGAATTTCACTATGTAAGTATTCTAAACTAACAAGTAAATTCGGAGAATCTACTGTCAGTCCACTCCAAAGATATAGTCAATATATTTTGTGTTTAGACACAATCAGTCATCTACTAATAGATCTTAGCAAGGATATATATTATGAAGAAAAAGATAAGACATAAAACGTATGTGTAAGGTAAATTCGATTGGCGTTTGAGTGTTTATCAAAATTCGACAACTCTTAGCAACTTGACTGAGAATATTGAAAATATTTTTATTATCCTGATTATAAAATAACGTACCTAAATGATTTATGAATTATACACAATAAAAGAGGAAGATAAAATTTTTCAAATACCATCTGCAAAATATTGTAACTTGTTCTGTTGCAATTATTTTTAAATTATTAATATGCATGGCACTGCTTAGTGGATAGAGTGGTTATATACGAATAAGGCATGTTGGGGACAAATAAAAGACATTCGAACAAGTCATCTGCCTATACAATATCTTTGATCCACTCAGTCTGAACAAAATGTTTGGATTTGGATAAAAGAAGCTCTGTGCAGGGGTTGGAGGTCTTAACGGTATTTGTAGAGCTTCTATACAGCCACAAATTCGAAGGATTCATTGAAATCCATAACATCCTAATAACCTTAACCATGCTAACGGTTCTACTGTCCGACAAAACACTTGGAAATCGTTCCTTCTGAAACAGTCCAACCGTCACGCTCCACTAAACAATAACTCACATATAAATCCATCTCCATGTGTTAGTTCTTCACTTTCAGATAAAGAGCGACAGAAGTAGTAACCCTGAAGATATTCTATAAAACTGAGAACGAAACGTCGGCCTTGGGCAGTTCCAGGAGGCGGTTGGGAAACCAAGCAGAATATAACAAAGAATCGTTTCGTTCACTTAATTATGAAATACCTATTCTTTGTGTTATCAAACTTGATTGCACCACTGAAGAAGCAGCACACATTTCTCGACATTAAAAATATTAAGAGAATGCTATTACTCTTGTTTACTGCTGCAAATGCATTGAATTGTTAAAATCCAATACATTTGGATCATAATCATTATGAAGACGTTTTCAATTTAATTTTATAGACATTTACAGGCCATGCATTTTCAGCTGGCGAATACGCGATAGCAAAAGGGCGTGCTCAATAGAGTGAGACTCACCCGAAGAAATATGGAGAGAAGTTATAACTGGCACATGAGAACATGTCTTAGCGATTCGTACAAAATAAGAAAAACGGTTTTTATTGTCATATGTATCTGCAGTACTGTACGCTGTTCGTTCAGCGAGCTACGCCTGCCTCTTCGAGCTAGTGACCCAAGGTACACGGAGGGCGTGGCTTCCGCCAACAGTCAGTGTACGGTCTATAGACATAGAACAATTACATTTCATAGACAAAGAAGTAAATAGAAGAAATAAATAACATGTAGAATTGGTTTGACAATTTAGCAAAATGTTTTCGCGAATTTAATGAGTTTTCGCCCTTCAATTATTTGACTTCTTCGCTTACTTACAGTATACTTATATGCGAGCTTTTTTCATATAAAGCAACAGTCATCTAATAGCAATAATGAGTCTTGGTCAGGCGAATACAATGTATGCTAATAGTGACCAATTGCTAACTATACTTGTAATTACATTTCATATAATACGAAATCTTACCGTAGACATATCAATAAATTTTTGAGGTAAAGATGTTCCCATATCTGCCAAAAAACGACATAATCTAGGATATTGCTTAGAACAATCTTCGTTCACATAAACGTGTATTCGGCAGGATCCCCCTGGCTGAAACTAAGTAAAAGCAAATGTAGTATTTCAATGATTTTAATTAACTCAATTTCTAAAATTACCTTTGAATTAAATGGGCAGTCATAATTATCCAAAAGGCACTTAAACCGTCGTGAAAAATCAGACCAATGTTGCTTTGGCAAGGAATAATGAATTAAAATTTCTGCTTGTGTGACATTTAACTGCGTATTTAAAGTAACATCTGTGCAAATTAACACTAAAATTTAAAATACAAGGTATATTATTATAAAAAATAGTATGACCATTTAATTATAATCGTCGCGTTATTACCACTGAGGTATCAACTAGTAGGACATACGACATACCAAGCCGCTGAGGTAGAAGTTTATTGAAATGATCAAACAAGAATGTGTGAGGCATATTGGTGATTAATTCAAGCATTGTACTGATTTTTTTGCTAAAATAGTAAAAGCACTCGATGCATTGTAAACCACAAAAACTTAATCAACTTTTTTTATTAAAACGAAAACGTTTTAAGGTGTCTCTTATCGATTTGAATTTCTGTGAGTGTTTAAATGAATTTTTAATACAAAAAAAAGCTCATTCTTTCAAATAACTAGGTTTCATTTTTACCCAATAGGCTAAGTAGTTAAAGCCTCAGCTTGAAAAAAAACTCTAGCTACTAGATGGCAGTACAACGTAATTTGTCACCATGCAAATCCTTTTTTTTATTTAGTCAAACATTTTTGTTGAATCTTAAAACGTCGCTGTCTCTAATCATACCAAATGTAAAATGATATAGCAGAGAAAGGACCAAGTGAGGCAAGTACTGTTAAAAGTTGAGCTAATCATGTTATTTAAGGAGTATACTAACCGCTGTATCTACCAGGATTTGCGCTATTCCATGTTTGTTCCTGTTCGAAAATCTCATCAGCCATCATACTTAATATAACAGTTACAACACTCACACCTTCAATTTGCAAAAGTTTAGCAATTTCCAAGACTTCAGAGTCATCATTGCATATAATTACGGTTTTTGATGCTCTAGAGTTATCCTTTACAAAATCTTGAAAATAGATAGAATTATTAAACGAAATATTTATAGGGTGTTAAACTCACCACAAATACGTCTATTTTTCGCAGAGAATGGAACGAAATGCATTTGTATATTGGTGCGCGAATAAATTGCGCATTGCAGATAACTTGTGATACATACTATTGGAGTGTTATTCAATTTCTTCAAGAAAGTCTCCAAACTTCGTGTCCATTGTTCAGATACCGTAATTATCTGTACGCCATAAAAACATACTCGATGTTTTAACATACTCTCAATTCCTTTCGTTAAAGAATTTACTTCGTTTTGAAACTTTGCAAATAATTTGTCAGCGTCCTCCACAACAAAATGACACAAACGTTTCAAATTAATGACCCTGCCCTTCAATAAACGCACCAATACTCTCGGCGTAGTAATCAGAATATCACATGATCTTATCCATTTCTAGAAACAGAAGGTCTATTAAATTAGTTCAAACTGGCGCACTATTGTTGACGCATAACTCATCACAAGATTCGGATATTTATTTGATAAAATTATAAATATAAGCCGCAAAAAAGTACTATTAAATTAATACAACATTTTTTTCTTATATTCATAAGCAAGCTGAGCCATGATGCGTAGTTTGTTAGTAGTATGTCTGTAGAATTAATAATGGGCGAATCGGAATCAAAAATCATACGCTAAATGAATATTTAGTCGATACGTTAGAGAAATTAGAACCTTTTCTTGTTATATTTTTTTACTTAACGATTCAAGAATCAGTTCGCATGTTTCCGAATCCTTTTAGTCGATAGTCTATAAGAAAACAGAATCGTTTTAGCAGAATATAGTCGAATAGATGAGGCCACCATCTGCATAGTTGAAAATATTACCTGCATAAATGTATGTACACTCACGGATAGCCAAAATGTCCGGTCTAACAAGGCGAGCTTGTCAGATGTTAACCTCAGTTTTGATCAGGGCTTTGTCAGTTGGTAATATTTTTTTTACGATTTTTTAAAGTTTTCAGTAACCGCAAGTCCCGCTTACGTAAACTCGAATACAAGATACGTTTATTTATTATTATTTATTAGTGCATGAGTTCGTACAGCGACGGCCTAGTATGCTGTAGGACCTTGGTTCGAACCGAGACGGAAGTGATGCTTTGTTTTTTACTTTTTTACTTTTGCTTGATACGCTAAGGTAAAGAAAAAAGAAAGGCAAATTCGGTTTCCGTTTGCTGCAATATGAAGAGTAAACGCAATATTTTACTGTGCTATTGAACTAGCGAAAGTACGGCTTGCTCTATCTCACATCAATTCTCTACCCATTCCCATATCTTTGTCCGACACATTAGATTCCCTATAATTCCTACGATTGCGGCCAAAAATGTAATACCTGCGCTGAGTGGAACTGCAAAAACAACATATTGTTGTTATCGCATTCCTACACTTACAAATCCGCGACGGAGCGAACTATCAAACTGAATTAATTATACTCTAGGCGGTAGGCGATAAAGATGCCCCTAACTTTTCGGTTTGCGCATTTGATCTTTGTAGTTGCGCCAATGGATTAAATGCAAAAATATTTTTTGGAATCTGGGCAGATTTTTAACTCCTGCGTTTATGTCGAAATTTTGTTTCAATCATCTGTTGGTATTTTCCTTTTTCGCATTTCATTGGTACCTATACAATTTACTAAACTTACAGGGGCCAGAATACAGGCGAGAAAACGTTTCAGATACATGGGCATCATAAATGCGCAATTTGTCGGTATTGGTGGCGTAAAAATATACATTTGAATATGTTTATTTTATCACGAATACAGTATCAACAGAAAGTAAAAGCACAGAATAGGTAATATACAGAAGTGTCAGTCAGACAAGGAATTCGTACCATATCTCTATGCCGTTTTAATGATATCGCAGTCAGTACAAATTTGTCGTTCGCGCAGGTAGAATTTCTTGGTGTCATTATACAGAGTGATTGATCGAGACCGTCCATTAGAAAGATTGGCCCTTCTAGTAATAATTAATTTCTGTAAAGCTGCATACGTACATAGTGTAATAAAATCTATGCCGTGAAAATATTTTCAAGATGGCGGCACTTCCGGAAACACCGGAAATTGACATCAACTTTCTTATTTCAAATGGAATGGTATAGTTTTCTTTGCACTTTTGAAATCTAAACGTTATTCTAGAGGAACTTTTACTAGTATTACTATTTACTTTAAATTTTAAAATAATACGAAGACATTGATAATATATGTCGACACGAACGAAGAATTTATTACATATACATGAGGTTAAGTAGTTATTTACCAATTAATTGCCTTAAAAACATGTTTTCTATTAAAAAATGATTAGAAAACCTATTTTGCAAATGTATTCTTGAAAATTTTGCTTTGCATACTCATCATTTATCTAGTTAATCCGGCTCTGCTGACAAAATGGGCCAATGGGGTCCTGCATCAAACCTGTGCGCAGAATCGTGTAGTCGTAGATAATTACCACAAAAAATAAAATCGCGACCATAGGGAAATGCATTGAGTGAAACTTCTGTATATTACCTATTCTGTGGTAAAAGTATGGGTAGATATCATTGACAGTGAGATAATCGAACCTTTTTTTATTGACGCCAACGGGAATTACTAGAAAATATTATTTCTGCTGTACGGGTGCGATTTGATATTAAGACTACGATAGCCGACTCCTAGAACACACTATATGTTTTGCGGGCATTTTTAAATATCTTTCAGACAAGCGTAATTAAATGGGGTTACAAACAACCAACTATTACTGTTATACCTATTGATCGTGCAAAGATGTTCACTCTATATAATGAGAAACATTTTCTGAATAGCTAATACAAATAAAAATAAACGATCAAAAGATAAGGATATTTTGTTTAATTTTACTTACCACATAAGTGTTCTCTATCGGTGGCATAGCAAACATAATGCTAACTCTCATGCGAGTTTGTTTTAACATAGTAATGAATAAATTGTATGTTTCTTCTGCCCTGAAAGTGCTCTCACATAATATAATTGCAATCGGACTATGTTCTTTCGGTAACTCGAAATATCGACTCTCCTTCTCAATAATAAAAGTGCATATTGCTGGTATGTAGCTAATAGATTTTCCCGATTGGGGCGAGCCAACTAAGCAAACGTTCATTGAACGCATTATAGCTGGCCAAGTATAAGACTGAATTGTATATACATTTGTAAGTTTCAAATTATTCAGTGCTCTATGGACAGAATCACTAAATGCAACATCGACGACTCCAGTAACATAACGAGGAAAGTGCAAGCTAAAAGTGCATTTTTTTGTTGAAAGAATCCCTTTAATAACATAATTAATGTATTACCTGTGCACTAGCAAACATGGTGCTATATCTTTTTGAATTTTTGTTTGACTGCGTTCGATTTTCTTCATCTCTATGTCGAAAGCAGGTGATGATTCATCCTTGTACAGAAGCGGTGGTTGAAGATTAAGTTTTATCTTTGGTTCTAGTTTGGTAAAGGTTTCCTCTTTTTCTGCAAAGTCATTTTCTTCCCACTTAAGACAATTTTCGCATTGGCATCCGATCTTCATTTTTCTTCTCAATGATACCTTTGGCATTTCTGTATCGCTGTCAGATGGATTAGAAGAGGCCGACTGTATTTTGTCGCACTTGGATGCGTCATCCAATACCTCATTTGATTTGACTTTTTCAGAATTGCTGCTTTCATTGATTAACTTAGAAAATTGATCTGAAGTTGACTCTTCTGTTAAAGATTTATCGAACGTGTAATCTGTTAAATAAAATAATACACTTAATTACAAAGACATGAATATTACTAAAATTGAGTGTGATGGCTACACCGAGATAATCATATACATATATATAGCGAAATAGGGCATTGCTCACGTTCTAATGCTGAGCAGTGAAGCCGAGATAGAACAGTACAAACGTATGTCAGTCGCACACTAGTCGTATTTCGCATACTGCGCATGTACCAGCGCGGCAGCGTTTCAAAAATTAATTGTTTTCCGTAACAGTGATTATGACAGGATATATTATCTTTGCTAGCAGTATATAGTATACTTCATTTAAAAAGACCCTAGGTTACAACCATAATTCTCATGATACGATAGGACGGCCTATTTAATCAATAATTTTAAGAATTTGAATTTCTGTGGTAATGTAAATTTTATTTTAAAGAGTGTAACTAGTAGTCGTTAACGATGAACTTAGGTGCTGCACAAAATACATTAAATAAAACAAAGCATAAGTAAATATTAAATTCACAATAAAGAGTCACCTATCTCCATTTGTTTCGCACACTTTTTCACTAGCTACTTTTGCTTTGTTATGTAAAGGCAAAACCTAACAACTGCTACTATGTGTTTTCAATCCGCCGTATAGTAATATCTTCGTCAACCAAAATGACCGGTCGGTCGGCGTATGTTACAGGTAGGCGCGGCCTATAATCTATTTTTACGACTGATAAATACATTATCGTTTGCAAACTATTGTTCTCCGAATTTATTCGCTTAAGACCACCCCTTTTCTGCCTTTAAATTCTAAATTCTAGCCAATAAAATTTAACCGTAGCAGTGAGGCCTTGCGCAAGTAGCCTTTGGAAAAAAAAATAAAACAAATATTTCCCTTATTGAGTAAGAAGCTTAATTTGAAATGTGATGATCATGTACATTACACACGGTATTTTAAAATGGGAAATATACCGATTTTTTTAATACCTTCAGGGTTATTTTCGTTATAATATTTGGTTCTTCTGAACACTTTTTTTAAACACCAAATGTTATTTTTATAACATGCTTCTACTATATTAATAAGAATTATTGTAGGGAAAACAGTTTGGGAAACATAAATATTCAAGTTTTTATTCAAAATAAATAAATAGCTGTCGTCACTTTATGTAGGAGTTTGCGCTAAGCATATTTTTCTTTTCCCACTACTTGCGTTCAAATTTAGAGCTAATCTTGTTATATTTTTGAAAATTTAAAATTGAGACAAATTCCTATGAAAATTAGACACCTAACAGTTTATTAGATAAACAAATACTGGTATTATTTTTATTAAATTGATAAATAGATATTGACTGGAGTAGTATTCAGTATTCGTTCACTCTGATCTAGCGGTTATCGTAAGAGGACCGCTTCTTTAACAATACTACATTAGAGCAATAAGATTCTCACGATTGTATCTTAATAATACAAGTTGTTTTAGTAATCAGTACATAAACTGACCGTAAATAAGGAATTTCTAGTTACATCAAATACTAAATATATGGGTATTTGATTAAATTATTTTTACATAAAATCCTTTGGCGGCAGCTACAAAGGTCAAATACGCAAGCCGAAAAGGTAGCGGCATCTTTATCGCATACCGCCAAGAGTATTATTATCTATCTGTATGATTCTCAGGATTAACTCTAAATTTGGGCGCGAATTGTTTGAAAAACAAAAACATGCTTACCGCAAACTACTATACGCTACACAAAGTGAGGACAGCTATTTATTTATATGTATAAAAACTTGAATATTTCTGTTTCCCAAACTATAGTTGTTTTCCCTACAATAATTCTTATTAAGATTTGTTTTATTTGTTAAAATATTGTTGCTTAGATACAGGTATCGGTAATCATTTCCGAGTAGTACACAAGGCTACTTACGCAATTCCTCACTATTACGCTTAAATTTTATTGGTGGTACCAACCGAATAAATTCGGAGAATATTAAAGTATTTTTTGGTGAATAACCGTTGAACATACCAGCGGTTACCGTAATAACGTCTGTGGTAACAGATCTAATACCGCCGTTGTGCTGTTATTAAAAATTTTCAGTTACCTACAATGACGTCATATTTGTACGGTAACAAAACTAGCGGTTACCGTTGAACAACCGGTTACTCACCAAAAAATGCTTTTAGTTTGCAATCGATAATGCATTTAAAAATAGGATATAGGCCGCGTCTACCCAATAAAGCGGTAACGATGACAGTGACCGGGCCGTAGACATACGGCAACCGATCGGTCATTATGGTTGGCGATGATGGTACATACGATTTTGCAATTATAATACTCCCCGTGTAAATAACCTTTTACCCCTTCCCCTCACTTCATTTTTTTTAAATTGTACCCCCATTCTTTTTCGGAAGTTTTTGGTAGCTACTAAACTACTTAATTCGAAATATTCTCGAAATTTACCTCAGAAAAATGTATGAGAGCATAAACGACTAAAGTACGCTGCTTGAAATATGACTATGACATATCACTTATACCGCTATCACCCTTTCTAATGTCAAGCAGATCTATATGATTACAATAACCACAGTAATGCGAATAAACAAATGTCGATTGTGCGAAGTCAGCGTTGCCAGTGCCAGAACTGGCTGCAATTGTTAGATAGAGAAGCTTACTCAACCAGATTTAAGTAGCCCGCCCCGGCAGACTATAAATACGCCACTGGTCAGACGCTATACAGTCAGAAATTATATAAAGCACACGTTTTTCTTGGCGATATCATGATTAATTGCAGAAGAATATGAAATAAAATGCCTACTGAATACATGAAAACTTGAGCGGCAGTCTCCACGATCAAAAATATTTTAAATTTATATATAATAATTGCTAATATTAATTAATTTAAACTGATTTGTAAATGTTCTAAATCAAAGTGGTTACATTACTGATTATAAATATGTAATATTAATGATCGTGAGATTAGTGAGTGTACCTGCTGTATCTTGACTAATGTTGCCACTTTCTTCATCCCAGCTACTTTCATCCTCTTTTGACGATTCATATGTTTCAACTTTTGAAACTATAGCTTTAGACTTTCCACGACCTTTAATAATCTTCATTATATCTGACGGCGTAATTGCTCTGCGTATACCATTATTTTTTACATACTGATTTTCGCCTTCTCTCTTTTTGACTAAATTAAGGTTTTTGTCACCACTTACAGATGATGATGCCTTATCTTCGTATTTTTCCTTATCAATACTATCAACAGAAGTGTTATGTGATTTGTTCACTTCTAGAATGTTATTCGCCTTTTTGATTAAACTCGGAGGTATCTGCACTTTACATTTAGGAGAACTCTTTAGCTCCGTTTGAGAAATTGTGCTTTCAGTTTCCAAAATCTTTAGATTTCCCTTTTGCAATGTTGTTTCAGTACAAGTTTCAAACTTTTTACCATCATTAGATCTTCTAGATATTGGTCTAACATTATCTGCAGGTTTCGATTTTTGCATTAGCCACTTTGAGGTGTATGTTGCTGAATTGTTGACTCCAGGGGTTTGTGTATTTACCTGTAATAAATTAAATCACTTCTTAATCCAAACTTACTAGAAAAAGTAAATCTTGCACATATATTTTTACACGCTTCTCTATTATTATTTAATGTATTGATTCTGTTTCATATTCAAGCAATTCATTATTATTCAGAACGTATCTACAGATATGCGTGAAGAGTTTATTATTAAGGCGGCTTTACTGTTCACAATATTTCTGGCATGCAATAAAAATTGCACCCTTTCAATACAGCTACACAACTCCACCGTGCAATTATTTTTCAGTATAAGGTTCACCAACTACAGCCACACAAATGCTTGTATAAGTGGATTATAGGTTGCCAACCATAAAATCATTAAATAAAAATTACTAGAATTGCGTGTTGCATGCAATAAAAGTAGAGCACGTTCTATTCCGTTAAATGCAAGTAAAATTGTACTCAACTGGTCGTAATCAATTGTAATAGCAAATTGTTTTCTTCACAGCTACTATGATTATATAATCATAATGCTAACGAAAACCATTTAAGTAATTTTATATAACTTTTCATAAAGCAGTAATTATCTCGTAAGCTATAATTAAAGGGTATAGCACATGCTTAGTAAAATTTTTGAATCCCCTTTAGCACTATAAGACTCCACAAAAAATACATCGTGTTCCATTTCTCAGCAATTAAAGTTCTCTTAATGCAACCAAGGTTTACGATCACACAGTATAAATATTACAAATTCTAATGTTTTAAGATGCGGAGATCCTTAGGCTGTAACAGTACAAAAGTTGATTGCTCAAACTTAAACCGTTTGGAAAAAAATCAGATAAATTCGTAGATGCGGTTTCATTTTTTAAAAAAAAATTGAGAATACTTGGAGAACTAAGCTGTTCGTGGAAAAATATTTGTAACAAAGGATATTCAAAATTGAATGTTGAATATAACAAGCTTATATTTCTTGACACTAATAATAATTTGGAAGTATTGGTCTTTAAAATTCACTCCTAGGTGTTTGAAAATACCTCAGAATCAACGTGTGAAATGTGGGGGACCACTTCCGCTGGATAGCCATTGTGGTATGCTGTGGCTGTGATGAGGTTATCGTTACGATTGTTCATTGAGGGTAAATACCTACAAACGAATGGACAAAAATAAGAAAAAATAATGGCGTTGCGAAATATGTAAAAAGAAAGACAAGCGTGATCAATATTCAGGAGTGTAAGTATGCGATGAAAGAAACAAAGACTTGGTTTTACTTAAGGAGATAAGAGAACTGAAGATACTGGTGGAAACAAAGAAGAGAAACATTGATCAGAATTCGAGGAAGCTAGAAGTGAACACTAACAGTAAAATTTCTATGCCTAAACAATATGAAGAATTTCTTAAAAGATAGGAAATGATAGCTGGACAAATAAAAAGTACGGAGAAGCAAATAAAAATCTAAAAATTTAAAAGAATACTATTATCACAGATCTTACGAAAGAATATGCTACTTAGAAATGGCATAGAAAAGGAACGAAGTTGAGATCTATTCCAAATGAAAATCTTATAAGTATTACACAAAAAATAAATAAAAAGTGCGGCATCATAATATTATCTCTTTAAATAATTATACTTTAATTAGGTTATAACGGGTTATTCTATGGTTATAACTGATGACAGGCGAGGTGGTGGAGCAGCTTTTTATCTTAAGGGTGGTTATAAATATTCTATTGTTGATGTTTCTATTAATGTTTACATTGAATATCTTTGGATTAAACTATTCACTGGTAACATTAGTATTATTGTTGGAGTTATTTACAAACCACCTTCTGTGTATGCCAGTTTATTTATTGAGTGATTTGCAAGTATGTTGTCGGAATTATTGGTCGAAGTTATTGTCATAGGGGATTTTAATATCAGTCTTTTTGATACCAATAGTCCTATTTTCTATTTGGTAATGTGTGACAGTTTATTTAGATATATATTTAGATTCAATTGCATAAATCACTACCACTAGCACACTTATTTTTATTTTATTTTTGGCAAGCACTTCCTTCAGCTCACGTGTGGCCTGCACGATCTTGTGTAGTCTCTGATTATTTTTCAATTTACATTAACTTCGATTTTAGTTATTTACCCTCTGTACAACGCGCACATATTTTCCGAGATTTTTTGTTCTTTAATTATGCATCAATATTATCAATGAATACGTCGTGAAAAACGTGCGAAGATAATTATGTAATCGGATTGACGGATAGTAGGATGCTATGAAATAATCTAAAATCATTAAATATTTACACTAAACGCAAGAAGGTGGAGTTGCCATGTCATCTGTCGGATGTGGATAATAATCACTTTTATACCTTCATGTCAAATGCTACTGCTAATTCTAGTATACTACATTTTTCTAATAATAACATTAGTTTTAATACTAATTCATTTTCTTTTGCATTGCTAACAACAAATGAACTAGAATCTTTGCTTAACATTAAATTACATCTGCAACGGGACAGGACAGTGTTTTGGTTGAAATGATTTCTCTTTGTTGCCCACGATCACCCATATAATTAATTGTTGTCTGCTTGAGAGGATCCTTCCTGCTTCTTGAAAGAGAAGTCTTGTGGCTTTTGTCTAAGTTATTCTGATGCCAATAAATCTCTATTATTATACACAAGGTTTCCATTTAAAAAAAATCATCTTACTATTTCTGACAATCTTACTATACTCATTGTCAGTATACATATAAAATTTTTTCAGATTGTAAAGCTATTACAATATATATTCCGATTATCAAAATTTTAATTCAGCTAGCAGTTATCTAATAAATGAACTTTGCCATTTAAAAAAAACTCGCCCGTATATACAGTATGTAAATGTAAGCAACACATGGGAAATCTTTTTATTATTAATTTTGCAAAAACAATTATTAGATTCTGCTTCACATATCAATCAATAATCAAGAATAAAATTTGTGAAATATTTGATGGTATATGAGGAAAATGAAAAACATTGATTTATGCTGAAGAGTAAATTGCTTTTAAATTTAAATATTGATCAAAATGTTGTTGGGAATTAAAAATTACGTCCAAGGTTAGATTCGTAGCCCTCTAGTAACTAATTTACTGTGCTACTTAGGAATAAAAGATTACCCACAACCACATATGCATATACATGTTTCATTATATCTTTTTTTGTAGTAACAGTGCATCTTAAATTTCTCCAAGGCATTCTAGAGGGTATTGTTTTACCCACCCAATTACATTACATATATGTTACCTGGTTTTTGCGTAGGCATCCTCTTCCCATACCCTCACTGCAAATAACAGAATACTTCTCATTCATGAAACCATTATTAACACTGTTTTCGTTTATAATAGAAAAATTTATGTTTGTTGCTACAAAATAACTTAAATGAATCTAAAACCACCTTACTAAAAACAAACTTACCTTGTAAAAATAGCTCCATATCCAAAGCAATATGTTTTTTTTCTACCAACAAATCAATTAAATTGATTATACTTTCTTTGATTTGCAGGTATAAAACTCCACAAAGCACATTGTTAATGACATTTTTAACATGAAATGCTAGTAAATCGGCCTTTTGAATATAATCATTTACAACTTTGATCGTTCCTGGATTAAAACTTATTTGCTTTTCGTAAATACATTTACCTTTTTCAACGTCCAAAACCTACAAAATGATCATAAAATTCTGAGACAACACAGTGTAAGTAATAGAAAATCATACATTTTTTAATGGAATGACATTATACAGACATGCAGGTTGTGCAAATGGTGGTTGTGCCATAAACTCTTGTGGTATGTAATATACTTTCTCAGTATATAACATGCAACCATAGTCGATTAGCCAACATTTATATTTACTTGTTTCTTCATCATATTGTTTGATTAAAGCTCTCTTCCATGTTTTGTTATCTTTAATTACTGCCAAACCTTCTAATATATGAAACTGCTTAAACTGTTCTTGCTTTTGTAAAGACTGTTCTAATTTCATAAATTTTATTTGATGCTTATTAAATGTAATCCAAAATATATGAGGATTTAGATATGTAGCAATACTTATTAGCTTATCTTCTTCCATGGCTTTGTAGGAACTGGTCAGAACTGGTTAATAACTATCAAAGTATAGGTATAGGTAAACCACGGGCACACCACGGGCACAGTATATACCTTATGCAGTAGTTTCACTCCCGCAAATTGGTGGTTCAAAGTTGCAACTCGCGCACGGAACCGCGCATGTAGGGACTCAGGACAACTTTGAACAGGCCCGGATTGGCCTAATATTGGGGAACGGATTAATGGCTTGTTTACAAAGACACAACCTATAAAACCACCTCGATGGCACACGTGCAGAGAAGAGAATAGCCACTCAGAAATTTTTTAAAAACTTGCTTCTTGCAGCCATCTAGACGTCTTGAGAGAAACTATATACCTAACTAATGCCGAGAAAAAAGATTTCTGTAAAAGCAGAACTAGGATAGTAAGCGGCATATTTAAATTGGAAATTATTTTAGTAAAAGACATTCCTGCGATGCGGTTACATCTACTACAATATTATTTACAATGTCAACAATTTAGGTAGATATATATGCATTCCAGTAATATACAACATAAAACTTTAAGATATGTATTGACATTTTATGCCGTTTGCAGCAACACGTTAATTTTGGATTAATTTTAATTAACATTTAGAATTGTGACATTTATGTACACATCCCATGTGTGAATTAAAATTAAACCAAAATTAACTTGTCGCAAATGGGCATAAATAACATTTCAATACATATCTTAAAGTTTTATGTTGTATATTACTGGAATGCATATATATTTACCTAAATTGTTGACATTGTAAATAATATTGTAGTAGATGTAACCGCATCGCAGGAATGTACAAATGTAACATAGTAGCCCAATGTTTTGAGAATAAATGGACTATCGTAGCACATCGTAGCAACAATATACTTTAAACCGCAAATCACACAATTGTGTCAATAGTCAAACTAAATTTCTCAAAATATAAATCTCAAATAACCATCATAACCATCAACACAAAAGCATGACGCATGGGCACCTCGGTATCACGTGCTGATGACGCGCTATGACGTATTGACATTGACCGGTCGAAAAACAATATTTTTGTATTGTGTTCAGCGCCATCGCAGCAGGCCTCAATCAATACATATAGTTCGTCTCAAGACGGTTAGATCGCAGCACCAATTCAATTGTTGGCGGTAAAGAGAGTGCCGGGGGTATGCACCATAGACATGATAGACTGCTGATATTGAACTTAAAACTGCCATCAATTGAAATGCGCCATATTGGAATACAGGCGTCATCAATGACGTCGGTACCATGGCGGATTTTCAAATAAATAAAGTTAAGGATATCAATAAATTTTAATAGCACTTGCAATTTGTAATGATAATTAGTACCATATTACATTTTATCCTATGTATTTTATATGGCATTGTTTTTTTTATTAAAGTTGTGGATAACTTAGACCTATAAACAGTTTTTAAACTTACGATTAACTGGTAACATATACTTCATTTGTTGTCAGGTTTAATAAGAGAAAAGAAAAAATTTCTTTCAACGCCATATAAAAATACGTAGGAAAAATCTAATACAAGTTTCATAAGATCTTCACGACTTGTCATAACAATCCAACAGTGTATGTTGTCTTTAGGAGTAAATAATATACTGCAGTAGTTGTTGTATAATTTATTGAAGATTAAATAATATTAGTTTACTTAATACCTTCCTTATTGATTAACCTTGTATTTTTTCTGTAAACTTCTTCGTTAAATTATGAAATCTAATTTTGCTATAAGACGATATTATGGTTTTACTTAAAATTGAAACATGAGTTTCTTCCAGAGGTGACATATCTAACAAATGATGGGATAAACTAGAGAAAATGTTTCGGGGAACATGACTATCAAGTAAATAAACAAAAGTCGTTAGGACGTTTTCTTCTTGTGGAATCTTGTTCCTGTCAAGACCATTACTTTCCGAATTGGTTTATCGGTGAACTGGCAAATATATCGTACCTCCTTTGATGGGCAGATTAGATTTACCTAAGAAATAGTGCAGAAAATTTAAAGAAATATATATGTTATACATCATTTATTTATCTCTACCCTTTGTTTTCAGGAATATCAAGTGATTCTAAATAAAAATACACTTTTTTAGATTTTCTTTGTCCGAATTCAATGTTGGAATAACTCGCTCTTTAATTCGCACAATCTGTCCCGCTCTATAAGAATCCTTTTCGAGGAAATGTAATGAACAAACATATGCATGCTTACTTTTGCTGGGATTTATGGTACTCCCTGTAACAGTAACCCACACAAGAATGTTTGGGCAATCTACAAAAAATTATTTCACATAGAAACACTAAGTATTATCACAATTTCAGAATATTTTGAAGCTATGGCATTATTCTGCAACTTACATATGAAAAGTTAGTTCTCCGTCATCTCTGTAACTATTGCTTTTGCAGGATTTTACACGACACGATGGCATCACTTTTTTTTTGGGAAAAACTACCTGGATTAATTATCACATAAGCCCAATTATTAATGCTATAATATGCATACTTACACGTAAAACAAAAATACTCGGTGAATAATTTATAATATTAAGCAATAGTCCGGGAAATAATAACACAAACGGCTATTTGCACCGGTTTTCCCTAATAGCAAACTTAGCTAAGTAGAGGCTTAGCTTAAGGTGAACCTTAAGGTGAATATGCTTTGCACCGTCGAAATTAGGATAAAGCTTAGCTAAGTATTGAAAACGGATGGCAACAGTGTCAGACAGTGTGAAAGTGACTTGTAACCAAGGTAACGAACAGTTTTTGACAGAAACACACAGAAACTTTTAATTCTTGATACGAGTTTTCGAGTTTTCATTATTGTTGTATTGTGTGTAGATTAGTGTATATTTATTTGGTATGGAAAGTGAACGAAAAAGAGCTCCAAATTTTTCGGTAAACGAAAAGACATTATTGTTAAACATTTTGCATAAATTTAAAGACATTATAGAAAATAAAAGGACAAATTCACAAATGTGGCGTGATAAAGACAATGCGTGGCAAAAAATAACAGACGTATTTAACTCGCAAACTCCGGAAACATATCCGAGAACGAAAGATGCTTTAAGGAAATATTACGACAATATTAAGAAAAATGTGAGAAAAGAGGTCGCTGATGAAAGGAAAGAGATTTTCAAGACAGGTGGTGGAGTGGTTCGGTGTGTGCCGAATCCTGTTAAAGACCTGGCACTGGGGCTTATGAATCCAAAAACCGTAACAGGACTAGAAAACGAATTTGACAGTGATGGCTTTGGCAACGATTTAGGTGGCGCTTGTGCGAAAGACTGTGAAGAAGAAAACTCCGTTGAAATATACACCTTGGAACACAATTATATCGAAGACCCAAATCCCCCTGTGACTCAGGTCACAGAGCCCTTAAAAGATCAGTCAGCCAATAACTTGGAGTTCTTGAAATCAAAAGTAAGTAGTAGTTACATATTTAGTGTGATGTAGAGGTAACATATTAATTATTATGCAAAACTATGATTCTTTTACTTGCATTAGCATTTTTAATAGCAGAAGTGAAAACAGTGTAATCATTAATATTTATGTACATAGTAATTTATATTTTTATGCCAAAACACATTAGTTGACGCTTTTTTGTTTGTATGGATAGAAAACCAAGCGAAGCCATCCTATCCACGTAGAGAAACCGAAAAGCGAATGTTTGAGAAGCCCATGGCTGAAAAGAAGAAGACCAGCTATTCAGCAGTTGCCATCTTCAAAATTATCAGAACAATATCTAGCTTTGTCAAATGTTAAGATCGAATATTTCCAGGCCGAAAAAGAAAACATAAAAACAAGAGAGAAAAGGGAGCTAGAATTGTTTGAGTTACAGAAAAGAAAACTTTTGATTGAAATCGAAATAGAAACAGAAAAATTAAAAGCTGTGCAAAATAAAAATAAATGTTAGTATTAGCACTTCCTAATCTCAATTTGTAAAGTATCTGCATAATATCACTGCTGGTCTCGGTTCTACATATAACCTTCTTCAGGCGACTAGATAACTGTAATAGTTAATCAGGTGAAGTATAAAGAAATTGTATTATTTAAAATAATGCACGCCTACAGTTGTCCTACTAGGGTTGTGGCGTTGAAGAAGGTGCGCCCGCAACGCCACAACTCATCCATTTTCTTCTATTTAAAAAATTATGTTTCACCCGATCAACCCAGTTATTTACTCGCTTGAAGAATGTTATACGTATGTAAAACGGAAACCGACAACAATATTATGCAGAGATAACTGTACTAAAAAACGATTAATAAATTGAAATTTAGTATTATTATCAAAATTTATCGTCGAATCTAACTATGAAAAATATATATAACTATCATTTTCAAATTGTAAACAATACTCTGTACATTGGAATAAAACAATCAGAAGTAACATAGGAATTTATTAATTTTTACAACTACATCATTGAACAAAACTGATTATTTATGCTTTCACACTTTTAATAAATTTTATTACAGTTACATAGGAAGGTATCAAAACAACTTATCACAATAGTGAAAATCCTTTTAAATTCTAAACCAATATAATTCCTAATACGTTTCTAACATAATGCTTTGTTGGTAAAAAATCAAACCTGACAAAACAACAAACAATTATGACAATATTATTAATATTTATGCAATGATGACATTACAGATATCCCAAAATTAATCTAATTATAATAATTGTACATATATTGCTTCTTCATTCTTCAATATGTGCAAAATAATTGTCAATGAAATTCCTTTGAACATGCAATATACCATTATTATTAGGCTCATTTTGGGGAGGGATGTTTGGTACTTCATCCTGCTGCATAATGTTTTGTAAAAGCTCCAGATCTTCTGGAGGAGGTGGGTCTGGGTCATTCCTTTCAATACAAATGTTATGCAGCACACCAGCAGCCACAATAACCACCATTGCTGTATCTAATTTTAAGCGACAACCATACGCAAGTATTGGAAATCTCATTTTCCATACACCTATTTGTCTCTCAACCGTGTTGCGGGTTCTGATGTGTGACTCATTATACAGCTCTTCAGCTCGTGTTGCACAGTTCAATAGAGGTGTCATGAGGTAAGGCCTTAAATTATATCCACTGTCTCCTGTAATGAAAAAACAATCCTTACAAATGGTCAAGTATCAGGAGTTACTTTTAAAGTTGTAGTACGCCAAAAAAATAATTGTATTACATAGATTAAACTTTTTATTTTATTAATATTACCACTATTATTCTTTTTCTTACCGAGTAGAATGCTATTTTCAAATTCGCCAGCTTCAAATCTGTGCCTCATTCTTGAGTTGTTAAATATAGTTACATCATGGGCAGATCCAGGCCACCTTACAACTAAGTCCAAAATTTTAAGTTTGGCACTGCTCACAGTTTGTATGTTTAATGAGAAGTATCCTTTTCGATTCCTAAATACTTCAGCATCATTTCCTCCTAAAAGATGCATTTAAAATTAATTCTTAAAACAATCCTGAGTCAACTTGAAAATAGAGAGATTGGGTCTCCTGACAAGATAAAATAATACCGGGTGATTTAATTTTAATATGGCTTCCATCCACAGCTCCCAGGACTCTTGGAAATCTTGCTATTTGGTAAAACTCATGCTGAGTAATGGCTATTTCTTCCGGTGTGTCCGGCATTTTAATAAATCTCGGTGTCAGACGAGCCAAAGCCCTAGCAACTCTCCTAGTATGCCTCGAGACTGTAGACAAATGGGTACCGCCAAAATCTCCAATACATGAAAGGTGAGACCCTGTTGCACATAGTCTCAGGAATATTAATAGCTGATTCATAGGAGCAACACTATTATTGCTGAAAATTTGTTGTTTAATTAGATAAAACATAACAAACTGTATGCATTCGTGGTCATAGGAATGGTTATTTCGTCGTAGGTTACATAGTAAACTTAAAATTATTTTTATAGCTACTCACACATCATAAGGATATTCAATTTCAGCTTCAATTAGGTTTAGTATAAATAATGCTGTACATTTGGTTACCCTAAATCGCCGGAAAAATGTAAGTTCGTCAAACATTTGAAAATAATCTGCCCTTTCATTTACTTGTCTAGGTATACCATAAAAAATTATATTTAGCTCGTCCAGTTCATCATCATCTTCAAACATTATGATATTACGTGCCATTTTGTTCCAAAAATGTACAAATAATAAATATCTCAACAACAATAACGAAAACACAGTAATACAACAATAAAAGTCTTCTTTCACTTGCCGCAATACTTGACATTTGAAACCAAAAATGAGGTTAACTGGTCCTTAAGCCGGGCAAATCTTCGGCTTATTTTAAGTGACACTTAACTGGTCCTTAAACAGCGGTGCAAAACGAAATCATACCTTAGGATCTACTTAAGTCTTAAGTTAAGCTTAAGTATAACCGGTGCAAATAGCCGAAAGAGTGTAAACAAAACAATCAATCTACAAGGTTAGGTAATACCAGTAACACTTGTCAACTTGCAAAAAACTTAACGTGGCTTAACACAAAAACTTCCTATAGAAAATTAACGTAAGCATGACGCTACATGAATCGTGACGCAAATAATGACGCCTGTATTCCAAGATGTCCTGTCGATTTTTGATGGTGCGCCGTAGCGATGCGCATACGGTTCATTGGCAGTCTATCAGGTCTGTGGTATGCACACGTGCGCCACATTTTATATTCTGTCGTTAGCGTTGCTTTGTTTATTTGCAAGTGTTCCATAATTAAAATTAACAGCCGTAATAAGTTTAGTTATACGTGAGTTTAATATTTTCGTAGTAGTATTTTTTCTAGCATGTGGTATATAGATACTAGTGCTGTGCAACCGAGCAGATTTCGTGACCGGTTAACCGTAAGCATTTAATCGGTTGACCGAGTTGACCGGTTAACCGAGTTGACCGGTTAACCGAGTTGACCGGTTAACCGAGTTGACCGGTTAACCGAGTTGACCGGTTAACCGGTTAACCGAGTTGACCGGTTAACCGAGTTGTCCCGTTAACTGAGTTGACCGGTTAACCGATTTGACCGTTTAACCGGCGTGACCGGTTAACCGGTCATTATTTTACACATAAGTTATAACCGTCTTGCGTCTGTAACCGGTTAAAATGCACAGCCCTAGTTTAGTTTTAAAGTTTTTTTGCAGCTTTCAAATTGAGCATGTTCTAATAACTTGTTGTGCACAACATTAGTTTTCTCCATTCTCCTTACATATATTGATAAATTAGTAATTTGCGTTAAAGGATACGCTTTTCTTTAAAGAGTTTTATGAAGCCTAAGCAATGAAATGCTTAATTCGCGTTAATTTATTTTTGGCATTATAAAAGGTGTATTTTATGATTTTAATTTTTTTCTCCTGAGAGATCGACAACACTTTGCTGCCACTCGTCAGATATAAATACACCTGTGTAAACCTTGATCGTTGCCATTTATCTGCATGAAAATACTGGAAGTTCTATAATGTATATAAAACGAGGAAACATTGTACAGGACAGAGCACAAAAAAAAACAATCTCGTGAAAAAAGTAAACTATATTCTCAACTATATATATATATATATATATAACAAGAAAAAAAATATACAAAAAAAAACTGAAGAAGATGTATAAGAAACATCGAAACGTTTTAAAACAAAAAAAGACATATTAAAAAAATATAGATTTTCTCACATAAAATAAAAAATAAAATAAACGCTGAATTTTTATTTAATTACTAAGTAACTTTGCAAGGAAAATTTAAAAGATTAATAATCTATATTAATATTAATGTGACATACAATTTGTATTATATTTATTTATTTTTCAAACTATTGTTTAGGAAAACTAGTATATTCACTTTTCTATTATTCTTTATTTCGTGATCAGCTAACTGCCGTGTCCGAATAATCGTCATGTCTCGTTAAAAGTCGTGACCGGTTAACCGAGTTGACCGGTTAACCGAGTTGACCGGTTAGCCGAGTTGACCGGTTAGCCGAGTTGACCGGTTAGCCGAGTTGACCGGTTAGCCGAGTTGACCGGTTAGCCGAGTTGACCGGTTAGCCGAGTTGACCGGTTAACCGACTTGACCGGTTAACCGGTCATTATTTTACGCATAAGTTATAACCGAGTTTCGTCTGTAACCGGTTAACCGGTTAACCGGTTAAAATGCACAGCCCTAATAGATACTATCTTTAATCTTAATTTAATAATAATAGTTTTAACTTTGTGTTGTAGGTTAATATTTCTGCCTTTCATATTTACAGGTGTTGTTTTGTGTACGTTTATTCATAGATTAAACTTTACTTGATAGTTTGAATTTAGTGTGCATAGATAACTTATACAAATCAACATGAAGTGCTGTGTTCTCAACTGTAATAGGAGGTATGCAGTAAGCAATGCCGTAGACACTGAAGAAGTTTATTTCATTAGGCTACCCACAGACCAAATACGGTTAGTAGAAGTATAATCAATTTATGCAATTTGTTTTTGATTTAACTTTTTGCTTTTTATGATGCTTATTTAGTGTGATTATATATAAGTATAAAAAATAGAAATAGACAAATCTAAAAATTGTTACAGCCGTGATAAATGGATTGCAGCTCTTGGTGAAGATGTCCTAAAACCAAATGCAAAAGTGTGCGATATACATTTTACCGAATTCGATTTTAAAACAGGGCTTAGAAATAGATTGGAAAACGATGCGATCAGTAATGGATAGATGTATTCTGTAAACCTTACAAAAAAGAATGATGGAGAATTGCAAGAAAACTCAAGAGGTAAGTTAAAAAATAATAATTATACTGTTTGTATAGCTTTTTCTTTCAATTACTTACAGCTGCTGCCTCTGTGCAGACATCTCGCACATTATTTGCCAATAGCCCAGAGAAGAAGTTACGAAAAGAAGTACAGTATTTAAAAAGGAAAGTTACACCTTTCGAATGTAGAGAGGCTTTTATGGAAAGAAAAGAGCAAAGTACGTCGGAAGAACAGTTTCTCCAGTTTTGTCAGACCCATTTTACTGAAGGTACTGTAAATTTGATCAAAGCGCAATTGCAATTATGCAAGCGATGGGAGCATGGCTATAGGTACTCCAATGTATTTAAACAATTTGCTTTAAATATTTTTTTTAGGTCCAAAAGTATATCGTTTTTTATATAAAACTTTTAACCTACCATTGAAATCAATATTGTGCAGAATAACGAGCAAATGGGATTTTGCTCCAGGAATAAACGACTTTGCTTTTGGAGTTATATCTGCTAAAGTAAGTGTTATGAATGAGGAAGCAAAAGATTGTGTTTTATGTAATGATGAAATGTCATTGAAGACTTTCCTTTATTTTCATCGGTCGAAGGATGAAATAATAGAAAACGTATAAACCAGCAAATAATGTAGTACATAGTTTAATGTCCAGGGGAATTCATTTCAACTGAAAGCAACCTGTATAATTTTATTTTTATTTTATAAGATAGTTATTATTGTTATTTTAAGTTTTTTTATTCGTAGAGATGTATACCTTTTTTCTTGTTCATATAGATTATGTGATTTGTTATTCTCTTTTGCTATTTGTTAAGTAGTTTCTGTGTATTACATCGTGGAACCTATATAATAAATAAACCTGCATGTGACTACTGCTACCTTATGTAGGCACCTAGGAAGAGAACAGGACATACTATTTTTTCAGGAGCAACAAACTTATTCATAGATTTATGTCTATATATATTTTAACATTAGTTCTTTTATACATAAGTAAGTTATATTCCAGTAAATTGTACACATTTGTTTGAAATAGATCACCATTAGTGAAGTAATAAATATTTTATTTATATATGATTTGTTTCCTTTCCAAAACATGCATTAACAATCAATAATAATTTAATGATCGTTGGCTAACTGTTTCACAGAAGTATCAAAATATTGACATGGATACCTTTTGAAATTGCAATGGTATTATATATTGCAAATCATATCAGTACCAATTCTTTGTACTGAAATTAAGATGCTAGTAAAATCTTTGTTAGTTCATTCTTACTTTATTTACCCATAATTTAACTGAGTACTAATTTCCGTTAAAATGTAAAATTAAAAGCAAACACTAATTAGATAAGATCTTCTATAATTAAGAATTACACTTTTAAGGACATCAACTATTATGCAGATAAATCCCTTATAATAAAGGCCTTTTCAATTACATTTACTACAAACATAGTCTGTCTGAAGCACTATAACTATTTCTTGTTCATTATAAAAACACTTGTTAATAATTTACTTACCATATTTATTTACTTAATGATTTTATTTTAAATGTAGAATAGAAAGTAATTATTAATGAAGCGATTACCAGCATTATTTGTAGGTAAATATTAATAAACACATTTACAAATCGCATATAATATTTATTAACTGATGAATACAATAATAATCTTGTATTTTCCTCAGTAAATTTTTCTAATTTGCCAATGTAAACTATTATACCACTGTTCGCATTTTAATTCAATTTAATAATTTCCTTTTTATTTTTTCCAATATTGGGTTAATCCGGTTCTGTCGGGGCCGGGCGATATGCCCTGAACCTACTATGCGCGAGGTAAAATTTAGAACATCGAGATCAAAGGTGCCGACACGAAGTGAAACTACTGCTTAGGTATATACTGTGCCACGGGTATGAAAAGGTAACACGTTATTGGCAACAAACGAACATAGCCGCAATGAAATTGACTGGAGTAATGGACACCAACTATCAGTGATATGCAAGAAATACAACTTCAGTTTGTTGAATTAATGTTGGCAAGTATTGCTGCCAAAAACAAAGTATAGGAATACCAAGTAGCGTCACTCTCTTTGGTAAAAGAAGCGCCGCCATTTTGTTTTATCCCATATGATTTATGTCACGTGTGAATGGTCATTGTAAACAAACATTGACGCGGCGAACAGATGCAGTAGCAACAATGGATGGACATTGCGTCATCAACCCGCCAGATTCAAAATAACGTTTATCATTGGTCGATCGACGAGTACGCTTACGTTAGAACAATTCCAAATAATTAAGTAAGTCATTTGATATGTCATTTAGTGTCTGTCAACTTGTGTTTTGGTTATTGTTCTTGCTATCTTATTTTATTATCTTTAACATTATTACGTTCCTATATTTTATAAATCAGTCTTTATAAAGGCTCTATAGCACATTGTTTTTGTTAAACACGTAAGTAAGCTGAGGAAGTAATGTTAAAATGTGTGTATAAAATTTTCGGTGTTTTAGGTTATATTTAGAGAAATCGTTTCTTTTTTCGTGGTACCTTCCATTTGTCAATATGGAAAATTCACCTCCCAAGAAGAGGGTTTCACAACATTTTTCAGTGGAAGATAAGGAGAGGGTTTTAAATATATTTAAGACCTGTCGGGAGCAGCCAGGCAGTTCAAAAGTAACCAATGTTGAAATGACAGCGAAGTCAGCAGGTATGCACATAAAATCTGTTCATCCGGTAACGAAATGTTATATACGTTAACTGTACCTGCTGAATGCCAGCACGGAACAGTTGTTCAATTACCGAGGGTGACAACTTCCATATTCTAATACTAAAAATGCTTGCTAAAAATGAGAAAAAGAAATGAACTTTGATGGATTGATGGTCTGTTTTGACAGGTATTGGAGAACGTAGTGTCTACAATATTTTGAAAGAGTATGAAACCCATCACAAATTCCAGCCACCGAAAAAATACCAATGAAAGAAGCCTGTGTTAGATAATGTTGACGAAGTGATGAAAAATACCATCCGCAGAATCGTACATTCTTTCTTTTTTAAAAATGAACCCCCAACTGTCAAGAAAGTCCTTGCGGTAATAAATGAAAGTGAAGATATTCTTAATTTTAAAATGACTTCCCTCAGATTGTTATTGAAAGAATTGAACTTTCGGTAAATTAAAATAAAGATATTTATTTTGCATATTGTGTTTTCACAAAAATTTTATATTTACAGTTATCAAAAAAAGAGTAGAAACAGCATTTTAAAGGACAAGGACGAAATTATTACTTGGCGAAGAAAGTACTTACGTCAAATTAAGAACTATCGTGAGAATGGAACGCCAATCTACTATTTGAATGAAACATGGTTAAATGCTGGGCATACAGTAAATAAAGTATGGGCAGACACAATGGTTCTTACCGCAAGGCAGGCATTTGTGGAAGGTTTATCAACAGGCCTTAAGAATCCTTCAGGCAAAGGGAAAAGGCTAATTGTTACACACATAGGCTCAGACGAAGGATTTGTGCAAAATGGGTTACTTCTCTTCGAATCAAAGAAAACAGGTGATTACCACGAAGACATGAATGCAGAAAGATTTGAAGAGTGGCTGCAACATATCCTTCCTAGCTTAAAAGAAAACGCAGTGATTGTTCTTGACAATGCTCCGTACCATAGCCGAAAGTTAAATAAGCCACCTACAGCGAGTAATCGAAAAGCTGAAATACAAGAGTGGATGAAAAAAAATAATATCAAATACAAAGAGGACATGGTGAAAGCAGAATTATTAACCTTAATTAAACAAAGCATAAACACCCCGGCAAAGTATGCTGTTGATGAAATAATAGAGCAAACCAACAGAAATGTTTTGAGACTTCCTCCATATCACTGCGAATTAAATCCTATTGAATTAATTTGGGCTCAGGTAAAAGGATATGTTGCCAGACGTAATACAACATTTAAATTAGCAGATGCAAAAGAATTATTCGAGGAAAGTATCACTAAAATATCTAGTGAAAATTGGAGAAATGCCATCCAACATGTTATTGGAATAGAGAAAAAAATGTGGGAATTAGACAATTTAATTGAACGTCACTTAGAACCGTTGATAATTACCAGTGGTAGCGATTCTTCAACCTCGTCTTCTGAAGAATATGATGAGTATGACTAATAAATTAGCAAGACCAATAAAAAATAATATGTTTTGTTTGATTCATTCTTTTTATAACAAATTGGACTATGTTTTCATATTGTTACAGGTATATGATAATATAATATACAGTAAATTATATCAATATTTGTTTGCTTTGTGGTTAGTGTAATACGTTATTAAGAATAAATTATTATATTTCATTTTATTAATATATTTTTTTGCTTTAACCGTCAACATTTTATATTTTCTTGTAACCCGTCAGAATTTTTAATAAGCAAGTACTTTATTCTATAATTTACTTATTTAATTATTATATATGGTAAAGTAGAAATAAATTGAGTTAGAAATTAAAATGGGCTTCATTCCGACTAAATAATAACTCTGGTAGGAAATCATCATGCAACATGGCCAGATAGCGATCTGTGTTAACAGTCATTGTTCGTCCGTTCTCGCAAACGATAAGGTCCCAATAATGCAGGTTTAAGATACGCTATACCACACTGTTACTCTCTCGGAATGCAATGGTCGTTGATGAAGTTCTTGTGGGTTATCGGATGCCCAGTATAAATTCTGTTTGTTTAGCGTTCCCGATAAATGAAAGTGGGCATCATCATTCGTGATCAAAACAAGATCGTCTCTCAGCAATTTTACATCAATCCTGTAAAGACGATCTATTGCAGTTCTTGAATAATTATAATTATATATTGGTGGAAATACTGGTGCAAGTGTAAGATTCTGTGAACTGCATGACTTAGATATTCAAAGACACTCCATTGTAACCATATTGTAACTAATCAATTCTAAAAACAAGAATCTGGGTCAACTCCACTACGTATGGCGCTCTTTCAAAATCACAAAATCTCGCTGCCGGACCCTGTATTTTCGAAAAATCCCTTACAATATATTAAAGGTTAGGTATTCACCACAAATGTCAAAAACTAACAGCTTGTAAAATTTATATATTGTGAATCGGATTTTTCAATCATGGCGTCAATGCGACGTTGCTAGTGCATCTGTTCGGCGATTCAAGATAAGTTTATCCAAGTTGAAAGGAAAGTAGCACATGACTGTGCAGTGAGAAATTGTAGGAGCAATAATATTGATTCCTCGGGGCTTCATTTCTTTGGATTTCCAAAAGATGTTACAAGGTTACTGTTGTAACATACAATCTGTACATGGTAAATAATATACATGTCTTCTAGGATGTCATTCTGGGCATTGCTTACTGACCGGAGAGAAATTTTAGAGATGGGAAATTGTGGTCGCTTGAAAGGATATCTTCTCTACGTTTACTGTATGAAGAATTAAGTCAAGAAGGATTGGAATATATATACACCAGAAGAATAAATCAAGATTGTCTGGAAAATTTCTTCGGAACTGTGCGACAATAAGGAGAAACTGTCTAAACCCGACCCCGATACAGTCAAATAAAATTAATAAATTTACGACATTCCAGTTGATTATACACACATAGATATATCCGAAGAAAATGCTCTTACTTATATCGGAGGATATTAAAAAATTTCTGGAAAAACAATCTTGGGTGAAATACACTCAATTTTCAAAGGTATAAAGATATCATTTTGATAGCAGTTCCAAAATTAATGCATTCTATAGAGCCCATTACCAGGATGATGATAATTTATTTGGTAATTTAAAGTTGCCTGACAGCAGCTTTTATCGCTTTATTAATGAAAGAATTCTTATTTTCCAACACGTATTTGCAAAAAAAAAAATTTTGAACTTGAATAAGTTAGGCTCATGAAAAACATCAATTGGCCTTTTCCCAGTGGAAGATTTAATAAAATTATTTGTTAGAACGAACATTTTTTATTCTGTCCAATCATTTATTTTAAAAAATTCGCTGTGTCTACCGGTTTCGGCCTATTGCCATCATCTGGACACACACTGAATATGAGAATACAGAATTATATATCTTAATTAAGTTATTAAAAATTTTTTGTTTACTTACGTATGTCTAAAAGGAATTAGGTGCTACGTCATATAGATTTGTAGAGGTATATATTAATAATTAAGAAATTTTAAAATTACTATAACATAGACAACGCACAAGAAATTACAAAACACGTTAAAATTATTTAAAACTTAATGGTTATCGTGATGTGTTCGCAAATGGACTAGGTAAATTTAGTATTCGGTTTTGTACAGTTTAACGTGAATATTTTTTGTTGTGTTGGAGTGTGTGTCTTTTGTGTATGTTGTATGTGAATGTTTTAAAATATGCGTGTGTGTTTGTTGTTAGTACGTGTATTTTGTTAAAAGATGGATATGAATTTATTGAGTATTTTAATTGTAATGAGTAGAATAATCTATTGAGAAGAAATGGATGGATATTAATATGTTGTTGTATAACGAACCTAAACATTAAATGATAGTTTTGTTTGCACATGTAGGTGTGTTGTAGTTTGTTTATGAAGAATACAGTACGCCACCTATTTTCACATATTTAAACAAACACTACAACACACCTACATGTGCAAACAAAACTATCATTAAAATGTTTAGGTTCGTCATACAACGACATATTAATATCCATCCATTTCTTCTCAATAGATTATTCTACTCATTACAATTAAAATACTCAATAAATTCATATCCATCATTTGCAAACACATCACGATAACCATTAAGTTTTAAATAATTTTAACGTGTTTTGTAATTTCTTGTGCGTTGTCTATATGTTATAGTAATTTTAAAATTTCTTAATTATTAATGTATCCCTCTAGAAATCTATATGACGTAGCACCTAATTCCTCTTAGACATACGTAAGTAAACAAAAAATTTTTAATAACTTAATTAGATATATAATTCTGTATTCTCATATTCAGTGTGTGTCCAGATGATGGCAATAGGCCGAAACCGGTAGACACAGCGAATTTTTTAAATAAATGATTGGACAGAACATTTAATTATTATTACCAATTCCAAAACCAATCAAAAACTTTCATTAACTATATTTTTTATTCGTTAAAATTTTACAATAAATTGTTGAAAACAAAGCCACGACAAAATAGAAAATTAATAAAATCTTTTACATTTGTAAATAGTTGTTTAATTTACCTGATCGACATGTTTAACATTTAAATAACGAATTTGTTTTAATGCTAAAAAAACACGTTTTAATTTGTTTTTAAACATATTACTTACATATGTATACATTTTTAAATTTCGCGCAATAGATAAAACAAAATGGTAGAAGGTCACCGAAAACTCTCCGTAACGTTCCTATACTTTGCCAAAAACGTAACAGAATGGTACCTTGTTTAGTGGGAATTTGAGAGAAATTGCCGTTTGGGTAAGACTTCCTGTGTGATGTCTGGTGTTTAGCGATTTATAGGTGTCCTATCGGATAAAACATCTCTCCCAGAGTTCAAAATGGGCATTCATTATGTGAGGACATGAAAAGAAAGTACTACCACGTACTACAAAGTATGTGAAAAGTGTTATTTTCAGGTTATATTCCGGTTACTCTATGGTTATATTCGACGTTTATTACGTGTGGTACTGGTGAAAATTACTAAAAGCAGAGCCAAAAGTTACCAACGCAGATGAAATAGGCACGAAATACAAACTAGATTTAAAAATTACATATTCTGTAAATAAAAGAATAATAAAAAAACTTTAATAAATTGTTGGATTAAATAAATTTGTCAATGTTATAAGTTTTGAACGTTTTTACCTTGTTAGTGGTTGTAACAGTTAATGCTATTCAGAATCGTAAAAATTAGCGCGAATTTTTCAGCGCGGATTGTTTAGCGCTAATATTTTTGCGCTATTATTATAGGGGGTTTCTTCATGTAACCGTTAAATTTGTTTTAGCGGTTTTTCTTGACTTGTATCCTCACTGTGTTAACAGACTCCACCCGAACGAGATCGTTTTGATGAAACTTGCCATCATTTACTAATCTCTGCTCAACAATAGTTATTTTTTGTTTCAGTTATTTCATATAAAAGCAAAATATTTGATTACGTCAGAAGTAAAGTATTAAGAAATAGATTAATGATCATTAAGACTTGTTTGAATAAATCAATTTGTTATCACTTGTGGATTTTTTTCATTGTTAGTATCTCTAACAATAAGAAATAACAAGGTTTCTGGTATCTGCATTTAACGAATCCATTTCATTAATAAAGCGATAAAAGCTGCTGTCAGGCAACTTTAAACTACCAAATAAATTATCATCATCCTGGTAATGGGCTCTATAGAATGCATTAATTTTGGAACTGCTATCAAAATGATATCCTTATACGTTTGAAAATTCAGTGTATTTCACACAAGAATGTGTTTCCAGACATTTTTTAATTAAATATCCTCCGATATAAGTAAGAGCATTTTCTTCGGATATATCTATGTGTCTATAATCAACTGGAATGTCGTAAAATTTATTAATTTTATTAGTCTGTATCGGGGTCAGGTTTAGACAGTTTCTCCTTATTGTCGCACAGTTCCGAAGAAATTTTCCAGACAATCTTGATTTATTCTTCTGGTGTATATATATTCCATTCCTTCTTGACTTAATTCTTCATACAGTAAACCTAGAGAAGATATACTTTCAAGCGACCACAATTTCCCATCTCTAAAATGTCTCTCCGGTCAGTAAGCAATGCCCAGAATGACATCCTAGAAGATATGTATATTATTTACCATGTACAGATTGTATGTTACAACAGTAACCTCGTAACATCCTTTGGAAATCCAAAGAAATGAAGCCCCGAGGAATCAATATTATTGCTCCTACAATTTCTCACTGCACAGTGATGTGGTACTTTCCTTTAAACTTGGATAACAGTTCAAACTTATTCCAAAATCATAATAAATACAAAACACAAATGTTTGTTTACAATGACCATTCACACGTGACATAAATCATATGGGATAAAACAAAATGGCGGCGCAATTTTCTTTTACCAAGAGAGTGACGCTACTTGACTATATATTAAACTGCTGGTAGGAACCATAGAAACGATAGAGTGCTGAAATGCGCCATATTGGAATACAGTAACGTCGTAACAGAAAAGCATCAGAAAAGATACATCATAACCCCCAAATACAAGGTAAACAGGCGTGTAATATGTTTATATTAGCCGAAATGAAACATGTTACAAGAATTCCTCCAGAACTTTTTCATTTAAAACTGAATGATGCAATCTCTGGAGAGTTGAACAAGAAACTGGCAAATAAGGTAATTACATTCCATGTAATAATTATGCCAAATAATTTTGTAGATTTGCAGGTTGTTTTAAATGTTGGTTTATGCATAGCACTATATGATATAACTAATATTCAAGAATCTTTTATAATCCCCGGGGATGGCGCTTCTCACACTCGTGTTTCCTTTAGGTATATTGTATTCAGACCTTTTATTGAAGAAATTTTATTGGGAAAAATAAGAAGTTGTAGTCAAGAAGGTGTTAATGGTAATTAGATATTTAGACTTGAATTAATTGTAATTATGTCATTGTTAGATAAGCAAATAAGTATTGCCAGTGGTACAGATGATTTGAATAGTAGATTGTACTTGAGGTAAAAATATGGTATTGAAACTCGCAGCTGATTTGACACACCTAAATTAGGTGCGATGATCTCATAAGTTTACTCGAAATAAAGTGGTATATGTGTTTGTATATACATATGTCGTGGTCACATAATGAAATGTTTACGATTTCACCTCTGAAGGCTTAACATAAAATGTCTAATTGTCTTACTCATATCATGTAATTAAATTTCTGAGCATTCTATGACGCATTGTGAGTTCGAAGTTTTACAAAACGCATAGGTGGGATATGGAGGTCATGGCATTCATAAAAACGGCTTCAGGTTCTTTATTGCAAAATAACACATAAACTATTTAACTAAATTAAATCTATTCTTAAGAATGAAAACTAGGTAATTTAACTAAACAAAGACGGGTTCAAAACTGATATGGGATTACAACAGGAAGAAGGACAAAGTTTAACATTATTTAATGTCCATACAGATTTCATTATCAAAAAATATGAACAAAAAGCTACAAGAATGTTTGTAGGCTATAGGAATTTCTAGAAACTTGAAATAAATGCCGGAGTATTCGCAGATAATGTAGTAATAATAGCAGGAAGTGAAAAACAAATTCAAAAAAACCTAAATGTATGGAAGGAAATCATGGAAGAAGAGGGCATGAATATAAGTTCAGAAGAAACTAAAATCATGATAATAGGGGCCCAGAAGGTTGGAACTAGTATTGAAATAAATAATACTAAAATAGAACAAGTTAAAGAAAGTCAATATCTGGAAGGAGCATTTGAAGAACAGGGAAACAAGAAGCCGAAATGAGAGAATAGATAAAACAATTAAGCTGTATTACGCAATGAACCAAGAATTTATTAATAAAAAAGAAATTTCTAACCAAACAAAAATCAAGGTTTTAACACAATATATCTACTAGTAACTCATGGATCTTGGACTCTTATAAACAAACAAAAAAAGTAAAATTCAAGCTGCTGAAATGAAAGAAAAAAGAAAGAGAGGAAGACCGAAACAGGCCTGGAGTGAAGTAATAGGGAAGATACTACAGGATAGGGGAATAACATGGAAAGAGGCAACAACTATGACAAGAGATAGGAAGAAATGGAGAAATTTTATATATGAATATTATTAATGCAAAGCTGACACCTTTGGGTAGAAGGGTATATGATTATATATATAACCCTTGTTTATATATATCTAGTTATTCAACCGGTTTGAAGCACCTTTGGATGGCGTGTCAGGTTTGGCGTGCCCATTAATTTTTTTTAATAATGTTGCATCGTAATTTCTTAATTTTGATTGGTTTTACTTTGTTATTAACTGCCAAGTTTATTTCAGAATCTGTAACCAACATAGCTCGCATTCCAATGAATATTTGGCGGTATTTAATTTCATTCATCAGTACTTTTATACTATCGCCGCCAGATATCAGCACCTTACGCAGCTCGGTTGAATAACTATAAGATATATAAACAAGGACTATATAAACAATAACTGAACAAAACAAACCATTTAAGAAAATTGAACGCTATATCTTGTTAACAAGAAAGTTGAAAGCAGGTAATGTAAATGCAAAGTTATTTAGTTGTACATAGTCCACTTCTATGGCAATTTGTGTTGCTGTGGGTGCCCTGATATTCGGGAATCAAAAGAAACGAAAAAGCTAACGAGGTGGCAAGAAAAGGGTTATTGGTTTCATTTATAGGCTCAGAACCTGTTCTGGGAGTGTCTAAAAACGCAATACGACGGCAGGTATAGAGTTGGATCCAAGAGAAACACAAACAACACTTGAACAGCACAACCAGACAAACACATGGAAAGACCTTTATCAAAGGGATCATGATCGCATAGTAGCAGGTTTCCTAACAAGAGGATATTATGCACTGAAAGGACATCTACAGAAAATGGGGATCAACACTACAGAGACTCAGTGCAGACTGTAATAGAATGACAGAGACTGCATACAACATCTTTTGTGAATGCGAGGCTCTGGGCGCAAGGAGCTGCAGTGTTTCCGGAGACTTTATGTCAGACGGCTTCAACAAAGAAAAAACCAGTAGGTACGTAGTGCGTGTAGTCTGAACTAACGAATGAGCAGGAGATGCACATGCGTATTATAACTGTTAACTTTGCAGTGATTATGCCGGTATAACACTCCCATAATGAATGTTTTAAAGGGCAAGCCGACAAAAAGAATTAATTGTGATCCATTAAAACAGTAACAAAAGCAACAACTAAAAATAAGGCTTAACAAAAAAAAATAGTAAGATGTGTTACGAGTACATAAAAAGCAATAACACCATTTAAAACGGTTGTAATAAGCGAGTAAATATAAAACATTCATCATATTTATATTATAAATATCCAAACATGTCAATTTCTCATAGCCAAATCGCTCCAATAATACTGACGGCCGGCAGACCTATGGCAAATTCTAGCATACATATATGCTGATTTGTTGGTTTTCTTTGTTGTTGTGCGAAACTTCGGTCGATGGAATACACCTTGACACTTCACACACTGACATCGATTGATGTACTGTACCATCCCCGCTGAAACTTTGCTTATTACTACTAACCTACGGAATATTACGCAATACCAATAGTTAGTATTGCTAGATGGTATCATACATATTAGAATAGACTTTACATACCTTAGCTTTAAAACTAGTACACATTTTGATCACGAATTTTTAAAGATACTAATAACATTTTAGTTAGCCTTGGATTTTTTGATGACATTCTGATACCACCTACAGCTTTACAACATCCTTCTAGATTTGATGAGACAGAACAAGCTTGGATATGGGAGTATGATACCGGAGATGGCGGTAAACATGATTTATTTATGGATGCTGGAGAAACAATAAGATTTAGGGTAACTGGAGAAATCTTTCAAGAAACCTGCCCTGCTGGACCATCTATAGGGGAGACCAGTGAGCTCTCTGAGAATAAAGTTCCTTATATGTTAACTGTAAGTGTTTTTAATATGTATGTTAGGTCATCTCTTAGTTTCATTAAAAAGAATGGTTTACCCAATCATGTATGTCCTGCATCCATAACAATTTCAATAAAGAAGCTTGTAATTAAACATATCTACAGGCTGATGGACACAATAAAAACTAAACTTTAGTTACCGATTTCTTTTGGTTTATGCAAAGAAATAAACAAAAAAATGTTACATATTTTTTGAATTTATTCGCCAGAAATTGTTCAATATGATCAACTTTCGTTTTATCGAGCCAATATTTCCCAATCCAAAGGATGATGATTGTTGTAAACAGAAAACTTTCTCGCGTCAGTTACCTGCTTGTATTTTTACAAATTGTGCCTTCCGCGTTTTGCGACTTCTATAACGTACAATGAAAAACTTGTTTAGCCCATATTGAAGCAGTAAATATAATTGTAGGTAGAAAATCAGAAAAGTAAACCATTCATATTCATTACCATCCCAATATTTTTCACTAATTTGCGAATATAATTTTTTTTATGCATGACGCGAATAAATTTTCTCTTGAATTTAAACTCAAATTTAATATTAAATTTCATAGAAAATTATAGATAGTGTAAAACGCACTAGTATTAAACAGCAAGTATGCTGGTAGACAGAGATAATTATATATGGTACGACCGTTTCTTGCCTTCACTTTTGTGCTACACCTATCCTCTGTTATACGGCCGGGATACGTTTTTCAAAAAGGGACCCTTAAAATTAATTCCGTGTACCTATTATTTATTTTCATAAAAAGATATGGAAATTTATTTTGTTTGATTTTATACATTATACATAACTAACAAAGGGAAAGAACTTGATATGCTTTTTACAAAAAAAGTTATTCTTTATAAAATATTCTGCTTTCCTCAAAACACCAAAAAGGTTTTGAAATAAACAAGTAAATAAGTACCATTAATTATTTTACGGGTATTTGTATAAATAACACCTGGTTACCAAGTTTTAATGATAATATATCATAAGAACGCAAGCAGGTACACAAGTGCATATTTCGTTTAAATGTCTAGAAATGCTTACTTCCGAAATGCTGAGTAAAAAGAACTTATTTATCTGATCAAATGCTTCTCAATACATCTGTCACACGTAGCTTTATGTAACCGTTAATAAGTTTGACGAAACTGGATCAGTACTACATTTAAAGAAACGACGTAAGAGGTATGACGAAAATGATGCTGCGACATTATTAGCAGTGAATTTGGTAGAGGAAAACCTTAGGTTGTGAAGAAACGCTAGCGAGAGCTCCACTGGCAATGATGAGGCAACCTTTTTAACTAATGGTAACGTATCTTCTCAGAATACAAGACATTGGGCTGCAGTAATTGAACAGAGTTCTGTATACCGTAAAATCCTCTGCGGTGCTGTGCTATGTTCAATTTGCGGCCGGCCTTATAGTTTAAATTGCCGATAACATCCAAAATACAACCTGGACTTCATTAATATTTGCCATATGTTTTTTCATTCTATAATATAAAAGAATATTTTTATTATTATGACTAGAGCTGGGGGATTGCTGCGGTATGCCAGGATAGTATTCAGGTAAACGCACGAATATTATGACCTTGTTTCGATCGGTGAAGCATGCGTGATTTTATTGCTTTACATGCATTCGCTATTTATATCACTTAGGTATGTCAGTTATGTGTACTGTATATAAAATCGGGAAAGTCTCGGATAAATTTCTTCACTTCGTTATGCAAAGGGCGCTTCCTTGGCTTGGGCACGTCCGTCATACTTATTAAATAGAGCTCAATACAACATACGATCACGTTGGCAGTTCACGCCTAACTAAAGTGTTTCGCTGCAGCGTGTTTATACGCTGGTGCACTTACTACGTCGCTGACTTACCGCAAACGTCCTCAGCTCTAATTATGACCAAAAGAAGTTCTATTTGCCCTGAGGCAAAGTTTAAACATTTAGAAATATTTTTATGTACGTGACGAGCACGAATATGAGAGCGATAGATAGTATATCTTGATCCTTATGCTTTTGAGCGTAAAGAAACCGCAATCGTAGATAAGATAACTTCAGTTTCGATTTACAATCCACCAATTGGCGAATTGGATTTTATATGCGCCTAGACGAAAATAACTATCCAAAATCGAGACCAGAAATAATACATTGAATAGACCATCTATGCATCTCTGCTTCTATAAGAATCTTATGCCGATAGGCAAACTGGTGAAAGATTAAATTTGGCGGCATCGAACAGATTACAGCGTGCCCGAGAACTTCGAGACTTGATGATGATGAATTCATATTTAAAATGTTTGTGAGACGGTCCGCCAATGAAAGAATGCTTTCCGAATGACATTTTGGGATTTATTTTTTGTACTCGGGAGCAGGAAAGTTACACTGAATCCAACGAATAATGTGGAAAGAGCATTACCGCGAAATATTACAAGTTCATGTAATGCCTTGTGGTCTGTAACTAATCGGCGAGAATTTTATCTTTGTCATATATATATATATACTGACTTCCAGAAAAATTGCAACACCTAGAAGTTGTCGAATGATTTTATTGAAATTTTCAGGAAACGTGTATTTTAAAACAAATTGATGATTAAAATTTGAATAAAATCTAGCACATAGTAACTATAAATTTGAAGTATTAGACCATTTAGTAACTGTCAAGTTTGCAAATTGTTGTTGTTACGTCACAATTTCATTCTGTACTTGATAACAATGCCGAGAGTACGTCAGCATCAACATTTTGTCCAATTAAGTGATTTTGAACGTGGCCGTATTATTGGTATGAGAGAGGTCGGACTTTCGCTAAGAGAAATTGCTCGTCGTGTAAACCGAAATGTTTCAACGGTATTGAGGTGTTGGTCCAAATGGTCCGAGGAAGGGGTTCAACATCGTCGCCGTGGATCTGGACGTCCTCGAAGGACTACAGATCGCGAAGAACGTCGCTTAAGACTTTTGGCCACAAGAGATAGATTTTCAACAACTCGATCAATTGCAAATGATTGGATGAGAGGTACAGGACTCAGAATGTCAATGTCAACTGTTTATCGCCGGATAAGATCTTATGGATTGCGTTCATATCGTCCATTTTTATGTCTTCCTCTTACACCACTTCACCGTCTACGCAGACTAGAGTGGAGCAACTTAAGGGTTAATTGGGCGCAGGAATGGCATCAAATTGTGTTTAGTGACGAGTCCCGATTTTGCTTGTGGGCCCACGATGGTCGTAGGAGAGTCAGACGGATGCGTGGAGAACGTAAAAATCCAACATTTTTTGTGGAACGCAACACAGCCCTCACTCAAGGAGTTATGATATGGGGTGCAATATGTTATGGTAGCAGATCACCCTTGGTCTTTATTGACGGCAACCTTAACGCAGCTGGTTACATTGCTAATGTGCTACAACCAGTTGGCCTTCTATATCTTCAGGGGCTGCAAAATCCCATTTTCCAGCAGGATAATGCGCGCCCTCATACGGCAAAGGCTACAACACGGTTTTTGGAAGAATCTAACATTGTCGTCCTCCCATGGCCTGCTCGGTCGCCTGATTTGTCGCCCATTGAACATGTATGGGATATGATTGGTAGGCGAATAGGTAATTTACCGCACCCTCCAGATAATTTACACGATCTTCAACAACGGATTCAAGAAGCTTGGGACGATATACCACAAGCAGCTATAGATCACTTGATTAATAGCATGCCAAGGCGTCTAGATGAGTGCATTACAAATCGTGGCGGAGCAACTCATTATTGAAAAAACTTTTAAAGCTTTTGTTCTTTTGTTTTTAAAACTTAATCATAACTTTGTTTCATAGAAATAGACGTTTTCTGAAAATTTCAATAAAATCGTTAAACAGCTTCTAGGTGTTGCAATTTTTCTGGAGGTCAGTATATAATACTTACTATATAGCGCATTGTTCGCATTCCTAATGCTTGAGCAGTGAAGCCGAAGTAGAATAGTACAAACGTATACGCCCATCGCGTACTAGTCGTATTTATCATATCGCGCATGTGCCAGTGCGGAAAATAGTGTTATCCGAAACAGATATATATATACGAAGAACATAATAGACATAATAAAACAAAAGTTTAAATATTTTAAGAGATACAAGCGCCACCCTCTTTTATTTGATCTTAATTTGTTCAAATATTTCCGTCAGAGCGCAGAAACTAAAATACGGGCTGCGTGTGATACTTATTTGTATACCATAGTGATGTCAATTGCAGATGATGCTTCAAACTTCTGGTCTTTTGTGAAGGCTAGAAGAAACCAAAGTAGAATACCTAGTAGAATGTTCTTTAACCATATTGAGCTAAATGAACCGCAAGACATTGTTCATGACACATGTTCTAATTCTCTTCCACTTAGTTTGTTCTCTGTAGATGAGGATGATATTTTGAAATCTATATTAAAATTAAAAAATAAAATGACTGCAGGCCAAGATCAAATTCCGAGCTTTATAATACGAGATTGTAGGAATGTCTTTGTACAAACAATTTTTAATATATCTCAAGGTTCCAATTTGGGCCCACTCTTATTCTTAGTATTCATAGACGAGCTTGTTAACTCGCTGGATTGCAAGTGTTTACTCTTTGCCGATGATGCAAAGGTTTTTTCGTCTGTAGAAGCCTTGAGCGATGCTATTGCGTTGGAAAATAATTTGGATAGGGTATATGATTGGAGCAATGAAAATAGATTATATCTGAATATTTCCAAATGTAAAACTATGACTTTTACACGTAAGAGAATACCCATTCTGGACGATTACTGCCTTGAAAATGAAATTCTTAGCAGGCCTGATGAAATTACAGATTTGGGGGTTACTTTTGACCCAAAATTATCTTTTTCCTTACATATAGCGTTCGTTGTATTCGTTGGTTTCAAAAGCAAATAAGATGTTGGGTTTTGTCTTGCGAACATCTAAATACTTCCATCATATTAACACGATGTATAGTACATTTAACTCCCTTGTAAGACCTGGAATGGAATATGCTGCACTAGTTTGGAACCCATTGTATTTCATTCATGAGGTACGCTTAGAAAACGTTCTCAGGAAATTTTTATCCTGAACGTGGTTTTCTCATGAGCAACTTTTAAATATGTTTAATGCCCGGTCTTTTGTAACTAGAATGTCGGTATTCTGCATTCTCTTTTACTACACCACGTACTAACTTATCAGTTAAGTCGCCTATAAGATTTATATACGAAACTTATAATAGTATTGGATGTGCATGCGATATTTTTTATTGTGCCGTGGGAGCTTTGGTTAATATTATATTTATATTGTACTTTGTGGTGAAATTAAGGCACCCATATCGCAATGCTTTTTTTTATGTGATTAGCATTATATAGAAATTTAAATTATTAGTATCTGCAAGTTTTTTTTTTCTTTTTTCTTCATTCTAAATTGTGTTCAGACTTGTTTTTCTATTTTGTATTTACTTTGTCCTTATTTTGGTGTCAGCACTGTTGGACGAAATACACCATTATTATGATTATTATTATTATGGCAATACATAACGACTTTACTTTATTATCTATGCTTGCAGCATACGTACTTCATCAAGGAAGACTTCAACTTACACCTTATAAAGGTATTAATATGACAGGACTGCCTATGAAATGATTAATTTGAAGCATTTGCATTTGCAAATTTGACAAGGCAGAAAAATTCTAATAATACTAGTTAATATACAGATATGACTTATTAATACAATTGATTTCTAATTAATGTGCGATTTGCACGCGAAATATCTTATTTGATAGTATAACTTTATTTTAAAAACTAACAAGTGGTTATTAAGGATGAACTGAAGTAGTATTTCAAATAATCATGTAAGTCCTAATGACCTGCAAAATAATATTTCACGACTGTATACTGTATGTATTTATATTAGTAAAAGGGGGAAATCAAACAAAATAAGTAAACGTTATTATATTCATAAAATTAAAGATTTTCGAAATGAGTCAATTTTCTGTATTTATTTCGGATAAATTCATCTTTTACACTACCCAGCCTTGCTTCGGAACGTAATCTAATATCAATATATATTCGTATACCGGCTTTTACTGACGCGAATAAAGATAATTTACTACCAGACACTTGAACTTGTTTATATCCACATTAACATTTTCTTCTACATTTTGTAGATATTTTTCTCATTTTATCGATTCGAATAAGTATACACTAAATATATAAATACAACTTGCTCAAATTACAAAAATAATACTTTTGACAATTGACAACCGAGACAAATACATATATAAATATGAGAAATGCGGGAGCCCAAATTGTACGTCAGCTCACCCGTAACCAATCGCTTTGAAAGTTTCGATTGTGAGCCTTATTCTTTATGCGACGAGACAGAGATAAGTTTGTCGCTTTCGTCGGCTACACTTTTCATGCACAATGCGCCATATAGTAGTATTATATATATGATCTTTATGCATGACAATGATCCAAAGTATTAAGCCCGAATAAGCAAACAGTATTTGGGCGACCAAAATGAACGGCGAGTTGTGCGAGCAGTAATCAACGCAAAAGCTGGTTTTTTTATGAGAAAAATATTTAAGAATTAAAATTGAAAACTGCAATTTTTAATATGTATTTGGAAATGCAGCAAAAAATAAAATAAAGAGTTTCTGTTTTAAATCTCTAAGGGTTTGCAGCTTTTATTTGCCACTTCATCACAGACAAAATATTAAGAAAAAATAGAATTCAAATCCATATTCTATTTTTTCACTTGCTTCTATTTGTTCTTAGTATTTTGTCTCTGATGAAGTGGCAAATAAAAGCAACGAAAGCTTAGACATTTAGATAAGGAACTCTTTATTTTATTTTTGGCTGTATTCGCAAACGCACATTTTAAATCTTAACAAGTACTTATAACGGAAACCCCGATTATCGTTAGATTGTAATAGTTTTTATACTTTAAAGTGATAAATTTATTCATTTAATATTAGTTGCCTTTGATTTTTTCATTTTTAAACATTTGTTGCTACGCCAAACTTTCGTGGACGGTAGTGTAGATGCGATTAGGCAATTCCTTACGCATTATGTATAGAAAACCGCATGCAAGATGTTCGTAGATCAATTCTGTATATTCCCTTCAACTTGTATGTATAAGCATATTACCCTACGAAGATAAGAGCTGAAGGCTAAATAGCTTTTATACAACTTGAATAAAAAAAACATGCAAATTAAGCGACATGGATTCCGTAATTTCATAGTTTTTTTTTTTTTTGCAGGGTAGCATTAATGAACCAGGTTTAGGAATACTTTCGTGGTGGGACAATTAAGAAGAAAAATTGCACTTTTATAAAATGATTTTTATTTCCTTTTTTCCCGATATTTAAAACTATAATATATAACAGTCAAACCACAGCAAATATACAGGGTGTTTCAGAGCACTCGTCCACTATCTTTTTCTTGAGATCTATTGCAGCTAGACTCATGCGATAAAAAAAATTTAATAACACAACCCTACCTGAAGAATACTCTGAAAATATTTTCAACTTCGGGAAACGTTCTATTTTACCGAAACTGATAGCAACTATCTTATTTTAAATGTAATTACATGTGTTTTCTTACCTCAGCGAATTCTACAGATTATTTCAATACAATTTTTACAAAACTTCAATATCTCTAAATTTAACCGGTTTTGAGATATTCACGAATTTGTCAAAACTTTGACATTTGCATCTAGTGTAGTGTTCTGTATTTTATAAACAATTAGAGGTAATGATCTCATTTTGTTACGACAGCATAAGAAAAATAATCGTGCTTATCAAATACTGTCAAAGAAACCACTACATTTTATACAGAGTGTTCATAAATTGAGCATCAACTTCGACACCTTTAACCTTAGAAAATTGTTTTTTATGTAACATTATATTCCTAATTATATATAGCATTCGATGCAAAAACGAATTCTGCATCGATAAGTATCAAGGATTGATCGATATCCCTCTTTCTAGTCATTTTTGAGATATTAACTATTATTTTCTTATGTATTAAAATTTCGGTACATTTCTTGCGTACATCTTGTGTATGTTAGTAAAAATTCAGAAAATCATAAAACTATTTGCATTGTCATAAAAGTAATGAAAATGTACTTACTTCCCAATTAAAATTTTTAAAATGGCTACGCCCTGTATCTTGCATTTCAAGTCAGGTGCGTATCCCTATAATCAAAACACCAAAAATTGTCTCTAATTTCACCTCGTTTTTGTTTTATTACTCTATCTCATTCCTTTCAAACGTAATGCACAATTTACGACCTCACTGTATATATTGGTTTTCGTATAAAATGCAATTTTGCAATAATTGCTGGGTTTTGTTGCACGTGAATCATCACCATCATGTCATCATATCTCATTGTTATATGTGAGAACAATATTGGTAATGGCGCCTTCGCCTGACGTAATCTGGTAAATATCTCATGCGCAGAACGCGGACAATTTCGTTATCCTAATGAGCATACCTCCTTTTATCATGGATGCATACATACTTCGCCCGTGGCTATTTTGCCCTACTACTTCGCTGGTAGGTATTGTGGGGAAGGTAGGAGAGTAGATGCCTCCCCGCCGTTTACTGGGTTTTTGCAGATCTGCCCGGTATAGCTGACAACGAGAAAGTGCATTATCGTCGCTCTATCAATCTATACACTAACCAGTTTACAACGGAAAACTATGATCTGGCAATATAAGGTCTTCTGGACTTAGATAGTAGTTGTGGGCATAATCGAGTGACTTCAATAAGCGAATGATTTTATTATCGACTATTGTTCGGCTTCTACTAGTTTGTAGAGCGGTGCACTGGTAAGAGGCACAAAAGAGGCTAATTGCATTTTAAAATAGTTTATTTGTAATAAACATAAAATGAATTCTATATAACACATACATAAAAATAAACGCGGCAACTGCGTTGATTTGGTTGCCTCTTTACAGTCGGCGGGTCCCTTTTTGGGTACTAACCCCTTCCAGCACGCGCGTTGTGTAACGGCGCGCTGTCACATCGAAGCGGTAGATACCATTTGCTCGATGGTCCTTGTTGGTCCTTCACGACTACCAGTTGACCGGGAGTACGACATTTTCACTTCTTCGATGATACTTGCTCCGCTGTTGAAGTTGAGATATTCTTGATGCCAACTCTTTCAAAAATGATCTCGCATGAACTGGATATGTTGGTATCATGATAGCAAATCAACTTTAAGGTGGGTTAAAGTAGGTTCCGAAATTATTTCTGGACTGTAGTTCATTATAACATGTGAAGACGTAAAAAAATGAAAATCGTTTGAATCGGTAAACATTGGTGTAATGAGTCTTAAACTAAAACTGTCTCCTGTAAAATATATTAGGTCTATAAGATTTAAGTTGACATCATTGTCACACAGTCAAAGTCTTCCTGTTGTCGCTAAATTTGTATTCATTATTTCACATTAAAGAAAGGTAAAAATAAAAGTGTTATAATTAAACCCACATCGCCTGGTGGCAGCGGTTGAGTGTGTAATGGTATAAAAAGGGCCTCCCTTCTCTTTTTATAAGGCTATAAAAAAAGAAATAACGTTAAAACCGCCAAATGCTTTCGCGCCAGAAAACAGACCAGCAGAAGCATGGGAAAAATATCGGTAAGGCATGGAAATATATTGGAAGGCAGCGGAGTTGTATACAAAACCGTTACCGACCCAGCAAGCTGTATTATTACACATCCTAGGAGAAGAAGCACTTAGTATCTACAGTACATTTAAATTTGAAGTAAACCCGGAAGAGGATGGCACGATATCATTATTAGAAGATGTGTTAACAGTACAGAAGAAACATTTGAAACATATATTTTTCTTACAGACTCATTCATTAGAGATAAAATTGTGAGTGGAATAAGAAATAATGAACTACGAAAAAATTATTAGAAATTAGAAATTGGACGTTATCAAAATGTATTGATATTGATATAAAAAATATCACACACATAAAAATTTAATATTACAAACACAAAACAAACAAGGAAATACAACATATTTAGAATTTAATTTTATTTTAAGAGTGAATTTGAGTTTATTTTGCGTTACAAATCATATTTTAATTATTTGATTTAAACATTTGATTTAAAAAAAAAAATTTAAAACATTTGCGTTAATTTAACCATGTGCTAGCGTCATATTGGCTTTCCAAACCTCCATGATAGCAGCTTATGGTAGTATCCCGAAACAAGGACCTCAGCCAGGTGCATATCACATTGATATCTAGGCCATTTCAGAATAACCTATCCAACAAGGACTCTGTGCAGTGACTAAAGGAAATGATTCCTACTCTCAGGTCAGAACATCCCAAGACTGTGGATATGTAAGACTTCCGTGCCTGATAAAGATGGCCAAATGTGACCGTGAGAATGATTCTTTGCCGATTAAGCCAATAACTCTTGAACACCGTAGTTATGAAGTCGTATGCAATAATAAAGTGTTGAATTGTTTATATTTAGCTCGGATAGTACTCCCAACTAGAGGTAGGTCGGATTTGTATGATTCATCAGTATATTCGATTCCCATATATGATTCGTACGGTACGAATCTTTACTATTTATACGGATTCGTATGAACCGAAATGATTCGTATCGGCTGATAAGAATCATTTCGGTTCATACGAATCCGTATCAGTAGGACTCTTGTATACTAGTATAGTCAAGGAGTCAGAGTCGGAGTCAGTGTCGGAGTCAGACTTCGACTCCAACAATATATCCAACATTATTTGAGTTAATGAGAAAGAGATTATCTATACCCGCTACATCCGTACCATGCGAGCGTATTTTTTCAAAAAGTGGACAAATAGAGAATACAGATAAACGGTCAAGAATAAATTCAAAGACGGTATCGTATCTGCTTTTTCTTAATTTTAATATAAAAGATTGAATGTCTGCTAATATCTTATACCTATGTATATTAGCTATGTATGTGCCTGTATTCATGAAGACAATTTTGTGTTTAATCTTTGATGAAATTTTGAGGTTTTCCTTTTGTTATTAACAAATAATAAAACAAAATAATCCATTATTGTTTCACTTTGTTTTATTTTACGAAAATTTCAATTTATCGTTTTTTTTTTGCAAGATCCTTAGAATAAAGTGCAAAGAGTGATTAGGATTCTAATCACAAAGAGTCATGAATCATCACAAATCTATATGAATTTTTTACAATATTTCGGTATGAATCGTATTACACGAATCTTTAATTTTAGGAGTCATTAGGATTCGAATCACAAAAGATTCGAATCGTCCACCGCTAGTACGAATCATATTATAGGAATCTTTAATTTTAGGAGTCATTAGGATTCGAATCGCCCAGCGCTGGTACGAATCCTTTACGGTCTTTCGGTACGAATCGTATTATACGAATCTTTAATTTTAGGAGTCTTTGGGATTCGAATCACTAAAAAGATTCGAATCGCCCATCGCTACTCCCAACCACAAACCAATGATTGAGATCAGATAATTATTTGGATTTGTTTTAAAGCGAAATAATAGAAACTCTCAGCAGTTTAATTTTTTACACCATAATATCGAGTTATAATTGTAAATACAGTGAAATCTTCCTTGGGCGGACAGCGAAGGTGACACATTTTTGTCCATTCAAGGGAAGTGTGCGTTTACGAGAATTGGAGCAAAAAAAAAGTTTTCCTAATGCATTTTATTTATTAGAAATAGACTCGTATAAAAAAAGTTGGTAACACCAGAAAAAAAAAAACATTTTTAATAGTACATACTCATGGTGCATGTGCGATACATACTTTTTAAACATTTTTCAACTTTTCTGGTATGTATTTATATTGTGATATAAAAAAAACATATCACCCATAAAAATTTAATATAAACTCAGAACAGAACAAATAAGGAAATACAAAACATTTAGATTTTAATAGTAAAATAAATTTTACTTTATTTGATTTTTAACAATTTTTTTTAATTGACAGCAGAGTCATCTAGCGGTGGAACAACAAAAACAAAAATTCATGAAATCTGTAATTTTAAAATGACAGTTTAAAACTGTTATAAAAGAGTTTTATTATGATTTAATGTGATTCCAAAGTTACTTATGATATGTTAGTGTTTAAGAACTTAATTAAGTGAACAAAAACAATTAAAAAGTATTACGTTACAATGAGGAATTGCACTTTTTTTTAAGTTTTGTTAAAATAATGTTATTTTGTACATGACCTAAATATATATTTACACTGAAATTTTGACGGTTTTCTGTAAAGTAGTTTTTGAAATATAAATTTTTTAAGATCTTTATACGTCACAGGTACGTAGTAAAATTTTTGAATGAACGAGAATATATGGCAACATAGAAATTACTCCCCCGTAATAATCACAGATTGCAGTTATCTATGGAGACAATGACAAAGGTAGTAACCAAATTTACCGGCTGCGAAATACGACATGATTAAGGTGTTATGCAAGTTATGGTCATAAAGGATTTTGGGATTCGGCATTATTTCTGCATCTTGTTTTAGTTCTCCAATTTATCGTAAAAGAACGAATTCTGAAAGATTATAACCTCCAAACCGCGTAAAATAAACACAGAATATCGTAATAATACCTTTACGCCATCTGTAGGCGTACAGCATGGTAACAGCTAAATTAATATTACTTATCTGCGATGATGATGCGAACTACGATGACTATCTCTCCATTGCCAAATCACGCTGATTAAGAATTTATGAATGAAAGAACTTGTGACGTCAGGGCACTTTAAAAAAATTAATTATGCCTTAATGAGAAACAATTTAAAAGAAGGTTTAATGAAGGGCTATATATTACAACATTCTCTATCATTCTATGACAAAAAAAAAGTTGTGCAATTCCTCATTCGGAAGTGACCGAGCTTCTCATATGAATCAGCGGCGAATTGACGTTTTCTTGGACGCTGAATCGTAACAATGCAATCGACGTGATTAACATCTTCTAGGTGCCCTATGCAAAAATAAAAAAAAAGTTTGTTTAGAAAAATTGAATAGTAGGAGAGAAAAATAGCGTGGGTACAAAAAAGACACGCCAAAATTTAAGGAATAGAAAACGGTAGACAAAATTGTAAAATTCTAAGGAAATTAGAAAAATCAAACACTGAGATTTTATCCACAACTTAATTAGCCATCGCACAGTTTGAAAAAGAGTGAAAAATAAAATTATAAATAATAAACTCTGAAAATAAAGCAGAGTTACTTGGAGGAAATATCCGAGATTTTCCTGAGAAACCAAATATAGAACCTCAAGAAAGAAGCAAAGAATCGATCTTCGGACAAGATATCCACAGATACGGTATCGTAAAAATATATATTTCTTGATAAGTTTGCGACGTTCTTTCGAGAACTAAAAACAGTTAAAAAAATCAGCAATTTAAGAATTGAGAAGAGAAGTAAGGGAAGAAATACGGGAACGCACAGAAGAAAGGAGTAGATGGAGAGAGCAGGAGCTTCAGAAAAGGGATGAGGAATTTAAAAAAAGGAGGAAGAATGGAAAAAAGAAAAAGAAATATTTTCAGATAGGATCACTGTACTAGAAAATCGAGCAGCGACAGAAGAAAAACTGAGAAAGCGCCACAACCTAGTTATAAAGGGATTTAAAAAAGACGATGGGAATTTTAAGGAGAATCTAGAAGGTTTTAAAAGGGAGGAAATTGGGATTCAAGTAAATATAGAGAATGCATTCAGAATCGGAAAAATTGCGGAGAAACAAGCAATAGTTAGCCAAAATAGAGGACTGGGAACAAAAAATTAAAATTATGATTAACAAAAACAAGTTGAAGGGAAAGAAAATCAACAGGACACGACTCTGGATTGGAAACATGAAAGGCAAGGCATAATTAAACGAAAAAAAAAAAAACGCAAAAACAAAATTATAAAGTTGGGAACATGGAACATACAAACTCTTTTGAAATCTGGAAAAATGACGGAGGTGGCGCAAAAAATGAAGAAATATAATGTTGACTTGGTAGACTTGCAAGAAATCAGATTGGCAGGCAACGGTGAAATAAAGAAAAAGGACTTTAAATTACTTTATTCAGGAGAGAAAAAACAGTGAAAAACAGAGTGGGTTTTATAATGAGGGAAAGACTAGTGGACAAGATAATTCAATTTCAACCTATCAGCGGAAGATTGGCACTAATTAGGAACGAAGGAAAACCAGCAAAACCATGTGGATATTGCACAACGCACCAACGGAGAACGCGGATATTATAGAAAAACAGGCAATGTACGTTAAAATTGAAGGAATAGTGGAAAATCTAAACAAATATGACATCAAGGTAATAATGGGCGACTTTAATACACAGGTGTGTAAGGAAGAATATATAAAGGAAGTGACAGGAAAATTCTCGCTCCATGATAAAACTAATAACAATAGAAATATGCTATGTAATCTGGCAGCATCCCAGAATTTAGAAATAAGCAGTACGAAATACAAACACAAGGCCATCCATAAATAAACATGGAGGAAATAAACATACGGATCATTATTTAGTCGTATTAAAAATGAAACAGAAACTCATGAACAAAACTAATAAACGACCGCACAAAACAGAACAAGGAGCAGCAATTCGATCGAGAAATTAACAAGATTAGAAGGGTTAGAACTTGTAATGGTCAATATAGATGAAGAGGAAAAAACTAAAAATGACAGGAAACAGCGAAAGAAACATTGAGTTTAGAAAGGCGAAAAACAAAAATGAATTTTTTGATGAACAATGTGAAAACGCAATTTAACAAAAAAATGATGCAAGACTGAAATAGATACATTCAGGAAAAGAAGAAGATCTAAGAACATATAAACTAAAACGAAAGGAAGCAGAAACAATATGTAAAAATAACTAAGAACAACTGCTTGAACTCACTAATAGAATACATAGAATTGGAAAGTAGGCAAAACAACACAAAAGAATAAGAGAACAAAAACGAAAACTCCCTATAAGTGTGAGAGGGGTGAAAAATAATGAAGGTACCCTACCGTACAAGGAAGAGGAGACAAAAAGAACATTTTGAAATTCTGTTAAATTCCCCGAAAGAAGAGATCCATGAAATACAACCACGAGTAAGAAATAAGGAAGAAGTTCCATGCCCGTCATTCAATGAATTCCTAGGAATAGTAAGAAGACTAAAGAACTGGAAAGCTCCCGGTAGGGAGTCTATCTGCCTTGATACACTAATAAGTTCCAGTTCAACACATGAGTCAGCAAGGACGATGCTTTATCAACAAGCCTATTTAATCTTGCGGTGGAGAGTGTGGTACGGAAGGTGCAATGAACAGGGACGATAGAAACAAAAGCGCTGCAGATCATAGCATATGCGGATGACATTGTTATAATCGCAAGATCAAAAGTAGCACTAACCGACTCCTTCATGCGGATAGAGGAAGCGTCAAAACAAATGGGGCTTCAAATCAACGAAACCAAAACAAAATATATATATGCAATTACAACTAGGCAAAAGAAAAGGCAAGACAATACTATCACAATAGGCAATTATGTAAATGATGAAGTCGACACCTACAAATATTTGGGCATGCATGTAAACAGCGATCTGGACAGAGCGGAAATGACAAAACACCGAATCCAAGAAGGCTATAGGGCACTGTATGCTAACAAAAAAATAAAATAATGCAAAAAAAAATTGACGGGGACAGAGGGTATGGTTAGAATTAACAACGGAGCAACACAAAAATTTGAAATTAACAGGGGTGTAAGACAAGGGGACCCCCTGTCGACGACACTGTTCAGCCTACTATTGGAAAGAGTTATGAGGGAGGCAGATATTAACAGGTCTGGAATTTTATACCAGAGAAGACATCAATGTCTGGCGTTTGCTGACGGTTTGGTTATATTGACAAGAAGCAAAGAAGAATTAAAGATTATAAAAAGACTAGAAGAACAAGGGCAGAAGGTTGGACTATACATAAACGAGGAGAAGACAAAATATATGGAATGGTCTGAAAAGGAATTTAGAAAAGGAGGGTATCTAAGAATCGACACGGAGAATGGAAGGGTATACCAGTTCGAGGAGGTGGAAAATTGTACATACCTAGGAACGATAATTACTAGAAAGCCGGGTTGTGAAATGGAAATTCAAGCAAGATTCATAGCAGGAAATAGATGTATTACATCGCTCAATGGAATGTTAAGGAAGAAAGATATATCAAGAAAATTGAAGGTAAAGATATATAAAACGGTAGTAAGACCAGTAGTTTTGTATGCTAGTGAGACTTGGACTCTAAACAAGGTGGAGCAAGCAAGGCTGGCGGTATGGGAGTGGAAAGTTTTGAGAAAAATATTTGGAGGGAAGAGGGAGGGAAAGATATGGGTGAGAAGAACAAACCAAGAGCTGAATGAACTTTATAGAGAAGCAGATATAGTGGGAGTGGTGAATGCACAGAGGCTGAGATGGATGGGACATATGGAAAGGATGGTGGACTCAAGAATGCCAAAAATGATAATGGCAAGGACAGTTGGGAGAAAGAGGAGAAGAGGAAGGCCAAGGGGAAGGTGGAGGACAGAAGTGGAAAAGGATATAAACACATTAAGGATAGCAGGATGGAAAGAACTAGGGAAGGATAGAAACCGATGGAAGAAAATTACCAGTGAAGCCATGACCCTCCTAGGCTCGCAGTGCTAATATATATAAAAAAAAAGATTAGGGGAAGCACAAAAATCAAAGTATACAGAACGCTAATAAGACCGGTAGTGACGTATGAATGTGTTTAATAATGTGGTTATTTAGCCATGAGGAGTAAAGCTTCGAATATTGGAAAGGAAAGTTACGAATGGCTTTTGGACATAGATTCATTAAGATTGTTTACTTGAAATTATTTCAACAACATATCCTCAGTCTTGTCATGCACAGCACCAGAGCTTGCCCTGTTTAGTTCTCCAATCGTCTCAATCTATAGCAACTTTGAAGGAATCGTTATATGAGAGTTTAGTCAGTATAGATTATTAAATGGGCGTAACTTAGGACTGGCAGTGGACGTCAGTCGCAGTTTCTGTCAACAGGAAGAAGAAACTCCAGTCTATGTTATCTGTCAATGCGCTGGCTTGGCAAAAAAAGGTTACTAGTACTGGGTTCGAAGAACCCCAGAGCAGCTAGCTATGTAAACGAGCCGTTTTCAAGGGCGATAACTTTAAGTAAGAAGGTAAAATTAGAACATTCCTTCTAGGATAAATGGTATCACAATAGAGAAGATCGAGGTGAAATTAATGCTTATCTAATTTAATCTATAGGGAATCTGGGTATCATTTTGTGACTGTCCACGTCAAAGATAGGCTTTGCGACTGCGGGTGTTATTCTGTCATGCCTACAGGTGTTCTGGGCTTTTCCAGTTTCCACTACATTTAAGTTTGTATGCGAACTTTGGCGAACTTTTTATTATTCGAATGATGCACTTCCGTACTATTTGCACTAATTTCGATATAGTAAACAAATGAAGGACAATTACAAAATACCTATCGTTTATTGGCAAAACATTTAAATTTACTTACAATGTACTTATTTAAATCACAAATATGATTTTATCGTTAACTAGTGATAAGTCCAGTCATCAACGTTTACTGGCAAGCCCTTTCTTCTGTTTAGTGTGTTCATAAGCTTCATATATTTTTTATATTTAATTAGCATACGCGTAATATACATACAATAATACAACATGTGTAAAATGTATGATATACAAAGATTTCAGAGCCTCGGTTGAAGGCGGCGTTTGTAATCGCTGCACGCATTGCGGTGTAACGCTACTAAGCTAATACGTCACGAACGTAAACAACTGCTTCAATTCGATTTCTATGCATGCAGCCCTGTTCTGAGGCCCCTGTTGATATATATGTTTAAAGCTTATCTAAAACCATTTTGGTGGTTTGGATATCCTGCTCGCATTTACCCATTATTCGTGTTTATCGCGTGTGAAGAAACAATTTTAGAAGAATGGACTTGCATTACGAAACTTGTAAAATCTCCAAGGATTCTAATTATTAACAATTATCAAACATTCAACACAGCAAACTATCAATAAGTGTTCATTTGACGAAAAATGTTTAAGGCTAGCTACAAACTTCCAAGTTAACATAATAACGCCAATCCGGCATACCTATTACACAGAAACATTAATACAGAAACTCAAAATAAAAGTAGCAAAGTAAACGCTTATAATACGTATGTTCGTGCCGCCTCCTTGCGTCAGCATTCCCCATTAATTGATACAACTGCGCATGCATCTGTCTTATTACATCGCTGTTACAGATAATGGGAGATCGTAGGAGAATAGATGCCGTTACAGATGATGTCCGTATAAGTCAATATAATATAGTATGATATGCTTTTAGGCGTTTCTACCGCCGCTACCTATAGGCAGTGAAAAGAACTTGTGTTTGATTAATACTAATATATCCAGATGTCCATATCACAGTAAATTAGTCATATTGCTTTCTATTCAGCAAAGTATTCGTGATAGACATCAGGGTAATCATAAGTGACCCTCATGACCAGTTTGTTCCAGGGTCTAAAGTTGTTCCAAATATGTTTGGTCTCTAGAAAATTTTGAAAGGTTAATCAGAAAGTTTATAAGAACAACAATATCGTAAAATCGGGAATGCCTATTTTTTCTTAGGGATATACATATAGTCGAACCAAGTAAATCTGGCGGACGGAAAATATGCGAACTAATTTACCTAAACCTTGCCTCACACTGCCCCTGGCCCTCACTTTGTACGCTTGACAGCTTTGTATAGTCTCGTTCTACGTTCTGGTGACTTTTAGCTTGCAAATTCGCTATTTTGATTTGTTCTTACTATTTCTCAATATTTTGATCATCTTAAATATTAAAATAGTGTTTTTAAAATATACGTCATGTTTACGGATATAAACGGCAGTCTGTTAACGATGATGCTTTAACTATTCTGAAGATCATTATTGAGAAAAGCAGGTAGGCCACTACGCCTTTCCTGTTGAGCAAGTTATTAAAAGAATCGCTGCAAATAACTGGTAAATCCGAAAGGACAATATTCCGTATTAAAAATAAAATGTATATGCCACTAAAACCCCTGTTGCCAACATCTACGGCAATTACAGATCCAATGAAAGAAAAAGTCACTTCGAAGATAATATTGGATGATGTAGACAAGTAATTTATTTATTTATTTTCTTAATATGATTGACATTTAAGGTAGATATTATATTCTGGTTTGTGTTAAAAAATATACAACTTCAGAAATGTTAAAGTGGGGATTGCTTGAGATAGTAAGGAGATATAAGCCACAGCCTGAATATGAAATCAACAACTATGCAGGGAACATACCCCCTAAGATCTTAATCCAATTAAATTGATTTGGAGCATAATTAAAAGAAAATGCGGATGGAAGATGTAATAGAGAGTAATTAATTAGGCAAGCATTTGTTGAAATTACTGTAAATTTGTTGCAAACAGAGTGCAAACATGTTAAAAAAATTGAAAAAGAATGCATCAAATGAGATCAACTTACAGAAAAACAGCGCAAAGACTTATATCTTTAATTAATTCGGATTTTGAAGTGGGTGGATTGTTTAGAGTCGATGAGGAATTATAATTTATAATAACGAATTATATCTACAGTTTATATAATTTAACATACATATTTGAAAATGTAGCAGATTTTACCTATATGTGAATATATTTTGTTATGTAATTTTAGTATGTAAATAAAACAAAATAAAAATCATTGCAATTTTTTGCTTAAAATTTATAAACATAGTTGATATATTGCACCTTTTAATTAGTATTATAACTTAGTAACTTTTTTATAGATTAATTAACTCAATCAAATTCAAAATAAATGTTTGCAATGTATTTAAATCTAGGGCGCTAACATTTTTCTTCCGAATGTACATAGCTAAACGACAGTGACACTCATCTGAAATAATATGCTTTTGCATTTCAAATTATATTTGTATAATTCATATGTTTTTTGCCGTCATGAATAGTAAACCTCATTCTAGGCTCGCTGAAGAATATACTATTCTCACGATGTTATTTCAGATTCTAAACATTAGCATAAGCTGGAAAGATGCCTGGTTCAAGTACACATCCAAGCTTATACTTTTGGTGGACGTTTATTATCAACAAATTATACTGCAGAACTTTAAAAACACACTTCAGTAGTGGTTGAACATACACAACCTTATCTTGTACATATACATATAATAAAAAAATATGAATGTGGTATAAAAACATGGTAATATACAGGGTGTCCCAGAATTGTCTGGCCAAAATGGTATCACGGTATTCCTTGGATGAAAATATGAAGATTTGGTACGACAACCATTATGAAAAAGTGTCTGGTTTGACCGCTGTTGATGGTCAAAACTCTTAGAAAATTAAATGTTTTTTGCAATATCTTGAAAACGGCTGGATGTATTTAAATAAAACCGGATGTGCATTTTTTCAACATTGCAAGGCTTGTTTAGATGAAACGTTCATGTCCATCCGCAAGAGGTAAGTGGTAATTTCTTATCCATCATGGTACAAAAATGTGCAGAAAAATTTAATGACGGGGCAAAATAAAACGATTTTTTTTCTGGTGATGCGCTGATTATTTCCGAACATTTTCGATCTCTTTGTAAAGTTTCGCCCGATGCGCCGTTTAGGCAGAAAAAATGTTCTCCTATCTCGGGAAAAGTACCAATCTTCCATTACTGTGACAAGTATTCAAGCTATGACATCAATGAGTTTTGACCATCAACAGCGGTCAAACCAGACACTTTTTCATAATGGTTGTCGTACCAAATCTTCATATTTTCATCCAAGGAATACCGTGATACCATTTTGGCCAGACAATTCTGGGACACTTTGTATATTTCTAAATAGGACCAATCTTTTCGTCAGCTATGGAATACGAATACTTATGTGTCCTGTTTGTTGGTTAGTAATCTAGTATATGGAAAAGTAAACTCAAGGATTTCTTGATTGCCGAATTACTTCTAATCGACAAATAAAACATTACCATAGGTACAAAGGTTTTGCAAGTAATTTCGCATCAAGAATAGCCTTTAAGTTAACAACGAGAAATAGCTAAAGTATAAATTATTTATTATTATTATATTAGTAATTTTATTTTTATTAAAATCGATGATGGTTTTTATTTGATAACCTTAAAAAACATGAAACTATTATGTGTCTGATGGATGGTATTACCACAAGTATTACTTTCTGCTCTTGTTTTTATTTTAAATTTTAGACGTGTAATCTATTCTTACATATACAGTCGCGGTTTCTAATTAATAATAAACACATTTTTACCAGAAAAAGTATTAAGAATGTTATGTTTTACAACAGGGAGGGTTCCAGCTCAAATTTAAATTATGTCAGTTTTTAAGCTACCAACTTTTAATTATGTCCATATATTTCAGCACTAACTTTAGCGAAATCTTGCGTACTGCCGAAATGACGCTAAAGACATGTAAATATAGATGTAAATGTTACTACCATCTCTTGTTTCCAATGCCTACTAAGAATATGACAAATAAATGCCCCTTGGCAAATATTTCATAAAGCCTCTTTTTTTGTATAGGACATCACTATCACTGATTCTTGACGTAATTTGTAATGAACTGAAAAGTAAGCTGTTATTATCTTAAAACAAGAGTTATAAAACTTGTAAAGTAGAGTTTACTTATTTGCCACTTAGCACTTATATTTATTGGTTTCAAGCTTTCTATTTGACTATTACATAAGTTGCTTTAAGTTTATGTTTAAAAAATTCGGACTCTCTTTACTTTAATGGACGTTTTCAATTAACAAATTTAATCTTATTTGCATTACATTAAGAGGAAATCAAAACAAATCTATATAGTGAAAGTTAAAAATAATCGAAATAGAGAAACCCGTGAAACTAATATTGAGTTATTGGGCCTTAAGATATAGTAAATCACTCCTTCTATGGGCCAATTTAATTTGGCAAACGATGCACCAAACACCCTGTATATAGATGTTTTTGTTATATGGAAAAGTTCATTTATTAGGTCACGGTTAGCTGAATTCGAATATATATTGTTGTAATAGCTTCATAATTTAAAAATATTTTTACGTATTACGAGTGATACGTAGGCTTGCCAAGCATAATACGAATTTTTAAACGGGACAGTCCATATATAAATAAATAAATATATTTTGATTATTCGATATTTCTAACAAAACATATTCCTTAATTTAATGTGGAATACAATAAGCTACTTATATACAGGTATATCTATAGCTGGATAGAAGATTGATGACGAATGGATATATGCTAATTTTATTTGGTAATATAGGTACTGCACTCTATTCTAGAGAAACTGCTTTTTTATTTTAAACGTAATTTCTTAATTATAATTAGCGTTAAAAATATTCCGTCAAATGTACACTTAAAGGTCTTCCAGATTAGCAAACGACCGTTGTCATTGTTAGTTAAAGATGTCATATTCTTATACATTGCCAGATTCACATGGGTATCATAATCAACTGATACTGAGACAAGACACGACAGGCTCAATGATAGGACAGTCTCCAAAGTAACAGAAATGTGACAGAATCATGTCATATACTGTATACTTGTGTACTCACTTGTATGGTACATCTTCAGGGCTCTGTCACTATCGACCTCAATTTTAGTTTCAGTGAAGACGAAACAGCAGTTATGAGCAGTTCCAGAACGGGGTTTCAACCTGGAAATCTAGTAGGACATAATCGTAGTCTTGTAAATTAAAATCCGGATCAAAAACTATTCGAATATCCAAATTCTAGGATTCAGATCTCTAGTTTCATCTAGTGTTCATCTAGTCTAATGTATGGTTTTGCTGAAATATTGCTAACGTTGATATATATTTCGCAAAATTTTAGCAAGAGAGTAGTTAAACTAAATTCGACGCGGGTATATAATGTAGGTATGATAAAGATCCCGTGCTAATCTGAAAGATCTTTATATTAAAACGAGGCCTAGAAAATTCAACATACAAATAAGTGAGAAAAATATCGTCAATGTGTTCTATTATTGCACAATCCGTATTACATTGGTAGTATCAAAGGTAACAAGTGGACATAGGTGGGATATATCGTCTTTACTCTATAACGAGGCAGCAAGGTAACTGTTCTCTTAAATAATCGAAAAGCTCCTTAGACGCTCCAGGACAATTTGTTAACTCTAACTCGCGAAGGTTTCTCAGATGTATTAAACTCGATAGACCGCTGGCTGTCAGAAGAGGGCAACCTGTAATAAATAAATGTAGTACGTTACATAATATTTACATGCATATGAGGCTATTCACAACAGTGTAAAACGTAGGTAAATAAATGATTGACGTAAATCAGACTTACTGAAGAAGACAATAGCGTTGTAGAAACGTATGAGATGGCGTGATGTAATATTTTTTCATATACTTACACAAACCACTGTTGTTACTTAAAGTTATTAATTACGTTGTTATATGTATCGGGATAACGCAAGAGTAATGAAGTTATATGAAATAAGTACCTATATAAAATATATCTATTAATTTAGTTTTCCGGTTGTAGAAAGCTACACACTAAAAAATATATGCAATTCCTACGGAAAATTCCAGTAACGTATAAGGTAAAATTGCCAAAAATTGGGAAATTTACTAGCAAACTTTAGGTATATTTTCTAATTTTTGGTAAATTTACCCTATACATTACTTGAATTTTCCGTAGGAATTGCAAATATTTTTTAGTGTGTATGACTTATTTTATAATTCCTCTCCGCTTTCTCTTTCTTTTGCATTTCTTGTAGATCCTCCTCCACTTTCTTTGTTTTCCTGCTCTTTATCTTCACTCGACATGCTTTTCCTCCTGCTGTACATTTTAATATTTGTCCTCAAATTTGTGCCTTTACATTTTTATATTTGACTCTCCAAACGATTATTGTAGTTCCCTATTGATTGTTTTATGCCACATCTCTTTCCCCAGGGAAAACCAATCTCTCAATTTTCCTCTCCCAAATCTCTAGAAATTGTTGAACTGCTTTACTTACCGCCCAGGTTTCGCATACGGGGCATATATAGCTACAACTTGGTTGCTCGATTCAATAATTTGCTCTGAAAGGTTTGGCAAACATATATATATATATAAAGTCAGCTCTCCGGGCCAAGAAGACCCCAGGCTTGGTTGCACTGTTTCCTCCATTCCTCCTTATTTAGTGATCTCCTGCACCAGTCCCTCACATTCAGCTGTTCCAGGTCCCTTTACACCGCGGTGCAAAGGCAAACATATACATAGCTTTATTTTCTGTCGTTACCCCCGCTGGCGCTGGTATATTTTTGCATGCCACGGGTCCATTTATTAACGATGATTCTAGAGTTGCTCTACTTCATGAAAATTATGGTGCTTTCCCTGTTATGGTAATAGGGTCGGTTCCTCCAACAAATTATAGAAAAAATGACTTAACCCATTAGCGCCCGAATTTTCGCCCGAAACATCATAGATCATGTAGATTGTATGTGATACCATATGGTATCCGTGGGCGCTAATGGGTTAATATACTTCATTATGACGAATGCATAAAATAATTCAACATCTCATTTTCATTGTAATATATCGTGCCAGTATTAAGCATCAAATCGTCCAAAAATGTCGAGGTAAGTTTTATGAGACCGTTATAATAGGTATTACACTCTAAATTTGCCACCAAAACCAAGCTGTACGTCTTGCACAATCCAATGGTACTAAAGTGAACAGTTTCTGACTATTTTCGTTTGTTTTGCTACAATTTTACAGCAGCCAGGGAGCAGCAAACGTATATGATGTGAATAAATGTAGCAAGCACAATGTCACAATTAAAAGCTTGATACATTAACTGACAGCGCAGGCGAGACACAGACTTTCCAATCAGCTAACGCAAAATCGCTATTTTTATTAGCCGGAACAGTTATGACGTTTTCAAAAAATGTGCATTTTTAAACTCATTTTCTTTAGAAACACCAATCTCACAAACAAGAAACCTGTAAATTCATAGTTATTTGAAACTTATCTTTCGAACAAGTAAATAAAGAAAAATGGTTCTCGACCCCATTTGTAGACGTTGTTTTTGCTTTTCGTCTACCCAAACCATTTATTTTGTTATCTTTCTATATACTTGCAGACTAACTTATTATTTGACGTCATTTAGGATGCGTATTGGACGCGAACGTTAATCGTGAAAAATATCGATTGATGATGTCATAAATACGTTTATTGTCTTAGTCCATCTTTTTTTCGATTGTCATTACGAATAACACTTCCTATTTAAATTCGTTACTCGTTGTTATTAATCTTTTTAGTAAAGTTATCTAATTTCCCACTGATCTCTTCCTAAAGCCGTGTTGGTTCCTCCCACATACCCTTTCACAACGGTTTTTTTCCTTTTAGGCATTTGTATGTGACATTTAATAATGCATTTATGTATAATAACAGTATGTTTCTTTTTCTTTTCTTATACCCTATTATCGCTTTTCTCAATTCGTTCAGCATTTCTTCCTGTTCTTCATAAGTTCTCTATTAGTGCATGCATCGTACCGCAAAAATCCACTTCGCCAAATTTAAACCACTTTGCTGTTATTCCATCCGCACATTTATACATTTTTAAATTTTTTATTATATTTCTACTGTGTTCTATACAGACGGTGGTTTTTCATTTTCTTTCTCTTTTATACATAGTGTCGTGTATTCGGGTTTGAATCAGGCTACAGAGTGCTTATTTTAACTATTTATTTCACAACTATATTACCAATATATCTCAATCGCCATTGTATAAACTACTGTACCATGCTTGTTGTGCGCATGCGCTCGATTCATACACACATTCATATATAACACCTTCCTCCTCGCTACAAATCTAAACGGGTTGGAGGTCTTCTATTCCTCGTGGAACGTCGAAGTATTGGCGTGACGTTGGAATTCTCAGAAGCTTTGGACATTTCAATCGGTTGGCTAGTAGTTGGAGGTTCCGACGTCGTCTCTGTTGGAAATGGTGTAGGCTGTGTTTCCTCATTACTTCGGGTATTTGCCTGAGCTTCAAGTTGACTTTTAGCTTCAGGTATTATTAAGCTGGTACTGGGATTTGGTCCTGCGTATTCGGTTCTTCTTACCTGATCTATGTGCCTTCGATGGTTTTGGCCATCGACTTCCATTTCGTAGTGTAGTCGTCCCAGTCTGTTAATTACCGTCCCTACTTTCCATTTGCATTCTTTATTATCGTAGAATCGAACTATAAGTCGGTCTCCTATCCTTAACTGTCGTTCATATGTAGATGTAGGTAATTCGTCATTTTTCTCTTCTTGTAAATTCCTTTTAACCAAGTCTAGGGCTGTTCTGTATGGTCCTTTTAAAAGCATCTCGGCTGGACTCTCTCCTGTCGCTGTATTTGGAACTTTCCTGTTTTGCATCAGAAATCTACATAGTTTTATCTCGAGGTCACCTCCTTCGGCAGTCATGGCTCCTAAACTTCGTTTAAATGTTTGAACATAGCGCTCGGCTTGACCGTTACTCGCTGGATGGTATGGCGCTGTAAACTTATGACTAATACCATTAGACTTCATGAACTCTTCAAACTCTCGTGATTTGAATGCTGGTCCGTTGTCGCTAACCAATGATACTGGTAATCCGAATCGAGCAAAAGTCTCTCGTAATCTTGAAATTGTAATTTTACTGGACATCGACTTTGTTGGTATAACTTCAAGATATTTGGTGTAAGCGTCTACGATAATTAGAAAATAATGTTCTTGAAATGGTCCGGCGTAATCCACATGTATTCTATGCCATGGCATTTTTGGATATACCCAAGGATGTGCAGGCGTAACTGTGCTTGGATTATTCCTGTTAAATTGACAATATTGACAATGTCTTACAAGCCTTTCGATATCATTATCAATTCCCTTCCACCATACATAACTTCTTGCTAAATTCTTCATGCGTACCATTCCAGTATGGGCAGTGTGCAATTCTTCTAATATTCGACCTCTTAGTGGTCTTGGTATGGCTACTCGTATACCATTAAATAAACATCCGTCTTGTAAGATAAATTACATTAATGTTTCGTCTTTAGCTGGTGATTCTCCCATAATTTCATTTATAATTTTCGTTAGGTCTGCATCATTTCTTGTCTCTTCCTTAATTTCATTCCTGGTAACTGGTAGAATTTGTATTTGACTAAGGTAATATGTAGCTTCCTCATCTAGTATCTCTGTTTCGGTGTTTTGTAAAGCAATTCGTGATAAGTGATCGGCATTTCCATGCTCCTTCGTATTTCGGTATACTATTTCGTATTTAAATCCTGCCATAAAACTTGCGTAATGCAACAATCGTACACCTGATGTCGCCGGTAAATCCTATTCAGGTCGAAGTATTCTTGTAAGGGGCTTATGGTCTGTAATAAGAATAATTTCTCTACCGTAGCAATAATGGAAATTTTTTTCAGTCCCCAAACAATAGCTGTCGATTCCTTGTCGATTTGACTGTAATTTCTTTCAGAATTTGTTAATGACCTTGAAGCAAACGCAATCGGTCGTTCGGTCTTGTCTGGCAGTAGGTGTGAAATGACGGCTCCCAATCCTGTTGGTGATGCGTCTGTTGCTAATATTAATGGAAATTCTGGCGTATAAGGGATTAGTACTTTGTCACTACTAATTTCCTTCTTTAATTCCGTAAAGCTCGTCTCACATTCTGCATTCCATCTGAAAGGTGTATCTTTTCGTAATAATTTGTTGATTGGATGTAATTTGGATGCCAAATTTGGTAAAAATTTCTGGTAATAGTTCACCAATCCCAAAAATGTTCTTGCGTCATTGATATTCTTTGGTCTTGGACAGTTCACTATTGCTTCTACCTTATCCGGAAGTGGATGTAGTCCATCTTTGTCGATTTTGTGACCTAAATACGTAATCGAATCAACAAAGAATTGACACTTCTCTTTGTTTAAATGTAGATTGTTTTCTTCCAGACGTTTGAAAACTGTTTCCAGGTTGCATAGTAACTCTTCGTAAGTAGACCCTTGAACCATGATGTCATCGAAAAAACACGCAACTCCTTTTATGTCTATCAATAATTGAGCCATGAATCTTTGCCATATGTTTGGCGCTATTTTTATTCCAAACATCAATCTTTTCACTTTGAATGTACCTAGATGTGTGCTGATCGCTTGTAACATGGCACTTTCATCATCAACTGGTATGTGTAGATATGCTTGGCTTATATCTAGCGTACAGAAATATTTTCCACCGCTCATTTTCGCAAATATGTCTTCCACTCTCGGAATAGGGTACTTATCATCCTTTAAAAATTTGTTCAATGTAGCCTTGTAATCGGCACATAACCATATATCTCCATTCTTCTTAACAACATGTACTATCGGACTTCCCCAACTAGAATATGTAACCTTCTCTATTATATCCAGTTTCTCCAGTCTTTCCAATTCCGCTTCAACTTGATCTTTTAGTGAATATGGCACCGGTCTTAGACGCATAAATGTAGGGGTACATTTAATCGTTTCTAACTTGCACTCTCTTTGCGGTATCTTTCCTAATTCATTTTCGAATAAATTCTTAAATTTATGTATCAAATTTTGCATTTTTACTTTGTGATTCCCTTCAGTTTCTGCTGTTAATCTATGAATTTCATTCCAATTTATTTTAATTTTCTTTAGCCATTCTCTATAACCTAACACATAGTATACGCGAGCTAAATTTTTTTGTACTGGCGGATGCGCTATACCAAGAGGATGTGCTCAATAGAGTGAAACATACCCAAAGAAATATCGAGAGATGTTATAACTTGCACGTGAGAATATAGCCGCCCCCACTATCTTCGCTATCTTCGCTCGTTCAAAACACGAAATTCTGTTTTTATTGTAATGTATCTACAGTACTGTACGCCAGCGAACAACTGGGCCCCGCCCACCTTCTACTACTTACTTTTTACTTTCGCCGGTAGAAAATAATTCTGCTGTAGTATACGCTGACAACTGAACTACTGGTATTCTACAAGCACACAAACTGACTAACTACAACCAATTAACTAATTCTTTTTATCCTGGAGTTGGCAGAAAGAAAAACATGGATGCTAACACGGAATCCATTGCATTAATTAATTAATTCTTGAAAGCATTCAAATAGTAATTTTACTTACAAACTTACCAGCTAGTGAGAGTATTTGCAGGTTTCTCATTTCACAGAGATATTGAAGACCAAAGTCTCTCAATTGTGAACACCAACGCAGATACAGTGCTGATAAAGACCTCATGGTTACTAGATGACCTACCCCCATATCAGTCACATGTACACATCTGAAATTAAGAACTAATTAATAACTATCTAATCATGATAATTTGATGGTAAAATTAAAAAGGTAAACATATTTTTATATCTCATCCTCTAATAATTAGAGATTTTCCAAAGGCACTTGCATGTTGACTGTTGGTGCTATTTAAGATCTAAAAACATTAAGAAAGAATGTTTAATAGTATAGAGTGGTGCTCAATAAACCAACTTCGTAATAAATAACCTGTCAGACAATTTATTCCCTTTTTTATCAAATTCTGCGTTGTTCATATTATTTTTGCAATATCGTGTTGTTGACTCTATCATTTAACTATTACAACACGTAGACATCATGTGGTAAACATTTTGAACAGACTTGAAATTTTTCAGTGATTTAACTAATGGTTAAGTTTAAAATATTTATCCTGTATTGTAAATATACCAAGATAATGAGTCCTTTTTTTGGTGATAAGGCTAGTTAAAATAAAGTAATTAATTTTTTTTTAAAACGTTGCCGCTATTTATTAGTCTTTTTCAATTAAACAACTCTGCAAACGTTTCTGTTTTTCTTAAATAATAAAATAGAAACAAATTTAAATATAAATATTTACAAATTTAACAGAAGTAAACTGTGCTAATAAAACATAACAACAGTCATGGTCACAATATAAGTTTTACACATTAAAGTATTGTAAAAGGGACAAGCACAACAACACTTAACATAAAGAATGAAAATCTATTGCGAAGCATGCTTGCGATACGAAAAGACAAAGTAAAAAAGAGGGCATACAAAACATGTCCAGTAAAAAGTTAAAATATAAAGTAAGGATGATATATGAAAATACAACAACGGGCAAAAAACGAAATTAAAATTACTGATTATATATTTTTGATAGATTATCAACGTCGACTCGGTTATTGACACTATTTTTTCTTTTTTGATGTAAATCATTTCCAAAATGTTTGGTGAGTAATAATTTTTTTCTGTAGCTAAAATTTTTGTGTGATGGAAATTAAATTTATGTTTATTATCAAGTTCGTGTTTTTTTAAAGCTGTTAAATTTGTTGAGGATTTGTGATGTTGGATACGATTTTTAAGGTATTGTTTAGTTTGGCCAATATATACTCCTTTAGAATCATTACAAGGGATTGAATCAATTAAATGGGAATGAAGGGTGGGGTTTTAGCTTTTAGTTTTATGAAACAGTAATTTAAGTTATTATTGTTTTTATGTGCTATTTTTATAAAATAAGGTTTTAATATTGCATTGATTTTTTTTGATAAGTTTTTATCATAAGGCATGATATATATTTTATATATATCATGCCTTATGATAGTGTTAGTAGAGATTTGTGTATTAAGTGTTTTATTGTTGTTATATAGTTTATGTAAACGTTGTTTAGTGATTTTATGTATGAAATTCTGGGAGCAGTTATTAGTCTCAAGTATAGTGTTACCTAAGTTTTATTAAAATTTCAGGTCTGTTTATAGGACTTGTTAGTTTTAATCCTCTGTCTATTAAGGCACTAACTACATTCTTTTTGTAAGAGAGTGGAAAGTTGGCATGACAGTTTAGATATCTCCCAGAAGATATGAATTTAGTATACCATGAAGTGAGTATTCTATTATCCTCTCTACGAACTGCAATGTCCAAATAATTTAAGCAATTATTATTTTCCGTCTCTAATGTAAATTGGATTTTATTGTGATATTTGTTAAAAAGTGATAGAGTATAATGTATTTTATTAGTAGCAAAAATTAATTAAAAACCTCTAATAAAATTTTAATTTAAAACCTAATTATTCTATGACGGTCTCTTCAAGGTCTTCTAATACAAGCGGTGCGATAACACTAGAGATAGGAGCTTCCATAGCTCAACCGTCAAATTGTTTATATAATTTATTTTCATATTGAAAATAAGTGGAGTTTAGTGTTATTTCTACAGCTTTTAAGAACTCGATAATGGGTAAAGATGTGTGCTTTTCAAGCTCATCCGATATTTTTAATAGCATATACTTGACTAAATCAATGGGTATATTAAGTATATGTATGTACCTAGTACATCGAGACAACGTTATCATCACATATTTGTATTGTATCAAGATAATTTTTCAAATCAAAAGAATTTTTTATATAATAATTATTATTGTTAACTATTTTGGAGATGGAACCTGCCAAAAACTTGGTCAATTTGCAAAAAGGACTTTGAACACATGCAGCAGTTGGCTTAGAGGAATGTTAGGTTTATGTAATTTGGGTGAACCATATATTTTAGGTGATAAAGTATTGTGTATTTTGAGTGTTTTAGCAAGTGAAGGGGATATGGAATTTTGTTTTTCCCAGTCAGTGATAAGGTTATTATTCTGTGTCTAATAACGCGTGGTAGGGTCGGAATTCAGTGTGTTATATGTTGTGTTATCAGATATGAGATTTAACATTTTAGTTTGATAATTATTAATTGTAGATTATAATCTACAGTATTTAAAATAACTGTTTTATTGCATTTATCAGGTTTCAAAATAATATTTCGAGGATTTTTTTTTTCATACTGGTAATATTTTATCTTTAATTTTATGAAATCTAGTGTGATTATAGTTTGTGATAGTGTTACAAATTTTGTATCTTAATTGAATTTTTGAACAAGCATGCTTCCCAATAGATTTTCATTCTTTATGTTAAGTGTCTCTGTTTGTTGTACTTGTCCCTTTTACAATATTTTAATCTGTAAAACTTATATTTTGGCAATGACTGTTGTTATGTTTTATTAATACAATTTACTTCTGTTAGATTTGTAAGTATTTATATTTAAATTTGTTTTTATTCTATATTTTTAAAACAAAAAAAATTGTTCAATTGTTTAATTGAAAAAGACTAATAAATAGTCGAAACGTTTTAAAAAAAAATTAATTACTTTATTTTAACTAGCCAAAAAAAGGACTAATTATCTTAACTAGAATATCAGAAATGAGGAAATTAAAACAAAAATCTACAAAAGGTTTTTAGTGTCTGGGAGTAGTTTTAATATAAACGGAAATAAATTCTTTGATGTAATATTATTCCAGAAAGTCCTAAATCATGTTTCGAAACTGTACAATTTATAGGAAGAAATAATTTGGGAAATATGATTTCAAAAGGTGTAGGCAGTACTAAGAACTTTGCTAACAATACCAATATACTGGCTGCTGTAAAGAATTTCAGTAAATTAAAGTTTTAAGGAAAATTCTCAACTGAAGTCTGTGACATTATTGATAGGAAACGTGATTGCACAAAAACTAGATACATATAATAGATAAGATATTATCGTCAGAATTATTGTTATTATTTATATTTTGAATAGGTAGACACATATTTAGCGATAAATACATTTACATTCATTTACGTACACAATCAAATTATGCCTATGTTTTAATTTTATTTAATGAACCTTGCTCATTTAACTTTATAATTAATTTGTTTCTATTAAAACGTGAAACCAATAGTCTTTGCATTAAAGTAATGTTAAGCCATTAAGTGTCGAACTGCCAGTTTTTTTTTTGAAATAGAAATAGTATTCAAAAGAATATTTTAGAAATTACTTCGTTTTTGCTATGTTAGCGGTAAATGAGTACAATTAAGCAGTAAAAGAGTTGAAAACAATGGGTACACAGGGGCGTCAAAATTGTGTCCTACGCGGTATATCAAATAATCTCGAGCCGACACTGGGACTGACTGTTTAGTGACAATATTTATTGCCACGTGAAGTGACTTAAATAGGAAGTAAAACAAAAAAAATATAAATTTTAGAGTCCATAATTAAATTCGTTTGATAAATGGCAAAAAATAAGTACTTTATAATTCTTCTACAATTTTTTATTTACCACATAACGCTATCGGTTTCGATTTCTACACCTTCATCAAGCACCCCACCCCAAATTTTTAAATCTAAAGTGTTTCGTTAAGCTCGAAAAGTTCTAACTAGCCACATCCGTGAAAAATCCTGTGTTAGTTCGCTCATAAACGCCAACTAAACGCCAACCAAGTTAATGCATTAACATTAAGTGTCACCGGCACCCAGAGGCTATAGATGCACAAATAGCGATTTCCGTCGTAATGAAAATACCGCACAACAAAATTCCTTAGTGGAAGAAAGAAAAGGGCAGGAACATGCTGAATTTCATCGTTAAAGCGACTACAGGAAAAAAAGGTCTGCATGAAAAAAAAACCGTAATGTGTGCAAGCAATGCATTTACGGAAAATTTGTACGGTATTTTCCGTACGATGAAAATATTGAATACAATTTAACTTACTTATGCTTATGCATACGTTTATATCAAATCGATCGAACACATTTATGGGCTGTATTGTGATTGTATGCTCATTATACACATTGTTAGCAATCGTCACGGCAATAATTGGAAATTACAATTAACAGGATATAATAGACAGCTGAATATGACAATATGTCGCTGAAGAGTTATCTGACTTAATTAGACCAAACCAATTAGAAGACAGATATTTAAATACATACTAGCATTTCCAGTTATGCAGGTTTTAAATGACGCATCTGATTCTAGAAACATTTTTCATTAGCGATAGGAAGAGGTAAATTTGCACAACATTGCATTTGCAACAAGATTTCGCAGTCAATTTATTGCTTTTTCAGCGACAAACTGCAATAATATCAAAGAATAGTAAATATATCGGTACATCTAAGTATCTTTTAATTTCTTTTCCGTTTTGTATTCTGCAATTCTGTTATATTCCTTTTTTTTCTCTAGCAGTTGTTTCACAATTACATAACGTAAAATTTTTAAATTTCTTTGGTAAAGTATACTTTCCAATAATATAATTTGAGATTTTTAAAGTTTTCATTTTCTTAGTTCTTGTATAAACTTCATGATTTTAAAATATTAACAATTCTACACAAACAATTTTTTATCAATTATAAACAAAAATTACATTGTACGGGGTGGTCCAAATTGCTTGTCAGAATAGGGCATCTCGGTAACCGTAAGAGATAGGAAAAAAGAGTGGCCAAGTCTCGAACTCTTCTTTCGAGGTATTCTCAATGGCGAAAACGAAAATTAGTTATATTCTTTTGTTTTTGAGTTATAGCCAAAAAATTGGGTTTTCCGAGGTTTCGAGAATGCCCAATAACTGGCTTGTCTTAACGATACGAACAAATCGTTTCAACATTTTTAAGGCACTTTTATGAGTAGAATCGACTAATAATAATAATAATAATAATAATTCATGCCTTCACATCCCCCAACAGCTTTCGCCAATTACAGGGGGCATCGGCCGGCCATGAGTTATTATTACGCCTGCGCCCGTGGAGCGACTTAAGGTGTTTGTCTCTCAGCATTTGCTAAGGAGTGAGGAAAACCACGAAAACCTCACTCTGAGAGCAGGCCCTGGGATTCGAACCCCGGACCCCGTGACTGATAGCCAAGCGCGCTAGTCACTCGACCATCAGCCACACTAACTAATTAAATCAGATTGTTATTTTATGCACTAGTTTTTTGGTCTACAGCATAAAGTAATTTTTTTTATATGTAAGTAAATCGTAGTAGGCAATGGCATAATTAGAGAGATTGTTCTTTTCAGTTATCTAATAAAATATAAGAGAACTAATTATTCGCATTTTTAATTTAAAAGCTATCATCTAGTGGTCTATGACAAACACAAGCATGTATTTCTGAAATAAATAAAATCTATTTCATTACTATTTAACTTATATATACTAAATAAAATTCCGTATATATAAGTTATAGAATCAAAATAGTTATTTTTTTTTATTGAAAAGTTCTTTATTTGACAAATATGTATACATGTATAAACAAAATTAAAAGATGAAAGGTAAAATATATACAGCACATGTATACAGTCATGTCTTCATGTCCGCTGTTGGTTTCCCGCTCTCTGTCCTCATCCAAGGTGGTGAGGCTGGCCTGCCTCGCCTCGGACTAGCGGTATCGAGAGCGATGTTGTAGGTAAAGCAATCCGTCAACTTTTCGGTTTTATATCTTGTGTTGCATTATCATGGTTTTTATTGTTTTTTTGAATTTGATCTGTGTCAAGTCTTTAATTTCCTTTGGTAGTTTGTTGTATTGTTTAATGATTTCATTATTTGGGGTTTTTATGAGTTTGTTGCTAATAGTTTTTTCAATTCTTAAATGAGAGCGTCTTCTTATATTGTGTGTGTGTATTTCTGTATTTTTTACTAGTCTAGAGTCAGTTTTTACCATTTTCTTTTCTATTTTATGTATTAACGCCATATTATTTAATTGTATGATTTGTTGTATATTTAGTTCTTGTGTTTTTGTATATATTTCTGCAGTTGGTGTTCTTCTCCCCATGCTATAAAGTATTTTCAGTATTTTATTTTGTTGTCTTTGTAATTTATTTAAATTTTTGTTGCTTGTGTGGCTCCATATATTTATTAGGTAGTTTATGTTGGATGTGAATATAGAATGGTATATTGGTTTCCTCATATGTAACGGTAATATGTTTCTTATTTTACTTATTCCTGCTATTATTGTTGTGTTTCTTTTTATTAGGCTGCGTATGTGGGTATCCCATTTTAAGTTGTGTTCTATTATAATTCCCAAGTATTTTGTTTGATTTGTTTGCCGTATGGTTTGATTTTTTACTGTAATATTGAATTTGGGTGTTTGTCGTTTCCGTGTGAAGACCATGTATTCCGTTTTGTTTTCGTTTATGGTTATTAGGTTATTGTAGCACCAACTTTCAATTTTCTTTATATCGTTGTTAATATTGTGCTGCATTTGCTGCAAATTCTTATCTAAATAAACTATGCATAGGTCGTCTGCGTATGCGTAGATCTCGCCTTGAGTTTGCACGTTGAAAATATCGTTGGTATATACAATGTATAACAGTGGCGGTAGATTATCACCTTGAGGTATTCCATACTGCGCTTTTAATCGTGAACTCTCTGTTTTGTTCACTATAGTCGTTTGTTCCCTATCCGTTAGATACGTTTTGATCAACATGTTTTCTGTTCCCTTAACGCCAATACTATCCATCTTTTCAATCATTTTTGCTTTAGATATTGTGTCAAACGCTTTTTTCATGTCTATGAAAAGCACTAATGTGGTGTTGTTTTTTCCTACTTCGGTTTTTATTTTGTTTATGAGATCGTTTGTAGCTGATGTTGTTCCAGAGTTCTTTTGGTATGCGTATTGCCTTTTGTTTATAATATTGTTTCGTGTTAGGTATTCACTTAGTTGTTTATTTATGATTTTTTCTAATATTTTGTTCATTATAGATAGTAAACAAATAGGTCTGTAATTCTCCGGGTGCAGTTTGTTGTTTTTTTTTATATATGGGTATATATAAAACCTCAAAATCTCATATATAAGTTATTATGCAACACAACTAGAAATTTATTAGATCGAATGTTCGAACTGCACTCCATTATTGTCCAAACACAACTGACATCTTCTCCTTACACTTGCAATTGCATTATAAATATGAATGTTAGAAGCAGCATTTAGACATTCTCCAAAATTATGAATTAGTTCCTGAACATTATTGTGCGGTATTTTATATAAACGATCCTTTACGTACCCCCACAGAAAGAGGTCAAGAGGCGTCGAGTCGGGCGATCTTGGTCGCCATCTCTCAGGCTTTGTTCCTAATCAATTGTTCCAAAATTATTATTTAAAAAATGTGTTATAATTAAATAATAAAACCGAAGATTGTGTGCTGGTGCGCCGTCATGTTGAAAAAATAAAGTCCTTCTTTGTTGTAATGGAATGTCGTCGATGAGTTCTTCAATATTTTCTTGTAAGATTTGCAGATACAGTTCAGCACTTAAATTTTCCCTGTATACATATATGATATGCGATTATACGATTGTCTATATTAATAGCACACCATACATTAAAACGGTATCTCCCTTGTTCAGTTTGATTGTTGACAACCTGGTGTGGGTTGATATCAGACCATCAATGCGCGTTATTTCTGTTAAAAATGCCTGCACTACTAATGTGAGTTCGTCGGTCCGTATAAATTTCCTAAAGAAAAATTCATCCTGCTTTTTTTCTAAATGCTACCGACAAAATTCCAAACGGCAGTTATAGTCACCTGGATGTAGGTGATGTACCATTCTGATTTTATATGGTTTATATTTATTTCTTTTTAGAATTCTAAAACGAACCCGAGATACATCAACCTCATGGTCTATTTGACGGCTTGACATTTTTGGATTTTTCACAACAGATCGTAAAACGTTAATAACATCATCTTCTTCTCCTTCTTTAGAATACTTTTTTGGTCGTGGTTTGTCGAAGGATCCATAATTAATTAAGTTTTCCTTCGATCTACTATATATTCTACCATTGGGTTCAATGTAGCACTCCAATATATGTATCATACTTTTCAAAATTTTCAAATTTCATTTCAAAACGTATTTAACACGCACAGTTCTTAGACTTATACTTAACACGTATGTCAAACCTTTGACTTTCACAGAAGAAATCGACTGTTTTTTCCCTGCATAAGGCAATTGACCGAGAGGATATATGTAGATACAATTCCACAGCCAACCGTGGCATTAACAAGCAATAGTCCTTATTAGGGGTACCCTGTGACGGCAGTAGAACCACTGCCAAAACGTCGGATTCCCAAATAGATGATAGAAACAGTCCAAACAACATCAACTTATATTCTTCTCTCCCATCGTCAAGAATTTCGCGTAACGTGTTAAACAATAGTATTTTAAAACACAAGTGTCACAATGACGTTTATGTAATGCGAGTACAAGTTTGAGATTCCAAGTACAAGCATTACAAGTCATTGTGGCACACGTTTTTTACAGTATTTTTTGCTATGAAGTGATGCAAAATTTTAGAACGATCCGCCTACTTTAATTTTGTCAATAATACGACGCGGATTTAATTAACCTTACACTGATAAAAAATTTTGTGTAATTTTATCATGCTGATCGTTGGTTACTTGACGCCTTGACGAATCATGTAAATACACATAACATGTTACTGTCTACTATATCCACAACAACCTATGTAAACTGAAGGTTGTGAGTTCGAAAGATACCTCACAATTGTATCTGACGGCATAAAATATACAGGCTGTTTCATATGAAAAAGTTGAGTTTTGTACATTTAAAGTTTTTGAAATTCAGATGTATCTTTAAAACTGTATATAATAGAAATGTTTTGTATTCACGGTTTTACATGAAGGTGCATTCGATTGTTACCAAACATTTATCAGGGAATAATAGTTAATAAGGGATTTTTAAGATTATCGTGCGATTAACTTTTTTTTTTTTAGGAAAGTTCGTATACCTATCTCAAAAAGTATTGCTCGATAATTGTGATTTGTGATGAGTCAAGGAATAGAAAAATGTACTAATATACAGAACGTTTAATTTGAAAAAATAAAGTTGCATAACGTACTAACAAAGCCGAACTCTGTATATGTTAAAATAATTTCAGGTTATAGAGTAGGTACTTGATTTTAAGTAACTTTGACTTAAAACATTTTTCGATTAAGTGATTGAGCATGATCGACCGATGCCAAATATAGCACCTCCGGTATATAATCGGAAATACTAACCAAGGTCAGACCTAGTACCGACCACCGCTACTAATAGCAGATGCGCTGTGTGACAGAGTAAGATAGATATAAACGGAGTGAAGGGCAAAAAAACCTTGCTCTGATGATAACAAACCAATTGAAATTGAAACGTAGATACGTGACGTGTTTTTTATTTTATTTGTTGGCCGTCTAGCGGACAAGAAAAGAAATAGTTACATTTTAATAATTGTTTTATTTTGAATTTTGAGATCATTGAAGTTTGCTGGCTGAACTACTATAAAGCTAAGAATATTCTATTCTTCTTAAATAAATCAATCTGATTGTGATTATTCTCTAAGTTTTAAAATCAAATTCGTAGAAAATCGAAAAACCTACAAAGAGCAAGTTCTTGGGTTTCCGTGGGTCTGTATGCAAGACGTGATTGATTCACAGTTTACTGCAACCCATATTTGACTTACCTATCTAAAGTTAACTCCTCCAATTCATCCAAGTCGCACGCTATATACTCCAAGGCAGCATCGGTGATTCGGGGGCACCAAGATAAATCTAGAGAACGAAGTTTCCGCAGATTTTCTGCTATTAATTCCACACCATCATCTGTTATCTTACTGCATCCCGATAAGCTTAATACTGTCAAATTCGGTAGCGAATGGACTGTAAAAGATAAATCACTTATCAAAGTTTATAATACGCATCTGCATAACAGCATATAAAATATGGAATAGATTGTGTATTTTGAACCATTTTAAAAGATTCCTTGTTTAACTTTTTACCGTGCCGGGAAATTTGCAAATATGTTGAATTCTATATAATATGTATATAACGCACGAAGAGTGCCAATTCGAACGCGCATATATGTACCGGGTGATTCAATATGGGTGGCGACCGGCTGTATCTCGGAAACTGCTATGCCTAGAGCTTCGGGACAAAAAAATACATAACTAATGTGGCCACCAGAAATATCCGAAAATTATTTTCATGTTCGAAATTTTACCGCTAGGTGGCGTATCTGCTATGTTCAATCATAAAATCAGTATTATCTCAGAAAATTGCAGGTTGAGCTATAGTTTTGAATGGACCGTTCGAAAGCTGAGTTGATGTTTCATTATTTTGTTTAATGACTCTTTTTCATATTTGCCATAATAAGGAGCGGGGAAGCCAATCAATTGTTCAATATGTAAATTTTAATATCTCCTGAACCATTCAACCAATCTGAAAATTTTTGGACTCGTTCGATTGAGCATTTCATGGGTTTTTTCTAGAAAAATTGTCGTTCTAGCATTTAGTTTGAAATAGGTAAACTACAGGGTGTTTTCTGTAGTGATAACATATTTTGGTGAATTTCAAGAAAAAGTAAATGTAACCGTGCTATATAATTACCAGTGTCGCAAGCTAAATTAAATTGTTGAAATTTCAGTGAAAACCGCATCTTAATGTCTCTATCCGTTCTCGATTTATCGCTAAAAGAATGAAATTTGTAACAAAAATCAACTGCGGCCATGAAAGTAGCGGACGCGACGGATGGTGGGTGGGTTGCCAGTGATGGTAGACATTTCGAACATTTATAATTAAAATTGTTGGTTAGATATTTTCTTTTTGCTGTTATTATTCTCGTTAATAATTTATTCCATTCAGTTTTGACTATTTTCAGCTGATATAAGCAATAAACAATCTGATAGTTTCGTAGTTTCCATGGAAACCATCCGTCGCGTCGCCTACTTTCATGGCCGCAGTTGATTTTTTTTACAAATTTCATTCTTTTGGCGATAAATCGAGAACGGATAGAGATATTAAGATGCAGTTTTCACTGAAATTTCAACAATTTAATTTAGCTTGCGACACTGGCAATTATATAGCACGGTTACATTTAATTTTTTCTTGAAATTCACCAAAATATGTTATCACTACAGAAAACACCCTGTAGTTTACCTATTTCAAACTAAATGCTAGAACGACAATTTTTTTAGAAAAAACCCAGGAAATGCTCAATCGAACGAGTCCAAAAATTTTCAGATTGGTTGAATGGTTCAGGAGATATTAAAATTTACATATTGAACAACTGATTGGCTTCCCCGCTCCTTATTATGACAGAAAAGTCATTAAACAAAATAATGGGACATCAACTCAGCTTTCGAACGGTCCATTCTAAACTATAGCTCAACCTGCTATAGATAATACTGATTTTATGATTGAACGTAGCAGATACGCCCCCTAGCGGTAAAATTTCGAACATTAAAATAATTTTCGGATATTTCTGGTGGCCACATTGGTTATGAATTTTTTTGTTCCGAACCTCTAGGCATAGCAGTTTCCGAGATACAGCCGGTCGCCACCCTTACTGAATCACGCGATACAGTGGGGACTTTACGAATGACTCGGAGCTATGACAATGATCGTAGCTCTTCGTATGCCCTCGTCAAATACGTTTCTCTAGTTTCCATGTTAGGAAGAAGTGCAATCATTGTAATAGCCTCCGAGTGACGTAAGCACGAGCCGCCGCTGTCTAAATTGCAGCGAGCTGTATCTAGCGCATGCAGCGAGCGTAGCGCTATTTCGCTCACTGCAACCTACGCGATCATTCCTTAAAGTCGCCGACTGTGTGTAGGTGTAGGTGCAGTACATGAATTTTCTGCTGGCGGAAACCCTGCCATCGTGCACATCTTACGCCATGCGCTCGAAAAGACGGGCGGTGCCCAGTCGACGGACGACGTATTGCAATACGTACTGAATTACGGTGTTTTAACGAATCGCGTAGATATAGTGGGAGCACCTTTACTTCGCGTGCGGGTTCTATCGTTTCTCCATATTTCTTCGGGTGTGTACCCCTCCAATGAACACGCCTTCTTGCTATAGCGCATCCGCAAATGCATGTACTGTAGTTACTAGATCGCTCGACGAGCGCAGCAAGTAAAATTACCGGCTTGGTTACGTCGTCTAAGTTGAAGAAATATATATAACAGAATAGATTCGCTATAATCGCTAATGATGTGGTAGATGCGCGTAAGGGAATTTCTTCCGCCAATTCCCAGTGCATGAACTGTAGGATATATTTTAAACGTTGGTGCTGTTAAGGAATGATGTTAGCATACGTGAAAGTGCGACACGCAAAACAATGAGAAAAGAAGGATATAAAGCAAAAACAGTGAGTAAGTTATATTTTGAGGGACATTATACATCAAATTGCGCCGGATCACCAAATGTACAACACAGATTGGATAGAAGAACATTAAGATTGTTACTTTGAAATGGCATAATCGAATGATCTTAATAATCGAATGATTTCATAATCGATTATTCCATTTTTTTATTATTAAGTCACAATTGTTGTTATTGACTAAAAACATAGCTCCTTACAATACAAAGCCAAAATTGTAATTAACATTATTACAAAAAAGGTTCTTCAATACCAACATAGATTATGAATTATTTAATATGCATCATTCGTTTCGTCTTGAACCATCATTCATCGTTCATTCGTTTAGAATCATTCTCATTCATGACAGAACGAATGGTAAATTCATAATCGGACGCTATAATCGAGTTCTCTTATGATATGCCAATAATCGGATAATCCGTTTTCCGTCATTCGAATATGACCATCACTACTTTGAATTTAAATGTAGATGTGAACGATCAAACAAAATTCTATGCTTCAATAGATCAAAATTTTGCTTCAATAGAACTAAGAACACATCAGCTAGAGATGAATATAAAAAGGCCCTTACTGATTACAACAAAGCGTTGAGGGATTCAAAGAGAGAATCCTGGAGGAGGCACTGCAAGGACATCGAGCAAGCTCCAGAATGTACCACACTCACTAGGATATTATCCAAAGAACCTCAAAACTCAATACATACTCTGAAAACAGAAAGCGGTGGATACACGAAGACGGGAAATGAGACCATAAGAGAGCTCTTTCGGGTTTATTTGCCGAAATCTACCCAACATCATTGCAAGACTGCAATAAGACAGGACTGGAATATGCAGGCATCCAGGGAATACTGGCGGCTCTCAAAGAGGGTGGCACATACGGCAAAGGTGAAATGGGCAAACACTCCGAAAGATACAAATCGCCAGAATCGAATGGCATTTGCCCAATTATGCTATAAATGGTTTCGGAACTTTTGTTGCAGAAACTTAGTGTGAAAAATCTAAAGAATTACTTTGATCGACATCAGGATATTGGAATGGCTGGCATTATTCAATAATAATATAAACTTTATTTCAGAGATAATACAATTTGACATAAGTCAAAGAGAATGAGGGAGGGAATAAACAATAAAAGAGAAAAGGAGAAAAAGAACAGAGTAAATATACCTTATATAGAACAATTAAAGTATGCATTGATTGAATAAAAGGATTTAGTTAGCAACCAATTGGGTAAAAAAAATGGAAGATTAAATACAAAAAGTCAAGAGGCTGCAGTGTTTCCGGAGACCCATGTCAGACGGCTCCCACAACAACAACAAAAAAAAATACTGAAATTATAAGGTTCTAAGTTAATTAGAAGACTGAAAATGTATTTCTTATTATTTATGTTTTTAAGACGTCAGTGTCGGAGAAGTTTATTAAAAAACTTTACGCTCCAAAGGGCTTTGCTCCCTTTCTCAAACATGGAAATAGTATGCAAAGGCTAATTATAATTTATTTGAAACCTTGCATTGTGATGATGAGTTGGCAGCAGATGTACGTATTTATGTTTAAAATTAAAAATCAGACACTTATAGTAGTATAATAATATAACGCAACAACTGTAAGGAAACTATTAGATTTAAATTTTGCATATGAAAAACTTTAACAATGGGTGGTATGCATAAAAATAAAGTAAGTGCCCCTAAATAGCCTTTACTCAGCATAAAAGTTTTTTCCTATCAAACTAGTAAGTAGATACTCATCAAAGTGAATGTTTACTCAGCTATCATTATGATAGACCTGTTGTCGGTAGTTTATACGTCTGTGTTTCCAAGACGCCGAGTAAACTCTCAAATATTGTAGCTTGTAGTAATACCTGAATTAATTGTTGCGTGTTAATTTATTTTTTAGAGTGAATTCGAAGAGCTGGAAGTATGCGACGAGTCAATAAAATATGTGGAAATTTTGAGTAGTTATCCTATTTTATTTAGTAAACCACAAACACCACAAATTAGGCGAAATTTAGAATTCCGCAGACGTCTTTACGCATTTCTTTTTTAGACATTAGCCTTCTCGAAATAGCAGAAAAAATAGGAAATAATATAATCTAGACCAAAAGGTATTAATACCGACAATATTAATATAATATTCACAAAATTTTACACGAAAGCCGACATGAATACACATACAGAGTGTTTCTTGAATGATGTCACAAATTTTTAACGACGACATGGGTCACTAAAGTAAAATCAATCATAGAATTTCTTTGTCCCTGGCTGGTAAAATGTTATTTTATTTTTTCAACGCCACATTTTGATGGTAGAATTTATGACTCGGGACCTGACAGCAGTCATGGTACACCTTGATATTGAGGGCAAAACCCGAGCCATTGTCATTGCCTCCGCATACTTCGCCAACGACGGGACAACACCACCGCCTTCAGAAGTGAGAGAGCTGGTGAGGTATTGCAGCAGGAAGAACCTGGCGCTGATAGTAGGCTGCGACGCCAATGCACACCACGTCATGTGGGGAAGCACTGACGTTAACGAAAGAGGTAAGTCCCTTTTAGAATTCTTATTAGTATGTAACCTTCAAATCCTCAATGTGGGCAAAGAACCAATGTTTGAGTATAGGAACATTTAGCAGCTTTAGTCTGAGTAGCATGGTTAACAACTGGATGGTTTCAAGTGAACCCTCCCTGTCAGATCACAGGATAATCGAGGTCACTTTAGAGGGACTAGACTCCTTAACTTCCCATAGCAGGAAACCAAGGAAAACAAACTGGGATCGGGATTTTCAGGAAGAAGTAATACAACACCTTGTAAATATAACAAGGAGTAGTCTGGCGTTGGGATATATACCCCAAAGTTGGAGAAGGGCAAAAGTCACCTTCATACCAAAGATAGGGAAGGAGTGTGGGACTAACCCCAAATCCTACAGACCCATCAGCTTGACGTCCTTGGTACTGAAAGCAATGGAAAAAGTAATAGACAACTATGTCAGACTGGAGGTGATGGAAAAGACTCCACTTCACAAGAGTCAACATGCATACAGGGTAGGCAGATCGACAGAGACTGCCCTGCATGAGCTAACCGGAATCATTCAGAAAACTTTGGATGAAGGAGAAACAGCAATTTGTGCCTTCCTAGACATTTCTGGTGCGTTTGATCATACCTCTCATGAGGCGGTCAGACGAGCACTGGAAACAAGGGGGGTGAGTAAAACAGTAACTAGATGGATAAGCGAGGTGCTCTCCACGAGGATAACTGAGATAACAATAGGCGAACAGACCTCAAGTCGGTGTATGCTCGTCCTTGATGTGGAGCCTGGTAGTAGACGAACTGCTTCACAGGCTGACAGCCTCCGGCGTACAATGTATAGGATACGCCGATGACATTGTTATAATAGCAAGAGGCAAGTTTGAGGGAATTCTCTGTGACCTAATACAAACCTTAGAATCACTAGTGAATGGTGACGATCAGTGGGGCTGGGTATAACTCAGCGAAAACCACCTAGGAAGAAGAAAACCTCGAACATGAAAGACATCCGTTTGGATGCAACAGTAATTGAATGTAAAACAGAAGTCAAATATCTAGGAGTAACCCTACACCAAAAACTTCTGTGGAACAAGCATATTGAATTAACAATGAATAAGGTAACAAGAGCCTTAATGATTTGCCGGAACTTAGCAGGCAAAACATGGGGCTGCAACCCTAACATACTGCGATGGCTGTACATCGGCATAGTAAGACCTATGGTAACGTACGGGGTGATAACCTGGTTCCAGAAGGTCACACAGGCCACAACAAGGAATGTCCTTGACAAGTTGCAACGGTTAGCATGCGTATGCATAACCGGAGCTATGAGAACATGCCCAACCGCGGCCCTGGAGGTCATCCTAGACCTCACACCCCTACACATAGTAGTGGAGGAAGCCGCCCATGCACAGACTAGTTAGAACGGGGACTAGAGGGTACGAGACCCCGTGCCAGAGGGCTTGGTCACCTCGAGCGGGACTCTCCCCACTTCTAAGTCTACCGAATGACGAAATGGTTAGAAAATTCAACTTCGAAAAGAATTTTCTTACGAAGCTGAGCAATAAGAGAGATTGGGAAGGAGAATCCTCCGCCTACTCCCTAAAGGCAAATGCCATTAAATGGTATATGGATGGTTCCAAAACTGATAAAGAAACAGGTGCAGGGGTATTCGGGCCAGGAATCAAATACACAGAGCCAATGGGAATATACCCCAGTGTCTTCCAAGCGGAAGTAAATGCGATTGGAAGATGTGCTCAATTGAACCTTGATAGGAACTATCGGAAGCAGACCATTGTGATTTTCTCCGATAGCCAAGCAGCCATGATGGCACTGAGCTCTAATACCATCAGTTCGAAATTAGTCTGGGAATGTCTTGGCAGACTAAATAACCTAGGCAAAGAAAACAAAGTTGCACTATGCTGGGTACCAGGACATACTGGAATCAGCGGCCACGTGGTAGCTAATCTATTAGCAAGAAGGGCCGCTACAACTTCGTTTGTGGGACCAGAACCGTTCTGCGGCATAGGGATGAGCACCTACAAAAAAGAACTCAAAGACAGGGAGGAGAAGCTCAGAGCTTCCCTCTGGGAAAATCTCCCTGGAGACATTCCAAGATATTCATTGGAAATTACAATAAGAAAAGAGCAAAGACCCTGCTAGAATTAAGCAGAAACAGACTACGCATCCTTGCAGGTTTTCTGACAGGGCATTGTCATCTGGTGGAACACATGACAAGGATAGGTCTGAAACAGGATAGTGATTGCAGGTTTTGTGGAGCGGAAGGTGAAAGTCCGGAACACCTAATATCCAACTGCACTGCTATCACAGAAACTCGTGCCAACTATTTTGGCAAAAATGTCATAGACGAGGGAGAAATAATCCCTTTGCACCATCACAGCTATTGCAATTTATTAAAGTTCTTAGATTGGATGGGGAGCTATAAGTGCGGGCAAACCCTAGCAGCTTACAGCTGATGTAAGGGGGCACAATAGATCAATAGGTCGCGGTGCAATGTTACCCTAATTAGATCTAATCTAATCTAATCTAAGGAATAAATTACCAATACATAGTGTCGAACAACGAATGTCGATTCTGGATTGAAGAACATCGGAAGCACATATGAGATTCTAACGTTTTTCTAGGGGTTGCAAATTTCACTTTTCTGCAAAGAATCGAAATATCTCGAAAACAAAAGCATCGGGATTCCTACATAAATTTTAACTAGAATTTTAAAGGCAATTCAAACATATATAGGAAATTTAATTAATTTAAAATAAGAAAGTTAATGTCAACACTCTGTATAATCGAAAGTGCTAGAGAGTTGTGCATATTTTGCTCGATTAGCTTAAATTCATATTAGTATACCTAAAATTTTCTGATTTTCCTCGTGAATAGATTTTCATATGGAGATCGCTGACATTCGTCAAGCGACACCCTGTATATAAATTTTAATAGCAAAACTAATAATTTTAAAGCACCTGCCGAACAGATTTGAAACAACCTGGCAACAAAGAAAAACATTTATCGCCTTCATATGGTACTCGATCATTTTTTAATTTTATAGTTTCATGAAGCATAGAAAAACGTCTTTTGAGTCAACATCCATGATGCACGATGTTAATGCATATACTTCAACACCTAAAACTGCTGCCTGAGTCTGATTTGAAGCTAAGATCGGATTAATATCCGAATTCTTCTAAATACGACTGTCATGTACGGAGCCAGGCCATGAAACATTAACACTAGTAAAATATTCATCCCAGCTGCAAGTTGCTTGCACATTTATAGAACAGTATCCTTTTATGTTGACATATTCACTATGAATTCTTAGTTTTATCGTATATCGGTGATACTCCACTTTTCCTCTTTTCTATTTATATCGTTTATTGATTAGGGAAAATTTACTCAAATGTCACTTTTATTATAGGTAGGTACATACGAGCGGCTCTTGGAAAAGCTGTATACGTATGGTATAAGGGGAATACCCTTACAGTGGTTTAAAAGTTACTTACAAGGCCGAGTACAATATGTACAGATTGGTGGATATCGATCTCGGCAACAGTCGATGGTTTCGGGTGTACCTCAGGGATGCGTCCTTGGCCCACTTTTATACATAATATATGTGAATGACGTTCCTTCAGACAGGGCTTTGCTGTTTGCAGATGACACAACGGTGCTTGTGGCCTGCGATAAGACTGATGGTGTGGCCGCATTGGCGACTGAAGAATTGCGGAGATTGGAGTCGTATTTCAATGAAAATGATTTATACCTAAACTCATGCAAAACGACATTTGTTAACTTTTATGCATCAAATCGAGAAAGAAAATACAGTTACCTAGTTAAAACAAGTGAAAGTAGTATTACACAAGAAGACCAAGCAAAATTTTTAGGTGTAACTATTGATTCGAGATGTAACTGGGAGAGTCATATTGACGATCTGTGCAAGAGATTGGGATCGGTTTGCTTTGCATTGAAACAATTAAGACATTCTGTCAATATTGATATTTTAAAAAAATACTACTATGCAAGTTTTCACTCCTTGATATCGTACGCCACAGTTGCATGGGGCTCTTCAAATGAGAGCTTGAGGGTCTTTAGAATGCAAAAAAGAGCAATACGGGACATGGTGGGTATAAGTACGAGAACGTCATGTAGAGGCTACTTCATTAAGTTAAATATTATGACAGTACCGTGTATTTTTATCTACCAACTATTAACGTACGCCAAACAAAACTTACATCGATATGCAAAAGTCGGGGATCGCCATGACTATACAACGAGACGGGGTGATGTTTTGGAGGTGCCCAGACATAGATTGTCTTTTTATAAGAGGAGTCCACTGTACTCGACGATAACTTCGTTTAATAAACTTCCCATAAGTATCAAGAGTCTGCCGATAGCGAAATTTAAAATAGAGATAAAAAAATTGTTGATTGCTAAAGGCTATTACTCTTTTAGTGACTTTGAGAGCGATAGGCATATCTCAGATCGGTACGTCTGAACTGTGTTTGTTGTAATCGTAATGTACTTATGTCCTTTTACGGTTAATCTACTCTTGTTTGTTTTTATCTGTTTTGTGACTTTATTATTATTTATAAAACTTGACTTGTTCCATACCATTTATATGGTCACAGGAATTAATAAATAAATATTAAATATATTTTTCCGAAATTTCTTTAATCACTTTAACGGATATCAACATCTACGCGAACTGCAAGCTGAAAGAAAATAAATTACCAAACTCAGGCGAAAGTTCGAAATATATTTTAGTGCGTTGGGTATTCAGAATTTTAAATCACTTAAAACAATTTTTGATTGAAGTGATTTAAAATTCTGAATCGGTCAACCATATTACATTGGCCTTATTAAATCTGATAAAGGTGTTAATCATAACGACAATAACACTTGATGAGAATACCATAAGCTTTTCTTTCTGTGTAGATCTACCGTTGTCGAGACATAACTATTACACGATAAAGCAGCTAATATGTAAATGAGTAGATTCCAGTGGTGAATTTCACTGGGGTAGTATTTTAAAGCAATATTTTTTGAGTAATGTTTGTAGAAGAAACTTTAACTCTACAAAGCCTTTTCTTATTGTTCTTTATTAAACATAATCAGTCAAAATTTGCAGAAATTTTATCTACCCAATTAAGCTCTTCGAATTCACTCTAAAAAAACAAATTAACACGCAAGATTTAGTGCAGGTACTAAAGCCTACAATATCTGAGAGTTTACTCGCCGTCTTGGATACACAGAAGTATATACTACCAATAATGATAGCTAAGTAAACACTCGCTTTGATGAGCATTTACTAGTTTGATAAGAAAAAGACTTTTGTGCTGAGCAAAGACTATCTAGGTAGTTTTTTTTTCTTTTTTTTTCTCGAAGGATGAGCACTTTATTTTTATCCATACCAACCAATATATGCAGTATTGCCTCATAACAGAATAGCAAATCTCAGCCTATAATACTCCGTAGTAATTAACACATTCTTTTCACGATAGCTACTTAATTTTTTTTATGCAATAACTGATTTGATTTATTTTTTTATCAACATTTCCATCGTCTTTTACCAATATATATTTTTAATTATAATCTGTACTAAACACGATAATCGCATGAAAAATATTCTAAACTAGTTATTAAATCAATAACCTAACGAAATAGTGTACGAATAGAAGTAAGGGGAACCGCAGACACGCCACCACTGATGTGGCCTGTGTCAGCGCGTCTTCGCGTATCTTAAATCTACAGTAGTGCCTTACGTAGGCAAGACTTTGTGATTTTATTAAGGGTCGTCGGTATATTATATCTAATTAATGCCACGCGTAATTAATAAATGAGAACAGTGAAGTATAACTTAAATCGAGCTGTGAATACCTAGCCATTTAAGCATTGCACATAGAACATTTCATTGCGTCAGTTTTAATCTAACCTATTTTCTGATAGCTATATAGCATTCAGTAATTATTATATATTTATATATAAAACCTATAAAAATAAGCTTTTGGAAAGAAAACTCACTCAAGAAAAGGTGTATGCAAAGTATAAAGAAACAACCGTCACACAACGCATTGGTCTGCGCCCTAGCTATATAAGTTGCGTGCATTGATTTGTCTGATAACCTTGTAGTGGTAATTCTTTATAATGCTTCAATAGGTCGCAAATCAATCGATAAGTTAGCATAAGTAAGGAAGCAGTGCACTAGGAATAACGAACTTAATAACTATGAACGATTCATTTCGACAAAACATAATATAGGAATTACGAACGAAACGAACAAATACAGCAGTTTTTTTCTTTCGATGTTGATATTTGGTACAACTTACAGGAATTATTACTAATAATTTATACATTAAACAAAGGAGATTATGCAACATAGCAACAGCGACCTTCATTTGCCGATGCAAGAGCATGCAGATTCATAACCTACTGATGATGACCTGATTCATACTCGCTGAATACTATGTAGTGCAATAATAGTAAAACCCGTGGTAAAACAAATTCATTTGGCAATACTGCAAAATAAATGATATAGTTTTGAAAATATTTTCAAAAGAAAGGGCATAGGCAGATAACTATTATCAAAAAAAAATTGTTATCAATGACCTTGACACTTTAGGGTAATAAGAGAGTTCAAAATTATGATGATGATGTTATCGATGAAGGTAGAAGAAAGTTAAAATATGGAAAATCATCTATTAAGACAACTGAGATATGCAAGGACTGTAGCGTAGTAACAGACACACAAGATATCCGATCACTCCGCGATAAAACGATTCAAATGAATTCGGGACGATTGTTTCGGAAATTCGTGGATTTCCATTTTCAACCGAAGACCGAATAAACTAAGAAATGATCAAATATCTAAACATGCTTCGTTATCCGTACCCTAAATTTATATTTACAAGTGCTTTACCGCCTGCGTTGACCTGCTAGAATTCCGGGAATTCTGAAGTCATACAAAATGTAACGGCGAATGAAATGTGTTTTTACCCTACTAAATCCATCAGCACCGAATGGTGGAGTGGGGTCTGTTCACGATTTAATAAATTATTATTTTTAGATTCTCTTTCAATATAAATGCTTTCAAAAGCGGATAATTCTCTTGGGGATGTTACATTTTTTAGTAGAGGTTTTCAATGTTGATCTTGTGCAATGTGTTCCTTAAATCTAGTTCCTATTGCTCTTTTCGTTTGTCCGACATAAACTTTATTGCAGCCCTCACACCCAATTTTATCCTTCGCAGTACAATATATTAAAAAGATTGCCATCTACAATGGTTACTCTTCTACGGATGTACTCCGCCGCTTAAAGAGAGTTCAATATAAACATTATGTGCGCAGCACCACGAGTTTAAGTTCATTTCAGCCCCGCGATAAAAAGTTTACTAAAGTACCTTTCCACCGAATTTCGAAAGGTATAGGCGGCATTTTTAAAGGGCATAATGTGAACACATGTTTCACTGCACAAAATACATTACAAAATTCGTTAGGTACTGCAAAGGATAAAATTGGGTGTGAGGGCTGCAATAAAGTTTATATCGAACAAAAGAGCAATAGGAACTAGATTTAAGGAACACATTGCACATGATCGGTACGGTAGAATTGACGCGTCCAGCGTGCCACAGCACTTTAATGATACGGGCAACAAGATCAACCTTGAAAAGCTCGAACTACTAAAAAATGTAACATCCCCGAGAGAATTATCCGCTTTTGAAAGCATTTATATTAAAAGAGAATCTAAAATTAATAATTTATGAAATCGTGAACAGGCTCCGCTCCGCCATTCGGTGCAGATGGATTTATTAGGGTAAAAACACATTTCTTTTGCAGTTACATTTTGTATGAGTTCGGAATTCCTAGAATTCTACCTGGTCAACGCAGGCGGTAAAGCACTTGTAAATATAAATTTAGGATAGGGATAACTAGCCTTGTTTAGATATTTTATCGGTTTTTAGTTCATTCGGTCTTCGGTTGAAAATGGAAATCCAGGAGTTTCCGAAACAATTTTTCCGAATTAAATTAAATCGTTTTAGAATAGAATAGAATGGAATAGAATATGTTTATTAATCTATAATAATAATTAGATAAGTCAAAAAGAAAAAATAAAAAATAATTCACAAAGAATTGAGAAAAAAATAAACTATATGTATACAGCCTGTTAAAAAAAGGTTGTCGGATATTTTACCCAATTATAGTCCTGATGGAAATAAACAAAAAAGTCTTAGTCAACATGGGTCCGCAATGCAACTATTTTTGACATATAGTCGATTGCATATTTTAAAATAAGAAAAAAAACATTTTTCGGTTTTGGGAATAGTTCCATTTGTCAAACAACTGATTGTGACTTAAAATTAGTTCTGTCAGACATCTGTCATCAGATTATTTATCATTTGCGTCAATTTTTTTTTTTTGTTCTCAAATTATGCATAAGTACACAAATGCAGAAATGGCCGATATGCATTTTATGTACGGTCGTGCGAATGGTAATGCCACTGAAGCACGGCGTATGTATGCCGAAGAATTTCCAAATCGGTTGTTACCGAGTGATAAGATTTTCTCAAGACTTCATATCCGGCTGTCCGAAACTGGTTCATTTAAAATTAATGGTGGTTCTGGTAGACCTAGATCAGTTTCTTCTCCCGCAGTAGAATTAGATATTTTGAGACGGGTAGAAGACAATCCAAATATTAGCACCCGAAGACTTGCCGCAGAACTGAACGTCAGTCATCCTCTCATTTGGAGAATTCTCCGGGAACAGCACCTCTATCCCTACCACATTCAACGCGTGCAAGTTCTTGCTCCTCTCGATTATGATGCACGTAGGGTTTTTTGTCATTGGGTTTTACGAAAGCTGGCAGAAACTCCTAATTTTGCGACTCAGATTTTATTTAGTGACGAGGCTGGGTTTACAAGAGACGGAATATTCAATTTTCATAACAATCACGTCTGGGCAGATGAAAATCCCCATGCTGTTGTTGAACTGCAACACCAAAACCGTTTTTCGCTAAATGTTTGGCTTGCTATTTTTTGAGATTGTTTAATTGGTCCAGTATTTCTCCCTAATCGTTTAACGGGACAAGTATACTTGGATTTTTTAAGAAATGAATTACCCGTTTTGTTGGAAGACGTGCCACTTTTTAACAGATTAAATATGTGATTTATGCACGATGGAGCTCCTGCGCATTTTTCCATCGCAGTTAGAAATTTCTTAAATCAAGATTACAACGAGAGATGGATAGGACGGGGTGGACCAACTGCATGGCCTCCTAGGTCCCCTGACCTGACACCTCTAGACTTCTATGTTTGCGGGCATCTAAAACAATTAGTGTACGCACGATCTGTAAACAATTTGGAAGAACTCAAGCAACGAATCGTAAATTGTTGCGAGGAAATTCGGAGGACTTCAGGAATTTTCGAAAGATTGCGATGATCTTTCATAAGAAGGTGTGAAGCGTGCTTAGAAATGAACGGTGGACACGTAGAACAATTTCTTTAGTTTTACTTTAAATAAACATTGGAAATCAAAACAAAAACAGTTGAATTGCGGACCTATATTGACTAAGACTTCTTTGTTTATTTCCACCAGTACTATAATTGGGTAAAATATCCGACAACCTTTTTTTAACACACTGTATAAGAAAACAAAGCGGAGTGATCGTAAATCTCGTGTGTGCATTAAGACAACATAAAAATGTTGTTGATCACAATCTGGTTTGCGGTATTCTTGAGAAACTGTATTTGTTGGAAATGGAAAACACCTACATATATCAGTTTTATTTTGATTCATAGTCATATGGGAATATATGGTAATGAGATTGCTGATCAATTACCTAGAATGGGTGGAAATAGTACCGCTTCTGATTTCAACCTGTATTATTGCAATTTTCGTTATTTTATTAGAAGGAAAGGATTCAGGATTAGAAGAGGTGGAGGAATGAGTCTGTTCGAGTAAAGTATATAACGCTAATCTTAAAATTTGGCATCATAATTTTCCTAGGATTTCGAGAAAACTTATAGTTACCTTTAACAGATCAGGAATAGGTATTGTTGATTCACCTTTATGTCAAATGTGCCAAGATGTAGGTGATATCAATCATATATATTTCAATGCAGAAAATTGAAAATGAGAATTTTATTTAATAAATTGATTTCAAATGTGTAATTATTTTCCTCCATATAATATTACGTTTTTGGTTGCTTCGATCTATTTCAAAATTTATATTTTAATTTACAAATATTTATCTCAAGCAAATATTGAAATTTGATCTTGATCTGCATTATGGAAGGAATTATAAATTATGTATCTGATTTAAGAAAAGTTCTGGTGCTTTCCAGCGAAGGACATAAACCACATTTTTCTTTTTATAAGAAGAAGAAGGTTTGACAGAACAATTTGTAAATTGAAAAATGCCGGTGCAAAAATGGAGGAACCGATATAATCTGCAATTTATTCCTTTCTTTATCCAAGTGCTACGGCACCATTGTTGCAGCACTGGAAACTATACTATTAAGCAAGATAAAACTGGATTTTGTGAAGAATAGACTCTTAGAGGAAGAAATTAAAAGAAGAAATACAGGTGCCATAAAGAAAAACGATATTAAAACAATTACATTTTCCCCAAAATTCCCATTTAAATATTACAAATGTGAACGAGTAGGCCATAAGAAAGCGGACTGTAAATTTAGGTAGTAGTTAGAATCCGATCCAAACCTGAAGTGACTTGCGCAGAATACGAATTTGAGTAATTGAGAGAGCAAGCAGTACAAAATGAGAGAGACGCCTATATATATATATGAAAAGAAGCGGGAAATATATACGATGGCTTTGGTTACGATATTTTTAGCACGGACAGTACGGAGTTTTAAACCACGCCTCGCGCATCCCTTCAGGTTTGGATCGGACTCTACTTACCTACGTATCAAGGCTGGAAGGAGTTTGGAGATTGCAAGCCGCAAGAGGTGCGAGCAACCAAACGAGTTCGGTAAGACATTTTCTAGCCGTGGTGCGTACAATATTTTTCGGCTACCACATGATTGTATTGAGATTGTACTTGCGGATGTGGTAGCCGAAAAATTTTGCAAATAAAAAAATAAAAATGAACGAAAAGAAGAAAAATCAGAAGTATCTAGGGCATTCATTGCTACTGATAAGAAGAAAGAACAAGAGTATGAATTGGTATTTGGATTCCGAAGCCTCGGATCACATGAGCAACAATGCGAAACGTTTCAAAATAGTATCCGTAGCAAACTCAAATGTGTCATTCAGCTGTCAAGCTGAATATATTGGCAACATTGAAGCCTAAATGTAAATGAATGAAATTGATGTAAGCAGAGAAATGAAAGATGTGTTAAACGTAGCTTCGTACCATAAACCGACACCTACATCTTATATCCAAAACACAAACCATTCCCTACCAATCCAATGTCTATCTCCCCTACATCCAAGGTGTTACCGACCGTATAGGAAGAATCCTATCCAAACACAACATAAAAACCGTTTTTAAACCTAATTCCAAACTTTCGGATTCCTTTCATATCAAAGATCGTAATCCTCCCGAAACTCCTGGTGTTTACCGAATCCCATTTTTGTGCGGCAGTGTTTACATTGGTGAAACAAAGTGTTCGGTGGGCACTCGTGTTATAGAACAGAGGGTTGTTCGCGGGCGTTGCGCGTAATTGGGTCTGCACTTGCTGAGCATAGGCTGGAGATCGCCCACCAAATCCATTTCAACTCCCTCCAAATCCTATCCAAAACTCCTCACTACCATAACCGCAAAATCCGAGAATCCATTGAAATCCATAAACATCCTAATAACCTTAACTGTTACGACGGTTACTTCCTACACTAAACCATTACCCGCTTATAAAGCCTTCCCCATGTGTCGCTTCTTCAGTTTCAACGGCAACGAAAGAAGCAGCCCTGAAGATGTCCCATGTAAGTGTGGATGAAATATTGTTCGAAAGTAATTTTAATTATAGTCTGTTTTCTGTTCGTAGATTAGAAATGTCTGGAAATAAAGTAGTAATGGAAGATGGATATGTCAATGTCTATTTTGACATATATATGAATAGTTACAGGAGAAAGAAAAATGTATGTAATGAAAATGCAATGAGATGTAGAAGAAGCTGGACAGACACTGCTACTACAGATGATATCAGTTTGTGGCACAAAACTCTTAGTTATGTAAGCCATAATACATTGTGTGAAGCAAGGATGTTGTAAAAGGAATGTAAGGTGTTATAAAAAGAAATTGACAGGTATGTGAATCATGTAATAGCAGGTAAGCAAACAAGACTGCTATATACAAACAGCAGCGTCCTCAAAGAAAGAGAACTTTAGAACTGGTTCACAGTGACAGTGAAATTCAGTGATTGAAATTTAAGGTAAGGTTTTGTGTTTCTTCTTTTGATTTAATAATATAAATCGGTCCTTATAATTGTATAAATTTTAACTCTGTTCTTATCTTAATTACTTTAATGGTTTGTAGTTTGTTTCGATCTGAAGAAGTTATTATATAGATATACAGCAAGAAAAGTTATTAAAATTAATCATAATGGGATTCATTTTTATTTTTAAATCGTTCCACACAACCAAGAAAATCGCGAAAAGAAATTAAAAGATAATATCTATGTATGTGTGTATATTAAGAATTAAAATTATACTTAAAACCCAACACTTCAGTTTTTATTTTATTACTTTGGAGGAGGAGGGGGTGGGAGGTGCAATGCTAGATATGTATACTCAGAAGCAGCCAAAGGTGTTATAGTGCCCTTCTCTGTCGTACAGCCCATTCATCTGAATCAAACAATTTCCGCTTAATTTATCCAATGAGCAGAACGGGGTAAATGAATTTTGCTCATGAATAACCAATTATTCAATAGATGTAAATTGACTTTGAGAATTTCACGTGAAACATACGATTATATGATCTCCTTTATGTATATAAGCTGCCCAATAAATGTGTTCATTATCGATTGATCTCCTAAACTATGAGAGATATGCAGAGAGGATATCTTTGAACGATAAGATATAACAGACAGCTGGCCAACTGTAAGTAGGGAGGCTACGTTAAACTCCTGCTAAACAAGTCCAAGCATTTTCACCTGGCGGATGCGCAATAGCAAAAGGGCGTGCTTAATGGAGTGAGACACGCCCAAGGAATAACGGGGAAACGTAGGAAATTAAAAAGCTACCCATCATTATGCATGCGCAGATTCTAAAAATCATTTTTACATTTAATCCTTTGGCGATAAATACAAAAATTAAATTCTGTAAATGTTAATCTCTGCGTAAATGTGCCTACATCTTTGTCGTACATTGTGAAGGGTCTCATCTTTTGGGATGATTGTCCGCTCCGTCGCGGATTACGATGGCAATGCGTTCCCAAGTGTAAGAATGCGATAATAATAACAGTATATTGCTAATGCTAACTTAGCATCGTAGATACTGGATTTCTACTTGCGATCGTTGGACCGATAGGGAATCTATAATATATCGGATAAGGATATAATCGAAGAATTCATATGAATGTGTAAGATAAAGAACCAGCAACCCAAAAAGTTCGTCAGCACTGGCACAGTGGAATAATATGTATACTTACTCTTTTGCTGTTCTAGCAAACGGAAACTATATTTGCCTTTATTTTGTTCTTTACTTTCCTCTATCGATCATTCAACGTCTATTTACCTAAGCAAAAAGAATACAATAAAGAAAATAAGAATATCTGAGCTATAGAAGAAAAACTAAAAATCATTGAAAATTGTTCTTTGTAGCTCATTTCGTATTAAATTTGGTGAAACAGTACTTTAATATCTTAAATGCATATGTTTACGTAAAATTCAAAAAGGCATTTACGTAAAACTTATGTAGCTTTAAATAAATGCTTTTCTGCCATAACTGTAATTTTAATATGAGGAAATTTTCTATGTTAAAAATTTTACCTCGTGTCGGATTTGAGCCAGGCACCATGCGCTTGCCTGGCGGACACTCTACCAGTTGAGCAATGTCTTTGAGACATTTCAAATTGTGATAAACCCATACTATTATGAAGATATGGAAATATACAAAAACAAGCATAATTTAATGATTTCAGATTTAGAACCATTAAATTCTGGTCTTTATAGTTTTTAAATGAAGATGGAACAAATAGATTAGACGGAGTTAGGATTAGTTAACCATGAAGAAAATCAACCATGAACGTGATCACTGTACCATGTCTTTTTTAGGTATAAATTAGGTTACTTTAGTGTACTTATTGTTAGATGTCCGTCAGATGTTTTAAGAAATAAAAGATTATCCTTTTGTGGTGAATATTATATTTAAAGATATCTCGACAATTTTTACCGAACATTAGAAACACAACTTTTCTTCAAAACTCACATTTCTACGCTCCTAATAAAACAGAACTCTTACATATCAACATGATGTTACGCTATGCTCAGGTAGGATGATTGACGCCATAAAGGGATGGTATGTGTCGGAGGAACCATCGTGTTCGGACCATCGACACATAAGATTTAACCTGAATGTTGCTCTCACCGAGGTCAAGTACAGAAATCCAAGGGAGACAAACTGGCAAGGATATGACTCGAGAGACTCCCTGAGGGATGGAGTCTCTCGAGGGAGGTACGGCACCTGTGAGGGAAATAGAAGGGCTAGAGCTAGCGGCAGACCAAGTGCATGACGCCATTATGGCAGCATACACGGAAAACTGCCCAGAAAGAACAAGACGCTATAAGGGCGCCAAATCAGCATGGAGGAACAAGAACTTAGAGAATCTGAGGGCCGAGGTTTGTAGGCTGTTCAACAAAGCCAAGTCCGACCACAGCTGGGATACCTATAAAAGTAAACTGACACAGTACAACAAAGAAATCCGCAAGGCAAAAAGGGACTCATGGAGGAAGTTTTGCGAGGAGCTGAACGAAGCTCCCGCTTGTTCACGAATCCATAAAGTTCTAGCCAAGGACGGTTGTGCTGAGACCGAGGTGGGCTTCATCAAAAGAACGAATGGAACCTACACAAGCACTCATCAAGAGAGCGTTGAGGAACTGTTAAAGGTTAACTTTCCGTCCGCAAAAATCCTGACTGGTGCTCGTGGGCCGGCCGTAGCAGATCGTACGCCAGAGAGGCCAAAAAGACAAGACTGGAGGCTGGCCGCAGAAATCACGAGACCCACGAGAGTCAAGTGATTTGGGACTGTGTAAGCGCCCTAAATGAGGTGGGCACCCAAAGGAAAGTAACCCTAGCCTGGGTCCCTAGCCACTCGGGCGTGAGAGGAAACGAGGCGGCGGACGAGCTAGCCAGGCGAGGTTCGTCAAGGCCATTCGTCGGAGCCGACCCCTCTTTCGGCACTACCAAATCGCAAATTAAAAAATCCATCAATGAATGGATATATAAACAGTCCAGAGAGTGGTGGCAAAAATCACCGGGACAATGGCAGGCAAAAGAGTTCCTAAAGGAGCAGAGGCCTGAACTCACGAGAGATCTACTGAATAAAGACAGGAAGACTGTCAAAATGATTGTAGGTCTGCTGACTGGTCACTGTAGACTGAATAGGCATATGTACAACATAGGCCTGGCAGATGATGCAACCTGCAGATACTGCCAAGAGGAGGAAGAAACACCAGTTCATGTGCTGTGCCAATGCGAGGGCCTGGCGAGGACAAGGTTTCTAGTATTGGGGGAGGAAAACCCCACAGCTAGTAGCTACATAAAGAAGCCGCTCTCAAAGATGATAGGCCTAATTAAGAGGGCAAAATTAGAGAGCGTCCTCTAGGAAAAAGGGGATCACAATAGATCTGAAAAGGTCGCGGTGAAATAGGTCGATAGGCCACCCCAATCCTAATCTAATCTAATCTACATATCAACATATGTGATATAACAGTTATTCAGTTCAGTTTCACATAGCTTTGCTATTGAGCCGTGCGTCCAGTGTAGTGGAGTTTGTAGTAAGATGTTTTAAAGCGTTATTTACATTTATGTATCCTTGAAGACAATATGCAAGAATAGTTAAAAAAATTCTAAAACAATTGTACTTCATAACTGTATAATAGTTTGAAAAGATAAAATATACAAAATACTAAAAATATTCTTCATTCTTGTGAATACATATACATAGTTCCTCTAATAGCTAAACTAAAGAGTAATACGTCAGAGGTTTTTCTATTGTCCAATAGCGCCGAACGTTATATGTGTAGGATTTATAATTCGTAAAACGAGATTCATCCGAGCATCAGAACAATGATTATAGTGTATGATTATAGTGTGGATAACACAGGCAAAAATACAGCCGCCTCTCTGCCTCACCAGGTTGAAGTCCTTGTCTCCTTGTGTCCTTGAGCTTTGTAAGTATGATACTATACTTTTAATAATAATAATAATATATTTAATGCTCAACAGAACATAAACATATTCCAATTACAGGACACTTTACAGTAAAACAAACAACTGTGAGCTACAATACATAAATTAATATGCATAGGTAAGTCTAATAGTAAATAACTAATTTAGAATGATGTAGGGAACACAGATATAGAATTAAAGTTAAATGTAACGTCAATTAATTATCTAAATTATAACATGTAGCGGTTGAAATAATTACTGACTTTGTTTTGAAAGGTACACATACTATCGTGGTGAATATCCACATCACCAGAAATGCTATTGTAGTTATGGTACATCACATACACGGGTGATCTACCCAATATATTGGTTTTAGGAAAAGGCAAGTAGAAAGTTGCAGATGGACGGCCTTGGAATTGCGGCACCGAAAAAGCGATGCGTTTCAGCAGCCACGGGCTGTCAATTGCTCTATTAAGAATTTTGTATAGAAAATTCAAGCTGATTGTGATTCTCCGATGGGTTAGTGACGGTATGTCGAAACGTGATAAAAGTGCCACATGATCAAAGCCGCGCTCCGGATACACCGAATCACACTGGAACCACAGATATTTTACAAATCTTCTGTGAACGACTTCCAATTGTCTCTTCTGCATTTGTTAAATAGGGGACCATACAAGACAGGAATATTCAAGTCGAGTTCTTACAAGGGAGAAGTAAAGTGTTTTTAAAGCGACGGTATTTGAAAAGGACCGACAATTCCTAATGAGAAATCCCAGCGTTTGGCGCGCACGGGACGCCACGTTCGATACATGTTCCGTAAACGATAATTTACAGTCGAACAGCACTCCCAAATCCCCAACCAGGTCCACTCTCGTTATTTCGACGTTGTTCAAGGAGTAGTTAAATATATTAGTTTGAAGTTTCCTTGTGTAGCTAATGACCTTGCACTTGTCTAAGTTGAGAGGTAGGTTGTTTTGCTGGCACCATTCGTAAATAGTTTTTAGATCTGATTGGAGGATGTGACAGTCCGCAGAGCTGGTAATTGCGCGGTATATTTTGAGATCATCGGCAAATATTAATTTTTCCAAGATGCTGGAGGTTATGTCGTTAATAAAAATTATGAATATAAATGGTCCCAAGTTAGATCCTTGAGGGACCCGGGAGGATGCTACGTATGGTGGAGACTTAAAGCCATTATAAAGAACGTACTGTGACCTATCCTTTCTTAACATACTTTGGGCTAATATTTTAGGAATTTCAGTGCTGTATTCTTACAGAAACGTTTGGGTTTTCAAGCACTGGATTTACAACAATGCCTAGAAGTAAAATTAAATTGACTTCTAGTCTGCCGACTAAAGTTTCACGTAGCTGTCATGACTTACCCTACTACCCCATATAATGACAGTGGCATTTCTTAAGTTTTGAGCTAATACGTAACAATGGAGCATAATTTTCTTTATTACTAAGTTTCTCTTACGATTTTATTATTTCGTGATTACGTTTAATGTCTAGTATACTTACAAGACGCCAAATTTCATTATACCTTATTTCTCCAAATAGGTAAATCCAACATGTTATACATTACTAAAACCAGCAAATTCTTATTTAATAAGGAAGTTTTATAAAAAAAAAAAGTTAATTCTACGTAAAATATACCTTCACCATTTCGGTATCTTTTATATGAGCTAGAGAAGAAAGTTTATTTTATCGATTTTAAAATTTTTATTCCACAGCGCACATATCCTCCGCTTTTTTCTGCAATACAGCCATAACAATTCGGTATTTTTTCTGCCTGTCATGGCGCATGACATTTGTGAGATAGAGTTTATCATGTAATTTTAGATCAGCCATGTAGATACTGGAGAGTTAAGAGAGGTCAAAAACTTGTTTTTCAGCTGAATTACAAATCGATCTGTCTGCTCCGAGAATCTTTGAAATGGGTTTATTACTCCAGGATAAGGATAAGGAGATAAATATCAGGACTGGAGCTATTTAGAGTTAATTATCCACATTCCATCAATTAGCTTTACCAAGCGATATTAGCAAGAATGGCTTTAATCTCCCAGAGTTAACAGCAATAATGTTAGGTTACAACCTTCTACGTTCAAGGATTGCGTTTGCTGCTTGTATCAACGGAGACTTTAATTACTCTGTAGCGAACTTGTTGAACGTTGTTTAATCCTACGCCTTTGCTATAACATTATGGTTTATACACTCCGCCAAAAAAGTATCGCATAAACTAAAAAAGGGCATTTATGAACCAAGATATTTTTATACGTTCACAAAAAGTTTGCCTCGTGTAGTATGTGAACTATAAAAACACAACACACAAAATAATGGAACTTAGCGTTTTTACTTTTTTTTTCCTAAAAGAACACATTTAGAAAAATGCATATGTGTAAGGTTTGCTCAGTTGTTTATTGAAAGTCTTCCTATACGGACAAATTTTAAAGTGCGAAGTCAGAGTTCTGTACCAACGCTTTTAAAACTAAAATGAGCAATTTAACTTCAGAACAAGTGGCTGCTATAGTTGCTTTAGTCGAAGATGGACGATCTCAAGCATACGTTGCTAATTTGATGAACATCAATCAGTCAAGTGTTTCTAGAGCCGTAGCCAGATATAGGGAAACAGGCATTTACAGTAGAAGACCTGTACCAGGTCGTCCAAGATGTTCTACTCGCCAAGATGACCGCTATTTACTACTACAAGCATTACGTCGAAGACATGTAACTGCGAGACAATTGCAGAACGACTTGGCTAGAGTCAGAAATACTCGTGTGAGTACTCAAACTATTCGGAATAGGTTACGACAGAGTGGATTAAGAGCTAGAGTAGCTGTAACAGCCCCTCGTCTCACTAGGAACCACCGAGTGGCTCGCTTAAGGTTTGCCAGAGAACATGTAAATTGGAACATTAATGACTGGGCCAATATACTCTTCACAGATGAGTCAAGATTTGGTCTTTACACCTCAGATAGGCGTATCTCAGTGTACAGACGAGACGGTGAGCGCTATTCGCAGTGTAATATCAGACCTAGACCTAATTTCGCTGGTGGCTCTATTATGGTTTGGGGAGGCATCTGTTTAACAGGTCGTACAGAGTTAGTACCAGTAGACAGAGGTACACTGACTGCCCACAGGTATATAACGGAAATTTTAGAAGAACATGTAGTACCATATGCGCCAATTATAGGAAACGAATTCATGTTAATGCACGATAATGCACGACCGCATGTTGCAATAATCGTCCAGGAATACCTTAACGATGTTGGTATTCCAGTTTTAGATTGGCCTGCGGTAAGTCCGGACATGAACCCTATCGAGCACGTGTGGGACCTCCTTCACAGACGGATACGAACCCAAAATGTTGCCCCAGCGGACCTGCATGGACTAGAAAATGCTCTCCGTGACGAGTGGGAGAATTTGGATCAGGCTTATATACGGAGGTTAATCGAATCTCTGCCAAACCGTATGCGAGCAGTCATAAGAGCCAGAGGTGGCAATACTCAGTATTAAAAGCTACTGTTATGACATTTTTCTTTCCAAAATTATAATTTCTTGTTTTAATAAAAATCTCAAGTATGAGTTCTTGTTTTTATTTGGCCTGTATTTTATTTAAACAATCATAGAAATTATATCTTAGAGCGCATTAAAGTATATTTACAACTTTATGCTACAAACAAAGATTATGCGATACTTTTATGATTCAAAACTAAATTATGCGATACTTTTTTGGCGGAGTGTATTAACACTATGTACTTTGGTTTAAAATCTGCAATAGCTTTTGCATTTTGAAAATATGGTAATTAAACATTGTATACATGTAAGAAAGGAAATAAAACTATAGAAATGGTTTTTGCATTCCATCTATTATACTAACTACTACTTAAAATGGCCTGTCTGGAGGTTTGTGCTGATTTACAATTTTTAGCGAAGTTAAATCTGTTGTAAGAGGTATCCACTTTGTGTCAACAGATTTGCAAGGGTCATCTTCCGTTTTTTCCTTTTCTTTGCCTATTGGTACCACGTACGGTTTTCGTCGACGATAGTCCTCCAGAGACAATTGGCTAGGTTTCCACGTGATGCACGTACCTTTAGGAATTGGTAGACGTAAATTCTCTCGATCAAGAGTCGCCAGTGTAGTAAATTTTACTTTAGCCACTGAATTTCTGTAATGTTCGCAGCGGCAAAGTTCCATAATTCAAAAGATTTCAAAATACTAAATTATTATCAACCATTAATCTGTTACATGTATGTAATACGCATACCCCTACATACATCGTGTTTTTATGACATTGACAATATGTCATATTTATCGATTGCCGGTTTTTTTTTTTCGCCTTTAAATCGTTGTCACGCGTGCCCAGGAAAGTTAGAAATGGAAGTGGTGAAGAAAGACGTTTTTCGGTTTAAAGGCTTTAACGAGCAATATTAAGATACCATACGCAGAGAAAACTGTATAGTGCGGGATAAGCAGGAAAAATATACGAATTTAATGGAAATTGTTATAAGGTATGATATATGATTTTTTTTCAAAAAAAAATTATGTATGATACTATTGGTCCTACATTTTTATACTACGTACTATTAAAATTGGATAATACAAAGTACTAATGTAGCTATTTTGATAGCAATTGCTTGAATAGTGAATTATGGGAGATTTAATTATTTATTTCTAAATTTCTCTAAATCCTTTCTGTTATGTATACTATATCATTGGCGGTAGAGATGACGATCTCGGTGATAATTTTTGTAATCCAATAGTCAATGTTTATTTGCATTTGTTTGTTTCTTTAGATCGAATGACTATGCCTTCGATTGGTCAAGTAATGTAGAAGATTAGGTTAAGTTAATTTAGGCATTTTCATTTTCATATTAAGGAAAAGCAGAAGCTGATCTAGTAATATCACTTTCTTAAACCACCCCTTACGAGTTTGGCAGTATAGTCATATATCAGAGATTTGCACAATTGCATTCGTAAAGCACTCTCGTATAAGCACAGTTAGTCAAGTAAGTATGTACTCATTTCCAACTATAATACAATAAAAAGAATTACGGGTGAATAAATATAACTTTCTAGTCATATTCGACGTATAGTAGTTCCAATATTTGTTTCCAATATATATTTGCACTTAACACAAATATTCTGCGATTTTATAAAAAAAAAAAACGACTTTGTTAAGTTAATCTATAATACACCAGAGACCCAAATCAGGCCATTCGCAAACTTCAAAATGTGAAGCTTGTTTTTGCTTGCCTATTAATCCCCAAAGGATGGTTACAATATTCCTTTTAATATACAGTGTGTAAACTAATGCGGTTTCTGTTGTGTATGGGTGAAGTGCGACATCTATTGTAAAATGCTTAGTCAAAAATAGAAACATCCCTAGCAGCACAAATCATCGGCTAATGATCGGCTTTATATAGCGCCGATATCCCGATGTCGGGTTGATATCAAAGATATTGTGCCGATATCGGCTTTCTACCAGTATACGATATCACTGCGATACAAAAGATCCATTATCGGTAAAATATCGGTTGATCGTTTGATGTTTCGGCTGAACATCGGCTGGAAACTCAAGACATATATCAGGGCGATATCATTAATAAACGCCGCTGCGATATTGATAGAAATGAGGTATATGGATTTGACTATTGTCATTTTTTTGACGATAGGAAGTCGACTAATATTCTAAATCTATACGGACTGGTTGATTGAAATATAACCGCATTACAAGAGCGTTCAGATATAAAATTTCAACGTTTGAGACATCAATTGTGAAATTAAAATTAATATTGACTATAAAACAGTTTTAGAAGGTGAAGCGATTGATAACTTAAGAATATACAAATGCAATTTTCTAACTCCGCCGTGATTATAAAAATTGGCATCTAAAGGCAATGTTTATGGGAGTTAGATCTACGCGCAATATCTTACCACCACCACCTACCACAATCCATCATAGCGTTCCTTATTGCACTGTGAGCATGACGACCAGGTGAAGTGGTTGCCATTATTTATTTTGTCGCTGCATTATAGTAAGCGTTGTGCATATTACAAAATGGGTGAATGAAGCTTATAAAGGTAAGGAAATTTTTATGAATAATGTTTTATGTATGTATCAAGTATATAATTTAATTTAATGATTAGTACTCATTTATTGTGTAAATATGCAGCGTTAACAAAATGGAAGACGCTTGTAAATTTCTTATTTTACGTGAAAGCATTGTTTCTATAATATGTGTAGCGTAAAAAACGTTTCGCATTAATAGAATAAAATAAATGACAAGCGTACTTCAGACAAATTAAAGCTTTTATACGATGCTGAATATATACACTAAAGAAAAACACTTTTTTTTAGATACGTATGTGGTGCTTAATTGGGGGAAGTACGTTAAAGGAAGCATATATCTAATGTTAAAACAAATCCTCTCGAAAAGTATTAATGTAAATTATTCATGAAAATAGAGACAATCTAAAGAAGCTTTTGATAAATTGGAAATATACATAATATTTCTAGGTAATGTTACATGCATTATTATTTTATTTGTAACTCTATATCAAAACTGTTATTTTTATTTACAGAAGCAATTAGAGTCAAACAGCCGGATGGGACAGAGACGAATATCAATAGATGAGATGGGGGCAGAAAAGAAAGGAAGAAGAATATAACGTCTTTAGCGAACGAATAATTTAGACGACTGGATTTTTTTAGGTATTACTTAGAATTTTTGTTGTTATTGATTTGTTAAAAATTAAACTGTAACAAATGTTAAATTACTTTTCGTTTAAAATATGCACATATTGAGTTTGTTTTCGGTTTCATGTTTTCCTAGTTATTTTCAGTTTTTGTTTTTATTAATTATGTCGTTAAATATTTGTGTCAATTACTCATAAATAAACATTAAGTATTTTTATATTAGTACTTTTTCTCGAAATTTATTGCTTTATTTACTTTCTATTACATAAAGTCTTTCCTTCATTATGTATATTATTTTATGCGCATAATATTCAATTTTGTTATGAATTATTATACACAGAAAATGGTGACAAACAATTTGAAAAACATTACATGTGCAATGTGATTATGAATCTGATGTATTTTTTCCGCATTGTTCAATATGAATATGACTATAGAGCCTGCCCCGAAATTAAATGTTCAAACTATAAACTAAACTACAACTATAACTACTGTGTATAGTTCTTAAAAGTAATGGCGACGCTATAAAACTGAAGATTTCTGGAACTTTTTTTTGCAAAGAAAATGTAAATATTACCGTTATTTCGAAAAAAACGACAAATTTATTTTGAACTTAAACAGCGTTTTTGTAAGTTTCAGATCAAGCAAAAAACATTATGCAGAATGGCTTTTTTTCTTAAAATTCATATTAAAAAAGTTTTTGCTATTGGAAACCGCATTAGTTTACACAGTCTAGGATTTACGTCACTCCAGTATCTAAAGTTCTGTTTATTGACGTAACCGGACAAATGGAAATGGGGTTCGTGACTCATCCATAAGTTGTTTAAAATTTCTTCATCTTGATTAATTAAATCTGAAAACTCTTCACAGAATCGTTGTCGACTCACATAATTCGTGCTTTAAGAGCCTGCACAATTTGGATTTTGTATGGATGAAGATGGAGATCCATGTGTAATATTCGTCTGACGGTTGGGTTTGAAATCCCAAGTGTAGTGCTATGCCAGCGAGCTGAACGACGCGGGCTTCGCTCGATCGCAGTTCTTACATGCTCGATATTTTCGGGCGTACGCACCGATTTTGGCCGACCAGGCTTCTTTTTCTCGTTGACGAAGTTTCCTCAAAGTTCCTAACCCATTTTTGAATGGCACAGGCAGACGGCACTGGTTGATTGCGATTAATGTTAAAATGATTTCGAAAGGCACGACGCCCGCGTATGTAAGAATTACCATTTTGATAAAACGCCTTAACAGCATACGCGCGCTGCTGAGGGGTCCAACGATCCATTGTTACTAAATGCTAATATCAAGGAAACATGGCCGATAGCGTCCCTACCACCTCCGAATGACACAGCGCGAATCGCGGGCTTTTTAAAATCGCTCGTTATTCTGCCCCACTCTGTACTTTAACTTTTTAATTTTTTATAATTTGAAATTAAACTGTAAAAATAGACCATGCTGAAACAGGTTTACAATTATCTCACCTATATTAACAATACCGTGATTGGTGAGTTCCCAACACGAATGTAGCCTAAGCACGTTGAGGGTGTTGCTTTGTTTAGGTGAGAAATATCCCAATGCGGCGTCTGTAACGTGGTAGGCCTGCAGCGAGAACTCGTAAAGAGCGGGAAGGAGTTGGGCGACTGCTCCTACCGCTTCGTCCGCTACGTTTATACAGTCAGTGAGCGTGAGGGAAACGATCCTTTGATTTAAGCAGGCCCACAGGCCGGCTTCGGTTATCTCGTTGCAGCCAGCGAGTTCAAGTTCATAAAGCGCCTGAAAAAAGGAATCGTTAGATTCTTCCTAAGGCCAACTACATATAAACAGGTATGTACTGTACCTAAGCTAATTAAATTAACAGTGTACAAATATATGCAAAAACTGTAGTGTAATAATAGACACGCGCAAGATATTTAATCACTCCGCGCTACACAAGTGTATTAATTTAGGACAATTGTTTGGGAAATTCCTGGATTTGCATTTTCAACCGAAGACCGAATGAATTAAAAAAAGATATAATATCTAACCTTGTCATGTCCGTTTATCCTACCCTAAACCCTATATTTCCAAGTACTTTTTTCTAATGCCTACTTTGACCTGTTAAAATTCCAAGAACTCAAAGATGTATGTAAATGGGAAGGATATCTATTTACACCAATAAATCAATCGACACCGAATTGTGCAGAGAGGCATGTTCCCTATGCAATATATTGTTACAGTCTTTCTTAAAATACATAGTTTCGTAAAAGTTTAATTCCCTCGACGAACATTTTTCAATAGTTCAAGGTTTCTAAGGTTAATTTTATGTCCAGTATCACTTATATATTATGCAACACTGGATGATTCAAGCCTTCAATGGCGATGGTTAGAAAGAAGACATTAGAAAAACAAGAAAACACTTGTAAATATAGGTTTAGCGTAGGATATTATAATCTTTTTCTTAATTCGTTTGGTCTTCGGTTGAAAACGGAAATCCAGCAATATACCGGGTGTCCAGCCTAAGATGCAACGGCCCCTAGCCGATTTATTATTGTCTTTTTGAAAAAATATTTCATATAAATGTTGCCTCGAATCATATTCTACACATGTTAGAATTAGTTTCAGAAATAGCGGACTTCCGGTTGTACCGGAAGTAGATACTAACTTTATTATTTTAAATGGAACACCCTGTATATTATTGCACTTTTGGATTCCTTGTTAAATTTAAATAACAGTACGTTAGGGATACATTAAGGCTAAGTTGTACCGTGTTCGAATTGCATGACGTTTTTCGAAAAAAATGACATTTGCAGTGTCTTCGGTGTTTGGAAATACCTCAGGAAATACGAAAGTTAGAAAGATGCGGTTTTCGGTTTTCGCTTAACCATGAAACAGCGCACGTCTTTTATTTTAAAATTGTTGCGTTTAAATTAGAGCGTTATTAAATAGGGATCTGTAATTTTCGAACTCTAAAATCATGGATAACTTGATTTTTTTAAATTGAATGGTATAGCAATTTTTACATAAATGGATATAAAATTTAATTTTCTTTTGATTTTATACGGGTATCATTGTGTCTATCTCCAACGGTTTTGGAGATATTCGCAATTTTTCAGTTTCTCACGATAGATACGTATTGCGAAGCGCCGCCGCCGGCCACCTTCCCCTCGCATTTCACCAGGCTTGGGACTGGCAGCAATAATACTGGCATGCTTAGAAAGTGGCCAACAGAACACAATAGGACCACTAGAAACAAGCAAACATAGCAAAGATAAAAGAAAACATAACATTACTGGAATATCAATAAATCAGCACATTTTTCAAACTACATTACTCTATCCAATATATGGCGTACGTACACTTCGAGCGTCTTGCTCGCAACAGGCTACACTTTAAACGCTAGTGTTGTCATTGTACAGAGAATTTGTACAACACTATTATATTAAATGTTCAAAATGCTGTCCGTTTTGGGCACTACATAATCGAAATCGCGTTTGCAAACACTTTTGAGCATTTCTGAGTATTTTTGGTGTGACTTCTTGAAACGCTCTTAAAATACGATGGCGCATATCATCAGGGGTTGTTGGTGGCGTCTCATAAAGCATATTTTTAATGAAACCCCATGAGAAGAAATCGCACCTTGTAACTGATTTTCATCCGTAAGTACGGAGTTATTGCGGTTCCGTTGTGTATGTGCTACCGATCCAGTACTTACAAATCTACCCAGTAGCGGCAGAAATGCCCTCTTATATGGATGCTTTCTACATGGGTAATACTTTGCGTGAACTCTTGACGCAAACAAAGCGTTTCTGTAACATTCACCGAGAACGAAAACCATATCTACTAATTCTTCTTGAGTAAGCAACAACTTTAATTATCATGTTTCCAAACAGTACTCTGAATGTCAGTTCTGATACTTGGAACACTAATAACGGTTAGATACCTAGTTTGTTTTTCAAGCTTACGTGGACTTTAAAGATGCCGCTTTGAGATGTTTAAAGCGGCAGCAGTATCTTTTAGACAATTTTGTTTGATTCAAATGGTCCTATTGTGTTCTGTTGGCCATTTTCTAAGCATGCCAGTACTATATTGCTGCCAGTCCCAAGCCTGGTGAAATGCGAAGGGAAGGTGGCCGACGGCGGCGCTTCGCAATACGTATCTATCGTGAGAAACTGAAAAATCGCGAATATCTCCAAAACCGTTATAGATAGACACAATGATACCCGTATAAAATCGAAAGAAAATTAAATCCAAATGGAATTTATACTAAGGGTCACTATCCCTAAATTAACCGTTCTTGAGATATTCAAAGAAATTTTAATAGATGAGTAAATAATGGTTAATATCTCAAAAACGACTAAATAAATAGCCATATCAATACTTATCGACACAGAATTTATTTTCGCATCGAATGCTATAATTAGAAATATAGCTAATGTTACATTTGAAAAAAATGAATTTTCTGAGGTTAAAGGTGTTGAAATTTACGGTCGATTTATGGACAATCTGTATAAAATAAAGTGGTTTCTTTGGATGTATTTGGTAAGCCGTAACAAAATGAAATCATTATCTCTTATTGGCTTATAAAATACTGTATTCAAATAATGTGTAGAATCAAAATTAAGAAAAAATATATGATTCCATTTAAAATAAGAAAATTGGTATGAACTTCCGGTATAATGAAACAACCTGATTCATTTTTGAGCCTTACCATGATAATTCGCGTATTAGTAGATATAGAGGACAGGCTTAAACTTGGCAAATTTGTTGTTTATTATAAACCCAAGTAGAAAATGCACCCCTCGGAACTCGGCTGTTTTTAAAATTTTATTTGGTCGTTCTAGAACATTTTAACTTTTAGTTTCAATATTGTAACCGTTTGAAACTTGTACATGTATTTTCTTTTAAATCACTTGACAAGGACATACATTAGTGGAATGTGTATGTGGCAATTCAACTAGGTATGTAAATTACCTTTTTATATATGTATATTCTCTCTGTTTTTTGTATCCAAATTATTGTTGTTACGTTAATAGCTACCCTGATGAAGACTTTATGCATCGCCGAAAATTTGGTGAAGATAATAAAGCACTAAACTCTATCTGTTGTCTTTAATTAATTGGGCCCATTACACAGGTTATTATTAGAGTTTGTTGATATTTAGATTGTATTATATCTAATTTTAAACGTGCCGCGTTTTTTATTATTATATTTTAGGGAAAAGGGGATTGGCGGCACTGTAATTGGGAGAGAGGTACAACATGTACGTGTTTTTGTGTTGGATCATTATTATTGCAATGTACCGGTAAAAATAAATGCAGTTGCTCAAATAAATAGAGTTTCTCTCGACATACAACAGATTGAAATGTCTGCTCGTTTGTAAGATAAATTCTAGTAGAATGTTGCAAGTGGAGGCGGTAGTTAAAATATGTCGGGAAAAGAAAAGCTGATTATCAAACAAGACCCCCAATATCGTATCTGGAAAGGGTAATACCATCAATATATCTAATAAGGAAATTGCAACGGTGTCTTCTTGCGGGTAAAACTGATGATTCGTCATTTAGGTATATTAAGTGGCAGTTCGCTGGTCTTTTTCCATTACGACATCAAGTTATCCTTCTCCTGTAGAAACCGGTGGCAATCATAAATGTTTGACATAGACCAAAATATTTTGAAATCGTCAGCTAATAACAAAGTTTTACAACGCGAGATCGTCAATAAACGCAATGAACAGTACACGGCCGAAGTTTGACCCTTGAAGAACTCCTGATGGTACAATTCGCCAAGCAAAATAACAACCCTTATGGGATACAAAAAAAATCATCGAGTATGATTGCAACAATTTGAGTAACGAGTTGATGAGGTCGAATTTGATGAGTTTATGCAAGAATATTCCATGGTTCAGACTATCAAACCTCTTCGCGAAGCTGACGACGTCTACCTGTCCTTCCTTATAGAAAACCTGAACAAAATATTGCGTGAAACAAACAAGATTCGTTACAGTGGATTTTCTACTAGTGAATCCATGCTAACATTCAGAGACTACGCTGCGTAAAGCTAATCTTATCATATAGAATTCTTTAGAATTTAAAAGAGTTCAGAACAATTCGGTGGTATAGATATAGGGCGATAATTGTTTACTATGACTACTATTTAGAATTGTTATATTGTGACTTTGAGTTATTTCATGGTTCTATTTAGGGCTGTAAGATTTTTGTTATATTTATGTCCTTTGAATGTGTTTCCTAGACATTGCATGGTTTCACCAATATACCCCCAGCTCATAGGACCCGGCCTATAACTTCTTATTTATAGATATATTTTTTCGGAATGTACCTTTTATTATAAATTTCCATTTAAAACTTTATTTTTTTTCCTTGTTTCTATAGTACATTGCAGATTTAATAAAAAAAATATTTTGTGAAGGAGTGATGTTATGTATTCTGGATCCAGTATGCATCTATGGAAGTTATAGGTTGCTAGGAATAATAATGGGTTGTTGTTTTATGATGTAGAGTGAATAACTAAATAGTTTGATTCCTAATAGTTTATAAATAAAAAAGTTATGGGCAAGGACCTATTAGCTGGGACACACCCGGTATACATTATTACAATTTTTACAGACTATTTTATGTACTACGTGTGATGCAATCAAACGATTTCTGGCTGGAAAGTAACGTTTTACCGAACGAGTTTGGAAATGCGAGCACTAAAGGAATTCAATAAGACACTTCACATCTTCACAGAAGAGTACGGTAAAGTCGAAAATGGGCAAAAGATACTGTGTTGCAAATAACGCTACATCTTTCAAAATTTTCAAAAAAAATCAAGATATTTAAGTAGCAGTTGAAAATAGGTATAGGGAAACCTATTAGAACTCATCATAAAATTTTCTCAGGAATTTAAAAATTAAATAATATACAGGGTGTTCCATTTAAAATAAGAAAGTTTATGGCGACTTCCGGTATAAGCGGAAGTGGTAAGACCCTGAAAATATTTTAAAATGAAAGAGAATCTTGAATAGCCCCGGATTCCAAAAATTCAGAGTTACAGGTTTTTTCTAACCTCGGAAACTTCTAACGAACGGCTACCGTGGAAAACCCTGTATATGTTTCGTTCATTTATAATTATGCATTTTACGATTCACACCTGCTGTATTTCAGGCTAACAGATAATTACTAACTGTATTCATTAATAAAGTTGGGTCGTTTCAATATCGTACAAAACGCTATATCTATATCAACTAAATTTCCTTCATAACTGTTAGAAAAGATACCAATAGCCGCAGGTACGGAGAACCAGGAAGCTCCGACAGTTGACTAGTTCAACTTTCAATATAATAAACGACGGTAAGAGCTATTGAAAAAAGTGGGTGATTCAAGACATTATTTTCTGATAGTACTCTACGGTCCATGGATGGTAAAGTAACAGAAGTGATGCATTGGCCGTTCAATTCGATAAATTAGCGCCTTCCATCTTCGAATAAGTGTAGTAAGGTTGTACTTTCGGATGTGGTAGCCGAGAAAAGATTTATAACGTTAAAAATAATGATTTTTCTTTTACTAAATTAGTCCTTTTGAGATATTGTATTCGCCATATTAGAATCATAAAGCAAATTAGTGTTTGTAAATTATAACATAATTTAGATATAGGTATAGACAATAAATTTTTTGATATAGTTTCATATCTTTCTATTACATAAATACTTCGGGGGTAATAAATTTATAACAAGATAAAAGTAATATTACTTTCGCAACATACGCCACTTTTTCGCAAATTTCAATAATTCTGGATAACAAGTAAAACACCGAAGGAGTAACACTGACTTACGTTTTTTTTTTATTACCTATATCAATATTAAGAATATTTTATAAAGAGTAGATGTTCTAAATGTGAAATGCGTACAGAACAAAAAAAAACTGTTTGTATTTTTGATATAGGAGGATTTGATTTCATGTTTAAGTACAGCTGTTAATTCTGAACAGTTTCTCTAACGATCTTTTCTTCTCTTTGGAAAAAACATTAACAAATGAACGGTTCCAGAACCATTTTGCATTTACGTTTCTTATATTAAAAAAAAAATAATAATAATAAAATAACTCCTTCCAGTTCACAACAGCCACGACATCTCTGCTGCAAAAGCTTTCGAACTTTTTCGAAAACCACCGCATAAGCGCGCGGATTCGAATACATGGTTAAATGACTCGTTGCAACTCCACGAGGTCACTTACAAAAAAGGCTCGCGAACTGTAAATCACACGTTCTGATGAAACTTTATCAGTGTGTATCCAAGAACACTCTCTGTTGCGGGATTTAGAGGTGCAATCTGACTTTGAAATTCGGCCCAAATTTCGTTAACCAAAATATCTTTTAAACTGTGAAAGATAGCAACAACTTTCAATTACGAACTTGCACCGTTTATGTAGCTCTTTGGGCTAGTCTAGCAATGTATATACAGGGTGTTACAATAACCACGGAACGACGTACATTTGATCGAATTTCCGAAATTGGTTATAATCGCTCCTTATATCATCATATACACACTGAGAAAAATAGATAGTAACAATAGGGACAACCAGTGGCGTACACAGACTTCTTTTATGGGGGGGGTTACAACTTTAAAAACACGTAGCGCCGCAGACAGATAAATAATATGGTAATGGAAGACTTTAGATTTAAAAATTTTTATTAACCTTTTACAAATCACAAATGTATATTCATTTTACGTGAATGCCGTGCAAAGTCATTTAAAACTTGTTCCGGATGTACCACAATATCTCGGTGAATATTAAGAAGTGCCAAACCATTAAGTCTGTCTTCCCCAATGGTATTTCGAAGATACGTTTTTAATCTTCGAAGAGTCGAAAATGATCTCTCGTTTGTTGCGGTGGTAACAGGAATCGTACAGAAAATCTTAATTAGTTTATGCACTGTCGGGAATATATCTTCATTACACTTACGTAAAAAGCCAATGGCACTTTTAGGGTAATCAGTTTGATTGCTATACGTAAGACACCGGTACCACCACATTTTTAATTCTCCAATTCCTTCTTCTAAACCACAGCTAATAATCGACTGATATTTCGTTAGTAACACTCTCGCGTTATATTCATGACAATTTTCGAAGTTTAAACCCTTAACAGGAAAAATACAATTAAAGCTAGATAATATTTCGTGGTGTTTTAAAAGACGTTCTTGAATCTGAGTTATAATGTTTTCCAAAAAAGGAATAAAAATAGATATTCTGTAATATTCTTCAGGGTTTTCAACCATGATATTACACCTTTGTGTTTGCCTGCCGACTCGACGAGGAATGCTTAATTGTATATTCAATTTATCGCAAACTGTGACAACATCAACAAAAATCTTATGAAAGGCTTCTTCTGCTTTATTCCGCATTTCCGTTAAAATATTTTCTATGTCTGCAGATAGTTCAAGTGCTGCCGATAAATCTTGACTTTTTGTTTGTAACTGACGACTTAACGGTAAAGTTATAGCAAACAGTTTAGCAACTGTATGAAGTGCTATTTGAAAGTCCGTACTTCGTACAACAGCCAGTAACTGTACTGCCATAGAAGAAGTTGTTTTATCATTCCATAGTGATATAGTTTCTAATGCATCAACCGTGGCTTGCTGAAGCTCTAAGAAAACAAGTACTGATTCATGGCGTTGGATCCACCTAGTCGGACATAACTGTTTTAGTCGTGTAGCGGATGCTTTAGGTTCTAAATGATCAATAGCTTTTTCTAGTATAGCTTGCCGTTTCGGTGTATTGAAAAAGTTATATATTTTCTCAATTGAGCCAAAACAATTTCGGATACTTGATATTTCACAAGCGTCAGAGATAGCTAAATTTAGGCAGTGTGAAGCACAATGCACGTAAATAGCCAAGTCACATTTTTCTCTTATGTGTTGCTGAGCTCCCTGTAATTGGCCACTCATAGCAGCAGCCCCATCGTATCCTTGACCTACCATATACTGCAAATTAATTTGTAGTTTATTAAGCGTCTCCATTATAGAGTTAGCCAGTCCTTTTCCAGTAAGGTCAGATACTGGTACAAATTGCAAAAAGTCTTCTCTTATACATAGAGTCTCATTTTCGACATATCGCACACACAAGGAAAGTTGCTCTATATCGGCTGTTTCGTCTGCTAATACCGAAAAACTTTTAGATGCATTCGCTTTATTAACAAGAGTGTTCACTATTATTGAATTACATGAGTTTATGAGTTCATTTTGTATACGAGGGCTAATATAATTAGCTTTTTTTGACGCGAGGGTTAGATGATTTCTCAAATTTTCGTCTCCACTTTTGACCCTTAGGCGTAAAAGGGCTCGAAAATTTCCATCATTCTCGATTGGTTCTGGTTCATCAAAGTTTATTTGACCAAAATCTCTATGACCTCTAAGTGATATACCTTGACGGCCACAAAATATTATAGTTTCAATGATCGGAAACAATCTTTCCCGGTTTGATTTTATTTGTTCTTTGAGACTTGAATCTAACATAACCTCAATAGACTCCTCCTTACCTTCAGCGACTGATAAGCGACTTTCTGCACGAAGTACAGAGAATTTATGATATTCCAAATTTTGATGCCTATTAAAAATTTCTACAGCATCTTTCCAAGCACTGAATGGCGATATAACTAACTTGCCAAGGGGCTGTTGACCAACACCCCCGTAATAATTAGAAAAGAAAACACAGTATTTGCAAAAAGCTCCGTCAAGTATGGCAGAATAAACCAGCCATGTCCATCTTCGTAGCCAAGAGTGTTGAAATTTTAAGTTTCGCTTTTCACTAGTGGGAAATTTATAAAAGTCATCAGGATTCCAAACTGTTTGAAATAGCAAAAAATTTTGTTCTTCAGTAAAAGAATCTTTTTTTATAGGCACATAATGCCCTATATCATTAATGTTAGCAGTTATATTTGCGTTAGAGTTGATACTAAGTATTTCACTTTCCTGTTGTTCAACAACTACAGGAGTAGTAGGACTTTCTGGATCTTCTTCGGTAGGTTTAACCCTTTTAAAAAATGTTGTCAATAAAGAATTTTTTAACTTCCTTTTGCTGTCTCCCATTTTATAGCCTATAGAAAAGAAGATTTGTTGAAATATTCGGAATAGTAGTTCTTTTAAAGTACATATAGTAGAAAGCAAACTTGCATTAACTTGCTTGGCGGCTTGGAAGTCTTATTATGAAATAATTGGTACTAAAACTAGATGAATACTAAGTGGTAAATTGAGAGAGCACATTTGAATAAAATATGTGTCTACTAATAGAATTTTATCAAATAATATAACAAAGTTATATAAGAAATATAATTCTTTTCTAAATTACTACTAATAGTAAGAGACTAATAGTAAGATTATTTAAACTGTAGCACTATGTACATACCCTAATTTCAAAGGCCTTAATCTTTTTAAAACAGTCCTCAAGAACACTAATTCCAAAGTTATCAATACAGTTCTAAAGTTAAAGAGTGATCAAGAGTGTAAATATAAAATAACAACTGTCAAACTCACTGACACTTCATTTTAGAGTTTAAAGAAACGCCATCTATTAGATTATTTTAAACAGAATAATTAGTAAAGCAGTAGTTCTCTGCATATCGACGAGATGGCCATTACAGCACCATAATTTGTATTTTTAACTGGGTATGAGTAGGCGCAGTTGATCTGGACATCCAAATGAGAAATTACCGTGAAATCAACGGCAGCGACGTATTTGTTACACGTGCGTAGGCCGAGATGTAATATTTATGTTAAAAATGTATGAACGTTTTTTCAGTCTATTGGTCTATGGGGGGGGGGGGTTTGAACCCCCTAAACCCCTCCCGTGTGTACGCCACTGGGGACAACTAACTTTATAGTTGGTTGTATTATAATTATATTAGAGCGTACCATCTTCCTAATAAACAGTAATACATGGATGAATACTGGGTACTAGATAACGTATTGTTGTCCTTGAGTTAATATCATTTATTATATTTATAATACGTGGTAACATCTTTTTTTCTCCGTGCACTGTATTCAAAATTATGAATTTTGGCTTACTTCCATATTCTATTGAGATACGTTATATATTGTTAAGTGATTGCATAAAAAATACCGACAAATAATAAATAAACCTACTACATATTACAATATAATAGGTATATAAAGAGCGTTTCATTTTAATCGCCCCAGATAAATATATCGAAAGATACGGAAAATATGGAAAAATGTTTCAAACAAAAGTTGTATGGTTTCGAGGGAGGCATAAAATGATATCATTGATTTGACCTTGAAGTGTAATTTGAAGGTCATTTAAGGTCACCTCAAATTTCTTAAATGGAACAACCTGTGTATTATTGCATATTCTTGTAGCTTATTACAAGGGCTTTTCAAAACACTGATGACATAGTACTTATCGAGTTGTCAGACTTGAAAGTCACCGGCATACGTCTCGGCACTAGTCCTATCTACGTGTAATAATGCCGATAAATGTAAGACTCGAGGTTGATCCGGCCATGAAGGCAAAACTGATCAACTCAATAAGAATGTTGCATTACTGTCACATAACTTATTTATTTTTATTTTGCATAAAACGCTTAAATATACCACCATTCTGTTGGACCCATAATTGCAAGCGTTTTGCGTATGCTTCCACTGTTTTTCTAAGAATATTGGCTGGAAAACTGCCATACGCTCGTCTATAACAGACCTTTAGGTCTTCAGTTGTAGTAGGTGCGGTCTACTAAACAATGTTCTTTAAAGAACTCCATAAGAAAAAGTCCGGTGATCTTAGAGATATTGCTATATGACCACCTCCTCCAATCCAACGGCGTAGATAAGCTAAATTTATTCATTATTCCATTTCTAGTATGGTTACGGTAATGGCATCATCGATTTTTTTTGGCTCTCGCATTTCAAAGTGGTCGTATGCGCATGCGTGAAGATCTATACGCTAGGATTGGTCATTGATCTCCACAGTTTCCATATTTGTTTCTCGATATGTTCATATAGTTATCCATTTTGAATTTTCTTCGGGTTGTTTACAAGTAAATAGACATTAATAAAAATGGCCTACTCCGACGATAAAAATAGCGATACTATCTCGTCCGATGACGAATTTTTTATAGCATCGACAACGGTTAATGCGAAAGAGAAATGAAAGCGCGCGGCGTAGCGGCTTTGTACGGAAAACGAAGGAATTTGCGATTACAGTAGCTACAACACGAAGGGAGAGATTTATTAACGGTGATACAGTGTTATTAATAAGTGATATGGAAACGATTTCTGTACGTTAGAAGGACTATTAGCATGGTGATCAGTGAAATTTGATTTGAGTTGGTGCCATACAGACATCAGACATTATGAACTATTAGCGATTTTGTGTTATGTTGTAAGTGAATGATAATGGTGTGCGGTAACGGAAGAGTGATTTGGTGAAATTATAGGAACAATAGTCAATAAGCGATACCCTACCCTAAATGATAAGATTGTCCGATATGAACTATATTAGGTATATGAATTTTAACCTACAAAATTATGACATTGTTGAGATTTTATAAATCAGGTAAATAAATTTTAACGGAATGGGAGCGTATTATTGGCTATCTAAAGCATATCTTAAACAAAAATTAGGATAATTTAGACGATATCGGTTGAAAATAAACATTATTTTAGCGATTTTACATGAAAAATATGCATTTATAGCGAATTTAAAAGAAAAAACATGTAATTTCTAGCGCAAATATGATAATTTGTGACAAGCATGAATTTTTCGAGTACAAAGAAATAGAGAATAATTTTACGATTGAATTTGTAACCATAAAATCGAATCGTATTCTATTTTTTATAAACGTAATTTTTATGGTCACGAGCCGTCCACGTATAATTATCACGAGCCACCACTGTTACATTGTATGTCAAAAACCAGTGTAAAATTAGATATACGAGACGCTCAATTCCAAAAAATAAAAATTTATTCTATTCAAGAGAGAATCGACATGATTTTAACAATACGCGAATACGAAGAAAAACTGTTTCCTTGCATCAAGGGCGTACGCACAAAAATATCCGGATAGATCACTTCCAAGAAAAACTGCGTTTGAAAGCGTACTTTGAACGTTTCGGCAAACTGGAAGCATAAAATACAAGAAAGCCAACCGACGGAAACCCATTGTAGCAAATGAAGAGAATGAGTCTTGTAGTCCGATCGATTATAGAAAATTCTCATATCAGTCAGCGCAAAATTAACCAGAAACAGGAATAAGTAAGCAAAGTGTTCCTAGGATTTTTTAAAAATACAAATTTCATCCGCACGCTATCCAAATGCATCAGCAAATTAGTGAGAGATATTTCCAGCATTGACTTGACTTTTGCGTATAGGTTTTGGTCAAATGCGGAGAAAATGTAGATGAATGTTCATTTCACAAAAATGGTTTTGCAGACACAACTTTCATTTTTACACCGATGGTCCCTTAACGTATATTGGAGAGGAATCGTGGGGTTAAATGTCATAGATTCTTATTTTTTTAGTGATAACCTCGATGGACGAAACTTTCGAAGATTTCTGCGCTTCAGCTACAAGAGCTTTTAAAAATTATGCCTTTAGCTGTAATAGAAAAAATATAGTTATAATTAGACGATGCGCTACACAATGTTCAACAGTAATGTTTTCCAAATAAGTGAATAAGAAGAGTGGGACCACAAAATTGGTCAGCAAGGTCTTCGGTCTTGACTTGCTTGGATTTTTTTATGGAGATGTATTAAAGATTAAGTTAATGCTTTCCCTCCGAATACCCCAGAAAATATAAAAGAGAGACTAATACCTATAACTTCTTTGCAGACTATTACCCGAGATATGTTATTAAACGTAAATCGATCGTTTAAAAAGCGAATCCATTTATTTATTGAAAGGGCACGATCGTCATTTTGAAGATCTCATTTAGAAAAATTATTTATGGTTTTTGTTTTTATTTTTTCGTTCGTTTGTGCTTATTATTGCCTGTATATATTTATTTGTTTTGGTTATGTAAAAATTACATTATTTCAAGCATTTACTTCAGTTAATAGATTTAAAGTATACTGATTTATTTTATTAAAGTTTCTGCAAATCCTGAAATATGTTTAGGTACTATTTCTTCTAAAAACAAACAGTAACTACATGGAAATCATGAAAGCAAAAGATTTAGTATAAGTTGCTATTCCCAATGCCACCTTTACTTAAAGAAAATGTATGTAGTCTTCGGAAAAATTAAATGCTAACCACGAGAAAACTATTAATAATATTTGATATAAAGTATCGTAATTCTATTCAATTAAATTCTACATTGGATATATAGCATCATTAGATATAGGTTGTTCTATTTAAGAGAAGAAAGCTAATTTAGCACAAAATTCATCAAACTTAAACAAGTGTTTATTAACACCCAGTATTACTGTGTGACTAAAACTCACTTCATTCCATTGCTCAGGCTCATAGCTGAATGATGAGTGTAGTTAAGTGTGATTCACGTTGGAGTGAACAATAAAAATCAAATTTAAATTTTGTACTGCAATTCCATAAATTTTAAAATATTTCAAAATCTTAAATTCCATTAAAAAAAAAGTAACTTTGTTATGGAACCTTTTTTCTCGAACACTCGGTCTAATCCAAAATAATTTTAAAGATACAAAAGTATTCAACTAAATAAAAAGCATTTCAAAAAATCATATGCTTTTCCGTATGCGGTGTCCCACGATGTATATTGGCAAAATATCAGTTTACTGATATTGATCGAGTTCACATTGAGATGTGGGAATAGCTATTTACATAAAAAGGAAATCTATGAGAAATAACGTTATGTAAAAAACTATATTCTGAAAACTTATTTTGTGTAAGGCACAACCTATTTTTCTTTTCTTTTTAATAAAAACTCAAAAAAGTGTTGGTATTGGGTACAACGCGCACATTTTATAAAAGCGAGCTGCCTACAAGAAATTCGAGCAAAGAAGCACAACATACGTCGACCTGTGTATATAATTAGCTACACCAGGCGCGTAAAGGAAGACAATGAAATGTGATTAAATCAGCTGATTCTATACATATATTTATCCAAAAGTTCTCTAATAGCAATCGAAGGAATGTTGCGATTATGATGAGCGAACCCATAAAGATGATTTTTTGATGTTTCCGTTAGCACCAACATGCACCAAATAAAGAAACTTTATTTTATATTTTTATATATATATTTTTTTAATCAAAACTTAAAATTTAAATTATAGTATAAAATGCTTAGAAATTATGCAAGATGTTAAAATTAAATCTTTAACAAGAAAGAAAAGAATATTGAAGAGGTCCGCTTAAGTTCTTCAAGAGCAAAGGAAAAACGCATATATAATTTAGTCAATAAATTAATATGGATATGAATGAATAGGCTAATTTAAACAAGTAGGTATAGCAAAAATTATCCACTAATCACTTAATAAAGACTACAAACTCTTTTCTACAAATGTTGTTAATCATTACCTTATCATATAATCTCGCAGATTCTGTTCGCATAGCTAATCCCTACTATCTTTTCCTGACGATCTATTATACCTAGACTAATACGACAAAAATTACAACAATAAAACCATATTTGAAGAACCATTTCAAAATAGTTTCATCTTCTGGAAACGCTTCTTTATACCGGAAGTCGCAGAGAGAAAAAAAAACCTTCACATTAAATGGAATCTTAGCTCAATGAATTGCGCAGAAGGCTGTGTTGAGATCAATTACAGGACTACGAAGATCTGAATCTTGTAGATCCTTATTCACGCATTTAAAAATACTACCATTGCCATCTTTATACATTCTTGAGGCGTGTTGTTACATCTATTCCAACTGACATAATCTTCAATTTAATTCTGCAATACATGCGCATGACACCAGATCTAAAGATGAATTGCATAGACCAGCTGACACTCTCCATCTAATTAGCCTGGGCCCCATTAATATGGGCATTAGAATTTATAATAAGATATCACAATGTATACATGTAGGGGATAATATACGAGTGTTCCGTCGAAATCTTAAAATCTATTTACATAGCAACACGTTCTACAGCTTAGATGAATTTTAATACCAGTCTGTCATGTTTTAGTTTATTTAGTTATTTAAATTAGTTTACTTTGTTAAATAATAGTATATACTTTTGTTTTCTTTCGATTTATTAATGATCATTTGGTTATTTTATGTTGACTTTTACACATTATTTTTATGTTTTGTGTAATAAATCATATTATTATTATTATTCTGCAGATTATTTGATTACAATTTTCACAAAAATTCTCTTTCTCTGAATTCATCCGTTTTTTGAGATGTTGCACTTCTGTCAAAATGTTAACATTTGTATGACCTTCGATAATATAGCGCACTTTACTAGTCGTTAGAGATAATAATCCCATTTTACTAGGGTATAAGAAAAAAGTCGAATATCTGTCAAAGAGAAAACACTAAATTTTGTTCAGCTTTACAAATGTCAATTTAAAATAGAGACACATAAAAAAATTAATAGCAAATTTATAGAATCGATACCGTAGTAAGTAACGTCTATGCAGAAAGCTATACAATGTTTTCTTTTTTTAATAGGACTTTCTAACTATGTTCACATAAGCCTTTTTAAGTTGTTTTCCTGCCAATAGCAAGAAGAAATGCCAATGTTATGGCCTAAGGACAAGGTTTCTATTAATGAGTTCGTAGCAGATAACTCTGTAAAGAAGTCCCTCTCAAAGATGATAGGTCTAAATAAGTAGGCACTATTAGAGAGTGTCTTTTGGGATATAGGAAATAAAATGAAAGAGTCATTATGGCCACCCTAATTCTAACATACACACCAGGTGTACCGTTCATAAGCACTATGTTAAAGTAGTAGGTATCTATATCTACATACAAGGCCGTATCTGGGGATGGGTTTTGAAGGTTTAACCCCGCCCCCTCTTCCCCCGAAATGAAGTGCAAATACACATAATAATTAGTGTTCACCATTTTTCTGCGCACCAGGAATTGCCCTGAGTTAAATCACACCTGGTCAAACCACCCCCAAAATTTTTGCCCAGATACGGCCCTGCCTACATATATCTCACATAAAAACATGTAACAAACAAATTTGCAAAAGGCAACATTTGTGTCAAATATTTTTTCACCCATTAATTTTTCTTTAAATGCAACTCTTTCTTAAAGCTTTGCTCCGAAAACAAACCTCACTTTTATCTTTATCAACCATTACAATTATAGGTATGTATTATTAGTACAATTCACACATTCACAGTGTAGCACCTTATTTCTTTCGAAAGTAAATTTTGCATATAAACTGTGATGAATGTCATTCCTAAACGCGACTGCTAACAGGAAGGAAACCATACTTAAAATGTTGAAACTGCAGGTATCTAACAATTATTGTGCTAAAGATTTTAAATTTTAAAATATTCAATAAGCAAAAAGGCTGGTCTTCTTAAAGATTGATAGCACTTTTAAAACTAGAGTTGAGAAAGAGTCGGTTTTATTTTATCTTCTCTCTGTACTGTTTCAACTACTATACTTACAATTAAATCAACAAAAAAAGACCAAGAAATTTACCTGAAGATGATCTAGTAGCGTTTCGAGGCCGCGATCTGTTATACTAGAACAACGAAGACTTAGTGAATGCACATGTTTAGATGCTAGAGGAAAGGAGCTAACTAAATCTAAGGCATCCTCATCAGAGGCACCCATTAAAGATAAACTATGAAATCCCCTTCGGATAAGCGACGAATATAGACGTGTACGTTCATTTGCCTGTAAAGTCCTCATCTCTCTACACTGCAGCACTGGCACCAACCCAGTCCAATACCTAGGAGATCGGTACAAAACATCCCGCCAACGTAAACACACTTGGGCTAACACACAACGTTCCCCCGCACTAAAATATAAAAAGAACTTTGCTAGAAAACGATCGTCCATGATCAGCTGATCCCATGATGTTATATGCACTTGCGGTAGTTTTGGTTTCTTCGTAACAACAATCACAGGATTACTGGTAATTTTCAAACTCCTAGACGATAAAAGACGTGAAGGTTTTTCTGGTGCGGCCACCGTAGAATTGCTACTTCCACAGAAAACGTTGGTAACCCGTTCCATAACACTGGTCTTGGTGGAATGATGTTTGCTACCACGAAGGCCATTGATTCTCTTGGTTAGTTCAGCGGAAGCGCGTTCCACCACACCTTGGGCCGATATAGACGACATGGTGCCGTCAGATAGTCACGAGGGCATTTTATAAGGAACGAAAATGTGAGAGCACAACGAGGGTTGGCTTGTTACTGTGGCTCCTAGTCAATATCACCCTCAAAACTTACGAAACCTTGCGATCAATACACAAAACACACCACCCCGCGCATTTAAACCACAGGCGCATTGCTTTCATTCAAGTTCAAGCTCACTTAAAAAATAATAAAAGTATTAGTAAATAATGCTATTAGCGTTCGGATATTTATAATCCTTCAAAGTAATTAAAAAAAGTCAACATATAACAACTACAAAATTAGACTAGGTATATACATCCCTATTGATCTTTGCGGTATTCAACGCAAGAATTTTGGCATTCATTCAAGATTAGCTCACTACCCTAACAAAAGAAGCATGATATCGAATGCCGCAACCAAATACCCTAAAAAACAAGCTGCATGTATGTATGTACATTGTCACTGTCACACAGCTAAGTATTTCATTTAATAAAAAAAGTAAAACTACAGGTATTTGTTAAACTAGAATGCAATACAGAAACAAAAAAATAAATTTGGTTAGAAATAATTTAATAGATTAATTCCTTTCCCAATATAAAAACAAAAAAAAAATTACGACGAGGATGGGATTCGAACCCACGCGGGCAGAGCCCATTGGATTAGCAGTCCAACGCCTTAACCACTCGGCCACCTCGTCCTTGTAAATGTTCTTCACCAACAAGCTTCATATTTTTAAAGGAACGCACTACGAAAAAGCTATTAAAAATGTATAAATAATTTATAATATTGTAAAAAGATAATGATAATAACGATACTATACAAGTAATTATAAATGTTTTAGCCGTTTCGTGTAATTGACAAACCACAAAAAGTTCAAAATGATGAACGATGAGTGTTTAAAGCTCTCCCTAATATGCAGTGAAGTCACTTCTGAAATATTTTATCACAGACTAAAGTTTGTAGAATCTCTGACAAAAAAAAAACGGTCTAATGGCTACGAAAATATTGATTTTGAAAAGAAATCGGAAATACATATAATTTTGCTCATAATAAAAGTCCTTTGAAAAGCTATAGTTACAATAACACTAACAGGATATTTGAAAGTAGTGTTGGTTGTAGCGACTCGGATAAGGAAGATGATGCAACTGGTAACTTAAAGATAATCGAAAGTGCTAGTAATATACAAGATTTGCCGTCAAAGAATCAAGTACTGGTGACAGAATACAACAAATAGAGGATGAGGATGAATTAAATAAGGAATTAAGTAAAGTAATTTAGATTTTCGATTTAATAACGGTAATTGAAAATGGAATTACCATTATTACCCCATATCAAATCCCTATGTAATCTCGATCGGTCGAATACTTTATATTGCAGTCTCACATGTGATGAATTATTCTGTAGGTAATTAGAAAGCTCTCCCAGCAATAAAAATGCATATATGTTGGATTCATAAATAATCTTGTTATTGAGTCAGATAAAGGACAATGTTGCCTTTGTCCTATTGTTACTATATTATTCTCATATTAAACAAGGTACTATTTAATTGATTCAGCACCTCGAGTTTGTGGTACACGCTCGTACAGGAATTATCTTAACAAATTTAAATAAGTGCATCATTTTTTATAATTTGCAATTTTCCGTATTTTTCACAATTTATGTTGGTTATCTTGTGATGTTTACAATCGCATCGCGCTGTCATTCGTAGTTAAAATTTACATTTTAAGTTTTTCCAAAGAACTTACAAAACTCCTTAAATGTATCCTATAAAACTTTAGCGCACCACAAACAAAACCGCTGCCAACTTCTTCAATTGCAGCTCATTAGCCCTCTCCAATGTTTGTATTTATTTCTAACGATAAAAATTATAAACTTAGATAATTAACATATGTATACCTACAAGACATTCTGCATGCATTAAAAGCATTTTATTTTCATTAACATTTTGTGAAAAGATAATATTAATTAATAAAATCAGTTTATGAATATTTACATTTTACTTAAATATATCTATTAGTTTTACAGCTTCCAAAGTAACATTTCTCACGGGGATCATATATTATAGATTCAAATTTTGTATACTTTTTGTGGGCCCCGCTTTCCCATAAACCTGTACCCTAAACTCCCTAAACTCGAACGCACTATACAGTTTGCGCATTTGACATTGTGTCCTAGAAAAACATGTATGCTATACTGCTCCGCTAACTAAAAGGTTTCAAATTCTGCAATTATTTTATGATGGAATACTACATTTTTTCAAAATTAAATAAATCTCAGTGAACATTTTAATAATTTGTTTTGTTTTATTTTTAAATTTGTGTTTGAGTTTAGTTTGTTGATGTACGAATGTGTGTTTACCTGTTTTCCATGATGTGTACGTATACTTTGGATTTTGTTGTTACCAAAATGAAAAATATGCATATGCGCGGACTCGAAGTTACGCGCATAATAATTTGACACTATACTTTCAGTTACATGTAGGATGATTCATAGATATGCGCTTACCTCATATATACGTACAACTCCGTAAAAATATTATTAGTTTGATATATTGCGTGGCAGTGCTTATATCTGGTCTACGCTGTATGCGTAAAAGCATTATTATTACATAGGTACTGGTTGTTATTATCATTTTCATAATTGTTAAAATAGTCAAAAAAAAAAGTTTTACGGAAAAAAGCTTTTACCCAAGTAATGTAAATTTGTTTCATTATGTGTTAGCTAAAAACAACATTAACAGCTGCATCAAAGGGGTCTAAATTTAGGATATGCATGCTATAACGCGTGTTCCAATTACGCGCTCTTTTTCTGGTCCCACCTTGCGCATTATAGCCGGCTCGCCTGTATAATAATAATAGCCCGGGCATATGCATATTTTTTGAAAATATGATTTGGAAGTTACAAGGTTAACTGAAAAAGTTGTTTTAAATTGGAATTATAGTAGAGAAAAATATATATTCGAAAGTTTTGCGATATCTTGTCTGTCGTTTAATGGAGTCCTTATGTTTTTTTAATTTAATATTGGTTTTGTTTTTAGTTTGGTCATAATTAAAAGAATGATTCTTATTACCTTATTACATTTGATGCGTCATTATTGTGTCAAATTAATATTTTTTTTTGTATTTTTGTTGAAAACTGAAGTTGGCATCGGACATAATATAACGAAATGTTTCGACTGCGAAGCACACAAATCTGGAAAGTGTTTTTTCCTGAGAGAAATTATACAAGCATAGCTTCCTGTAGTCAACCTTATTGCTATCTTCAAAAATCGGTTTTTGAAGAAGCGATCTATGTAGAGGGGTTGCGCTAGAACTGAGAATTTCTGCAATATGAAAAGAAACCGCAGAGGAAGAATAATATTTTGTGAAGTGTGCTTTTCAGCTCTATGTAATTTAGCCAATAGTGTGGTTTCGTGTATACCAGTTTTGTAGCGTTGACATTATTTTTATTGCTATAATACCTCCAGTTAAATTAATTACACATGAGTTGCAATAGAAATAATTTATGCTGAGGTTACTTTTGGACCAATCCACCAAATTGCTTTTCTCAACGAAGACGAACTCATTTTAATTTGTAAACAACGAACTCACGAGCCGGCAATGGTAATGGTAAACGAAAGAACGAAACATCAAGCGGCACTGGGCTTGATGATGTATCTTTTCTGTTACGGATAACGTCGACGTTAAGCTACTTTTTAACAGATTTCCGTAATATAACCAAAATTCGTATGATGTATTGGCAGCTGTAATTTAACGTGCCCGTAATGGATTACGGCAACGTTATCCACTCGGTTATCTTTGTTTAACACATTTTCTCTATTGTTCACTGCCCTTGTTTACCCGATTCGTCTTTATTTCATGCATAGAATAACCATAACCTGACGTTATATGTTTGTTATCATGGATAGTCTAATTAATATATTTCTTCTAGATGAGATTATTGATGTAAATGAAAGGTAAGTAGCATTATGTTAGTTGTTTGATTCCTTTGTTTTGATTTTGCCATTATTGCAGGAACTGCATAAATATACAAAGAAGAATTTTATGAGATACATCTAATCCCTTTGAATTCAGGGATCTGAATTTCAAGAAATACTTTCGTGTATCAAAAGATGTAGCGAGGTATAAGAACTACTGCAATACATTTGGAACAGAAGTTGTATACTATATGTCGGAGATTGTAAAACACGAGTCGAACGCTTTGGAAAGAGTTTATTAATAATAACAACAAAATATAAAGAATGACGATGCCTAACAAACATGTAACTTATTAATAGTCAATCTGACATTTGACCGAGAGTGCTTCTTCTTTTTGTTTTATCTGTCACCGAGCGCTTGTGTTGCCGTCGTTACCAAGTTTTGGATTGACAATGCCTGTCGCCACAAATATAAATATATGTATGTACGCCAGAGATAAAAGATCACTATGTACGCTAAATATTTAAATGTAATTGTGCATTAGGTGCTAGCAATGCTTTTCTTCTGCGATATATCATAATGTATTATGTTTTTAAATAGTGACTATTAACTTACGAAGTCTATTAAATCTTCATACTGTTTTTATTTGTTTTCTTTATGCGTAAAATTCCTACCTTTTCCTGCAAATTAAAGTAGAAAAAAAAGGAAAATTTCACCGCGAATACTGGGGGCTATGATGTATCATCGCTGTAGTATATAACGGATTACGTTGGCGAATAACAGGGGGCATTACGGAAAACGTTAAAATGGTATGATCTATCTCCAAAGTGACGGTGGCCGTAATCGCTACTTTTAAAAAGGAAAGAAGTATTGCGCTCAACGTTATATTACAGCGGAAGTTACTATTTTATTCGTTGTACGCATGTGCGGCCGAATTTTAAATGTCAAAAGAGTATATTTGGTCTGTGATTTGATGTACTGTACAGTATTCGCGGTGGAATTTGCCTTTCTTTTCTACTTTAATTTGCCGGAAAAGGTAGGAATTTTACGCTTAAAAAAAACAAAAAACAGTATGAAGATTTAATGAACTTCGTAAGTTAATAGTCACTATTTAAAAACATAATACGTTATATATTACAGAAGAAAAGCATTACTAGCACCTTATACACAATTAGGTTACCCACAATTACATTTAAATATTTAGTGTACATACTAGAGATGTGTCGTTCCACGAGGACTCGGTACAAAGAAACTAGTCCGCACATGGAACTAAAAGGAACGAGACCGCTATATCGTTCCGAGTCCGGACTTAAATGTACCTATATTGTAGTACGCTTACCAGTTCGGTACATTCCTTGTCCGGCATCGTTCCTTTAAACCGAGTTTGATCGGACTAAAATGAATTTAACATATACTGAATTCGGTCAACAGTCGGTGTGTTATATGATTACCTATACAAGAAACTGTTATCGATATTAAGCAATTTGCTGGTGTTGAAAGCCTGTTCATATGACTTGACTGTGGATTGTTTACGTGTTTTTAAATAAAAATAAAACGTTCTGTTTTCTTTTTGATAAGTTACATCTACCATAGTAAATAAAGTCTGTATTGGGTTTATTATTTAATATGTAACTTATGCACGTGTATAATATATACGGTATATGTAGATATAGATTACATTAGATGAATGCTATGTGAAATGCTTTTTACAAAAGGAATAAAAGGAACTAGTCCATAAAAGGATCGACATTTCCCAACACTAGTAGATACATATATTTGTATCGTATACTATTTTCTGTTCCAAGTGTATTGCAGTAGTTCTTATACCTCGCTACATCGTTCGACACTCGAAAGTATTTCTTGAAATTCAGATCCCTAAATTCAAAGGGTTTAGATGCTAGATCTTATAAAATTCTTCTTTGTATATTTATACAGTTCCTGAAATAATGGCAAAATCAAATCAAAGGAATCAAACAATTAACATAATGCTAGTTACCTATCATTTACAGCAATAATCTCATCTAGAAGAAATATATTAATTAGACTATCCATGATAACAAACATAGGTATAACGTCAGGTTATTCTATGCATGAAATAAAGACGAATCGAATGAAGTTGGTTGGTAAACAATGGCAGTGAACAATAGAGAAAATGTGTTAAACAAAGATAACCGAGTGGATAACTTGCCGTAATCCTATAGCGGCACGTCGAGAAGTCCCTCTATTATAAGACGTTATCTGACGCACATTACGGGCACGTTAAATTACACCTGCCAAGAAAAAACGATACATCATACGAATTTTTGTTATATTAGGGAAATCTGTTAAAAAGTATCTTAACGTCGACGTTATCCGTAACAGAAAAGATACATCATAACCCCCACTGTAAAGTACATCACATCCAATCACATCACAGACCAAATATACTTTTTTGACATTAAAACTCGGGCGCACATGCGTACAACGAATAAAATAGTAACTTCCGCTGCAATATAACGTTGGGCGCAATACTTCTTTCCTTTTTAACAGTAGCGATTACGGCCACCGTCACTTTGGAGATAGATCATACCACTTTGACGTTTTCCGTAATGCCACCTGTTATCCGCCAACGTAATCATAACGTAACGGCTATCCGTTATATATTACAGAAAAGATACATCATCAAGCCCACTAACAGCCAACAGCGAGCCTTTTGTTAATGACGTTCCGATATTATTAATATCGGAATAATTATCTGGTCGGCGTTGGTTATCTCCGTTTATATTGTTTAGTAACCAATCGCCAGGTAATTAAAAATTAAGAAAAATAACGAGAACTGGTGATAAATTATCAGCATTGGCAATACTGACTTGATAAAATTCCTCCATAGAACTAATATAGGGAAATTCTATTTTTAAGAATTGACAACCATTTGATTGTTGTTTTGTTGTAAATGTCATGGCATGCCATGCCATGCCATGTTTTCTAATTCTAACCTATATCTACCTACCTATAACAAGACTGTAAAGCATTATTATCATTTCTACTAAAGACTTACCTATATCTATGTACAAAAATGAGTGGCACACTTTTAAGGATTAAACATGTAAAAATGTCGTTAGCAACGCAAATCAATAAAATCGTAAAAGTTGCATTTTCCAATAAATTTCTGTTATACACGAATATTAGCATTTCTTTTTGTTTATCAGGAGTTGGTGACGTTATTGAACAGCGTTTTGAAAAGTTAACGCATCATGTAGATAAATGGGACTCGAGAAGAACATGGAATATGTCAGCTACTGGCATAGCAGTTGGTACCGTTTGCCACTATTGGTACAAACTTTTAGATAGAAGACTTCCAGGACATACAATTCGGGTGGTTATAAATAAAATTTTGGTGGATCAGTTTATAGGATCTCCTTGTTGTATATTTACCTTTTTCTGCACATTAGCAATATTAGAAAAAACCTCTTTCGATGAATTTATACTAGAACTAAAAAATAAGTTTTGGAAATTATATGTTGCTGAATGGGTTGTATGGCCAACAGCACAATTTATAAACTTTTACTTTCTTCCAACTCGGTACAGGGTACTATATGACAATACAATATCCTTGGGATATGATGTATATACATCTAATGTAGCTAATTTTGATAAAAATACAAAAAATAATTGAATTATATTTTTAGATTATTTTAGTCTAATTAGTTGTCTAAAAACCAAAAGTTTTTGTTTTCTGTAGATGTACTTTTACATTGCTTTCTACTTTTTTGAGAACCTGTCTTTTACACCATTGGATAATCAGTATTTATATATATTATGCACACGATTTGGAAATTATATATTTCTTTTTTCAATCGTGTATAATACAGATGTTCTAATAATCAACCGCTGTATTAAGAAAAGCCAGTATATTTAGAAATATGCACAATAGTTAAATATGAAAGCACTTTACTTTTTATAAAATATATATACAAATGTTGTAAATAATATATACTTAAAATAAACTATTTTTCATACATGTGTAATTATTTAGGTATAAATACAGGTTGGAACAAGCAAATTATTTCGTATTATTTTAATCGTTCATTGTTAGAATAACACATTACAGTGATTAAGCAGTAAGTTGTACCTAAAATTCCTTTTAAAATGCATTAATCTTGTAAAAATTGCAAGGTTCTTTGTCCCATACTGCATCAAACCTATGCATATATCAGTAAGATCACGTCATACAAAACAAACAGCTGTACTGTACTTGAACTATTAAACATAAATAAAAATTACTTTACCGAAGACTAATTTCATAAGATCAGTTACGTGAATGCTTCATTATTTGCAATCCGATTACCCTTATTGAGTTCCTTTATTAATCTATCATGCTTATTACAACTATTGGAGATATATATGTAGTTACAAACACAAAACATGTTACCTCAAGCTTGTTCATTGGTCTACACCACTGTACACTGGAATACAACCTTTCACATGTAAATTCACATAAAAAACAAGACTGATGTAGGCCAACGAATCTCGAATATTAATATGTGTACATAGGTGTTTTGTAGTTTAGTAAATTTACCGAACAAAAGAATTTAACTTTTAGAACTAATTTTTAAACAACTATTAATTTTCTAACTATTGAGATTAAATAACCACACAAAAATTACTAATGGATAATATTTGTTAATATTCAAGTTATTGTTTTATGGAATACTGTAAAATGCAAATTTCTTTAAAACATACCATCATGTATTCCAATTGGAACAAGAACAGCAAGGAATAAAATAAAATTCCTTAATACAAGTTTCCAGTCTGACGGCACAGCGTATGGTAACAATATTTTAGTAATGGTATGCACTTCATGAGATGCACAAACGAATATAAATGATGTGATGATAATATTCAGAACAGGATAACCGGGAATTAATACTAAAACGCCATGAGTATCTGCTGCTAACCAAATATGATACTGACTTATAAATAATTCCAGAGATATATTTCCAAACCAAGCAAAGAAACTTGAATATTTCGTTCGTAAAACGCCTGAGATATTTCTGAGAACAACATAACTAATAATTGGAATGAAAACGATATAAGAATGGATTTCACTACATTCTAGTTCATTGTGACACAAAAATGTGAAAGTTATGTAGCACCCCAAGCCAATTAAACTTCCTAAAGTTGTGCTTAAAGCTATTCCTCTCGAAAATAGATTACTATGGTTATTATCATCATAAATATTGTATCTTTGAGCTAAATATGAAATTAAAGCAAACAGCATGCCATACATTGTAGAATACCGATCCAATTTCCATCTTGACCACCATTCATGTATATCGTCATCTGTAGTAACAAACAGTGCTTTCCAGGGTCTTGTGACAAAAACTTTCTCAAAAAATACTTCAGACAAAAAAAGAATTGTTAGTACACTAAAATAGATAATAAATTTGATGACTAGATAAAAATACTGCACCTTGTTATTTTCTGAACTTTGAGCAGTTATATGAGGGGGCAACGCTAAGACGATATAGACCATTAAATACCAAAACGACATTAGAGGAACAAAATGATAAAACTGGTAGGGTCTGTTCATGCACAAACATAGTGTAACAGTCATAAAATTTAATTCGAAAAGTGTTCTGAAAAACGAAACTATACCGATATCACCTCTCTGCCAAACATAACAAAATTGTTGATAAGCTAAAATAAACAAATATGCTGATATAAGCACTTTTATATGCATGTTTATTGGTACAATCCTACTAGCGCCCGTAACATGATATACAAGTATAACTAACTGCATCCACCCTTTCCATTCATCCATTTGATCAGGATGTAGAATCTTTGTGTATTTGCTGTTTTCTGTGAAGAAAAAACCCAGTGTAAATACATAGCCAATTGGTATCCAAAAACTAAATTCAGAATAGTATTTATTTTCTTTCATGAAGAAATTTGTTCGATCGCATATTATAAAATATGCCATTATAATAGCCATTGTTGATAAAGCTTTAAACAATGTGTAACAATCATTGACTTCGATTGTAGGGCCACTTTCTGTTTCCGAGAGCAGAATATATTCTTGCATTGGTCTTCCCTTTATAAAACGTGTCGCACGATATAAAAACATCACTACCACAACAAGAACACTGCAAAGCAATAAGTCACTAAAATTATGAAATATGATTTTTTATGAGAAAAGTTATACTTACCATACTGTAAGAATTGAAAATGTCACTAATTGCAAAGTTGTATATGATTCAGTAGAACTGCAGCATGATCCGTCGTTGAAATTCATGTAATCATTACAATACATATTTAGTAATATTTGAGTATCATATTGCAGTGGTCTGGATGCAAGATGAATACCATCTGGACTTTCTGAAACCATACCGTTCGCAACTAACTGTGCACTATGCCATAGTTGGGCAGCTGAATAACTAAGGACCTATATAACATTAATTAAACTGTATTACATACTATTATAAAAAGTGTTACCTCTATAGCTGCTTTATTATACAAATCTATATGTTCATTAGTCACCATTTGATACTCCACTGGCATTTTATTTATATTTACTTGTTCCTGCAACGCCCATAGAATAATGCTTTTATGTTCATGCAAATAGTCTATAGGTTGAACAAGACGTGTTAAATTTACACTATATTCTTGGACTATGGCTTCAGAACCATTTGATGTTTTAATTGACCATAATCCACAGCCGGCTACTATAACGGAAGGTGGTTTCTCCATAATTTGCCATTTTTTGAATTCATCAACCATTGATTTTGATATGTAGGAAAACCGTTTAAATTCAACTGTTAATTTCAATGTTTTATCAATATGAATCAAATTATGTCCCTTATGAATTGGTTTTTCTGTAGTTGTCTGATCTTGTTGCAAATGATCAACAAATCCTTCATACAATGACTTTATTCTAGAATCTCCAATAAATGCAAAATAGGTATCTTTACCATAATATGCCATGTATCTCAAACATCTTCTAGTATCACTACAATATATTATTATTTAGCCACTTACTTCACCCAATATTTTAGTTTTTTTAGTTTTAGTTACAATAAGTCAACAAAAATGTCTGCATGTGCCAAACCAATGTTTTACCTATTCACTAAATTTAAATTTATATGTGGAACAAATTTTCCAATGTTCATCATTAACTTTTTTTTAAGAACTACCACAAAAGGAATCCATATTCCATATATATAATTGAATGCTTAGTATAAATAATTTTTTCAACTACCATATCCGAAAGTACAATCTTACTACACTCATTCGAGAATAGGGAACTCCACTTTACTGAATTGAAGTATGAAGTAAATGGTTAATGTGTCACTTCGGTTACTTGAGTGATCTGTATTCTAAACACTATAAAGGCAAGTAAATCGATTTTAGCAAGTAGTAATCATATGGTAGTCAAAAAGATATTGTACACACCACGTCTGGAAAGTGTCTTTACTGAACTCATTCAGTTGCTCATCTCGGCTTGCATTCTCCAAACTCGATTGATAAAATATCAGTAGATAACTATTACTAAGTATGAGAAAAATGGGATATCTTTTATTGATTTTGGAAAAACATAATCTGCTTGTTTAGACACATGAGGTTTGTTTCATTATCTTTTATTTCATTTTTATTTGACAAATAGGTATATTCTTTCTATAACATAAACTTTCAGGTTGTGCAGTGTCGTTATTTTTAAAAAGTTTATATTTTAGAATGACTGAGGACCGTGAATGTTTAAATTATTAGATATAATCATGTCGATGACTTTTAATGTCTGATCTAATTCTATATTTTAAGTTTTGTAGACCTAAGTATATACTACTAGATGTTAACTTAAAATATTTAACTTACACTTTACTGTAGTGATGTAACATGCAACCATAAGGTTGCCATTGCTTATCTCCTTTATATCGGCCATCAGAAAGTAGCCAAGTGCATGAGTTTGAACCTAAAATGAGGATACCATTCATACAACACAATTGCTAAGTTATTAAAAATGTACGTATACCATATTTAATATGCAAAAATTTGTGGTAACAAGCAAACGCAAAAACAAGCAATATTGCTATCCTTTTAGCATTTGTTGAATTTATTTGCTTGATAACTTTTTCAATTCCCGATTTCTCATTAACCATATTCGAAGCATTTTATTCTAATTATTTACTTTGATATAAAGTGTGATTGCACTATACAACTTGTATCAAACATAACCTATTCACACCTATTCATTATACATCCGATCTTATCCCTGTGCACCCTGTTGACCCTGTGTATGATTGGTATGATTGGGCGCATTCAGGGACGCTCAGCGGCTGAGAGGCTTAGTAAGCAATTTCCCTGAACAGAGCCGCTGACCTACCGCTGAGAGACAGCCGCTGAAATATTTCCTCAGCACCTGAATTATAGGCTTAGTTTGTCAGCGCTGTCAAATATAGAGAGGTGGGGGAAATTATAAAATAAAATTGAAGGTTATAGTTATAAAATATATAAAAATAGTTTTATAAATAAAACAAGTTTAATAGAAATGAGCAGTGCTAATAAAATTATCATTATATTATTTATATTATTATCCATGTTTCTTAGGTTTAAAAGTGTTTGAAATCATCACACCACTTATATAACCAAAACACAATTTAGCACGCTGAACGTTCTCGCATCTCATTCGGGTAATTAGAATGGGCGACAAAATTACCGCTTATTATAAAGCTTTAGCACATGGTTTTAGTTATTGTTAATATTTTTCCACAAAACATAACCTACTTTTCGATCGAATTTCAAATGTCAACGCCAGATGGAGTAATGTTTAAAACAGCGGTTCATTCAGGGATTTGCGTTGTGCTGACATTCAGCTTATTTCTGGCTATCTTAGCCGCTGAGCGTCCCTGAATGCGCCCATTATTTCTAATTTCTAGTTCATGCACCGCAAATACAAACGTCCAGTGATCTGCGATAATCATATATGTAGTATATATGGCGATAACTACAAAAGAATTCCGATTTAACTGTGTAATGTAAGTAATGTTCGTTGTTCACTGTTTCATATTGTGATATTATCATATGAGGGCTATGAGGCCAAGTAACAGTATGTAGTATATATCATGTGACTATATCACTATCCTCATACCAAAAATACTATAGAATAGGTTTGTTTTCGTGGCAAGTTTGTGACGGTTTAATTTATATTTTATACAAACATGAGCGTATGCCAACGAAGGCAGCTGATTGAATATATGATTAGTGGCTGTTGTAATTTATTAACTGCACGAATGCATTTAGTTTATTCATAAGGACCATAGAATAACCTGGTAAGGACACTGGTTTCATTTGATGATGGATACTGGGAAAAAGAGCCAAAGGTTGAAGATTAAAACAATTCCTTTGCATGTAATCTGACCTTTAGCTAATTTATTTTTAGCTTCTTCAGGGATACAATTCTAGAATAATTTAATAACTATTATAATAACTTACATGGAATAAATAAAACGACCGTCATAAAGAGAATCAACAAGAGGCTAATACAAAATTTACATGCTAAGCCAACGTTAAGAGAAGAGTGACCACGTGTATGAGATAGATTAGACCTACTAAAATGATTAAAGTTAAAAATAAGTATTACATTTGAATATAGATTATTGCGAGAAGTGTGGATAAATAAAAGAAAACTGGAATAATGGATTATAAAATCATTCAATTATTAGGATCATTTGATTATTGAAGTCATTCGATTATGCCCATTGATACCCATCACTAGTCACTGATCATCAATGTGGCTGTGACAACCACTTTGGAACTTTCTGTGTAATTACTCATTAATTTTAATGCAATGATATCAAATAGTATTTAGATGATCTCGCTTAAAAAAACTGTCATTTCCGCTGTGTGAAATTGTGACCAACAAATAATTCCCAAATTTAGTTTTCTATTCTAAATACTTTAGAAGTAATGTTTATTCTACTTTCCAATGTAAATATACCTGGTTCTTTCATTTCTCACAGTAGCACATAGATTAATCAAAATGTTAATCATACGAATGCCTGAATCTTACCGACTAATCCCACCTATATACTTATATGTACTGCAATTTAAAACAGAGATACATACTATCATTAAATTATTTATTTGACTTTTTGAACTGCTCTCATAACTATGTTCCCTACACCTTTTCCTTTATCGTCTCCTATACTTATTTTAATTAGCAAAACTGAATTAAAATATACATTTACTTTTATTTTTCTATTACCTTGCTATTTATCTATAATTTTAATACAGTAACATGTAAATAAATAATTTAACATATAAATACCTATGCTAAGCATCCACTAAAACTTGTATGCACAGGCAGATGTAATATTAAAATATATTTATTATTTATTGAAGCATATCAATATTTAGTTTATAGCATGTTCGACTTACTGCACTTTTATCCACTGATTGTATTTCCATCTTATTTTAATACATAATATTAATAAGGGAGATAGATATACTCCACGCGTAAAGTGCAATAAGTCGAAAACGCTATTAGTTTAATATGAAATATCATTGGCCTAGTTGGACGAATCGACTCCTCTTTGTAGTCTGCTGTATAGCAAATGTTATCCTAGAATGTATCAAACAAGTCCCTAAAGTAGCTCAGATTCTTGTACAATAAAATTTTATTCAGGTTTTCCAGGGAAATGACAGGCTTTCCTATGTTTGTGCGTATCTTTAAGCTCAAGTTTACAAATAAAAAAATTCAGTACAACTGCTCCCAAAGAAAACTAATATTTTTTCAATAGTAAATTTAGGAATAATTATAAAAGAATCTTAGGTATTCATGTTATTCACACAACTTGCATATAGCAAACAGAGATTTTTATTCATACAAAGTGAATTTTTATTAGACACTTAACATATACACAAAATGAAATAAATTAAACTAATTAATTCAATTATTTTATACATTTTCCGCAACATTGATCTGTATTCATACAATCGCTTTTAGGTTTATGATTTGGCGTCCACAACCCTAAACTGTCATTTGCATAAAAATCCATTGGATAACTTCTGTCAGGTTTGTCTGAATACCATTTGGTATCCCCCAGAGCAACAGCAATTTCATATGGATTTAATAAAGGTTTATCAAAAGCTTTTCCCCAATCTATAGATAATCTAGGACAAGCTACCTGCACAAATGCATCTATGCCTTTAAATAGTTGTAACTTGTTAGGGTAAATTTCAGATAATAAAATTAGTACATTTTCTTTTTGATGATAATTAATTCTTTTTCTAATATAATCAACAACTCGTGAGTTGCCTTGTCTACCTAAAGTACCCATTATAACACCAAAAGTTCTGCTGCATTTTGCCTTACATATTGCATCATATCTTGTTCTTTTCATTAATTGATGGTCATAATATTCTCTGGTAAATATTTTGCTATATGGGTCATATTGATATGCTTCTAATTTTGGATTTGCTATCATAACAGCTTCTAAGTGGAATCGCCCATCACCTATATATATAACAATGTCTCCTTCTAAAACAGGGGCTGTGCAGCCTAAAATTTCACCAGGAGATAAAGGTTTCAATTGTGGAACAGATATATTATATTTAGATTCTTCTAATTTCTTAGATACAGCTTGTAAGGTTGCAACAAATTGAATAGTACTCACTAAACTTATCTTTCTTTCACTAGAAAAATTTAATTTCACTGTTTCTATTAAATGTAAAGGATCGATTTTAATGTCGACAAATACATATAATATTTTTAGACTATTTTTCAAATCCATAGGCACTAAACAACTATGTCCGTAATGCACTAAAAGATCAACACTTAATGCTTTTGCAGTTAGATCATCTATACAACATGCTCCATAAGTAACATCACCCATGATGCATACATCTGCTGCAGTAAATTCACGTATAATATCACATATAGTTGTAGAAAATATCAATAAACCTTCGGGCATTTGTAGAGCGACCATATCCGCATTAGTTTCTTGTATTCTCCATATAGTTTTATAAATTTCGAAATTATAATTTGTAGGAAGTCTTTCAATAGCAATTTGTAACTCTTTATTTTGTAAAATAGCTTCTGGTATTTTGTTTGACTTTGTAGCACGTACGATTTTACGTATAGGTTTCGCTTTTATCACAATAACATTTTCTTCCATTATATCAATTTATTTCAAATAAAGTATAAATCAACCTCAAACGAGCACCATGACATTACTGTAGTTTTGCACGTACTCCGGAGCATTTTTGACATTTAAATTTACAGGCCTACCACGACTAAGGAGCATTACAGTCACACCAATCACATCATACCGCTGGTTTGTGATAAATTTGACATAAACATAAAATAGATAAAGACATTTTTCTCAAGTATTAATGCGCTGGATGATGGCTGGATGTCATTTACAAAAGCACTCATTTTGAAGGTTGTGTACAACTCTCATTTTCGTCATTTATCACCTTTTACAAAAATTCACCTCCGTATGCGCTGCGCATGTTCAAATTTATCCGTAATGCACCACAGCAAATGGGCTGTAAAAGCCGTTTCCCAGTCATAGAATTAGAGTGGAAAGAAGGCGCTTCGACGAGTACCCATCTTGTTGCAGAGAGGTGGAGTAGTGGCAGCCATTTTGAAGATTGCTTGTCAAACATGGTGTTTATGGAAGGCTTTTCAAATTTTGACAAGTATTTTCTGCATACACCTTAACGGCTTTCCATTTGAAAATATAGTTTGTCATGTATAGAGATGAGTTTTGGAACAATCTGTATGTGATTTACTGAAAGTAAATTTTAATTCTGTATCCCTAGGTCCTTGCGCTTGCTTTGTGATAATAAACACCTAAATGTGACCTGTGACCTAAATGTTAGATACCCAGGAAACATTAAAATTTCCAAGTAAAAATATTTAGACACATTTACAGGAAGTGTTATCAGCGCTAATCGTTTTAAAAGCGCAACTTATTATGACTCATGCTTATGACTAATGTGCTTTATAACAGGAAAATTTGATCACCACCACATTCACGTCTCTGGACTATTCATAACATATAAACTGTGAACATAACCCCAATCAGAGATAACCTAACCTAACTATAACCTTGGTATTTTTGGGTGTCGGCTTGTCTGGATTTGAATTCGTGTAGACTGACCAGAGTCCACGAATTCTTTCAAAGTTGTTCTAGAGAAAGAACCAAAACTAAAGCCAACAAATACCTATAATTCATTCGCAGTATGTCTCAAATACATAGATTTGGAAACATATATGCTCCAATAACTTGCCATGCTTGGAACAAGAATAGAACGCGTAAGTGAAAATCTGTTTATAATAAATAATAATACTTAAATAACATTTATTTAAATATTCACATGCAGAGATCGCATTGTCTCCAAATAATCATGAAGTACATATTTATGAACGCAATGGTTCCGATTGGAAGCGCTTAGATGTATTAAATCAGCATGATTTGCGTGTAATGGGTATTGATTGGGGTCCAAATACGAATAGAATTGTCACTTGTGCTGTTGATAGAAATGCTTATGTGTGGACCCAAGGAGAAGATAAAAAGTGGAAACCTACACTGGTTTTACTTCGCATCAACCGTGCTGCCACTTGTGTAAAATGGTCTCCCGATGAAAACAAGTTTGCAGTAGGTTCTGGTGCTAGATTGATATCAGTATGCTATTTTGAGTCAGAAAATGATTGGTGGGTTTCAAAGCATATAAAGAAACCAATTAGGTCTACTATTACATCAATAGATTGGCACCCAAATAATGTTCTTCTTGTTGCGGGTTCTGCTGATTTTAAAGTAAGAGTATTTTCTGCATATATTAAAGATATTCAGAAGACTCCAGAACCGACCCCATGGGGTGCCAAAATGCCATTGGGACAACTTATGGTTGAGTTTGACAATTCAGCTTGTGGAGGTGGATGGATACATAGTGTTGTATTTTCACCTGATGGTAATAAAATATGTTGGGTATCTCATGATTCTACCATAAATATTGCTGATGCTACTAAGGGAAATGCTCACATTAAATTGCGTACTCAATATTTGCCATTTTTAAGCTGTATATGGTTAACAAACAATTCAATAGTTGTAGCAGGACATAGCTGCATCCCAATTTTGTATAGTATTGCATCTGATGGACAATTAGTGTTTGGAGCTAAATTGGATACATCACAAAAGAAACAAACAGGTGGCTTATCTGCTATGAATATTTTTCAGTCACTTGACAAACGATCTACCAGTGAAGCTAACGACACTAAGTTAGATTCTATACATCAGAATGCGATTACTAGCATTTGCCAATATAAAGGTGAAAAAGGGAGTCTTGAAAGTTTCAGTACATCAGGTATGGATGGACTTTTGGTAATTTGGGATCTTGGAAGTTTGGAGAAAGCAATACAGGGTCTAAAAATTTCATAAAACCTTCCAAAATTCACACTCTTGTATTATCATACTACCGGATGGTTGAATTATTAAACATAGATATGTAAGTACATATTTGTATTTGAGTTTTTTGGTAATTAATAAAATAAAAGAAACAAATGTTTGCTGACTAAAAACATATCTTATTTTGCTCCTTTCTATATTCTTAAGACAGTTTAGTGCAAAGTATTTATATTTATGATAATTTTCAGCTAAATTATTAAAACTAGAGAAATAATCAACTCAACTATATTTTTTCACAGAATTTCTAGAACAGTAAAAATCTGTATATACTTCAGTCTTGCGGGCCTTCTACCGTAGATCATCGTACTAAGGATGATTTATCGTAGCTATAACTTATATAACTATGATGTTTGCAATGATTTCTATCCAATAGAAAATATTTAAACAAGAACTATTTTTTCATAGATACTTAATTAGGAAAAATTACTAAGAATTTTTTAGAAGCGTGTCTTAACACTTTTATTGCGGAGTTTCTAATTGTCATATCACTTCAAACGAGAACTTTGAAATGAATTAACTCTCGTCTATTCTATTTTTTTTTGCATGTTGTCATATATAAAATCATATATTTACAAAAAATTAAGAAAAAACTGTGCACACTATGAGGAGGTAAATTTACCTCCCGCGTGAGGTACGATATACATATCTATATATTTACTGCTCGGATAAAATATGTATCACCAGATTCACCAGGCATATTGGCAAATTTGATAATTGTGCATTGGTCATTGATATAAGTAAGGCTATAAGGACAAAAAATAAATTTATGGTAACAATAAATTTATTTTCACAAAAATGTATAATACATTGTAATCGTATCTAAAAATTAAAAAAATGTTCTTGCAACCTAACTAAACATTAACAAAACCTAAATCTTTATGATATTTTTGAAAACAAGTGCCGAGACATAACCCCGGCTCCCCTTCACAGCCTGGGCAATATGTCGACACTCCTTTGTAGTTTTATAGCAAACTCTGCATTTTTTTTGTCTCCTTTTTTTCCCAGAACTCACCCTTGATAAATAATTAGGTAAATGAGAATAATTAATAAATGGAGAACTTCTTGGAGGGACGGGAGGAGGCGTTCTCACTTTGCATAAAGCATCAATGACACTCAAGCGGAAAGAGTATAAATCCATGCTTTGGCCATTGCTATATCGGCGATACAAAAAGAAAGCGTTCGTCAGCATAATCTCAAAAATATGAAATGATAACTTTTTATACCATTTTATTGATTTATGCTCAAATTTATAGTATGAGAGATATTGATCAATTCGATCGATACCTCCCATGTATTTATTGTATTGGATGACGACCTCCGGTTTGGTCGTAGTTCCTCGACGAGTAGACGTACTAACTAATTTCCCTGAAAATTCCGAGGAAATAGTAAGCACGTCTCTCTTATCTTTCCACTTGCATACATTGACGCCTTCATTGGTCCATCGTTCTATGGTTTCTCCTCTTTTTAACTTTTTTTGAAGAACACCTTCAGGGTTATGCTTCCTCGAAGATCGAAGGGTTCCAGTGGTATAAGTTTTTTGAGACAATAGCTCTTGAGAGAGTTCAACGCTATTGTAAAAATTGTCCATAAATACTGATCGACCTTCAAATTTTAGGTCGCTTAGTAACTTATGAACAACTTTGTTGACGTGCCCTGTTCCTGCAAGTTCCTGATCCTTTGCTCCAGCGTATATAATAAAGCGATGGACTAATCCGTCTTGTTCAGCTAACATATATAATTTTATCCCATATTTATGGGATTTCAGAGGTAGATATTGGCGGAATGACACCCGCCCTCTCCAAGGCGACATGGATTCGTCAATAGCTATATTTTTACCGGGCCTATGGATTTCGTCCATTTTAGTATTAAAATATTCTACAAGCGGTATAATTTTATTTAGTGGATTATCTATAGTGGTTAGGTGACAAGAACTTGGACTACCAACTAAATGGAATGCCTCTCTAATTCCCATATATCTGTCACGAGACATTCTACTCGAAAAGTATTTAAAATTAAATTTTTGATTGGTATTCCAATATTCAGTGACTCGATTCAATTTCACGATTCCCATATGAAATGTCAACCCCAAAAACAGTTTCATTTCTTCAACAGATACGTCTTTCCAATCTGTTATCCGAGAACGAGGAGGTGGCCCTCTCAAAAATATTTCTTCAGCAAAATGATTCGTTTTTCGGACAAGAGATTGAAAGAACTGCTCTGTGAACATAACATTAAAATAGTGAATGGGCTCACTTCCTCTTGGAAATTGTTTCAGCCCTGGTTGACCACTAAAATTGAAATTTGACAGATTAGAGGGAGGTGATTTTTTCCAAACAAAACTGGTTGTCGAGTCAGAGAGTGTTTTCTTCGAAGGGACTGGCGTCAAATTTATTATACTTTTTTGGTGAGGACGGGAAATCTGTGCTTCAATATCCACGAGTGGCACGGGAGATTGAAATATATCGTCGTTCTCTTTGTCTTCAACATCTTCGTCGTTCTCTTTGTCTTCAACATCTTCGTCGCTTTCTTCCCTATCCAAAGCAGAAAGCTGCTCTGGCGTCATATCATTTATTACAAAATTATGATTGGCATCCAGTTTCCGTTTTCTTGTTGTGCGCTGTTCGCTATCACAAGAAGTGCCTTCCCCTGGATTCATGTCGAATAACTGCGCAATTTTTCAAATAATTATTCAAAATTTTAATAATAAAATAACTACCTCTTAGGCAAATATCTTGGTTTTCTCGAACAAGTGGAACCTAATCTCAAAAATTGCGTTATAATAGTCGTATTTACGATCGGTGCTCAACTAAATATTCCTGCGTCAATTTAAAAACTCGCGTCATGTCAATATGACAGTTGTCGGGACAGCGTATGACAAAAGTAGTACGTAAATTATATTCTAGTTTCCGAATTATATAAAGTAAAAGAATACAAATGCTTGAAAAACAATATTAAAATTTTAAGATTTTTTTTCAACAAGCCGAACGTTCAATTTTAAAACGACAATTACGATTTGAAAGATTAAACTCTATATTGAAGGTTTATACGTAGAGTGACATCGCGCCCGAAATCGGCGCCATCTATAAGCTTTAAAACGAAACCTAGATTTGCCTTTCCCAAAGAGTAACTTTACCTCTTCCGCCCGACCGAATGAAAATCAGGAGGTAAATATACCTCCTCCGCAATGAATGTGTTAATCTTTTTTTTTTGTTTTAATATTTCTTTCGCCAGTTTCGCGAGTATTAAGCATTCTTAAAAATTTGAACACTCCATCATTTTGTATGAACAAGGAAATTTTTCACACGTTTCCACGTTGGTATAAAAGATTTCCGGAATAAGCAGTAAATGCCAATATAGCTGTAAAATAGCTTTAAGAGAGGTATCCAAACTTAATAGTAGTTTTAGGAATCAGAAATATTTTAATAACCAAATTTAATTTTTTCGCAATTATTTTAGTAACTACGGGGAAACATAAAGGTGAGTTTACATGCATCCGTCGTGCGCCGTGCGTCGATCCGTCGCTTGTTTCTATTGGTTCATTTTAAAAAATAACTACGAGCGGGATTATAATTGCAGCGCTGCAAAAAGTACAACTGTGCTGAACTTTTTGCAGCGAATAAAAAAGGACATTCGCGTTTAGAAAAGGAAGTAAACACAACAAGAAGTGACATACGTGTGACAGACTGACTTTTTAGTTGTGAAAATGGATAATTCAACAAGAACTTGTTTAATAGCATATTTATATTTAAAACTAAAAAAAGAAAAACGTAAACGCAATATTTGGGTAAAACCGTTAAATAAACGAAGAAATGAACAGGGTGATGGTGAAAATCTAATAAGAGAGTTGCATACTGATTCCGTTGAAGCCTTCAATAATTATTTTCGCATGTCACCGCAACAATTTCAACAGCTATTGGCTGTTGTCGGTCCAGATATAACCAAAATGCATTGGATTTGTGAACCAATTTCTGCGGAATCTAGGCTTGCTATTACATTAAGGTAAAGTGAAAAAATGTTGGCTTGGGTACTTAGATCCACAGTTATGTTGATTTTCTAGATATTTGGCTACAGGTGATAGCATGGTGTCTTTGGCGTTTTCATATAGATGTGGTAAGGCAACAATTTCTATAATAATTAGAGAGTGTTTAACTGTGATATGGGCCAAATTATCCACAATTGTTTTTCCACAACCAACTGAACAATTATGGAGAAAAATTGCAAGGGGTTATTGGGATAAATGGAATTTTCCCAATTGTATTGGTAGTATTGATGGAAAACATGTGGTGATTGAGGTATCTGTGAATTTGACTTATCTTTGATTGTTTATACACAAAGTTCTCATTATAGGCTCCTAGAGATAGTGGCTCATCTTTTTTTAATTATAAAGGTCACCACAGCATAATATTATTGGCTACTTGTGATAGTAACTATAAATTCACGACTGTTGATATTGGGGCAGCCGGTCGTTTAAGCGATGGTGGTGTATTTAAAAATTCTGTTCTCGGAAAAAAATTAGAAAATGGCACATTAAACATACCGCCTCCGTGTCATTTACCTTTTGATGGACCAGTTGCACCTTTTGTTTTTGTGGGAGATGAGGCTTTCCAACTCACAAAGTATATGATGAGACCATATCCAAGACGAATAGCATTGGATAATGAAAAAAGGATATTTAATTATCGTTTGAGCCGTGCCCGACGAGTAATTGAAAATGCGTTTGGCATATTGGTTGCCAAGTGGAGGATTTTAAAACGGCCGATCAACACAAGTTTAGAGACGCTTGATGCAATTGTTAAAGCAACAGTGTGCTTGCACAACTTCCTTAAGGAGGCTGAAGAGAAAGTACCAGTACAAAACCGCATGTACCATACAATAAACCTAACAGACGTAGGTGATGAAAGCAATGGGTTATGGCGAACACATACAGTAGATAATAGTATGTATTCCATATCAAATACAGGAAGCAATACTCATTCAACATTTGCAACCAATATACGGGATACTTATGCAAGATATTTTATGAATGACGGAGCTGTGGAATGGCAATGGAATAGGCTAAATGACTGACCTGAATAATGCCTTTTTATTAGTGAAGGTACCGATAATTAAAATTTGTAAAACCACAGTTATTATAAATGTATATACTTTTTAAAAATAAAACTGAAAAAGCTCCCAACTATCATTTATTTTATGAGCATTTATGTACATTCTTTGTAAATGGGTATTAGAAAAAATAGTGCATATTATATTTTTTAAACAGTTTATTAAATATTGGTGTGAAATATTGCTCAAATAATATACAATTCATTATGAATTAGTTGCATCACTTTTAATTGTATTTCTGACCTTTTTTGCGGTGTTAATTTCCGTAATTGTGAACCAAAGTAGTTGCAAAACTGATCAGTTTCATCCTCGGTCTTTATTACAGATGGCTCATTTAATTTTTTAAGCAATGCTGTCTCTATGGATTCTGCTTTCCGTTTTCCTAAAATGGATGTATAGGTAGGTATATACATATAAGGAATCAAATAAACCATATAATTACGTGATGAAGCATTATAATTGCTATTACTCTCTGCAATGTTCCTACTAATACTGGCTTCTTCTTCATTATTTTGGCTTATATTTTCAACATTTATATTCCCTAAACGTAACTTATGTATTTTTTTTTAATAATAAACTTTCAAATAATGGACATACCATATGTTTCTGCCACACTAGTGTTTCCTGCTTCATTTTGATCTTCCCTAGACAAATTGCTGTACGTTCTAAAAAACTTGATACATTTTTTTTTTTTTCAATCTTTTTTTATCATACCTTCGTTTTTGTAGGCTATCATTAAGAAAAGCTAGTAAATGGTAATATTTGTATGGCTTTTCTTTTGTTGTACTACCTGAACCACTAGGAACATATTCTGTTTGTGTTTTATAAGACCTAACATATCTATCTCTGATAGATCTCCATCGTCTTTTCATATCTTCTAACGACATGTATTCTAAAAATGGAAGTGTAATAGATATTGAGATGTTTACTTAAAATATATTACCTTTTAATACTTCGTGGATCTCAATCCACAATTCCATAATTTTATTTTTTGATCTTTCTTTGATTGGTAACCTATGATCAAAAATAGGAGGCCTCTTTGATATTTCATAAATCAGCAGCTCATCTAAATCAGTAAAATCTACTTCGCTATTCTCTGAAGTGGCAGAATTGGGGGAGAATAGCTGTTCATCTAAATCTGTCTGTGGCACTTCTACTAATGGTGTGTTATTAATATTGGGTTTACATGTATGTTTTGAATTTATGGGATAAATGGCTTTGCATATTCCACAAATGCATACAACCTGAAACAAATCAAGTAAATCGTAAAACGAAAATATAAATACATATACCTATATTAACCTGAGACATATTGCAGTTAGTCAGTGATAATTGATAATACTTTGGGCTTGTATAATAATATACGGTCACAATCTGTGGTCACAATACAATCGACGCCGCCACTCGATCAAAGAGTCCAGTCATAGATATAGTATATAAGTATACTAGTAGTATACTTATATCATAGACATGATAGACTGCTGATATTGAACTCAAAACTGCCATCAATTGAAATGCGCCATATTGGAATACAGGCGTCATCAATGACGTCGGTACCATGGCGGATATTCAAATAAATAAAGTTAAGGATATCAATAAATTTTAATAGCACTTGGAATTTGTAATAATTAGTAGCATATGTTAGATTTTATCCTATGTATTTTATATGGCATTGTTTTTTTTATTAAAGTTGTGGACAACTTAGACCTATAAACAGTTTCTAAACTTACGATTAACTGGCAACATATACTTCATTCGTTGTCAGGTTTAATAAGAGAAAAGAAAAAATTTCTTTCAACGCCATATAAAAATACATAGGAAAAATCTAATACAAGTTTCATAAGATCTTCACGACTTGTCATAACAATCCAACATTGTATGTTGTCTTTAAGAGTAAATAATATACTGCGGTAGTTGTTGTATAATTTATTGATGATTAAATAATATTAGTTTACTTAATTCCTTCCTTATTGATTTACCTTGTATTTTTTCTGTAAACTTCTTGGCTAAATTATGAAATCTAATTTTGCTATAAGACGATATTATGGTTTTACTTAAAATTGAAACACGAGTTTCTTCCAGAGGTGACATATCTAACAAATGATGGGATAAACTAGAAAAAAATGTTTTGGGGAATGTGAGTTGATAGTAAATAAACAAAAGTCATTAGGAAATTTTCTTCTTGTGGAATCTTGTTTCCTGTCAAGACCATTACTTTCCGAATTGGTTTTTCGGTGAATATATCGTACCTTCTTTGATGGGCAGATTAGACTTACCTAAGAAATAGTGCAGAAAATTTAAAGAAATATATATGTTATACATCATTTATTTACCTCTACCCTTTGTTTTCAGGAATATCAAGTGATTCTAAATAAAAATATACTTGTTTAGATTTTCTTTGTCTGAATTCAATGTTGGAATAACTCCCTCTTTAATTCGCACAATCTGTCCTGCTCTATAAGAATCCTTTTCGAGGAAATGTAATGAACAAACATATGCACGCTTACTTTTGCTGGGATTTATGGTAGTCCCTGTAACAGTAATCCACACAAGAATGTTTGGGCAATCTACAAAAAATTATTTCACATAGACACACTAAGTATTATCACAATTTCAGAATATTTTTAAGCTATGGCATTATTCTGCAACTTACATATGAAAAGTTAGTTCTCCGTATTCTTTGTAACTATTGCTTTAGCAGGATTTGACACGACACGATGGCATCACTTTTTTCAGGAAAAACTACCTGGATTAATTATCACATAAGCACAATTATTAATGCTATAATATGCATACTTACACATAAATCAAAAATATTCGGTGAATAATTTATAATATTAAGAAATAGTCCGGGAAATAATAACACAAAGAGAGTAAACAAAACAATCAATCTACAAGGTTAGGTAATACCAGTAACACTTGTCAACTTGCAAAAAACTTAACGTGGCTTAACACAAAAACTTCCTATAGAAAACTAACGTAAGCATGACGCTAATGAATCGTGACGCAAGTAATGACGCCTGTATTCCAAGATGTCCTGTCGATTTTTGATGGTGCGCCGTAGCGATGCGCATACGGTTCATTGGCAGTCTATCAGGTCTGTGACTTATATACTATATCTATGAACACGCATACTATATCTATGAATCCAGTAAGTAACCTAACCTTTTCAAAACACGTGACAAGCACGCGGTAAAAATGAAATGGCGCAAGTCTGTGGCGCAAGCATCTAAACCCAATCGCGTTTTTCAATAGCAGCGCTGCAACAACGCGTAAACGCACAACGGATGCATGTAAACTCCGCTTAAAGCCCCTGTTTTTATATTACATTGACAGTTATTTTCATACTTTTATGTTGAAGTTACTAAGAAATGGGGGAAATTTAAATAGCAAGTACGGAAAATTTTATTAGCGTTATAAATAGAAATACAGTAGACTATGGACAATCCGAACCATAATTGGGACTAAAGTGGTTCGGAGTATCAAATTATTAGCTTGCTAAACAATTGGATGCAAGAAGTAAAACACGTGCATAGTGGAACTCAAAAGCAATATATTTTTGTATACACAAAACTAAAATTCATAATTCTTAATTAAAAATGGATATGTATGTAAAATGATTTTCTTTGAAAATTTCACACCATTATGTGCTACACTGCGGGCTTAGTGGCTTATTATAATACATGTTTTCATAACTACATATAAATATGTATATAAATAAGGGTAGTGGATAACGATCACGACCGGATACGATAATTTATATGACTGATCGACATATTTTTAAATTTCGCGCACAATGTACAAAACAAAATGGCAGAAGGTCATCAAAAAGCACGGGTATGAAAAGGTAAATACCACAGTATGTAATCATTCATTGGAGAAAGTGAAACGGTCATGGCGACCTAGTTTCCCCGGGCCAATAGATGTCGCTCTAACGCTATTAAGGCGGTAGAATTCAAAAATAGTTTAATATTTAATTTAATTATTATAAAAAAGAAAAAAAAAAACGAATGCTTATTTATTGCTTATATTTACTAGACAATTTTTTACATTGTTGACACATTCCTAAGGAGTGACAACAAATTTTAAAATTAAAATTACTTGTTTTTTAAAAGTAAAAATCTTTATGAAGTATGTTTCCACTTGTACAATTTTCGTTTAATATGTAGATAACGATGCTATATATATATGTGTCATCGTCTTGACAAATGATTTATTATAACACTGTCACTTCTACCTTATTGCTCCGCTATAATCTTTCAATTTAATAAAATCCGTTGTTGTAACGACACACATCGCACTTTTTGAGAGACGAAGTAATCTAATCGAAGTTATATTTTATTCTTTGTTACTTACGAAAAAATAAAGAAAAAAGACAATAATGATAAAAGTGTAAAATACAAAAAACAAATAAAAACAAAATAGCACAAAACACGATCAGCACCGTGGCACCGTATGACTGTGCAGGTGAATCACATATTTTCCTTGACATGAACATAGCTTCCAGCGAATATCACGCGCATACACCTAACGACATCTACTGGCCCGGGGGAACTGGGTCGCCATCATAGATAAGTATAAATAGAAAGGCCACTATGTATATTTTAAAAGAACATTAAACAGCGCCCTCTGCACAGGTTGGAGAAAAAGTAATTGCTGTCAAGAAACTCCCCGTAGGTATTTAAATATTTGTTTTGATAGAAAGTATTGAATTATTATATAAAATAGCATTAAATAATTGTTATTATAAAATATAACTTATTATTAGCACATATATATAACAATGCCATACTTTATATCAACATATTTTTTTTATTTATAATCATTAGGTAAAAAAAAAACTGCTTGTTCTTTCAAAATTTATTTTTTATGGGTTTTTAAATATATGTTTTTCGCACGCTTGAAAACAGCTGGATCTGAATCCGTCAGCGGTCGTAAATCTTTGCCATTCATTACCCGATTTAATTGTTTAACGTAGTTAAATATTAATGTCTTGGTTAATATTTGAAATATTTGCAACTTCACTTGATTTCCATGTAGTATACAACTTTCATTGAAATTAATTTTAGTCAACGAAGTTGCAATAATTTTTTTTCTTAAATTGTGCGATTGTATATTTTTAGTCAATATATAAAAAATTAAATTATAAGACTTCCTTATAATTTTTAAAGTCACAACATTGATATAAACTAAACGTTGCTTCTCATCCACTTCTTTGTTTCTTGTGAACTGATGTTGCTCTTTTTTTATATAGAATCTTTTGCTTAGGGGACAGGTCTATTTTCCTTTTAACTCCAATGGAGGATAATATGTGTTCTCTAGGTCCTGTAGTGGATGAAATATTGTGATTAATATACTGCGCCTGTTAAAACTAACATTTTTTTACCTTTCATAGTAATCTTTCTCTTAGGAGTAGATAGAATATTATCAGCTGTTGGTACATATGTTGATGTAGATGGTAAATTAAACTCAGCTGCTCCAATGGCTTCTGTGATAGAATTCTCTTGGGAAGTGGAAGTCATTGTAGTCTTAACAGGTGTATGGACAGACTCCATAACTTGACTTGAAGTAACTTCTTCGGCTCTTGTTGTAGATCCTAAAAATATATATAGATATACATTTTACAGAAAATTTAAACTTAATAAAAAGACATACTTGGAAGATTTAATGTTGGGTATGCACCATGTTGTAAAATATTGTTTCTTTTAAAACAATCATTTGCAAAATGTTTGCGACACACTCTACAATTGGCATAGACAGTTTCAGGAGCCATCAACAATAATTCAGGCCTTCCACAGATTGCTACCCACTTCTTGAACATCTCTGGAAACTTTGCAGGATTTAGGAACCTGTGTTTACTTTCGTAACTTCCAGTACATTCCGAAATCGCACAGTAAACCCCCATATTGAGAAAGCTCTACCAAACATCGTCTAAAAACTGGTACATAAAAAATACAATTAAATTACTACAATTTTTCTATTTATTAATCTTACCTTTGAAATCACAACAATTATCCAAAAACTTTACTTTAAATATTTAACAAATAAAAGGAATTTCAAATTAATAAAAATAAAAATAAAAACTCCAAAATAAAAACAAAATTCCAAATAAAAGTAAAAATAAACTTGACTGAAACGCAACTCGCTATTAAACACGTGCAATGAACGACGTAAACAGTGCTGACGCATTGCCTGTGTTTCCTGTGTTGGTAATATAGGATCACTATATGTATCTTTGCTGTGCGGCTCCACCTACTCGGTCTGGAGAAATACTACAATCAATGTATAACTATTTGCCGTAAATGTGCGCATGGCATGGTCGCCATGACAGTTTCAGTTTCTCCAATCAAGATTACATACAATGGGTATCGCACATAATTCGTGTATTTCAGCGGCGCCATCGCGTGCCGATTAGTTCAAGTTAGGGTATTTATAGCACAGGGAAGCAGCGGCAGACTTTCTGATTCCTTTTATGCTTCCAAAAAATTACATTTAGCTGATAATCTGTATATTCTCTTGTCTGTGGTAATACGCGTTATTGGCAACAAACGAACATAGCCGCAATGAAACTGCCCCGAGTAATGCTCACCAACTATCAGTGATTCTTTTTATTACCTTTTCATACCCGACGCTAGTTGGTTCCCTCAAACCGCAAATCCTGTACATCACAGAACAACAATAAAGAGAACCGCAAATCCTGTACATTTCATTGGAAACATGTGACGTCACGATTGCATTATCACAGCGCCCTCCGGGTCAAATGGCAAAACATAGAATTACGAATGGAGTGTGCTTGCGAAATATAGCCCGAGATTTGAAAAATTAGATGTTTCGATTTTCCTTAATCTCATCAGTGTGATACGTCTGCTAATAATGGGTCGTATTTAGAACTCACATTTAATTTAACAATGTGGCGACATTTTTAATGCGGCTTTTAATAATTTTTGAGATTGTAAAATTTTTCACTATATAGGTACCTAATAATCGTAATGTCTTTCTTCCTTATCATATATCAATTATGAATAATTACAATAAAAGATCGAAAATTAGAATAAATTTAGTTACGGCAACGTTAAATTAAATATTAGGTGTAAATATTGATCAATATGATTAATTTGCAGAAATCACAGACATATCTAATTTAACCTAAAAATAAACTCTAAAGAGATAAAAATTAAAATAAACTCTAGTAAGTCAAATCATGAATGAGCTTTAAAAACGAAACACGTAATCATGAAAATATAATGAAAATTTAAACAACAAATGAACATAAACTCTGAAAGCAGAAAAACTTAACAATAAACTCTGAAAGCAGAAAAACTTAACAATAAACTCTGAAAATTCAAAAATAAAAATAAATTCTAATAACACTGGATAAATAAAGTATCTTCAAAGAATGCCCTCTGTGCCTGCATTAAATTTAGTTTACTCAATTTTGAAGTATTTAAACGGCAAATATTTGAATTAGGCATTATAAAAAATCGATAATTTATTAAAATGGCCCTTGGATTGTGATTTTTTTTAGGGAAACTCCCTTTTCTCTTACGTATTTATAGATACACAGCCGAACACATTTTTCTTCAGAAAAATGCTTTCTAACGGTGGTTCATGACCCCTACAATGAAGATATTTGAATAAACTATGATGAATAATATCAACCAATTCGATAAACCTACTAGCTGTATATCTAAGTCTCCTATTGGCATCATTAATTTCTCTAAAATTTACGAATAAGTGTTGTGGGAGAACCTCAGAAGAATATAAATTTTCAATACAAACAGCCGGACACATCAATTTGGGAAAGAATTAAACCAGCAACATACGCAGATGCCTCTGCAGTTGCAGGAATGTTTAATAAAATTTACAGAAGCTGTAACCAACGTGCAATAATCATGATCTATTGGTGGAAGACATGATTTCGAAGATGAATTGCTATTATCTCGTTCTAATTGGTTCCCACAAGTAGGTGATAATGGAGATAATTCATTACTAACATTTGAAAAGGTTGCATAAGGGACAGCATCACGATTGAGATACATCTTTAAATGGTGATGATTGTAATCCGAACTATTGAAGTGCCTAGAACATATTCTAAAGTTTTGTACCTTTGCAGAATCATCTAGATGACATATTTTCCTTCCAAATTTTCAGTGTTGGTGGATGTTTTGGGAATTTATGAAAGCGAATTGATTCCTTAGCCCTATAAACTCTTGAACACCCAAGAAATTTGCAATGTCTATATATCTTAGGCATATCTATAAATACCTAACGAATACTTTAATCAAATTTAGTAATTTTGTATCCAAAAATCAAATTTTATTACTTACGTTTTGAAGAGCACAGAAGACAATGTCTGAACACTATAGGCGGGCAAATTGCAACTGTGGAATGTTAGCAGGAAAAGTTGCAAAATCGTCATCATGGTGGGAAGAGCGTGGAAATGTATAACAAATCTATTGAAAACAAACTGTAATTTTTCTCAAATTCCCACTAAACAAGGTGTTTTTGGCAGCAATACTTGCCAACATTAATTCAACAAACTGAAGTTGTATTTCTTGCGTATCACTGATAGTTGGTGACCATTACTCGAGTCAATTTCATTGCGGCTATGTTCGTTTGTTGCGCGTATTACCTTTGTTTGCATCACAGAACAACAATAAAGAGAACCGCAAATCCTGTACATTTCGTTGGAAACATGTGACGTCACGATTGCATTATCACAGCGCCCTCCGGGTCAAACAGCTAAACATAGAATTACGAATGGACCGTGCTTCCGAAATATAGCGCGAGATTTGAAAAATTAGATATGTTTCGATTTTCCTTAATCTCATCAGTGTGATACGTCTGCTAATAATGGGTCGTATTTACAGCTTACATTCAATTTAACAATGTCGCGATTACATTTTTAATGCGGCTTTTAATAATTTTTGAGATTGTAAAATTTTTCACTACCTAATAATCGTAATGTCTTTCTTCCTTATCATTTATCAATTATGAATAATTACAATAAAAGATTGAAAATTAGAATAAATTTAGTTACGGCAACGTTAAATTAAATATTAGGTGTAAATATTGATCAATATGATTATTTGCAGAAATCACAGACACATCTAATTTAACCTAAAAATAAACTCTAAAGAGATAAAAATTAAAATAAACTCTAGTAAGTCAAATCATGAATGAGCATTAAATACGAAACACGTAATCATGAAAATTTAAACAACAAATGAACATAAACTCTGAAAGCAGAAAAACTTAACAATAAACTCTGAAAATTCAAAAATAAAAATAAATTCTAATAACACGGGATAAATAAAGTATCTTACAGGAATGTCCTCTGTGCCTGCATTAGATTTAGCTTACTCGGTTTCGAAGTATTTAAACGGTAAATATTTGAATTAGGCATTATAAAAAATCGATAATTTATTAAAATGGCCCTTGGAATGTGATTTTTTCACAGACACTCTAAAGAATGTAAATCACCTGAATGGTTCCCAAAAGTAGATGATAATGAAGATAATTCAGTATTATTATTAACATCAGAAGAAGATAAAGACGCTGTAACCGACATGCAATAATCATGATCTATTGGCGGAAGATATGATTTCGAAGATGAATTGCTACTATCTCATTCTAATTGGTTCCCACAAGTAGGTGATAATGGAGATAATTCATTACTAACATTTGAAAAGGTTGCATAAGGGACAGCATCACGATTGAGATACATCTTTAAATGGTGATGATTGTAATCCGAACTAGTGAAGTGCCTAGAACATATTCTAAACTTTTGTAGCTTTGCAGAATCATCTAGATGACATATTTCCTTCCAAATTTTCAGCGTTAGTGGATGTTTTGGGAATCTATGAAAGCGAATTGATTCCCTATAAACCCTTGGACACCCAGGAAATTTGCAATGTATATATATATATCTTAGGCATATCTATAAATACTTAACAAATACTTTAATCAAATTTAGTAATTTGATCAAAAAATCAAAATTTCTTACTTACGTTTCGAAGAGTACAGAGGACGATGTCTGAACACTATAGCAAAAGTTGCAAAATCGTCATCATGGTGGGGAGAGCGTGGGAAATTATTGTTATATTATATATAACAAATCTATTGAAAACAAACGGTAATTTTTCTCAAATTCCCACTAAACAAGGTTCCAATCTGGTGCTATCTAAATAATTGAGGTTAACCGTACTTTCACTTTGAACATTACGTTTTTGGCAGCAATACTTGCCAACATTAATTCAACAAACTGAAGTTGTATTTCGTGCATATCACTGATAGTTGGTGTATGGTTGGTGTCAATTACTCCAGTCAATTTCATTGCGGCTATGTTCGTTTGTTGCCAATAACGCGTATTACCTTTTCATACCCGTGGTTTGCATACCCGTGGTTTCCCTATACTTTGTTATGTACTTATGTCGATGATTTGGTAACTGTTTTGCATAACTGCTAACTTAACTTCTGTTACTTTTGCGCCATAAGAAGTAACCAGAAGTAACCTTATTTTGCGTACCTTATAACATATTTTATTTTGTTTTTTGGAATAGGTATACTTATCCTTTTTTTTTCATAAATTTCATACTTTGTTGTGTTGACATAATTTCTGACACGAACTCTTTAAATATGAGCGTAGACGAGAAATATGCTTTAAATTGGAGCAGTCATGCAGACCATCTTAAACAAGCTTTCGACAAGATATTAGAAGCAAATGACTTTGTGGATGTAACACTTAGTTGTGAAGGTAGAAAAATTAAGGCTCATCGTGTCATCTTATCCGCATGTAGTTCTTATTTTTATGATGTGTTAAAGGATAACCCTTGTAGTCATCCTATAATTGTGCTACGAGACATAAAATATAATAATATATATTATTTATTAAAATTTATGTATTGTGGAGAAGTACAAGTACCAACAGAACATTTTAGTTCATTTTTGGAAACTGCAGAGCTACTGGAGGTATCTGGACTTACAGGCACTAATAATGCAACTGGCGCAAAAAATAGCCCAACCACTGAAGATGTCTCCATGATGGCAAAATCTACAAAGTTGCGCAAGGCATCCCCATTAAATAAACGAAAAAATTCAAATGAAAATAAATTACAGTGCAAAAAGAAAAAAGATGGTAAACATTCAGGATCCGAAGAAAACTTGAGCGAATCAGATTCTAAGGAAGCCGATGATGAAGTAAATAATGTGATGAAATCAGGTATATAGTAAAATTGTTTATTATCAGTTATTTGTATTAAGGTTTTAGTGTCAGTGGAAAATATACCAAATATCCAGAAATTATTAAGTGGTAAGTTTAAGTGAATAGTTACCGTTTAACCAATTGGTAACTATAGCCAACATATTACTTATATTTACTTGTTGGTGACAATGAAGGTCCAATAAATGAAACAATTTCAATGATCTATGTCAATGCATTTTTGTCGCATTAATCTAGCTGTCTTAAATACCCTATATATTTTCATAACTATATATATATATATTATTTAATCCCAATTTACCTTATGGTGTAGGGTATAAGTTACATATATTTTCATAACTAAATAGAATTCATTTACCAGATTTGTTACTTCTGTTGATTAAATTAAGTCTACCTTACACTGTTGAATAAAATGTTACGACATAAGTTTTATATAAGTCAGTGGTTGGCTACTGGTGGTCCGTGACCTGATTTTAGTGACCTGCAAGAAATCAGATATTTAAATTCGCCGAGCTTATTTAATTAAGAATTATGTTAGTGGTCCCCGAAATTTTAAATTGCAAACTTAGTGATCCATAATATCTAAAATGTTGCCGGTCCCTGATATAAGTGACTGTTTTATTTTTACAGACAGTTTCTTGCACCCTTTTAGATTAAATTAGAATTGGGCTAGTCATGGGACCAGTTTCATCACAGCCTTTTTAGATCTATTGCTATCCCCTTTATCCTAGGAGATGCTTCCTAATTCTACTTTCTTAATTAGACCTACTATTAATTTTTTATTTTAAAGCATACGCAATTTTTGACAGTAAATCGAAAGTAGTTGGAGTGTGGGAACTTAATAATCATCACAGAACTAAAAAAAGTGTCATCAACATATTTTACGTCAATTTTTCTATTTTTAGCATCCACTCTTAAGCTTTTAATACAATGTTATTTGCTGTTTTAATTTTTTTTTATCGATGTCCAACTATTGTTTTAAAAATTAATGTTGGCTATGTGACGTAATGTTATTTAACTAACAATTTTTCTGGTAATAATGATGAACACTTCGCATTTTTAAATGATTCTTATAATAATGATATATTTTTGTTTTAATGGGATAAATAAAGCCTAAGCAATTGATGCTTGTCAGGCACCCCCGCAGAGCCAAATCTCCTTCCTAATCATTATTCGAACATCGGAAGAAAAACGATTATTGCAATCGACCAGGTGAGATTTGAAACCGCGACCTCATGGTTGATAACCAAGCGTGCACGCCGCTAGTGGCCGCTTTAAAAATAACTTCGATAAATTTAGGTAGTTGTTTCCATTATTATTATATACATAAAAGAATTCTTTAGAAAAAATTTAGGGAACTGGTAAAGACAATTCTGATAGTTGAAACGTTTTTATTATTAAATTTAACAAATCTACAAGAATTAGAATAAAGCCACTCCACAAAATTTGGAATATTTATTAACAATAATTGTGTAATAATATAAGTGTATAATAAAAACTTTACATCATTGTGTCTACATATTATATTTTGTAGCGAATATCTTTCAATTTTTATTTGGATTAGCATTCAGGTTATACCGCAAGAAGATCCGTACTACAGCTGTATTCAGCAAAGCATTTCTCGCTAACAGCGGCATTGCCGCAGACGATATGCAGGCATTCCTCGCCCACTCATACACAAATAATTCACTTGGGACTCTTCGATTTTGCGGCCGTTGCTATTTTATCTGTTCCGCGATTCATTCAAGTATAGAAAGAAGTACTACAGCACCACCTCTAAACTTTATAATATGTATAAGAAATACATTTTTATAAATTATGTTTCAGATAGCACTTACTTGTCGAAGGATTCAAATCCAGAATGCGAATGTCCAGTTTGTGCCGAAAAGTTTTCTTCAATATTTCATTTAAAGCAACATATTCACTTCCATATGGGTGATACAAAGTGCCAGATATGTGAGAAAGTAATGAGTCGAATGGATATACTTAAAAAGCATCTCGTTGCAGTGCATAAGATCCCATTAAATAGTTCCAAGAAGTTAGAACGATAACTACTTGTTATATATACATACAAATTATTAATATTACATGAGGTTTTTTCAACAATTATCTCTAAGGGACATTTATTAAAGATACTTTACTTTTATTTTAGTTTTATTTCCTCCCAGAGGAATGTTTCTGCCCTTATTTATTTTATTATATGTATAAATTCAATATATGTAATGGTGATCCTGGCGTGAAAGAGATCAAATTTATTTTTTGGGGTATTGAAGGTTTATAGATGCGAAAGTTTAAGCTCATAAATATTTAGTACAAGTGTTTTTTACCATACAAAATAGAAAGTTGTTTTTTTTTTACCTTCATGGACAGGCCATAAGACCTATTGTGCCCTCATGATATCTTAGTCCTCTCGACCTGGTTGTACTCGAAGAGTCCGCAAATTGGTCGAGAGTAAGTTTACTGGGTTCGTCTACCCGAGAGACCCTTAGACAACTCCGTCTCTCCCTGTCCGCTGCCGGGCAGTCGGCAAGGAGGTGCACAGGAGTTTCTTCTGCTCTCCCACAGTTTCTACACGGGGGAGAGTCCACTCGCCCCAAAGTTAGATTAGTATAACGAGATTTTTGGTTATAAACATTTTACCCAGAGAAGCTAGCCTCCGATACGTTGATTTGGAGGGTGCTCTTTTCGCATTGCGATGATAACCTCGTAGTAGAACGACGTATTGCTATATAGTAGCAAGTGGTAAGAAGTTGCATGAAGAAGAAAAAAGAGTTAATAGAATTAATCAGAATTGGAAAAGAAACTGAGGACATGAGAGAAATAGTATGGGCCTCAAAACAACGAAAGAAGAGAGCACCATTCTAAGAGAGGAAACATCGAAAGACGTAAAAAGGGACTGCCAACCAGAAATGAACGAGAATCGGAAGACGATCGGAATATAGAAGTAAAAAAAAACTATGGAAATGAAAATCTGTATTTAATTTAAGTAGCAATTTTTGTAGAAGTGCAAAAAATGACAAAGCTACTCAGAATAACTGCGGAGATCTCCTGCCCGGATCGGTGCTATGCTATGATCGGTTCTACGCCGCGCGCAATAACGCCCTTGCCTAGAGATGAAGGAATTGCATTATTAAATGCTTTCTCTATATCCACAAATGCTGCCATTGTTAATTTCTTGGATTCAATTGAGTCCGAAATTTTGGAGGCAAGATTGTTTAGTGCAATATCCGTGGATTTGCCTACTTAATACGCATTTTGGTGCAGTGCACTAGTAGTCCCGGTAGAAAACGATCTCTCCACTTCCCATCAAAATTTTAAATTGGAGGATTGAGAAAGAAGGCTCTGAGGCTCTCCAGTTTTGGATTCTCGTGCTCATTATGTTGGAGCATTGGAGTATTGTTGCTTTTGTTGTAGGGGATTAATTCTCGCACGGCGTTTCACCCGGAAAGTAGGCTAAACAGACCATTATTCCCAGCTCTCCTTCCTCGGTTCTGAAAGCTTAAACGCGTTAATGTAGTTCCTAATAATCAAGCATGTTCTGAGTTTTTCACCCATTGCAAGAACTTTGCCATGAACTTTACTCAGACCAATTAGCCTGGCTGAGTTTGATGGTTCCTGTACGAAGGCCGCAATGATTTGCCCTTCGCGGAATCTTTTTGAGAGGAGTGCTGTTGCAGCCCTTGCATGTTGCAAATTGTTTTGCAAACATTTGTTCGTGGGTCTTATCTGCTCCATCAAAATGATTTGGATCGACCGCTGGATCCTGCCTGTGAGGAGTGGGATTTGCACTCCGGCCTTCTCTTGGGCTTTCTGGTTTTCGCACCAGCAGGGCTTTATTTGCTCTTTGGAGCGAGTACTGGACGATCCAGTAGGGAGTAGTTGTCCTACTACCCGTAGCTCTGGTCTAGATTACCGAGGGTGTATTAATCCTTCCCTTAGTGGAAGTTCTAGGATCAGCGGGATTACTCTACACCTAGTCTTCAGCCTGAAGTGGACCCGTGGACCTAACCCAGAGTTCGGACGGAATTTGAAAACCATCAACGTTTTCAACTACTCCTTGCCGATAGCGAAGGTCCAGGTCTATCACGGCACGGATTTTTCCCTAGGTACTACCACTCATTCTCCGGCGAAGAGCCCAATTCTTACAGAGTAGGGCCACGGGCGACGCACTCGGCATTCTCATGGGTGGTAGACAGGCTTCGGCCCGCCGGTAGTTGGCCTGTGCGGGGAAAGGACGCATGGGCGAAATTCCCGGAATCAGCTGGGCTCTTTGCGGACCTTTGCAGCCAGCCCTAGCCGTTGGGCGTAAACCTATCCCAGGTCTTCTGGGTAACGGACACTACGGCTGGCGTTCTAATTGGGTAGAGTTTCGGCTTGTTCGCGGACCATCTTACAGGCTGGAGATTTGATGAAATAATCCTGACACGGTCGGGGACTTGTTACCAAACGGCTGCCCTCAAAACCGAGGGTCTTTAGCCTCGTGTGGTTATTCGAGAGATCGATCTCAACGGTTACCCATCAAACGGGGCAAGGGAACTTGTTGAACATGGGTAGTGAGGGGGGGGGGGGAGGGGAAGCCCACTGACGATGTCCAGCCCGTCCGTTCCGACAGGGGTCGGCCCCTACAGCTTAGAGGTTTCGAAGGGGCAATGGTTATTGCTATAGCTTTGATATTTTACCCCTTGAGCTAGGGTTATTGTATTCCATGGTGTAACATACAGTTGGGCCTGGTCGACGACATAGCCGCATGCTCTCGGGTATAGGCTAACCCGTCGGTACCGTGTTGTTATGTTTGAGTTTAATCGGATGTCGCCAGAAGATCGTGGTTTACACCTCTTCCGTTAGGGTTTAAGTTTTCTTCCAGTTCAGTCATAAGAGATATCACTAGAAGCGAAGAAATGAATGGCCACTAGGGCAGTGCTCTCATACCCCGGTAAGCCATTTTGAAAGTGGGGGTCGACCATTATCCACAGTTCGCCTACCGTCCATTGACGGTAAAGTAATGGGAGTGATGCGTTGACCGTTCAATGCCTAGTTTAATTCGATAAAGTGGCGCTTTCTATCTTTGAATGAGTATTGTAACGTTGTACTTTCGGATGTGAATATGTGGCGATTGATTCGCAATGTACTATAGGCAGAATGCAGTTAATCTGGCCTCCCTTTGCACAACAATGTACAAGGGTGGTAGGTCCAGAATCCATTTCCAACGCAAATGACGGGGAAGAAGACATTGCTCCTGTGATTGCTATACTTGCAATCCTTTGTATGGCTGCAAGTTTTGCTGTGGCTCTGGCTTGCAGCGCTTTCTACCATCATGCTATCGCTCCATAGGTTATGGTTGGACGTACTACCATCAGATAAAGCCAATGGATTAGCTTTGGGGATATCCAACAAGATTTCCCACATATTCTTCGGCAAGTCCATAAGGACAACTTTGCCTTGTGGGTAATCTTTTCCACATGTGGATTCCATGTTAGTGTCTTATCCAATAGGACGCCTAGATATTTTACCTTATCTGCAAATTCAAGTTTCACACCATGGATAGTGGGTGGAAGTATGTTTTACTCTTCTCATCCGGGTGAACGGTACTATCGTAGTTTTGTTCGGGTACGTGCTGAGATTTTCCTGCTACACCACCTACAAATGGCGTTAATTACCTGTTGGAAAAGTATCACAATATCGTCCGCACAACGCTTGTATAGCTGCAGAAATTTTAATCCAAACTATATGAAGTTCGGCGAGCAAGAAAGAAGATATCGGATCCCTTCCTCGCTACGCCTCCCCCTCTAGACATCTACCTCAGCAGCAGTACTGTCTTCCCTCAGTTACCTGCGGGCATTCGGTCGCAGCGTATTGGGATTTAAAGCAATAACACGGGCAGTGTGTGTCATTCACCAGTGACGTCATACTGCCCCGAGGCCTTGGTGATCCAGTACATTCTGTGTAAACTTTTAAATGCAACAGGTCCAGAAATTTATTTAGTTCATTACCTAACTAAGAGTATCTGACTGTATCGAAGCTCCTCGCGCCCGAAGTTGACGTATTTAAATTCTTCTTGCAAACCTATTTTAGTTTAAATCAATGTCGCCGCATTAAGGCAGACATAAAATAAAATTACATCTTTTATAAAAACATATAAAATCGCGAGTGCAGAAACCTGAAAGCATAAACACGTGAATGTTGTTCGTAATAATCAAGCATGCTCTGGATTTTTCAGCCATTGCAAGAACTTTTTCTGGTTAGTGGGTTGGGGGTATCCGCCAGGCGCTGGTGGTGGATAGAGAAACGGTCATTCCGGTCGGGTTATCCACGACGGGGTGGTTAGTGGCGGTTATACGTTGTCCCTCTATGTCTAAAACCGGATCAGGGTTGAGTAAGGCCGCTGTCGCGAATACTACTCGAATACTTTCGTCGTCCTCCCTAGAAACACCCGAGATACTCATGACCACCCACTTTCTAGGCAGTGTGGTTTTCATCACACTGGCATGGCCAGATCCTTACAACTCGCCTCCTACAGAGGAGGACTGGGCTGTGGCGGAAAATGTGGTAGAAGAATCTCGAATTTGCTGGACAATTAAAAAGTTTCTAACCGTTCAAGTCACCGGGTCCAGATGGTGTTGGTGACTATTCAGAGGGTGCATCGCTTGGAAATACGTACCTGAGCTATGGAGAGAAATAAAAATAGTCTTTATACCAAAGCCAGGGGGGCTGACTATACCCTAGCCAAATCTTTTCGGCCGATAACCTTGACCAGTTTTCTGCTGAAAACACTGGAACAGCTGTGTGACCGTTATCTTCGAGAAGTGGCCTTACCGATGTATCCACTTCACACAAATCAACATGCATACATTCCGGGGAGATTCACCGTGTCTGCCCTACACTCATTGGTGCGGCGGATAGAAAGACCATTGGACAACAAAATGTCTACTCTACTCTGGGTGTATTCTTAGATATAAAGGGAGCTTTTGATAAAGCGTCTCTCAACAGTATTGTTAATGCCCTGACTCGGTACGGCGTTGAGCCGACTCTCGTAGGATGGCTGCGCCATATGTTAGAGCAGAGGGCAGTAGAAATAAATGTGGGACATGTAGGGTCAGGGGGTTTGTGGATCGAGACTATCCCCAAGGGATCCTTCTATCACCACTTCTGTGGAACCTTGTGGTAGATGACCTTGTCCGTATGCTCAATGTGTCCAGCTACTACACAATCGCATATGCGGACGACATCCCGGTCCTAATTGATGGAAGATTCGAGGGTGTGCTCTGTAATGTAATGCAGACCGACTTACGATCTATCGAAAATTGGTGTAGGAAAGGTGGCATCTCTGTAAACCTAGGTAAAACAGAGATGGTACTCATTTCCAACAAAAGGAAAGTGGCACAACTGCAACCTCCACAATTATTTGGCACTGCTTTCAGTTTTCCGGACGATGTCAAATATCTGGGCGTTGTGTTTGACAAGAGGCTGAGCTGGAGTAGGCACGTGAAAACAAAAACTGAAAAAGCATGTATGGCTTTTTGGCAGTGTCACGCATCCTGGTTAAGACTTGGGGACTTTCCCCGAAAATTACCTTGTGGCTGTATACTGCCTTAATAAGACCCATGCTAACCTATGGCACTCTCGTCTGGTGGCTAAGGGTGAGACGAGTGGTCGCCAGGAACGAACTGTCACATGTGCAGCGCATCGCATCTCTCAGTGTAACAGGAGCAATGCGCACAACGCCTACGGCGGCAATGGAAGCACTCCTATGTCCCCCGCCCCCCCGGACTTGTTTGTGGAGGAGGCGGCGCTTCGGGCGGCTATAAGATTGCGATCCCGGGGTCTTCTGAATGTGGCGGAGGGAGGACGCAGCCACGCGAGCATCCTTTCCGAGGGCGCCGCCAAGGTGCCTCTTGGTGCCGCAAAGGGTGCTGTGCTTTCCATGTTTGCTTTCAACAGACACTACCATGTTCTTGTTGACCCCTGGGTTGACCTACAATCCTCGATCGCCATCTTTACAGCTGGATCGAAAACGAAAATGAGAACGGGGGCAGGGGTTTTCTCCTCTGACCTTGACCTCAATCTAGAACTGGCGCTGGGCAGGTTGGCGACGGTTTTTCAAGCCGAGGTGCTGGTGATCACGATGCACGGTGCCGGAGAAATTTTAGCAAGGGGCATTAAGGGACGTATTGTCCTTTATAGTGACGGTCAGGCTGCTCTTAAGGCTCTTAATAATCATCGGATCACTTCGGGCTTAGTACTTTAATGCCACACTGCCCTAGAAGCGGTCGCTATCGATAATACCTTGACACCCAAGTGGGTTAAAGGTCATAAAGGAAATCTAGGTAACGAGGCTGCCGATGAGCTGGCGGGCGGGGCTCGCGCTCCCACTTTGTGGGGCTGGAACCGGCTCTTCCTATTTCGTCGGCTACACTCAACACCCTAATAACCCAATAGACCGCCACTCTTCACGAGAATAGATGGAAGTCCATAACCACCTGCCGTCAAGCGCGTGAAGCCATCCCCAGACCATTACCGAAGACAGCAAGATATTGCCTGCAGCTTTCTCGCAGTAACCTACGTCAAGTTGTGGGACTTTTGACCGGCCACTACAAACTAAACAAAAACAGCCGACTGTGCCGGGCATGTTACCAAGAAGACGAGACGCCGGAACACATTTTATGTGACTACCCGGCGCTTGTCCAGGTTCCATGCTAAGGGAGTACTGGTCCAACATGGCCGATTTTGGCGGCGTCTTGCTTGCTGCTCTGCTTGAGCTCGCGGTCAGTTTGGGTTGGCTTGGATAGGCTGTGGGCGTGCGACGCCACCTAGGGGAGGTAGCACAATGGGCCTGGTAAAGGTGGCGTAAGGGCACGTGGTTACCACCTTCCGCAACGTAAAATCCAAAATCCAGAACTTTGCCAGGAACTTCACTCAGACCACTTACTCTGCTCGAGCTGGATAACCATGGTTCCCCTACGAAGGCCGCGCTAACTTGCTCTCCGCGGAATCTTATTGCAAGAACTGCTGTTGCGTGGGTCTTACCTGCTTTATCACGATGGCTTAGGCTGGCCGCTAGAACTAGCCTTCAAGGAGTATGGTTTGGGCACCGCTTTCTTCTTGAACTTCTTGGTTTTCCTTGCACCAGCAGGGTGTTGTTTACTCTTGGGAGCAGGTCTCCTGCTGGTCGATGCTGTGGGTGTGGTAGTCTTACTTCCCGTAACTCTAGCCTGGGCCACCGACAGCGGTTCAGTCCTTTCCTCCGAAGGCCCAGGCTCTGTAGCACTATCCGAGTTGCCCTTAGAACCGGGTGGATTAGTGTCTCCACTCCTGGTCTTCTGCCAGAAATGGACCCGCCCAAAACCGAAATACGGGCGGAACTCCAAATCCTTCAAGACTTTCAACGACGCCTCGTCAATAGCGTAGGTCTAGGACTGCCCCGGCCCGGACTCTTCCCTATGTAGTACCACCCATTCTCCGATAAAGAGTGAGTGGTTCATAGTTCTTAGTCGTGCTAAGACTATATCCGGAGTAAGTTTTTTATTCCATCATCCGGAATGTATACCATGCATATATGCGGCTTGGGTATATCCTGCCTAAGGACCGCCTTGATTCTAGCACCTTCCCAAAGCTTGATGAGGTTGTCGACAACACTTACCAACCATTTGGCGTTTCCTTTATCGGCACAGGTGATAAGATGCCATCCTGGCCGAAGAGAGCAACTTCCAAATCTTACTTGCGAAGATTCTGCCCCCTTATTATTGAACATTGAGCAGCTCCAGCTCTTCGCTGCTAAAGTCGATAGTCGGGGTGGATGATTCCCACCCTTATACCAGAAGCAACAGCTCTGTATGAGACCGACCCCTGTTGAGTTTTCGGCCTCTTGGCCGCCTACTCCTGGGTAGACTCCGATCTTGGGCACTTGCTTCCGCCTGCAGTATCGGTGTTACCACGTACAGCTCGACGACGCTCTATCGCTTCCAAGCCCTGTAGAGTGTTATCATAAGAGAGACCCCCAGAGCTCCCGAAAGGGATGGTGCAGACTCCTGGTACAGACCATTAGCTAAGACACCATAGCTCGGTCAGGAGATTTTTTATTGACCTTTACTGGTCTAGACCGCGGTGTTCTGCTTACACAGTGGTACCTCGAGTAGAGCGGGGTAATTATAGCCCGCACTGCGATCGTCAGCAGGAAAAGGCTATGCCTAAAAGACTGAGTTGCGCTTAGCATGCTGTGGGATTGTCCATAGGAAACCTATGGAATGCTCCCTCACCACCTTGCAATATGTTACTATAAGAATCAATGTTAATTCACGTTTTCCGTTTACCTAACAAAAACCTTTTTTTAAAAAACACAAGGTCAACTGTTTTGATCGCTCTTTTTTCACGTTCTATTGTGTGTGTGTGAATGCACTTTGATGATGTGGATTTACATCATCAAAGTGCATTCACACGCCTGGTGTACGGACTACGGCATCTGCGTTCCCACAGCGAGGCGCTAGCGGAGTCCCAAGTCCGCACGGTATCTAGACCTCCGTACGAGCTAGGACTGTTTTGACACGAAATTCGGTCACGGGCACGCGACGCGTGGAGAGTCCCCTTCGTGTGGCACCTGGCCACGGAGAGAATTCAAATTTCCAAGTCGGCATTCTCATCGACCAATCAAAAGACATCAAATAGGCGTGGCCAAGGTGAAAGGCAGGCGTGGATAAAAAGTACTTTGAGAGTCCTATGCTATTTCTTATGGGTTTTTGTGCTAGATTCAGCGTAGCTATCCTACTTACAAGCAATTGATTGGAACAACATTTCGACATAAACAAGGGAATTGAGAATCTACTCGCGATTGGGCATGCCCAAATTCAAAAAAATATTTTTACATTTAATCCTTTGACGGCAACTATAAAGGTCAAATGCGCAAGACCAAAAGGTAGCGGCATCTTTATCGCATATCGCCAAGGGTGTAAGCTTTGTCCGCTCCGTGGCGGATTACGGTGGCACTGCAGTATCAATCGCGATTTGTTTCTGTTTTACATTTTTATTTTCGGGTTAGACGGTCTTGTAAACTAACGTTATATAAAAATAATTGTGAAAAATGAGTAGGTAATGTTAAAGATAATTTTACTCTGGTACCTACTGCATGACTATGACCCAGAATATTTTCTCATTATTATGAGTCGTATCAAAATTACCAAATGTTTATGAAATACTTTTTATTTTAAATATGTTTCTTATCTCAATTAAATAATCTAAATCTATATTTATTATAGTGTTTCAACCGCAACAATAAAAAAATATTAGAAAAGTTAGAAAGTTTATAGTTATCGAAATCAAGTCTAGGTAAAGTTGTTTTCTTGTAACATTATTGAAATCCGAATCATAGGATCATGATCTAAGGATCACGATTTAAAGTTTTGAGCGAAAGTATATTGTTTAGTGATGTGAAGTTTTATCGAGGTTATGAATCGCCGTCTTTTTAAGTAGGTTGTTCTTGGACTAGCCCAATGGCGCGTGTTTTACATGTCTTCTTCTCTTGCGCGAAATTTTGCAGGCATTTTTGAGAATGTCGCCTCTCCCTACTGACTGTAATATTTCCTTCAAAATTCATTGTGTTCAACATTCTCTTTGGTGAGAAACTTGAGTAAAACACGTTGTGTAGTAGAAAAAGGTCTACCTACGTTGTACATGTAGAAAGAAATTATAAAATGTATGTTTCATACCTATATAAATTGTATACTGTTGATGTATTAAAAAAATCTTATGTACGCGAGCACATCAAGAGATCAAGAACACATCGGTCGCATAAAACGCGACTATAGTATAGATTATTCCATTAACTATTTTTGTTGTTGGATATCAAAATGCTATCAATATCTTGGTGGAATATAGTATGACGAGACAAGTCACTTGCTCAACAAATACATACTCTGGTGCACAGACTTCTATAATGCTGTGGAAAAGTTTGAATATTTTACTTTTTAGCGTATGTTGTGTTTTCTCTGAAAAAGTGCCTCATGTAACAACGGCGTTAGGAAAGATCAACGGCGTTTATGAAAAATCTTATAGTGGTAAAACATTTTCTGCTTTTTATGGAATACCATTCGCTAAACCACCAGTTGGAGATTTGCGTTTTCAAGTGAGTTATTTTCTAGAAATGTAATTAAATGAATAATTCATGTAGTAGGAGACTTTCTTTCCATTCTTGCCCAATTGATTAAATTTTGTAAAATAAAACTCCTGAGTTAGTGGCCACATTTATTTTATTTTGAAACATTAGTTTAAGACTTTACAAATAGTTATAATTTTTCTTAAAGTTTTTATCGAAACATCCATCTTTTTCAAAAGAATTTAAATTTTATTTATATTTTGTTGTTTCTTTTTGTTTTTAATTTAAAATTTAAATATAATAATATTACCAAATAAATGCTTTTCTGCTATAACTGTAATGTTAATATGAGGAAATTTTCGCATGTCGGATTTGAATCAGGCACCTTCCGCTTGCCGGGCGGACACTCTACCAGTTGAGCTAACTAACAAATCTGACACGAGATAAAATTTTTAACATAGAAAATTGCCGCGTATTAAAATTACAGTTATAGCAGAAAAGCATTTATTTAATGATTGACTGTAAGAAAATGGCAATGTTGCATATTTGCCGTCCTGCCGGCTTCCTAAGATCTGTATTTGAGACATTTCAAATTGTGTTAACCAGACACCTCGTTAGCTCAACTGGTAGAGTGTCCGCCCGGCAAACGGAAGGTGCCTGGTACAAATCCGACACGAGGTAAACTTTTTAACATAGAAAATTTCCTCATATTAAAATTACAGTTACAACAGAAAAGCATTTATGTAATGATTTCATACTGTAAGAAAATTGCAATATTGCATAATATTAGTACAACATTTTATCAATTATTTTGAATGTCTAGTCAACTGGAATTTATAAAGATATACAATATCACAACAGTTTAAAATCAAGTGTAGCAACGAAATGTATAAAAAATATAAAATGTTAATAAAAAAAGCGTAGTAATAATATATTTAAGTTTTAAATTACGATAATAAATAATTGTAAAAAAAAATAAACAGCAAAAATAGTTATTTGTATCACTAGTGCCTAGTGCATCACTGTATACTAGTTTTACGAGTATGAGCACGGTTTGCAACCGAGGCCCCACAAGTGCGAATACTGGCAAAAGAGTTTCTGGCCGTATGTTACAGATTATTTTTTGCGCCGACAAATCTTAATTTTCCTGAAAATAATAGAAAGAATTGACGCTAGGGAGTTAACAGTACAGGTTGGCAATGCGTGTTACATATGAATTTTGAATTTGAAATCAAGGTTAAGTTACCTTAGTATTTTAACGTTTTAATTTTCTTGGTAGTTTTGATACATATTCAACAACAATAATAGCAATGGAAACTTCAGCTCATACTACAGAGGTTGTGCAACAAGTTATTAACAATTTTACCTGTAAAATCTTCCGAAAATTGAATTGGAAAGAATATGAATTGATTAAGAAATTGTGTAACGAAAATTCTGTCATCTGTTATTGTCTGTCATCGAATCTACAATTAATCATAGAAATGTTAGTAATTCGAATATGTATACGTTGCCATCCTTTAGTGATCTTTTTGCCGGCGTAGGCCGGAGAATGGTATGTTTCCGGCCGATTTAAAGTAGGTAATGCAAAATCAGTGTTTCTGGACGGAGGCCGAAAAAAACTTTGGCTTATTTGTAAAAAGAATTTAGACCCACCGTCGTTCAATGGTATAACATAGGTACTAGCCGACCGAACGCTTTTGCGGCAACTCTACAGTCCGTAATATTTTTAATGCGCACATTGGTGAAATTGAGGAAATGTGTAAAAAATACTTGCAATTAAAAATTATATAATTATTAAGAAAACATAATAAAGAATGAGTACCAATTAATTAATCGTATAAAAGAAGAGAAGAATTAAAAATTATTTTAAATTTTGATATCGTATGTTTTCTTATAAGTTCGTATGTTGGAGATGTTTATGTTTGCTCAATATGATTTATTAGATTTTAAACAACTTCTAATGGTAATTACATTTTTTTTTAGCAAACTCTTAACTTTTGTAAGCTATCCCAGTCCTTTAATAAGGCAATTTCCTCAGGGTCTTCTATTCACATCCTAAACGGCTATTACCCTCCCTTGAATATGTGTGTTCCACATCTGGAAATGGTAGCAAACTTTAAATCAGACCTATGTATATACAGTTAAAATTATATTCGTAGAAAAAATCAAATACTCCACGCATACTTACGTTCCTTATTCTATATCTACAGAGAGCAACAGTGCTTCAGTAATCTATACTACAGTGTGTATTTCTGTGAATAGTTTAAAGTTACCTAAGTGCAGTGTAGTGCTTCAGTAATCTATACAACAGTGTGTATTTCTGTGACTAGTTTTAAAGTTACATAAAAATGACATCTTCCGATTTGGTCAATGGTTTGGTGGACAAAATTCTCCAAAAATATATATATAAGGACAGGAAATTAAGGACAGCGATTAAAAGTTTATACGATGGAAATAAAAGCTACGTGAGGAAGAACAACATGCAATCGGAGATATTCGAAACCAATAATGGACTAAGACAAGGTGGTGTGATGAGCCCGACATTATTCATTTTAGCCATGGACGACGTTATACGAGCCGTAGAAAGTAGAACGAGTGCAGTGCACATAGGTTATAAGAACTTGAAAACAGTGGAACTGTCAGTATGCGCATTCGCCGATGATCTTATGATCTGTGCCGCTAAAGAGCGGGAACTCCAAGAAAAACTAAAAATCTGGGAAGAAGAATTAAGTAAGAAGAAGATGAAAATTAACACAGACAAAACTAAAGTGATGGTGATAGGAAAGGAAAACAAAACAATCAGCATAGAAATCAATAACGAGCAAGTAGAACAGGTTAATGTTTTTAAGTATTTGGGAGTGTTACTAGATAGGGAAGGAAACATGGAAAGCGAAATCAATGAAAGAATATCTAATGCCGCACGCACTTATCACAGCCTTAACAAACCGTTCATTCGAAAGAAAGAAATAAGTAAAAATACGAAAATGACCATATACAAAACCATATTTAGACCGATTTTAATCTATGGTAGTGAAAGTTGGGTACTGAATAAATCACTGTATAGTAGAATCCAAGCTATAGATATGAAGTATCTGAGAGCAGTCAAAGGAATAACCAGATTGGACAAACAAAGGAACGAAGCAGTGAGAGAAGAACTCGAAGTAGTGTCAATCGAAAAAGCTATTGAAAGAAACAGGTTAAAATGGTTTGAGCATTTAAACCGAATGAACGACAGGAGCCAGGTTAACCAGATATGGGAAGCCAGGGTACAACACAGGAGGTAGCAAAAATTTTAGAAAAGCGAGGGAAGACATGGGCAGATGCTAAGAGTATATCTAAGGACAAATCAAATTGGAGAACATTTGTGTACGATATATAAAAGAAATAGCTTAATTTGTAATAACAAATAACCTTTAACCTCACACCTTCGGGTATAAGAGGTTCTAGATTATATATGTACCTATATATATATAAACCTAAAGAAAAGATACATGCATTAAAACCCCATTGTAAAAACGAGTAAAAATATATAATTACAAGGTCTCTAGTCTGCATGTCTTGATAAAATAATATTAAAATAAAATAATGTTCCCAGAAGGCGAAAAAAACCTTCTGAAAATAAACAATTTTTGGAAAAAAAAAACAATCCCTGTTTTTTTTTTAAATTGTATATTTTAAAGAAAAAAAAAAAAAACGAACACATTTTTATTTTACTTTCATCACCATACATCTACTATAAGGAATGAGATTTTCTATGGGTAAGTATTCGGTCTGCCTAATAAAATGAAATTTCTTTAGAGATCAATATTTCGCCACTTAGTTTTGTGACTTCGTCAGGAGGCGAGCATTATAAATAAAATAATAATAAAATAAAATAAAAATCTTATTGATTTTTCAACAAAATTTACTGTTTAATGTAATTTACATATTTAATTTCTATTATTGTGTTCTAATTCTTGCCTCCTGACAAAATATAATTTTATTAGACATACTGAACTTTAGGTGCGCAAAATTCAGTAATAAAATTTAAGATTACGTAAAATCAATTCTCTAAATCTGCTAAAATCTGCTGGTGAAACGTCTAGAGAATTTTCAATTATTTAATTGAGGCAATGAGAAAATATTCCACTTCATCCTATTTTTAAGTTAGTTCAAATTTTAGATAAATTATTTGTCAGTAATCATGATAATACGATGACCAATATTAAAATGGTATCAATACTTTTAATGATATAATTATTTCCGTCGTACATAAACACACGATAGCAAATGTTTAAGAATAAGTGACAGAATAAGTTTCCAAACATGTACTAATCTGCTAGTTAATTGCTTTTCTTATCGAAAAGTTCAAAGATTAATTTAAAAATATGTACGTCTCCAATCTCTTTTGCTGTTTGCAATGCAAAAAATTTATAAACGCTACAATCATTTCAAAAACTTACGTTCCATCATAGATGCATTATAAACGTAATAGATTACACTTTTATTTATTTTAAAAACTATCAAAATAATACAAATTCAAAATTGAAAACTAAGATGATTATTACATGAACAGACAATCGTCCTCAAAGAATAGATTGAAGCCGTGAAACAAAAATCATTTGTAGGAGATAAAAGGCTGACGGATGGCAATGTAGTTTGTTTAGCCTATACAGGTATGCATTAGAGAGATACCTGCACGCGTAAGTAGAAATGTAATCTATTAATAATCGGCAATTACCTTACCCAACGATGCGAGAGGTAATAATAAAGACGGGCATCATAGGCATCGGCATCGTCACATCGCAAGCATCGTACGATACTTACTTGTAAGTAATCATTTATGTAGAGTACAATAAAGGTGCGTTAAAAATTGTAATATATTGGGTAAAGTATATACCACAAACAAGGAAAGCGAATAGAAATGTTGAATGCTTGAGGGTGACAGCAGTATGTATGTACAGCAGTATTTTTTTCTAATGCCTCCCCCTTGGGACGACGAAATATCGATACTATTTTCCGTATAGCAAGGCCAGGTAAGTACCTATACTTCGGCTCAGCTCGGTTTCACAGGTAGTAAAAGAGCAAAGAACTACTTGTGTATATCTTGAAATCTAACTTCTGCCTGAACGATTAACGTATCTCAAATTTCGTTAAAAATTTGTTTATATTCTTGTATTTCCGATTGATTGGAAAATCTATGTCTTTTCTGACTGGGTTCTTTGTCAAAATATAAGTAATTATATATATCATTAAAACGACGAGTATTATTTCTTTATTCTTGTAAAGTTTGAATAAGAGCTAACAAACGATTCCACGTAAAAGTGATGTCAGTTATTCTGCACTATTGAAAATGTAATCGCATACGTGCGAACTGCGAACGTTTTACAAACGACAACGTATCACAACTTGTCGATCTCACCGGAGCCAAGCCTCCGTCCCATCCATTATCGCCGTACAAAGTATACGTGATGGTATAAATCATCGGCGCGGAGCCACACTTGCGGCTAGCCTCCTTGCTTGCTTTTATAATATGCGTGCAGTAAAATTTCATGCATTATTGGAAATTTGTTTGCATTCTCAAATGAAGTAATGAATAAATATAGATACTATTTATTATAAATTCTTTGTCAAAATTGCTTTGTTTTAGTATATAGCCTAAACATTGTTTTAATACATAATAAACACCATTTATTTTATTAAAAATAACAGGGGAGGCTTAGCCTCCCCTGACGAGCCGCCACCGTTCGCAGGGGGTGGATAGGGAAACGGCCATTCCGGTCGGATTATCCACGACGGGATGGTTAGCGGCGGTTATACGTTGTCCCTCTCTGTCTAAAACCGGAGCGGGGTTGTGCCGGTTGTGACCGTCTAGGGTGCAACCGCTATACCATGTGTCCCCCGTTGTCTGTGGACATGTCTCGCGGACGGGTTGCATGGGGGAGCTCTTAGAGGACAAGAGGACTAACCCTCAATAAAAAGCTCTCCAGATGAGTGGTGACAGCTCACTTGTTTGTAATATTGTCACTCTCGTGTTTGTGCCGTGCGAGGCGACCCGTGATGGTGGATGAGAGGATCCTGGTAGTTGAGCTGCCTCCGGGACGGGGTTAGTTTCCTGAAGGTCGGCGACACACTGCTTTGGCCTGGATTTCATCTAGACGGGAGGTCAGGGACTAACCCAACCCTGATCAGTCGGCTGTGTTGTCGGGTCACATCGCCGACAGGGTGAGCTTTCCGGGTTGTGGCTGGCGTGCCGGAGCCCTGCGACACGGACACGCCTGGCACGGGCGTTGTCCGCTGCTGCGGGTGCCTTCGTTGTATGCTGACCCTTCCTGGGAAGCTATATCGGACTGGTAGCCCTGGCGTTCTTTGAACGTTCCCTTGTTGGACTGCGTGGCGGGTGGCGAGCCAGAAAGATGAATACATGCAACAACCGGCATTAAACCACGTGTTACAAGTGTCACCCCTATAGGGAGTGCGTGCTCGGATGCCCCCGCAGCTGCAGCGGCAAATAGAAGAGCGCTGCGCGGAAAAGGAGAGCGACGGCTAACGCCGCTGCAGCCGCGTCTAGTACCTCTGGTGCTGTCCCATCTCTTACCCCCGAGTGTTCTGCTTCCAAGGCGGACCCTGGTAAGGCTGGAGTTCAGAAGGTGACCCCCGCGACGACTTCTACTTCAACCCCAAGCCCAAGGGCAACCGCAGTCAAAGAAGCGCCCTCGTTCGGATGGGAGCGCAGGAACGCCGCCTAGCAAAGGTGCTGCGGACTGGCTAAAGTTGCACGATTGCCGACTAAGGTTCTCCTTTCGAGGCAACGTGCATGTAAAGCTGCAGAAGGCTGAGGCCGATACGACCTTTACCTCCACGGCTACCACTTCGGAGTGTGAGATGTTCTTATTGACCCTAAGGTCGAACTACAATCCTCGATTGCCATCCTTATAGATGGATCGAAAACGAAAATGGGGACGAGGCCAGAAGTTTTCTCCTCGGACCTTGACCTCAATCTAGAACTGGCGCTGGGCAAGTTTGCCACGGTTTTTCAAGCCGAGGTGTTGGCGATCCTGCACGGCGCCGGAGAAATTTTAACAAACGGCATTAGGGGACGGCGTATTGTCCTTCATAGCGACAGTCAGGCTGCTCTTAACGCTCTTAATAATCATAGGATCACTTCGGGCTTAGTACTTCAGTGTCACAATCCCCTAGCAGCGGTCGCTATCGATAATGCCTCTACACTCAGAGGGTTAAAGATCATAAAGGAAACCTAGATAATGAGGCTGTTGATGGGCTCGCGCTCCCACTTTGTGGGGCCGGAACCAGCTCTTCCTATTTCGTCGGCTACACTCAACACCATGATAACGCAATGGACTGCCACTCTTCATGAGAAAAGATGGAAATCCATAACCACCTGTCGTCAAGCGCGTGAGGCCATCCCCAGGCCGTCACCAAAGACAGCAAAATATTGCCTGCAGCTTTCGCGCAGTAACCTACGTCAACTTGTGGGGCTTTTGACCGGCTGCAAGTTAAACAAACACATGCACTGTATGGGTTTGGCTATCAGCCCATTATGCCGGGCATGCTACCAAGAAGACGAGACGCCGGAACACATTTTATATGATTGTCCGGCGCTTGTCCAACTTCCATTCTGGGGGAGTACTGGCCCAGTATGGCCGATTTTTGTGGCGCCTTGCCTGCTGTTCTGCTCGAGCTCTCGCTCAGTTTGGGCTGGCTCGGGTAGGCTGTGGGCGAGCGACGCCACCTAGGGGAGGTAGCACAATGGGCCCGGTAAGTATGGCCTAAGTGCACGTGTTAACCACCTTCCCCGACCTAGAATCCAGACTCAAATAGTACAACGATAAAAAAAAAGATACGGCTACTTAACATGTATAGAACTGTTAGTAATTAATACCATCCTATTAAAACTATTAGAATATTGATCAGGCTAGCTTCTGCTGCAAAAAGCAAAGGATAAAAGAGAAACCACGATAAACAAAAGAATGATCAGTGAACGTATCAGATTAGTAATATATGAACAAGTTCTTAATAAAACAAAATGTTAGTTTTACACAATAACTTATTGTTAGCTATAACTATAAGATAATTATAATTATCTCGGTCTATTGTTTAATGTAAGATCTGGTTTAAATATACATACTTAAAATACTCCAGAGACAAATTACAATTAAATAAAAATCCTAAATATAACATTGTTGGGCCTATATCAATCAATATTTACCATTAAAGCAGGTTAAGTAATTTCTTATGAATATATATCTGTGAACTAAAATTTGTTTGTGTAAATTGCCAGTTACACGTAAAAACATTACATTTATCATTAAACGGCGGCCTTCTGTTTTATCTTTCTATCTTCCATATGTGTCACTTAACGAAAAGACACTGCAGTTCGGATCCCTTTTTAGGAGACAAACGATTTCTGAGCGCAATTCAGGTGGGCCCATTCAATGCACGTCCTATGTAACTGAGGTTAATTTTATGACGTGCAATAAAAGCCCATCAGCATCGGTTTTATCAGGCACATTGATCTATGGATCGTAAACTAAACCTAGGGTAAATATATAATATATGTAAATCATATCTGCTACCTGCGAATCCGAAAATAGCCTAAGCTCACGGCTTAGAGAGTGTGGTAGAAAGTATAGATAGATGGTCGCAAGTGGGAGACATTAGAAATGAAGACTGCTGTACACTTGTATCACCTATTTTGTAACGCGCTGGAGTTGTACTATGCCTCTCAAAAGTAGCGACTCAGTCTGAGTGGGAGGTAAAGATAGAGAGAGAAGGGTATATACTATAAGTGAACTGTGCGAGTCTAACGTGCGCACTATAACATAAACAAAACACTTGTGGTGTCGTCCCTCGGCATGATGTTTAGATGATAAAAAGTTGAAGAAAAATAAAGTAAGATAAATACGGGAATTTAAACTGGTGGAAATAAGCCCTGCATCTTAGACATAGGATTTACATTTTTGGAAAGAGTATATGTTAGAATAGTTTTGTTATTTATATCGTAATAATGTAATCTTGCTTTGACTTTAATCAATATTTCAGTGAAAATCTAGATATATTATACCTTCGGGCGGCGGCGAATGTATAGTATCGCTGCAAGCTGCAATCACACGTACCTATTCTAAATCTGGTGCCAATAAGCGCATCCACACTACCGGAGGGTTAAATGAATGAGAAATATTTTGTATTTAGCGCCGGTAATTCAAACTCTTAATAAAGTTCCTAATAAAACTTATTAGCTGAATAATTAAAATAACTGTACATTTCTCTTATAAGTATATGAAAATATGACCTAAATTGTTATTAGAAACCCTTATTAGCAGATTGAAATACCGGCTCTTATTGAAAGGAAAAGAAATTATAATATTCCTTATATAGAATTAAATCTAAGACATCCTGGAAACAGAATTTTGTGTTAGAATTTATTTGGTAACTGATATTATGTAAACACCGGAGATGAATTTATGCAAAGACGACCTCTTATTCAATATTATCGTTACTAGAAAACTTAATGGATCTAACACCAGCTATTATTATTTTATCACTTCAAGAGTTCAAAATACGACATACACATTTCACTAATTATAATGAAAATAATAAATTTCCGAAAAAATATTTTCACGTTAGAATCGCAACATGTCCACAATTAAAAAAAAAACCTCATTATTTTACTAATTGACGGAGGTGACCGGCGCTTCACCAGCACTATAAAGAGACAAAAATAATATCACATAGGAAACATCAAACTTAAATAATTAGCCAGAATCACTCACATAAAACATTTATAAAGAAAACTTGGTATACAAATATTATATATACGGTCAAGAGAATTTTGAAGAACAAACATTAGAATAAAAGGAATAATAAATGGACACCAAGAGATATCCTGAATGTAAGTAAGTACTGCTACGATATCAATACATCAAAAATATTTAAAAAGAAATACAATTCTAAATCCAACTCTGCGCATAGGTACCTATGCGCAGAGTTGGATGTAATCGTATTGCAGAATACGATTAGGATTATTATAATCGTGAACGTTATAATTGATTATAAGGCAAATGATTATAATTATAATTACAAGTAGGATTACCAGAATATTCGTATTCACGTATTCGCGTAATTATATTCCCAATAGAAAAAAATAAAATAAAATAAAATAACAAATAAATTTAATATTGGAAGTCTTTGGTTTGAACACAGTCTTGGAATTAAAAGTGTTTCAATACAATACTTTTACATAAATAAACAAATAACTAAAAATAAACTAAATCATTACTTAAAAGATACCAATATTAACCTTGTAAAACTAACCGGGGTTAGCCACGTAACCCCTAGCAACGTTAATATTGAATGGGTAGTCTTTTTGCGTTAGTGGTCCAGGGTTAAGGAGGATTATATATCCTCCCTGAGTATATAAGTGTACCTCATATTTATTTTTTTTCCACAACTCCCAATGTTCTTTAAAAATGGCGGGTATAAAAAATTCCGCTGATGTTAAGTTAATAATTAAGTATATCCACCGACATCTTCGACATCCATCAAAATCTAGGTAGGTATGTCGTTTCTGAAGCCGATAAACAAATCCTCAAATTTATTATGAGGTTTTTTCCTATCGTCGCACTTCCTAACGTTAGCAGGAATTTTTATATTACAGCAGAATTATTTTCTGCTGGCGGAAGCTCCGCCTACTCCGCATGTAACGTTATCAGCTCGAAGAAGCGGGCGGAGCCGGGTTAATGCTGGGGTACAGTAATGCACATATACATATTACAATAAAAACTGAATTTCGGATTTTGTACGAATCGCGAAGATAGTGGCTGTGTTCTCACGTGCGAGTTAGAAAATTGCTCTAAATTTATTCGAGTGTGTCTCACTCCATTGAGGATGCTCTTTTGCGATCCGCCATGTTAAAATACTTCACCCGTACATAATACACTCCGCCAAAAAAGTATCGCATAATTTAGTTTTGAATCATAAAAGTATCGCATAATCTTTGTTTGTAGCATAAAGTTGTAAATATACTTTAATGCGCTCTAAGATATAATTTCTATGATTGTTTAAATAAAATACAGGCCAAATAAAAACAAGAACTCATACTTGAGATTTTTATTAAAACAAGAAATTATAATTTTGGAAAGAAAAATGTCATAACAGTAGCTTTTAATACTGAGTATTGCCACCTCTGGCTCTTATGACCGCTCGCATACGGTTTGGCAGAGATTCGATTAACCTCCGTATATAAGCCTGATCCAAATTCTCCCACTCGTCACGGAGAGCATTTGCTAGTCCATGCAGGTCCGCTGGGGCAACATTTTGGGTTCGTATCCGTCTGTGAAGGAGGTCCCACACGTGCTCGATAGGGTTCATGTCCGGACTTACCGCAGCCTAATCTAAAACTGGAATACCAACATCGTTAAGGTATTCCTGGAAGATTATTGCAACATGCGGTCGTGCATTATCGTGCATTAACATGAATTCGTTTCCTATAATTGGCGCATATGGTACTACATGTTCTTCTAAAATGTCCGTTATATACCTGTGGGCAGTCAGTGTACCTCTGTCTACTGGTACTAACTCTGTACGACCTGTGAAACAGATGCCTCCCCAAACCATAATAGAGCCACCAGCGAAATTAGGTCTAGGTCTGATATTACACTGCGAATAGCGCTCACCGTCTCGTCTGTACACTGAGATACGCCTATCTGAGGTGTAAAGACCAAATCTTGACTCATCTGTGAAGAGTATATTGGCCCAGTCATTAATGTTCCAATTTACATGTTCTCTGGCAAACCTTAAGCGAGCCACTCGGTGGTTCCTAGTGAGACGAGGGGCTGTTACAGCTACTCTAGCTCTTAATCCACTCTGTCGTAACCTATTCCGAATAGTTTGAGTACTCACACGAGTATTTCTGACTCTAGCCAAGTCGTTCTGCAATTGTCTTGCAGTTACATGTCTTCGACGTAATGCTTATAGTAGTAAATAGCGGTCATCTTGGCGAGTAGAACATCTTGGACGACCTGGTACAGGTCTTCTACTGTAAATGCCTGTTTCCCTATATCTGGCTACGGCTCTAGAAACACTTGACTGATTGATGTTCATCAAATTAGCAAAGTATGCTTGAGATCGTCCATCTTCGATTAAAGCAACTATAGCAGCCACTTGTTCTGAAGTTAAATTGCTCATTTTAGTTTTAAAAGCGTTGGTACAGAACTCTGACTTCGCACTTTAAAATTTGTCCGTATAGGAAGACTTTCAATAAACAACTGAACAAACCTTACACATATGCATTTTTCTAAATGTGTTCTTTTAGGAAAAAAAATAAAGTAAAAACGCTAAGTTCCATTATTTTGTTAGTGTTTTTATAGTTCACATACACGAGGCAAACTTTTTGTGAACGTATAAAAATATCTTGGTTCATAAATGCCCTTTTTTAGTTTATGCGATACTTTTTTGGCGGAGTGTATTACCCGCCATTTTTTAAGTACATTGGGAGTTGTGAGAGAAAAGATATTTGTGATTTTCATAAGTTTGAGGGTTTATTTATCGGCTTCAGAAACGACAATACTTAAATTTTTAAAAATGTCGAAGATGTCGGCGGTTTAATTATTACAGTCATGCCGTCCTACCGATACACTTCATAACATTAACGAATTTTTTTTTATAAATAGTACCCGCCATGCATTGAATTTTTCCAAGTGCTCCTGACGATGCCGCGAACACATGTGCACGATTATAAGTACTAGTGATGTACTTCGTTATGCGTCAAACGCGTATGCGTGCCTATACTCACACGATTCCGAACTTACTCATGCAGGTCTCGAGTACGAATAACAAATACATAGATATTATTATTTACCGTTTGTATTGTCGGCCAACAAACGAAAACATTTTTTTCGACAGGAACCAGAACCAGTTTCACCATGGTCAGGAATATGGATTGCAAATTCGTCGGAAATAACGTGTGCCCAAGTAAATCATGTTTCAGTTCCGGAAGGAGGTGGTTACGTAGGTATGGACAAGAGATGTTGTTGATAAATGTACGTTAACTACAAATACTACTTTTTTTCTGCTAGGTGATGAAGACTGTCTGTACTTAAATGTATTTGTACCTGGAGAACAGTGTAACCACCTAAAATCGTTAGATGTTGTCGTGCACATACATGGAGGTGCTTTGATGTTCGGTTCTTCAAATAGCTATACCGGACCACATTATTTAATGGATCGAGATATTATTTTAGTGACGATGAACTATCGTCTGGGAGCTTTAGGTATTTCTAAGCATAAGTATTATTAGATACATTGAACATTAGATGAGATTAGGATTGGGGCGGCGCCAAAGGCCCGTTTCACCGCGACTTTTTCGGATCTATTGTGATTCCCTTGTTTCTAGAACACGTGCTCTAATTTTGCATTCTTAATTAAATATATTACTTTTGAAAGCGGTTGCTTCACGTTCTGGGACTTCTCGGATTCCAGTAGTACAAACTTTGTCATTGCCAAGCCATCGCGTTGGCATAGAGCATGAACGGGGTTTCCTCTTCGTCCTCTTCGGCAGAATCTAAAAATAGCATTCTCCGTCAGGTCTATGGTATGCATAGGTCTATTTAGTCCACAGTGGTCAGTTAGTATACCTACTATCATTTTAACGGTCTCCTGTCTTTATTGAGTAGGTGCTTTTACAAATTTAGATCTTTGGTTTAGACTGTTTAATATAAAAGTGAAGATTGAATTAACAAGGTTATGGGTAAAGGAGGAGATAGGGAAATTAAAAGCAGTAGGAATCGTGCAAGATTCTCATAAAGAATATGCTAGTCGGATTTTTATTGCAAAAAAGAACAAGTACCCAATGTTGTTGATCGATGATCACTAGATCGACTGGGGGGAAAATACTTCTTTACTTCATTAGATATAAAATGGGGATATTGTCAAATGATGAGCGGGCATTATCAATTCATCGGGCTAGAGGGAGTGAATTTAATGTTGAATCCGAAGAAATGTTCCATGTTTTGTAAATCGATGGATATCTTCGAATAGCAGGAGGAAGGATTGAATCTGGAGTTGCCAAAGCGAGGTGATTAAAGCTTTCCCCGTTCCTAGTAGTGTGCACCAGGTGAACAAATCTATGGGATTAATGTCATACTTAAGGAGATCTATTAGGAAATATGGTCTCATAAGTAAACTTTAAAAAATCTATTAAAACAAAGTGAACTCTGGAAATGGGCTGATTAGGGAAAAATTCTAAAAAGACTGTTAATTGAAAGATCAATTTTGAATTTATATTCACAAACAGTGCCTATAGAAGTACACATCGATGTACGCGTGCGGACAGATTACCAAGAAAGATGCTTCATACTATTTCATCGATTTGGAAACTTTGGCAGTGGTATGGGTACATGATAAATTATGTTCAAATTTAATTAGAAAAAAAATTAAGGTCATAACTCAAAGTAGATATAAACGCAATATGAATTAAATTGACAGAGAGCATGGTTCCATAAACCGTCCAGTCCACCGCGATCACTAGACCCTATTATAGAGCAGATACCGTCTTAAAGTTCATCCATTAAGTTCAGGTGTTTGAGGTAGCTCAGAATCTTTTTGAATGAGATCGGTTTCAGGTCTTCTGTCAAAGGTCAATCTTCCCAAAGATGACATATCTGATTCTCGTCGCAGCGGGGGAATTGCAGAAAATGTGCGCATCTGTCTCTTGGTCCTCTAAACACAGCGGCATTCAGTCTCATCAATACGATTCTGTGTAGATGTTTTCTGAGCCTGCAGTGATCTGCAAAAACAGAAAAAAGTATTTTGAGACTTTTACGGCCAAGCTCAAGTAATTCTTTAGTTTTGGGTTTGGTGAAAACTAGAATAATTATTCGAATGTTGGAGCACTTTCTAATTTGCCCAGACATTGATATGTTGTTTAGCTACCTTACGTGCCATGCTAATGAAAGGTTCTGGTCTCTATAGAATTGCTGCGTAGCATCCTTTGTCGCAAGAGTATTTGTTTCCTCATTTCCATGAATGAGTGCATTCACTCATTACCCAGATTAGGGATAATTCATTAGCTGTGTGCTTTTAATACCGCCTGACAGTAAATACATTTTTTTATTGATTTGTGTCTGATGCTTTCTATCTAAAATCCACGTACTAGAGGGATTTTAGATAGAAAGCATCAGACACAAATCAATAAAAATTTTCATTTACTGTCAGGCGGTATTAAAAGCACACAGTTAATAAATTACCTATCCCTAATCTGCGTAATGAGTGAATGCACTCATCTGCATCTCAGTGGCGTAGATTTTAGCCTGAGATATCGATATGTATTGTCTAAGGCTGTCATATTTTATCTTGGACTTCCAATCGTCCGTAAGCTGGTTTACGGAGTGTCTGTCTGCGCCAGGGTTTCTTGTTGCATTTCCATTCGTTTCTGTTTGAAAAGAAGGTAGTGAATTGATCATTGGTCGAGTATACATACACATGTCCGATGGCATTCCCAGCGTGCTGTCAAAAGTCACTGATTTCAGAACCTTGTTAGCCAAATAAATATCAATATGTGACAATTGATTCGCAAATGCCTTAGACGAACTGTAATTAATCTAGACCTCACTTTCCACAACAATGTGCAAAGATAGGACCAGAAGATATCGTAATGCAAATGACTAGGAAAAAGACATTGCTCTTGTGATTGCTGTACTTGGGCTGCTGGTTTTAAAATCGATTTTTCAGAATTAGTTTTGGGATCGGTTTTTAAAGTCGGATTTTAAATCGGTTTTGAAATTGGTTTGGAAATGAATTGCAAATCGATATGAAATTTTCAAAGATCACGAGTGTAGTTTCTACATTAAGATGTTTACTTATATGCAGGTTTTTTAAGCACTGAAAATGAAGTTTTACCCGGCAATAATGGAATGAAAGATCAAGTTTTAGCCCTGAAATGGATTAGAGATCATATCGGCAGCTTTGGGGGAAACCCAGATTCAGTTACCTTGACAGGATTATCAGCAGGCGGAGCTAGTGTCCATCTGCATTATCTTTCGCCCTTATCAAGAGGTAAGGAATATTTGTGGGCGTTTTGGGTGGTTTTAGTTCAAGAATTGAATGCAGTCGCGTGGTCAAAATACTTTCAATGGGAAGCTACATTGTAAGCTACACTGGGTGTTCAGCCCGTAGGTCCCGTCCATACGTTTCTTACTTATAGATTTTTTTAAATAAATTGTTAAATTTAGTTGAGGTCAATGTTTCCTCAGTGAGACATTTCAAGAAAAGCTCTTGTAGTTTTAAAAACTTGATACTATAAAACTTTTTTTAGGTTTAGATGTATTTTCCAAAGTTTATTTTGTTTTGCTATATTTACAGTATTATTTCTTGGAACTTGTATCTTTTTATTTTACTATTTATTCTGTAATTTCTGTTTCGAGGCAATCTCGTTCCGCAAATAACTTGTCGAATCTACTTGACAACAGTAAAAGGAAACAGTATTGCATTTTAATCTTTTTAAGCATCGAACCTTTTTAACACACAAGGTCCAAAAATGTATCAGTTTGCTTCTTGTTCTTTTCTTTGCTCTTGTTTCCTAAAAAGGATTATTTCAGTGCCATAGTACAAGATAGGATTTACATATATTTTCTTTTCAAAGGTTTATTTAATCGTGGTATATCCTCCAGTGGTAATGCCTTAACTCCATGGGTGTTGCAAGATAAACCTTTATTGAAAGTAAAACTAATTGGAGCTCGTTTAGGATGTACACATAAAAATACAAAAGATTTAGTTAATTGCCTAAAGCACCGATCAACTCGACAAATTGTTGAATCAGTTAGATTTTTGAGGCCTTGGTTGTTCAATCCATTCAGTCCATTAGGTGTGGTGGTTGAGAAAGCAGGAAAAAATAAATTTCTAGCCGAATATCCATATGTTCTGTTGAAGGAAGGTAAATTCTATGATGTTCCTTGGATAACGTGTATAACGTCAGAGGAAGGCTTGTACCCTGCTGCAGGTAAATTTAAATAAGATGAAATGAATTAAAATATATCTATTTGGGTAAAACAAAACTCGAGATTGTTTTACAGTGTCCCAATGTCCTTTTTTTTGTGGTTTTTTTTTACAGATTATGTTCTAAAAGAATCATATCTTCCTGATTTAGAAAAAAGGTGGCTAGAATTGGCATCTAGTGTTTTGGATTATAACTACACCCTTCCAGCTGATATAAGAGAAGAAGTTTCCAAAAAAATTAAAGCCGAGTACTTGGATGGGAAACCTATTTCGCGAGAGACATATAATAAACTTATAGATGTTAGATAAAAAGCACGATTGTAATGGAAGTGTACGTAACTTAGCTTAATTACTTTTAGATGATGAGCGATAGATTATTCAGCATACCAGCGGAAAAGGCGGCGAAGATGCAGGCTCATATGGCTCAATCTCCAGTTTTTTTTTATTACTTCAGTTATCCAGGCGAACAGATGCAAAGTTTTGCCATGTTGTGGTCCGGACGTGATCAGCACGACGGTAAATAAAAGGATTGTAAAATTTTAGACAAAGTTTTTAGATACGCTAGTACAACAGATTAGCTTCATATGAGTTGAACGTATAAGTAAAAGTGCAAAACAACAATTTATCTTATTTCTTGTTGCTATAATTGCGTGATTAAATAAATCATTACCTGAACACCGGGACATCTGTTTAGCTTTATCAAGAAAAATATATAAATAATAAAATGAAATTTATTTTCAAGGGTAAATACGGCCACCAGTGTTTTTAAAAACTTCAAAATCAGTATCCAAGTCCTTACTTCTAGATTGCAAGGGAGCGAAATTTTCTTCCATACGGCTCTGACTGCACTGAGTATTCCGCATCATTAACTTAGTGTCCATTTTTGTACATTTGGTTTGCTAGGTATCCTCAAATGTTCGGATTAATTTTCAGTTAATCAGTCAAAAACCGAAATGCTGTACGCTTGCAATCACTCTTTCGCGAGATGTGGCGTTTGAATAAGAGTGTTATATTATTGGTATTATCTCCCGGGAGACAGAAAACTAGTTTTGAGGGCGTGTGGTAGCGCATAAGTAGATCAGTTATTACTCTTACTTACAACCGTGACGTATGATCATACTGTTCTAACTGGTCTATTTACGTCCGTGCGATATCAATCAGTGTCCTCAAAACTAGCTTTTCTCGTCTAGCATAGTTGAAGCTACGGAGTGAAGAAATAAAGAAAAATCCGAGAAAGTGAAATATCTTGGTCTCATTTTTTACTCCAAGCTTACTTGGAGTCGACAGCTGTAGAGAATTAAAACCAGGGCGGAGACAACACTTATGATAGGTTGATGATTGTTTATGATGCCATGAAAAAACATGTGAATAAAACCAAATATGATGTATTGGACACTCATACGGTGGTCAGACCCGTGATCACTTATGGAAGTCTAGAATGATAGACAAAGATGCAGGAGCAATGAGCACTACTCCTACGGCGGCAATGAAATGTCTACTAGATTTCCCTGCTCCACATTTGATGATAATGGGGGAGGCAAGAATGTGGCAGATACGCAAGATTGCAACGCAACAATATTGTCCATCATGTAGAAGACAACCTTTTGGAAATGGGATCGGACCACATAATTTCGACATATTTATTTAACAGAAACTTCGAGGTGGAAAACACGGATTTGATAAACTGGAATCAATCGAACTACAGACGCAGACTCGGTGAACGGTTCTGGTATACAGACGGATCAAAAACCGAGAATGAGACTGGTGCTGGACTTTACAGTGAGATGAGACATATTAAGACCATGATTTCACTAGGAAAATATGCCAATGTCTTCCAAGCAGAAAAAGGGATTGTCGGTTGTATTTATAGGTCCAGAACCTGTTCTAGGAGTGTCCAAAAACACTGCCTGCACCGGAGCAGGCAAAAGATTGGGTATAAAGAACACTGGAACAACACAGCCAAGCAAACTCATGGAAAGACCTTTATCAAGAGACCACCAAAGAGAAGAGTGAACAACTACTAAAGTTGCTTGTTGGAAATCATCTTCGTATAGTAGCAGGTCTCCTAAAAGGACATTGTGCATTGAAAGGACACCTACAGAAAATGGGGATCAAGACTGCAGATACCTACTGCAGACTCTATAAATACAAATAAACCCAGAAGATTATTTTGACGAACAAGCAGAAACCTGTTCAGATTAGTATAGGGTACATATTGGAATGGTTAGTGTAATTGAATGAGTAAAGGAAGTGAGAGACATAAGTAATACAAAATAATACTTTATGTCAGATGGCTCCAACAACCACACTATTCGATTAAATAAAGCGGCCTATTCTCCTTTATCAGACACAAATGTCTACGGATGTCTCTCACAAGGCGCTGGGCGGAGTTCAAATCATTTTTCGCAGTTTCTCGTAAATTCGCCGTCTTAGTTGTTCCGCATTTTGGGCTTCCCACCTTCCATGATAAACCTTCCGCGACAGTGACTCCTTTATTGGGCATGTTTCGAGGGTTAGGTATGTGGTGTTGTCGAAGCCAGTTTCAGGTATCTTTAGCGTAATGGCACGATGCTAAGTCTGGCGAAAACATTATTATCATCAGCATGATGTTATTTCATGAATTGAAGCAATTTGGAAAGAAAGTTATTAATATAGCTCTGACTGTTCAAAGAAGCTTCACTTCTTACTCTTCCCACAAAACGTCGGGATATAGCTCTCGTAGAAATTGCGCACTAACATAAGTAGAAATAAGGTACTAATCGAATTTCTCTTTATGTTTGTACTTAACATTGTCAGGGCCCTCCACCATATTCTCCGTATAAAACCCATCGTTATCTTTCATTTCAGCGTTACTTAGAGTGAAATATTGTCATCTACAAAATAATTAAATTTTGACCGGCAAAATGCACCCGCCACAATAGATGGCAGCATCTTGGTATACGTAGTAGTTGGAATTGGATGTATTTGGGCCATTTACGTCAAAAAATGAATTTCTGCAAAACTTTTATTTGGTTTATTTATTTTTCTTGTCGAGACTAAATAGATATTCCGATTACATTAAACTTTTCAGGTAGTTATTAATTTAATGTTAGCACAGAGCAGCAAGAAATAAAGAAATATTTTACCACGTCATTGCTTCTATCGTTCTAGTGTCGTTAAATTTGTCGATGTTGATTTTCAAGTTTTTCCTGTTTATTGTCTACTTTTTGCTGTGTATTAACTGTTCTTATCTTAGTATGTAATCTTTTAATATGATATTTATTTTATAATTGAAGCTGGTTTATTTTCGCATAGGAGTTTCTCATGGAGAAGACATGAATTACGTTTTCACCAATCCCCATAAAGCTGTCACTAAGCTAACACCACCGGATGAACGTATGAAAGAAATATTTATGAACATATTAACCAGCTATATCACAAATGGGTGAGCTATATTTTTGAAAATAACGTACAACCTTAAAGGCATCACTTTACAAAAACACGTATATTTCAAATGTAGGAAACCAACTGTGGAATTAGTCAATTGGCAGCCTGTATCTAGAAGTCTGAATGAGCCACTGATGCAATTGCACATTAAAAGTTCTGCAGATATGGTAATGCAAAATGCTAACGAGATTGATAGACATCGATCTTTGTGGGAAAGCATACCGTTTGCTGAGGACGAAGGACTATTTTTGTATGATAATAATAAGGATGAATTATAAAATAAATACCTGATGTAAATATACATATCTGTGGTTTGAAATAAATAATAAATAAATGAGTAATCGCAACTGTTTTCTAGTGTGAATATTGCTTTTTGAAGGTGTAGATAAAGCCTAACCAATTCTTTGCTTAGCAGACATCCTGAGCAGAAAGTCTTTCTTAATTATCATCATTGTATGTATAGGTGTCTCAAAAACTAAAGACGGGGAACCGCAGTACAAATTGGTTGTATATAATGCATACTATTTATTAGAAAGGTTGTACGACATATTATATAGTTTGCTGTCACTATTTTTATTACCTACCTAGTGTACCCTGTATCTGTATACGAGCGCGTAAATATAAACCAATCCGCTTGATATATGCGGCAAATACACTTCATTAAATGTATGTTTACTCTGTACCCAAACAAAATTTTGCCACGGTGTGTAGAATTCATTGAGGTAATAATAATTTTTTTTTCTTGGGGGGTTGTCAATGCCTAAGCATCTTGTGCTTATGAGGCACCCCTGCAGAGCCAAATCTCGCTCCTAATCATCATTACGACCCCGGAAAATACCGGTTATCGTAATTGACCAGAGTGAGATTTGAACCCTGGACCTCACGACTGATAACCAAGTGCACAAACCACTGGGCTATCAGCCGGGCATAAATAATAATAATGTATAAATGTAATAATAAAAGCTAACATATATGTAAATAAGACAATAATACAAAAAACACAAACAGATCTATGTCTCATTAAAATATATTTTTTCTGTGAAAAAGTCACTGACGTTATAAAATATTTTGTTACGTAGATACTTTTTTAGTGCATCTTTAAATTTTTTGGGTGGCAAGTTTTTTACTTCCACTGGTAAGTGCTTATATATCTTTAAGCATTGAAATAAACAAGACTTCTGTATTTTGCTCAATTCGGTTTTAGGTGGCAAGAGATATGATTTGGCTGTACCCCTAGTGTTATGACTATGCACCAACTCGTATTTAGCGAAGAGGTCGGCGTAGTTGGTATGTGTAAAAACCGCACTTTCTAGTATATAGAGCGATGGTAAGGTTAAGATGTTATAGTCCCTAAAGACATTTCTACACGAGTCTCTTGGCTTTAGACCAAATACAGCCCGTAGACAAGCCTTTTGCACCACAAAAACACTAGCCACGTCTACCGCCTGTCCCAAAAACACAACACCGTACCTTAGCCTTGAGTGCACACTAGCATAGTACAACTAGAGACCCGCATCACAACCCAGATTGAGAGATATCACTTTCAGTGCATAACACAAGCCACTCAGCTTCGAAACCATGAGGCCGACATGGGATCCCCAAGACAGGCCGCCGTCCACTCGCAGTTCCAGAAAAGTGGTCTCTTTCGTACAGGTAAGTTCCCCACCTAGATGTTGGATATTCACATCAAGATCAATGTTGCGGTTAAATATCATGAGCTGCGTTTTACAGATATTTAGTTTAAAGTTATTTTGTTGAAGCCACCCATTCAGGTCCGCCAAAGATGTTTCGATGACTCGAACCGCCTCCACCGAAGAACCGGCCCTAACAACAGCTGCCGAATCGTCCGCGAAAAGCACCATCAAGCTCTCAACGACCACCGGCAAATCATTGATGTATAATAAGAACAAAAGTGGGCCCAAAATTGATCCTTGGGGAACTCCAAATTTTACGCTGCACCATTGAGATCTCATCTGCGTGCCGGACTCATCATAAGCCTGTATGCACTGCCTCCTATCAGTTCCAAAGGATTCGATCCAACGCAAGGCAACCCCTCGAAATCCCATTCTTTCGATCTTTGCCAGCAAGATGTTATGGTCGACGCTATCAAATGCCCGGGAAAGGTCCATGAAAATTCCAGCAGTTACCCCACCATTGTTCAAACCATGCACTATCTCATCCAGAAATTGAAAAACGGCACGTGTTGTAGATCTTCCCTTTATGTAACCGTTCTGATTTTTTGTTACAATATTTTGTTGCTCTATAAACTTTAGCATTCTGTTTTGTACTATTTTTTCTATAACTTTTGAGATAACAGATGTTAGCGCTATTGGTCTGTAATTAGTTATATCACATACATCTCCTTTTTTATGGATCGGTTTAACAATGGCGTACCGCAAAGCTTCGGGGAATCTGCCCTGCTGGAAAGATAGGTTTATAACGTGGGCCAACGACCCCCTCAGGTTTCCAGAGCACTCCTTGAGAAGTGACGATGGTATTTCATCCGACCCCACAGCTGCGGAGTTATTTAGGTCACGTATAGTCCTTTCCACCTCATATTCATCTGTCAGAAACAAAGAGAAAGTGGCGGGTACATACGTCACTAGACCAAGTGGCAGTTGATTATTGTTTCTTATGTTCTTACATGCTTCTACAAAGTGCTCATTTATTCGTTTCAAAACATCCTCGCTTTTTTCATCATTTTTTTTTAAGATCATTAATATCAAATCCTTTTTTTTAGGTTTTTTCCTTTTAGTTGATTAACTAGCTGCCAGGTTATCTTAGCTTTGTCTTGTGCGGTTGAAATCATTTTCCGATATTTCGCTTTTTTTGTTTCTTGTATTTCTGTTCTCAGTATTTTACAATACTGTTTGTAAGCCTCATTACTAATTCTACCACTAAGCACACCTTCGTACAGCTGCCTCTTGGTAGCTGACATCCTCTTTATTTTATCAGTGATCCATGTTTTTGCATTATCTTTGGATGAGCTAACAATTTCTTTTTATACTGTTTTGTCAATAATAGCTGTTAATATATCACTGAATAAGTTGTAACATAAATCTACATCTTGAGTATATTATTGGAGTCCAATCGACTTCACCGAGTAATTGATTTATTAAAGCTAGACGTGTTGGAGTATATACTCGTCTTTCTATCTTACGAGTGGGCTGTGCAAGCCGAGTATCCAAAGAAAGACTTAATTTCTGTGCTAGGTGGTCAGATAAAGCTGAGACTATTACTTCTCCATTATTATTTTCGTGATTTGTAAATATATTATCAATAATGGTACTTGTTTTGGATGTTATTCTTGTCGCTTGTAGAATGGTTTGCTTTAGATTAAACGTTTTCAATAAATCTAAGAATCTTTTAGTATTTCTGTTGTTTATGTTAAGATCAATGTTAAAATCACCACTTAGTATCAAAGTATATGTCCTCCCGAAAGCTTCAAACAATATATCATTCAGGATCTCAAAAAATGTTTCAATATCTCCCCACGGTGATCTATAGATATTAACAAGAATTATTTTGTTTTTTTTTTATTTTAATAGCTGAACATTCTAGGACTAATTCTTGACTTTTTTTTTCAGGTGTTCAAGTTCAATATAGTCCACATTATTTTTATGGGGATGCACAAGCCACCATGAAGATTATCAGTTCTGCAAAAACAGGAAGCGACCTCAAAGCCCTCCATGTGTAAAGGCACATTTTGTCTGAGCCAATGCTCGGATAAACATATCGCGTTTATTTTTGTAGGCAAATTTTCAATAAATATGTGTAAAGAATCCAGCTTGTTTCTTATGCTCTGAACATTCTGGTGAATTATGGTGAATGTATTGCTTTCATTTATTGCAAGTATTTAGAGTTATCGGTTGACTCCTTCGAAAATTTCTATATCTGTAGGGTCTTACTATAGTATTCACTGGCCATAGTTCTGCATTCAACAGATGTCATATATTTGTTCACTTACGGCTATCTTAAATGCCGCTATATCAGTGCTTTTTATTGTCAGCTTAAAGCAGCCTGATATATTAATTCCATTTTCATTGAGATATTTTTTTACATCTTCTTCTTTAGTTGTTTTAACTAGCTGTGAAACAAACACCCACTTTCTGTTTTCAGCAGCTTCAATAGTTGTATTACTTCTGTTTCCGCGTATAGTTTTTATTTTGTTCGCCTCAAAAGCAGCTGTTTTCTCTTTGAAGGATTCTCCTTCTTTTTGCGTTTTCATTTCTTTATCAAATTTTTGTGTACCGTCTAGACGTGTTATATTTTTATCAGTGTTTGGTTGTTTTTGCTTTTCAATGGATTTGTTTTGGCTCTTTTTGTTTGCATTTTGCTCTATAGAATCAGTGGAGACCTCTATCATTGCAGTTGTTGTTGTTATAAGAGAAACAACACCGTTTCACAACAAATAAGTGGCTATCGACATTGTGTATACAAAGATATGGAAGGACTGTAGCGTAATAGACACACAAGATATTCGATCGCTTCGCACTACACATTGTATTAATTCCGGAGAATTTCTTTAACAATTTGTAGATATCCATTTTCAACCGAAGACCGAAAGAATTAAGAAAGAGCTATTCGTTATCCCTACCCTAAACGTATATTTGCAAGTACTTTTTCCAACACCTACTTTGACTTGCTATAATACAAAAAATTCAAAGATGTATATGACTGGGAAGGGGGAGCGAATATACAGATTTTACTCTAATAAATCAGTTAACTCCGAATGATGAATGTTTCTAATTAAATAAATTGTAAATAGTGTTTCCTAATATACATGGTTCCGTAAGCGTCCAAGAATTTCGAATATGGATGATTCCAACCTTCCATAGCGATAAGCTCCTTTTTGAGTTACCTAAAAGGTTTCTCAATGTGTTTGCAAGGTAATTGCTCTTTTAAAATAGCGCTTATACCTACACCTATACCAACCTCGAAATTTGATGTAAGCATAATTAAAAAAAAAACTTTTTGTCATGGATTTCTATTGGAGATAAGGTCGTGGAGCTTCGCACATAATGTTTATATTGAACTTTCTTTAGATACCGGTTTACATCTATAGATCAGTAACCATTATAGATCGCTACCTTTTTAATAAACTAAATTTTTTTATCAAATCTCGTCTTATTAAGTGGTATGAATTTCTTAGTTAATAGATTAATAGCATCTCCACTGGAAGCTCCACGACCTTAACTTAAAAAAACCCGTGATAAAAAGTTTCTTAAATTACCTTTCCATAAAATTAACAATGGGAACATTGAACTATAAAAAAAAACTTTTTCGAAGGAATTAGAGATTTACGAAAATATGTATATGAGGAAAACTAACAATTTATTAAATCGCAAACATGCTCCACTACGCTACTTGGTATCTATAAACTCTGATTATTTACTTACAGTCTATATGTGGATATGCATATATATATATGTTAAAATGCAATGTCATTCAACACGGCACACTTTGCTTTCTCGTTTTAGAAACATGTTTATCAATTTACAAACTGATAAAGAGAGTGGTTGATTTCTCTGTACATCACAAACGGCAGTCAACCAACTATGTTGTTCATTTAGTCGTTAGTAATGTTGTTTCAGATTGTATTTGTAATATGCTGTGTCGGGGCGATTTTCGGCGAGACGCCTACTGTTATGACACCTTTGGGGTTGGTTAGTGGAATATACGAAACTTCATACCACGGAAAGATATATTCCGCATTTTATGGGATTCCATATGCTCAACCACCTATTGGAGAACTACGTTTTCAGGTACTTTTGGTATTAGGTGAAACGAGCTGGCCTTAGTTCTTTACGGCAATTTAACATACAATTTTTGTTTACATAAAATTTTGTCTTGTGGAAACGCAACTGTAAGATCCCATGTAATTTACTTTAATTGAATTACTATTGTATTATTGTAATTGTAACTTTTGTTTTGTATTGGTAAAGGAGCACTCAAATTTGTTTTGACTTTATTTTCCACTGTTTAGATTTCGATTGTTTTCTTCAAACGGTAATTATAACTTAACTGAATAATTTCTTCATTCGTGTGAATAATAATGCACTGTGACAGAAACGTGTTTCAGACAACATTTATTAAATTAGACGTTAGTTAAATCCCTCTATTTCATGTATGTAAATAGGATTATATTATTTTTGGTTTTATAAAAGAAACCGATTCGTAATTTTTTTTATGATTCTTGTTTTCAAGGCGAAGAATCGCCAACCGGTTTCTATTCCTAACACTCACTACGTATTGATATTATATATATATATCTATTCAAGTTGTTCATGATTATTTCTAATGATTGATAATATCTCAAAATATACCACCTTAATAATTATATAATATATAATAGGCATATAAGTATGACTATATATAGCCATTCAAAAAAAAATTGTTACTCTTTAGAATGACCAGCAACATATAAAAAAAAAACAAGTGTAAAAATTTTATTTTTAAAAATATTTCTTTTACGAACTGACTATATAACAATAAAAATATATCATTTTTTGATTGGAGGAAGAATGTATTATGCACCTTCGGGTGGCCTACCCGGTAAAATATCCCGGTAAAGTATCACCCACTAAAAAACCTCCCTCTGGAGGTGGTGCTCCATGTTTAGCGTCCATCCATCTCTTGTTGTCAGCAGCTGAGTGAGATAATACTCCAGGAGAACTATAGGAACTACTCCTGCTATAACCAGGGCCGCTGCCTCCGATACTGTTCTGTAGTAGCTTGCTATTCGCAGAGCTTTTCTTCACTGGACTGCGGCTATCCTCTTGCGGTACTTCTGGTTTTGTAGCGCATCCGCCCAAATCTCATTTCCATTCAGAAGGATGGATTCGAACATCGGCATCAAAAGCCGCCGTTTACTTGGAGATGGCCCACCTACGGTGGCCATCAGCCGGCCGAGTTGAGTGACCTTCTGGGCTGCTTTGTTTGCAGCAAAGCAGATATGATCGCAGTACGTCATACGACTGTCTACATTCTGGACGGACTCCGATGTTGTGATTGTTTCTGTGCCGACCTGAAGTGGTATCTGTAAACGAATCCTACATTCGGTCAGCAAAACAATATCCGCCTCTTTTGTGTGGCCAATTTCAACCGGTGTTCGCCCATCTAGGTGGTGACCTTAGCCAAGACCTGATTGAGCCGCCTCTGAGAATCCTCCATGTCAGAAGCGACAATCACAGCTGCGATATCGTCAGCGTAGCCAACCAGGTAGATATCCGCAGGCATCTCCATACGGAGGATATCATCATAGGAGATCTTGCACATGTCCGGACCCAGGATCGATCCCTGGCCGGCTCCTGCTGTTATCCTTCATCGTGCAGCATCCCTTAGTGGTTTCGTACGTAAGTACCCTGTCGGCCAGATAGCTTCGCAGTATCCGCACAAGGTAGTGCGAAATGCGGAAGTGGTTCACCAGGGCGTCGACATCCAGGGTAACAAGCGGCACTACATCCCTGGTGTGTCTATTCTTACGCTGTTGAGTGTGGTATGTATTCACTATCTCCTGAACGGCGCTAATCGTCGAATGGCCTTTCCTAAAGCCATTCTGTCTGGGAGATAGTCCTCCGGCAGCGTCTACGCTGACCAGGAGCCGCGTCTTTAGCAGCCTTTCTAGCAGCTTCCCTGCTGTATCCAACATTCCGGCTGGGTCCAGCTGTCTCTCCGGGTGTCTTGGGAAAAAAGACTTAATGCCCAACTTCTTGGTGATGATTTTGTAGTCGAGCCCCCGGGGTCGTTGCTGACTTCCTGTCGCAACTTCTCCCACAGCACCTCTTGCTCACGTTAATCGCCTTTTTAAGCTCCTTCTTGGTGGTTCTGAATTCCTCCTCTTCCGCCATGGCCAAGTCTTGATCTCGTCTCCTTGTCCTAGTGAGTCTGCGTCTTATGCAGGCATCTTCGGCGGAGCTCAACGATCTATTGCGCCGCCCGCAACTTCCACGAGGAGTCCGCGCTCTCGATAATGTCACTAATGATAATAATCCTATTTATCAAAAATATTTACAAGCCTATGTGCAGAAGGACATGTGCCCGATTAAATAAATTGTTAGTCTTTCCCCATATACATGGTTTCGTAAGCGTCTAATTCCCCGAATATATTACATTTTTAGTAGTTCAACGTTCTCAATGTTAATTTTATGGCATGTATCATTAATATGGTGTAAATGCTAGATGATTCAAGCCTCCCGTAGCGATATTGTAGCTATGCGTTCTTTAAATCTGGTTCCGATTGCATACTTTGTTGTCCAACATAAACTTTATTGCAGTTCCCGCAACCTATTTTCTAAATACCTGACCTTTCATTGTCGTTCGGTTTATCTTTCGGCCCACCTAAAAGATTTCGTAGTGGTGCACGAGGTAAAACATGTGTTCAGATTGTGCTTTGTAAAAATACTGCCTATGACTTTCAAAGCTTTGTAGAAGGAAGGGTAATTTAATAAACCAAATGTCGTGTCGTTGGCTAAATGGTTTGCATGCTCGTCTTTCACTCCGATTCTACGCCCAGACGGTTTAATTGTGGATAAAAATCAGAACGCCTTGTTCTCGGATACGAAGTAAAGTCGTAAGGTCCCATATCAATGCGGTGTTTGGTACGTAAACAACCCCTGCCAGAGGTTAGAACTCCTTCGGGTTCGACAAAATTTCAGCAGGGATGGTGCAATACGTCAATAGAAGTCAGTGCCTAGAAGTGTCAAAGGTGTATTCCACAACTTGAAACTTCGTCCAGCAACAAACAACAACAACCTCAACCAAATCCTTGTATTTAGCTTCTTTTTTCAACGTCGTTTCCAATTTACTCTTACAAAGATTTGCATTCAACGAGGACAATGGGTCTGTGTTTGGAGGACAAGGAAGCAGTTGCGCACATTTTCTGTTGCTGCCATTCCTCCACGAGAATCAGGTGTGGGACCTTTAAAAAGGTTGATCGTTTTCTGAAAGACCTGAAAAAGATACAATTCAACAAGATTCTGAGCTATTTTAAAGCTTAACTAGCTATGTACAAACAAATATTTCTTTTACCGATTACCAAATTACCAATCCAAATCACACATAAAATGGATTGTGATAGTGAAAAAAATCCAAAATTAAGAATTAGATAACTTCCAATATGTAGGAAAATATATATTAGGTATTTAAAAAAAAAATAAGTGTATGAGTTCCTCAGAGCCGAAACGTCGTATTGTGAATTCGATTACCCATAGTAAGTTACAGTGAACTTACTTTATAAAAACTTCTAATAAACTTTTTTAATATCTCAATTGATTGTTGTCGAAATGTTGTTTGAAATGGTTCGAAATATTATAATTTTTTTAGTCCGATGTATTTCATATTTTTCGAGACCGCAATACTGCATTGTATACATTTGTTAAATATATTGTGTTCCAGGAACCCAAAAAAGTTACACGTTGGACAGGCATATGGAAAGCAAACAATACGGAATTGACATGTGTTCAACTTAACCATGTTCCTGATCCGCCTGGTGGAAGTTACCAAGGTAATTCGATCTTTCAAATTAACTATCCTCCTTGTTTTGGTTTGTTTAGAAAATGGTCGCATGATGTATTTCGCTAGTCTTTTTCATTCTTTTAAAATATGTATTCTTAATATTTTTTGCTTTTATTTATCCAGGATAGATTAGATTAGGATTAGATTAGGATTGGGGTGGCCTATCGACCTATTTCACCGCGACCTTTTCAGATCTATTGTCATCCCCTTTTTTCCTAGAGGACGCTCTCTAATTTTGACCTCTTAATTAGGCCTATCATCTTTGAGAGCGGCTTCTTTATGTAGCTACTAGCTGTGGGGTTCACCCCCCCATTACTAGAAACCTTGTCCTCGCCAGGCCTTCGCATTGACACAGCACATGAACTGGTGTTTCTTCCTCCTCTTGGCAGTATCTGCAGGTTGCATCATCTCAGGCCTATGTTGTACATATGCCTATTCAGTCTACAGTGACCAGTCAGCAGACCTACAATCATTTTGACAGTCTTCCTGTCTTTATTCAGTAGATCTCTCGTAAGTTCAGGCCTTTGCTCCTTTAGGAACTCTTTTGCCTGCCATTGTCCGGGTGATTTTTGCCACCACTCTCTGGACTGTTTGTATATCCATTCATTGATGGATTTTTTAATTTGCGATTTGGTAGTGCCGAAAGAGGGGTCGGCTCCGACGAATGGCCTTGACGAACCTCGCCTGGCTAGCTCGTCCGCCGCCTCGTTTCCTCTCACGCCCGAGTGGCTAGCGACTCAGGCTAGGGTTACTTTCCTTTGGGTGCCCACCTCATTTAGGGCGCTTACACAGTCCCAAATCAGCTTAGAGTCCACACTTGAGGAGCTAATCGCTTTGAGTGTGGACTGACTGTCAGAGAAGATAGCGACGCTTTTACCCGGTTCGGTACATCTTTCTATCTCTCGGACGCAATGATGAATTGCAGCAACCTCAGCTTGGAACACAGTCGTGTCTTTGCTGAAGGTTACCGAAAGAGCCTTTTTAGGTTTTATCCAGGATAACAAATTTAATCTGCCATTATCGTTGGGAAATCCCTAAATTTCACTTAAGGAATACCACATTTGAAGTAGTACTGCATGCAGTAACAGTGTTGCTTAGCGTCGTTGCCTATTATCTTAGAGATCCGCTTTTCTAATTCCCATAAATGTCTTTGTTATTTTAGTATATAAAACATCTCCATGTAAGTTAGCGGATTTAAACAATTATCTGAATATTGTAGGTGATGAAGATTGTTTATATTTGAACGTATTCTTTCCTGGCAAACTAGAACCAAACGATGAACTTTTGAATGTAATAGTTTTCATTCATGGAGGAGGATTTATGTGGGGTAGTATGAATAACCACGGTGCGAAGTTCTTGATGGATCGCGACGTTTTGCTGGTCACAATAAATTATAGACTGGGGGTTTTTGGTAAAAGCCGGACTCTTTTTTAATTCTTCATTATTACACTTATTACTAATTATAATTATTTACAGGGTTTCTAAGTACGGAAGATGACATTATTCCAGGCAACAATGGTTTAAAAGATCAAGTCGCAGCGCTAGAATGGATTCAAAATAATATCGAATACTTTGGTGGTAACCCGGACTCGGTAACGATTACTGGTTTATCTGCGGGTGGTGCCAGTGTTCATTTTCATTATTTGTCTCCCCTGTCCAAAGGTGCGTTAAATTTTTATGCATTCATATACTTATTGTGAGTTAAATAAAGGCTAACCGGATAAGCTAGTGAAATCGGCCCTTGCATAGATTTGCCTAATAATACTGATATAGTATAAAAATCAACTGATTAACAAAAATTAATTGCATTTTGTCAAGAAGCAATTTAATATATTGAAAATACAGGTGCAATAAAGACATATTAATAGAAACATATACCATTGCCTTCTGGGGTACTGTCCCAAATCCTCAAACGTTTCAGGAATTGGACGCTATTACTGTAAGTGTGGAAATGGAATCAGAACGATGGGTTGTTCAACCACCTTTGGGTGTCCTCTATTTAGCATAAGGCGTAAGGAGATTTTGTATTGGTCTTGCACGCCATCTCAGAGACACCCAAAGCTATTTTCAAAACGGGATCTAAAGAAACATGTACAACTCTGGTACATTATTAAATTTCATAATTAGTAGTTAATTATAATTAATGTGAAGAATGTATAAGTATACAGGGTTGTATTAAGAATATATTTTCCTAATCATTATTATTAATCAGAGCTGGGCATAGTACAGAGAAAAGATACTCGGATTTTTTTCGGGTACAAGCACCACGACAAAATAATTCACAAGTACTCGTAATTTTTTAGTACTTATGTACTCGTACATTTCGAGGACACGAGTACAATTAATGTAACTTTTGTATAAAGTCTATATAACTTCTAATTTTAAAAAATACGTAATTTTACAATTATTTATTCTCAAAAACACTTACAAATACGAATGCAGAGCCCTGGTGTGTAGGCAAATAAGTAATTTGACAATTCTTTATGAAAATTTAAAATCAAATTTCAGTAGTTCTGATACTTGCAAATAATAATATAATTGCACTATATAAGTAATAATTGCGGCATGATCTTCCTCTACTTAATTTAATTTGTGTCTCTATGCCATTTGATTTTAATTCTCTGAAGAATATTCAGATTCACTTATTTTGGTAAAAATATTTATTTTACCCTGTCAAACTGTACAAACCTGTCAAACATAACTATTTGAATCAATAACATTGTATGGTTTAACTATGAAGGTCTGCATTAAATTATTTATTAATGATCACTTCTACAAGATAGAATAGTAAAAAAAAAATTTAATTTAAAATCAGATCAAAATTTAAATGATAAATGAATAAATGTACTAGTGTGACGTTCGTCAAAAGCGTATACGTATACCTATACATGCACGATACTGTAGTTACTCGTGCAGGTCTCTGGTTTATACATACAACTGGTTTATACTTGTATTTTAAGAGAAACTAATACGAGTACATTTCGAATACATTCAAATTTTGCGCCGAGTACACGAAAATAGATGTACTCGTGAGTACATGTTTACGCGTACAGTACGTACTCGAATCCTTAATTCGAGTGCATATGCTCGAGTTTTGCCCCCCTCTGTGAATACGATACTTCTATTTTATTTTGCAGTAGGATGTTAATAAAAAAAAAAGGTAAAGTTCTGGTCGGGGAAGGTGGTGAGAACACATGCACTTAGGCCACTCTTACCGGGCCCATTGTGCTACCTCCTCAGGGTGCCGGACACACCGAGCCGCTTAGGCAGAAGTTCTTATTGAAATGGTCACCCATCCAACAACTTGTTGTGCATATTGCTGTTTGACGCACAAAACTGACAATGATGCAACGTACCATTAAGCCGTACTGCCGGCCGGATGTTAATAAATTTACATTGGATTTCATTAATATGAATACGTATACTACCATTCGGTTATCATAACTTATACGGTCAATACTATATATCTATATGTATTTCAATTAAATTCCAGATAATATGTTTCGGATTAACTATTTCAAAAAACAAACTTAATATCATCTTAATTTTCTTTTTCTTGTATTTCACGCATATCGATATATGGCAAGTTGACTCATCCTGTATACATAGTAAATTCAAATAGTTATTATTACTACATAAATTTAACAGCGTTTATCAACACATTCAATATGTGTATTTTTAGAAATCTTAAATGCAATTTATTACAAAATACGGTATTTGCAAAGGTAGTTTTTGTTTCTAAATCAAATGCGTATATAAAAATGTCGTAAATCTAAAAGCAATAATATATTTGAGGGGGAGGGAACAGACAACTACTTCAGGCTCAACTTATAGACCAATAAGCTTTCTGGATCTTATAGAGCGCATGAGTAGTTCGCTATAAGAGTCCAAAATCGCTACGAAAAATAATGCATTTAATGGTTCATCAATTTATCAATGGTATGAGCTAATATTTTATTTATTAAACTTGTAAAAGTGATTGGTGCCTTTTTGTACTTTTTTTATTTTAAATAATAAATACAAGGGAACCATAGTAGAAACACATACAGTAGACTGACTGTAATTGTCTTAATAGGATTTTATATATTGTCGTTCTGTTTATATATCGGGTTACCTAAAAGGCTTCGTAGTGTGGTTTGAAATTTTGGGGGTAATAAATTATCCTTCCACAAAATTTTAGTATAATAAACTTTTTGTCGAGACTTTCAGTTTGAGTTAAAGTAGTGCAGCTGTACACATTATGTTTATATTGAACTTTCTTTAGATGCCGGAGTACATCCGTGGAAGAGTAGCGATTGTAAATTGCGACCAGTTTAATTTACTGCAATTCTCTGTCAAAACTTGAAGAAGTTACTAATCTATTAATTAAGAAATTAATGTCGGCCAATCCCTGCTGTCCGTATGCATTTTCTCATAAAATATATTTATCCCACTTCACTTAAATATGTTTTATCATTTAGGTCTATTCCATAGGGGAATATCAATGAGTGGTACTGCTTTAGGCCCAAGCAAATTGCAAGAAAATGCATTGGAAAAAACTAGAATTATTGCTGCGCATTTAGGGTGTTCCCAAAAATCCACAAAAAGAATGGTGCAATGCATGAAGCAAAGGCCTACAAGAGCGATAGCGGAATCTATCAAAGTACTAAGGCCGTGGTTGTATTACCCGTATTCACCTTTAGGAGCGGTAATTGAAGGAAAAGGAAGTAACAGGTTTTTAACGGCTCAGCCATGGACCCTTTTGGCGAATGAAAAGTTTCATGATTTACCCTGGATAAATTCAGTGACCGCAACAGAAGGACTTTATCCTGGTGCAGGTGAAATTCTAGTTTTAATATTCGCTTTCTTTACTCAAAATATATATTATCTTTTAAAGAATATATTAGGATAATATATTGAAAGGAAAAGTATCACACCGTGTTCTTATGCTCAAACTTTAATATACGCGCATTTAAACAATTTCGTTTGGTGGACATGATGAAAAACTCTCCTTTATTTGGCAAATCGATCTTAAAATTTGCACAAGTAATTTATTCGAAAAAAAAAATAATAATAACAGGTACCTATACAAATATTTCAATAGGCTCCAAAAAAAAGAAAGGCAACAGGTGCATAACAATATTAATCGGGAAAAGAAAAATTCGAAATAAAAAGAAGGGGAATTGGAGTTTGGGTTAAACTTACCAAATTTCAGCAAAATATGGGTACCTACTTATGTTTTAATTTTAATATATTCTATAGAGTTTTCTTTGGTGGACAGACTAAAAATGGATTAAAGCGACAATTTAATGGATGCCTACACACATTATTGCTTGTAATAAGTTTTGTAAATATGATAGGTAATGATAAAATGATTTTGAAAATAACTGATAGCTTTATTGTAAAAGTACAGTGTCACAAATTTGCACATTTATTATTTTGTATATGAATTTAATATCAATCTTATTTTCCAGAATTTTTGACTAGAGATGAGTATGTTGAAGAACTAGAAATAGGTGGACAGAATTGATTCCACAACTATTAGATTACAACTACACTATACCACCGGAAAAACAAGATACTGTCTCTGAAACTATTAAGAAAGCTTACTTGGGCGACGAACCTTTGTCGACAAAGAATTTCATGAATTTTATCGATGTCAGTATATTATAGCTAATGTATACATATCTTCATTTAAATGTTTAAACTTGTAGATGATAAGTGATCGCATGTTTTGCATAAGTGCTGAAGATGCGACAAAAATGCAAGCGGAAAACTCAAAATCACGGCTATTTTATTACTTTTTCGACTATATAGGAGAAGAAAAGGAAAGTAGTACTGAACTTTTTACTGGAACTAAAGAAAAATATGGTATACTATCGCACTTATTTTGGTACAAATATGTATTACACAATTTATGATTATTTGTAAAGGTACTGCACACGGAGATGATACGTTGTTTGTGCTTTCAAATCCGCGTAAGCAATTTGAAAAGCTAAGCCGGAATGATACAAATATTAAGGATATACTGCTAGATATTTGGATATCTTTCGCAAAGTTCAAGTAAGAATCCATTGAATTTGGTGAATTAGGTGTTTCATAAGATTTATTTACCACCTTTATAATTCTGTTACAGCATACCTTCTATTAAAAATGTATATTGGACACCTATCAGTAGAAGTCCAAAAGAACCTCTAATGCAGTTGCGTATAACTTCTCCAACAGAAATATTGATGGAAAATGCAAATCTTATAGATCGAAAACGTTCTATGTGGCGAAATATACCCTTTGAAGAAAATGAAACTTTGTCGTCATGCTCAAGGTTTGATTATTTGTAGTGGTAGTTTTATTTTGTTCTTCATTACCTCATTTAAGCCTTCATGTGTTGTTTTTAATTAATTGCATTAACTTGTGTCACAGAAATGGGTATTTACACATTAACAGTGAATGAAACATGGCAGTAAACCACAATATTTCGTTAGTTTGTGAATGTATTATTTTCAGTGCATGCCGGAGTGACACACAAGAAATATCAAAATCATGTGGTAAGAACTATATAAAACATCAACCTAAGAACACTGAAAAACTGGAACCCATTGAGAACAATGTTGAATTATGAATATTTTACATGACTAGCTGTGAATAAATATTTTATTATTAATAGCTATTCTTGTTTAAATTCCAGCTTCACGTAAGTGCTTGTCGCAATCTATCCAGTTTCCCCTATCCAGAAGCGTGCGCTGCTTACTGAAACAAGATTCATTTAGGATATATTGTTTTGAATTAATTTTTGAAGAACTTTTTCTTGCAGGCAAAATTCTCTTTTTAATTGTTCAATAACTTCTGGAATAGTTTATAGATATGTTGTTCTGTATAACATAAATACTCCCAGGAAATTTTATCAAAATTGATAATATAATGCTAATTAATCTAGTACTTTGGTGCGGCATGCTGGGGGCCAAATTACCGAACGGAAAAGGAGCAGAAAGTGCTGTAAGCGTGAGTACAATAAGACAATATGAGAGACAGCGATAAATTCAGCTAGGTTCACATCTAGTGGTGTCTTAAGACTGAATGTAGTCAATTGTACGATGTAACTCCAACAGTATGCACTTACACATACGTAGAGGTTGCGCAAATGCATTCATTAGATCAGATGTACCATGGACAGGGTCGGCGTAATCTTTTGCGAGGCCCGGTTAAAAAATTTTGCGGCCAATATAAGAAAATCCTGTACTTATGATAATGTTTGAGTTTTCGTAAACCGCAGGGCCGGGTTCCGGCTAACGCGCTGAATCCGTTTCGCGCCGGCCCTGCACATGAATACCCAGGATGTATACGTTATAGGTACTTCTAATAAATATTATAGATATTCATTATAAATATTTAATGAATGTATGGTAAAGATTTTGTGCTAGGTGAGAGACAGTAGTATGGCATTTACTGAAGTTGAAGGTGAATCCATTAACTACACAACAATGGAATAGTGGCTCTAAGTTTTCTTCGGCAATCAGTAATGAACTTAAACCGTATCAAAAGTGTTACTCGTCCCACGAGCAGCATAAGCTTTGTCTTGTGAGAATATGTTCGGTGTCGGTATAGTAAACGAAGTTTCGCGAGTATTTAATTCAGATGGACGTAAGAAGGCAAGTAACGGCTTAAATTTGCCACGATACACAAGGCCCAAGCATGAGTACAGATAGTATGGAGGGGCTCTATACTATACAAAATACAGCCAAATGGTTCGTTATATATTTATGAAACCAAAATAGTATAAAATTACTTCATTTTATTCAAGCGTACGCTTTAGGTACACAACTTGGTTGTAAGACAGAAGCTGTAGTTCCAATTTGAAGAGTTTCGGGAAATTAACTATACTCCATAAATTTGAAATAATTTATTAATATAATGTGCACATATAATACAAATAAATCTTTCCAAATTGACGCATTTATATATAGCATTTAAATATAATGGATCCATTCTGTCGTATATCACAGCTAATTCTATATAATATGTATATTTTATCAAAAAAAGTATCTTCATATGCTAATTAGTAAACCTGTATTACTCATGTAACTGATGTTGCTTTGATTAGTTGTATGTTTGTATAATAAATTTGTACCTAAGATTTTTCTGAGTATATATACAGATAATAATACTTAATCTTCTCTCCCATATTAATGACACACAGTAGAAGTGTTGCATATTTGATGTTGCAAACTACTATAAGTAGCCTTATTTATAAAATAAATATTCATGATAATCGGACCAGAACTCGTATATCACTTTGATTTATATAACGTATCTTATGTATCACAATATAAGTCAAGAACAAATATTAAATTCACAAAATTATATAACTTGAATGCTATCACAAACCTAAACACGCTAGTTTCTATATAATTGATTCCTAGGCCATTAATTAGCAATTTAGTAGGTATTTGCAGATGTTTGAGATGTGCGTTGTCAAGTATGATAGCTACTACAATACTAGATTTTAGTAATTTCATAACATATGCTACGTATTACAATACAATGTATATTTACTTTACTATACTACTCTACTAATAAAGATAATGGGTATCTTCATAAGTTTAAAGCTACTGGATGTGTGCAAAATTGTCGAAAATGTATGAATAAAAAACCTATAGCAATGAATGAAGAAAGAGAACGACATGATACTAATGTGTTTATTGTAAAACTTATTGTTTTTAAAAAGATATTCTTGTTAAGTTAATTTTATATATCTATTATTTTTCTGGAGCTTGTATTTAATTGATTGTTTACGTAAAAGATTCTGATATTATTTCCTTTTTATTTGTTAACAATATCGCACAAGCATGTAATAGCTATATACCACTACTACGAAAAACATCCATCTTCTCTTCTCTCCATACTTTCTTTTCGCATTTTTTAATCAGTTTAGTTTAATACTAATTGCTAATTTTGAAATAAAAATATAGAACTCGTAGAATTCAAGTGCGTTGTTTTACACGTTCGGTTTGTGAATGTTCGCTGAGCGTTTATCATAATGCTAGTCATTCTAGAAAGATAGCATTCTTTAAGAAAAGTTTAAAATAAAATAAAAACTAGACTATAAAACTATTGTTTGCACTAATCTCCATAGTACTATCCGTTTGTAAATTATGAAAAGTCTAGCTTCTACTTTGTAAATATTATGCATATCTATTTCTAATGAAGGGTAATACGAACTTGGAAAAATACAGCATTTTTTAAACTTCAATTTTATTAAAAGGGAAGAAGCATTGCAGTCGTTTTCGCCTTCATCATAACTCTGAATTAATACAATGAATTAATAAGCATTATCAGTTAACTGCAAACTCCAGCTACATCGCCATCTTAAAGGATAATTAAATACCAACAATTGAATACGGTACTTTTTTACAGATATTTCCTTGTAGTACTATGGATATGAAAGTTCTAAATTTTAGTTTAAAATATATCCACTAATGTATAGAGTAGGGTAAATAAATACGGATCATTTTAAGAAATTAAAAAGAAATTTATTTTTACTTTAACTCTGCGCTTTTCGATGTAGATTAGATTAGATTAGATCTAATTAGGGTAACATTACACCGCGACCTATCGATCTATTGTGCCCCCCTACATCAGCTGTAAGCTGCTGGGGTTTGCCCGCACTTACAGCTCCCCATCCAGTCCAAGAACTTTAATAAATTGCAGTAGCTGTGATGGTTTCAAGGAGGGTATTTCTCCCTCGTCTATGACGTCTTTGCCAAAATAGTTGGTACGAGTTTCTGTGATGGCAGTGCAGTCGGATATTAGGTGTTCCGGACTTTCACCTTCCGCTCCACAAAACCTGCAATCACTATTCTGTTTCAGACCTATCCTTGTCATGTGTTCCCCCAGATGACAATGCCCTGTCAGAAAACCTGCAAGGATGCGTAGTCTGTTTCTGCTTAGTTCTAGCAGGGTCTTTGCTCTTTCCTTACTGTAATTTCCAAGGAATATCTTGGAGTGTCTCAGACCAGGGAGATTTTCCCAGAGGGAAGCTCTGAGCGTCTCCTCCCTGTCTTGATGTAGCATCTGAACTGACTTTTTCTAAATAGCAATCCTTACTTTTCTTTTAATATTTAGAAAAAGTGGTGAGAAGGCGTTTCAAGTATGCGCGGCTGTTCTAATAATAAAGGCAGCCATTTTGAAGATTAGTGATTTTCCAAATCACAAGAAACATCGTTGTAATTTATAATAATTTATAATCATTAAACAAAATTGTTTCAACAACTGCAAATTTTGGCTCCGGTCCACACAAGACATCCTAAAAATATATTAAGGTGTATGAAAGAAACAAATATAAATAAAATTAGGCAACTGTTACGGTTTTACTCTTTTAGATATTTGCATGCAAGGTGCACCTTTCTAACTAGTAACTAACTAGTTACTAGGGTAAAAACTCAAATATATACGGTCATAGGAACAAGAGAGGGTGCACTGGGAATTCACGAGTTCAGATACTTCACCGAAAACGCAGAATTGAAAAAATTTACGTGTAAAATAAGGATTTAGATGATTTCAAAATTCATTAATTATTGGGAATATATATATTGGAGCCGCAGAATAGCGTTTTTGCACGACAAGAAATCACACACACAATAGTATAAAATCACGACAACTACAATTTTATTTACGCCAGCGATAAATAAATGGTTTTAAAACGCTAGAAAAAGTGAATGCACGACAGAATCAGATAAATGACGACAGAATAAAACAATGCACGATAGAATAAGACAATACAAGACAGAAAAAAGATAAAAAATGATGAAATCTCTCCCTTTCCCTTACCCGGTTACTGTTAAAAAAAATTAATCCTTCATAACCATTCTAATTATCTCCATCCCGGCACGCGACTAGTTGTGATAATCTGAAGGGGTGTGTTCTAATATTCTGTAATGCATTGACTTATATATACACAGGCTCTATTTATTTTATATTTTACTACCACTGATTTTTTTTCGCTCCTGCATTGTCTTACTCCGTCGTTCTTTGTTCTATTCTGTATATAACCTCTGTTGGCGGCCATTATTTTTTCGTCGTGAAACAGATTTTTAGATTGCTTAGTACATTACATTGTCGTTGAAAACACCTTTTTTGTCGCTAGTTTACTCTTTTCTGCCGGGATAATAAATCTAACCCTTAATTGTGTAAAGGTATATCAATAAAAATCAAATATAATGAAAATAAGAACGAAAAAGTTGTATACCCTAAGGTTACTGCGATAGATAGGTTTGTGGTAGGTTCTTTAAAGTGTTAGTACTGAGGCGCTACAAGAACAGTACCCATAGTAAATATGCCATATTTAAATATATCGCTCGATATGTTAATAATTAAAAAAATATAGTCACTCGCTAAGATTAATAATTGCAAGAAAATAGTATATAATTTTAAGGATACCTGTATAAAATACTATAGATATGTAGAGGTTAAAAATATGCACATATTAATATAATAGCTGGTAAAATTCTCACAATGGAAGGTTCAGATGATGTGAGTGCAGGCTTAAATATGGCGTAAGGCGGTACCAAAGAATCACAGTTGACACAGTGTGATAGACCTGTAGTAATTACTTTATAGATAATTTATAAAATATTCTCGTTTATAATTAGTGTGGAATATTAGAAAATGTATGTAAGTGCGAGATACAAACATAGGCGTTTCAAGCTAGCAAACGACCTTCATCATGTCTGTATCATATTTGATGCCAATCTTATACTAATTATTTCTGTGCTAAAATGTTTTCAAATATATAGCAATATTAGTAATATTTTACGTTAAAAAATGCTCGTCCAGTGCGGTGTTGCCTTTTGTCATCTCTGCATATATTATACAATTATGACGGAATGGTATACTGTAACATTTCTTTCACTTTATATAGTAGTTTGGTAATCTATTCTGTAATTCTGTTAATATCTCTCTAATTAAACTCAGCTGATAATTTTGAAACTGATGTTGTGTTGTTTCTTCCATCACTCTATATATATATATATATATAGGATAGTGTTGGGCAAGGTAGAGGAAAATAACTATCGTCAGGATCGTCTCGGGAGAAGGGGTTTGTGTTGCTTACCCGCTTTCCCGAGAGTCTACTATATACAAGTCTGTCTAGTTCTCGCTTACGATAGTTATTTTCCTCTACATTGCCCAACTCTGTATATATTGCCAGTATATCGTACTTTGTTGTGTGCATTCATATATCAGCGAGTGACCATATTAGCATCTCGCACATGGTGTACTCCCATTTGAACTAGCAGGCAACATACAAAGTTTTATGAAATGAAGTGTCAGTTTCAAATTGTCAATTAATGTGTCACAATGACTTTTATGTAATGCGAGTACAAGTTTGAATAACGAGCCGCGTAGCGGCGAGTGATTCAATGTAGGAGTATTACAAGGTCATTGTGACACGAGTTTTTTACAGTATTTTTTCTAATTTGCCCATATTACATTCCGCTAAGCGTCTCAGCGCGTTAGTATCTCATTACACCACAGTGTGCGGTAATAACCATTTCAGCACTGCATCGTCGTTTGTTTTAGCTTTATTGTAACATCCGATTAGAAAAAATATTTACTAAGAAGTATAAGTAGTGTAGAGAATTAAGTTGTGTGAAACGTTCGTTTCGTTACCTTGGATTATTCCTATATATAAAGAATGCGTAACTACTTATCTACTAAATCTCGCATTCTCAACGGATTCTATCGGGTAATAAAAGGCCCTTTGCAGATATTCATAGTGGACAAATGTAGGCGAGCTCGCACATATGGTATTCCTTTATCTACAAATGCTTGGCAACTACCAAGTTCTACACAACTGAGTTCGTTTTTCTAATCTATCTGTGTATAAAAGTATTTAATCAATTAGTTTGACACACAAAACACATTCCACCTAAAAAATATAAAACAAATAAAAATAGTAAACAAAAAATAGCCACCTAATAAATTTAAGGTCACCTTGAAAATGTTTTTTTCGACTACCACATCCGAAAAGTACAATTTTACTACACTCATTCCGGGATAGAAAACGCCACTTTACTGAATTGAAGTATGAATTGTTATGAATTTAACTGTCAACGCGTCACATTCGTTAGTTTAGCGTCCATGGCCGGTAAAGTACAATAAGTACATATCGAATTGAACTACCAACGCGAGATTCCTGTACTTTACTTACTCTTCTATGAAGATTCTGAAGTTTTTCTGGTTCGGTTGTCAAACAATCTGTCATTCAAATACAAGTAATCTGTATTCTGAACACTACAAATGCAAGTGTAGTGTATCACTAGGCCAGAAATTATAGTTTTAAGAGTATGAGCAAAGTATGTGTATGGTCCCACAAGCGCGAATACTCGCAAAAGTTTCTGGCCGTGTGTTACACACTATTTTTTACGCCGACAAAACTTAATTTTGTTAAAAATAATAAAAAGAATTGAAGCTAGGGCGTACAGGTTGGCAATACATGTTGCGTATGAATTTTAAATTTGAAATCAGGGTTGTTACCTTAGTACTTTGACATTTTAATTTCCTTGGTAGTTTTGATACATATTCAACAATAATAAAATAGAGACTTCAGCTCATATTACAGCGGTTGTGCAACAAGTTATTAACAGTTTATTACTTGTAAGACCTTCCGAATATTGAAGTGGAAAGAATGTGAATTAATTAAAAAATTGTGACGGAGGCGGAAAAAATTGATTTTAGTAGGTGGTAATCATGTGGTAGTCGTAAAAATAATGTACATACCACGGTTGGAAAGTGTCTTTATCGGAAACTTCACTTTCCAGCATTGATACGTAAATCATTTTTATGTCTAAAGGCGTGGAATGCTATCAATGATTTCTCTACAGAAAAAAAAGTGTTGCTACTTTGTATACGTAATTATGAATTTTTATATATTTCTTACTTTTCTAGAGCTTCAAATTTGATTTTTTTGCATGTTTTATGCTTTAATACAACAGTATTACAGTCATGACGGAGAACTGTACTTTGTAACGTTTTAGTAGACGCCGTAAACAAGGACAGTATGGACGGGTGTATTAAGCCGGACTGATATAATTCTTTAGTGTCATGTTGACAGATAGGAAGGCATTCGTGGCATTCTAGAATTAAAATATTAAAAATGTCGATAACCATAGAACTAAAAGCTTAGAATTAATTTCTTTGTAAACTGGAAATATATGTATATATCCATGTATAATCAAGAATGCAAAAAATATATATCTACCTACTTTATAATTTTATTAGACCGATTTCATGGCACGAATTCAGGTTTTAAAAAACGAGATATTTTCAGAAAAAACGTGCCTTAATGTTTGTGTGCTAATCTAAGTGTTTTTGAGTTTTTAATTTGAGTTAATAAACGTATAAATCGAGATATCGCTTGAAATAAAAATCACTTTGGAAGCTATTATGAAATGCATGTAAATATTAAATTATTGGTAATAAGAACGTACTTAAAAAGATTATAAGCGCATAAGGCATTTGCCATGTAAGTAACGCAATTAAAAACTTCTGCTATAACCTAATAGAGGGGGTGTTTTGGGCGTTGTTGTGATAGGTGTTTATAGTGATTTTTGTTTTGTTTCTAACCAAATGTTCTTGTCGCTGATACCTGAGACTTCGATTTGCAGAATGTTATGAAAGGCCTGCATATGTTTGTTTGCACATGGAAAGAAAGGTAAACGAACAAAAAAAATTCTGTCGCAATAGTCTTTCTTTTTAGTTAGAAATACGAAATAATTGCATATTTTGCTGTTTTATATTGGAATTCTTCCAATAGATTGGACATTTTTGATTTTTACTTCCGCATTTGTTTTAATGATATTTGTTATTTCTTTTTAAATTGTACATTTTTATTATACATTCATTCGGTTCGTTTTTCATTATTTTTTTTTTCATTCTTTGTTTATTTATTTGTTAGGTTATTCATAATCACTTCCTATTCTTACTACGTTTCCCGGTATTCCAAGCTATGTATTTTATTCTATACATTGGTTTTTTTTTATACATTTTATTAGAATAACGGGTTATTTTTTATTTACGGATCAGTTATCATATTTTTTATTCGAAATAAATATTGCTTGCATGTATTCTGCAAATCTAACGCAAGTTATGTATATGTTCATAATACATGTGCATTTCGTAAGTTATTATTTTATTACGTATATGTCATAATAGTTTGCGGCAATATAAAAAAAATGACTATTAATTCTTCAATACTTAAAAAAAAAAATGTCACACAACCGCAATTTTCAAATAGCTCGCTTTGAATTTCTAACAAGGAGAAATAAACATAAAATATGCATTTGAAAGCGACAAGTTCGCTTTACGATGATACGGAATGGAAGTTATGGAGTATCGTAGTAATAATCTGTTCTTCCAAATAAAGCTATATCAAGTATAGAGATATTATTATTATTATTATAATAAATATATTGCACGGTCACAGCATAAATCAAATCAGTACAGTTATAACACGAGCCATCGCACCACCAGTGTGAAATTGGCGATTTCAAAATCTACTCGGTCAGAAGATGTCCGCATGTATTCCGTTGATTCGCATGTTGATATTTTATTTACCGAATTTCAGAACCGAGTTAAAAACTGGGAAAAATATTATCATCAAATCCTATCTAAAATTACCGGTTAATACCACTTGCAAGCTTTAATAATATACATATATATATATTGTTTGAGAGAGCGCCCTATAGTCACCTAGCGGTAATCGGCAATTTTCAGAAATGCGAGACCAAAGCCGCGCGTAACTACGCTAATATGTATTGCATCTATTACTATAATAGGTATATTGGATTGACTATAGAACGAAAACTCGTGCTGTATACAGGGTGAGTGGTGAAGATCGCACCAAACTTCAGGAGTTTATTGTACTCATAAAAATACTTAAAAGAATCCCATTTCTTGTTAACCGATCTTCATTTGTTTTTTTTTACCGTCTGTAATAAAAAACAGTAAATAACTTTTCAAGAAGAACTACACTACACTTTGTTTTATATGAGTGGTCCTATCCCTATGGGATATTTTTATTTTATGTAAGACAAATTCATTAAAAGACATTAAGTTCGTAAATTTTGTAATGATCCTACAACATGAAAACAAATGAAGATCGGTTAAAAAGATTTGGGTTTCTTTTAAGTTTTTTTTTTTATGAGTAGAATACACTCCCGAAGTTTGGTGCGATCCTCACCACTCACCCTGTATATTGAATCTACTCGGTTTCAACATTGCGAAGGTCAAATTTTTGCGTCTACAAAAAACCTGTTTTTAAAAAAAAGTTATGTCCATACTTATTTGATTTATACTGTCGCACGGTTTAGGCTTTTTGGCAAAAAAATGCATTTGTTCATATCCATACGCTGTTCGTTCGGAAAGGTGCGCGCATTACTACGCAAATGTTGACAATTTTAACTAGATCCGCGATTTCATTAGGAGAATAGTGTCGCCGAGCTGGTAGGAACAAATGGAGATGGTTCAAATGACGAAGTTTCGATCGCAGTAGTTCTTGAAGTGTTGGTTTGGTTCACTGAGTATTTTCATATCAGCGTTTCTGTGTAGTAAGGAACAATTGACTATGTTGAACATACATAAAAAAAGGAACGAACCATTTACTGACCAAATACATAAGTTTTTAGAAGAATTTATCGAATTAAAATATAAGGCTACAGAAATAATTTATTTTATTTTTCGATAAACCGTATTGTTTTGAGACGAAAATGACAATGTTTATAACGTACGTATATGTAAGCGCTTGTTATATATATATATATTTAATTAGCATAATTTTCTTTTTATCAATTATTACAAAGCCTCCAACGTGATGCCTCTGTATGTCGACGAAAATGACAGTTCTGGATTCAGCATACACCTGCCATTTCAATTATTTACATACATATTTTTCAGTTAAAAATAGATAAGTAGCTAAAAATACATAATATACAGAAATATAAATATTACTAGACTAATTCATATTTTGTTTCTTTACAGATATATCTAATGAAATAAGTTCATCAATAAATTTATTTGTATAGAAACATTTTAATTATTTCTTAAAATTATTTATATCGAGTTAAAATTACTTTTAATTAAAAATAGCAACAATAAATCAATAAAGATTAGCTTTATACGAGATCTGGTCCTACTTTCAGAAAAAAATTACTATACAAAATATTTGCGTTTTCAGCCCAATCTTCGTTCTCATTCGATAATCTTCATAACATAGAACTGCTAAGTTTTTGCTTAATAGAAAAGCGTGACCAAGTACTTTAGGTGAAAGTTTCTCGGATTTATCTAGAACGAGGAGACTTGAATGAAAACGCGAACAAATTATCTACATAAATTAATAAACAAATGTCACTATTCGAATTTAGTCCATTGATTCTGAGAAGTTACCTTGCCCGAACTGTCCTTGTGACTTACGAATGGATCAAATTTCGAACTCGAAAACGATTGAAAATCCAGACCGTACTCGTGCAATAGTTCCACCGTCTCCCTGTCTGGATTCCGCGCGATTGTGGCGCCAGTGATTGTACCGTTCGGAGAGGCGAGGTGATTCTCGTAATTGTAGAGAGGATTCGTCACGCTCATGGGTACTTGATTGTGAGACGACGGAAGGTGAAAATTTTGCAGGAACGTGTTCGGAGGCAGCGATGCAGTTGTTCTGGATTTTAAAGGATCGAAGTCGTCTATATCCGATGACGAAGAGTCTAATCGTATCAAGTCTTCGGCCTCTTCGTTTTTCTGTTGAATAACTAGTGTTAGTATTCAAGTAAATTTTTTATTTCAAATGTAACAGAATCATTACTTGTAGTGTCAAACGATAAAGGAGATCTTTTATTAAAAGTATAAACATATATATTTAAAAAAATACAACTTTGATATGTATCTGAAAAATGGAACATCCTGTATAGTGCAAACTATTTTTAAGACATACAGTCCGATACGATGTATAATAATTCATAAATAATTTTTTAAAAAATCTTTTAGTTTATGAGCAATCTTCCGTCCTCGCACCGTTAGAACGATGTCACATTAATTGTAGGATCGACTAACTATTTATTATGGTGAGAGCGAAATCTCCGGAATTATCAAGTTAAAATTTTCGTTCCAAAAAAAAATAATTTGTGTCCTTAACGTATTCTTTCCTCATTCTACACAAGTAATTTTTGAAATAAGGTGAGCATAAAATAATAGCCTGCAAAACAAGTAATCACAATTTTCTAAAGACAAAATATTGTTTGTTGTTGTTTTTTTCTCTTGTTTCGGAGTATGTGAAGTATGATTAGTTGTTTTACAAGATCAGTAAGTATTAGAAGTTAAATCACATTTTATTTTCAATTTTTAACATCAAATTGTCATTAACTAATATGGGCGATTCAGAAGCCACTTAAAGTACTTGCCAAAAGACTCTGCAAAACCATTATTATTGTGCAAATTTTCACATAGCTAGTTATACAACATATTACTATTTTTATTATATCGCAATTAATTATTATTATATAGTATTATTTATTACGTATCTAAATGTTTAATTAACTTTCCGACTTAGATGACTTATTTCTGAATTATCTATATTTTCATATAAACGCAACATTTTCCACCCTATTTTTACGTTTACAAGAGAGTTCTCAAAATTACATCTCGCGAAAAATAAAACACTGTTACCCATCCGTATATCTATAAATGGATAGTTATGGATAGTGCCCACCACTAATTACAGTATAATCCGTAATGCACTGACATATCCTGTTCAAAATAGAATATAGGAAAATTTTGAAAGGGAAAAAAAGAGGACGGCATAACCTTCACCACAAGTATTGATTCTGTATATGTACGTGTTACATAATTAGTTTGTTTAAAAGCCACCTAGAAGCATGCACGAATAAAACAAAATGTATCAGTAACAGCACTGATTCTGTTACCTTCTGCCGCGGTGAATTTGAAGGTGGTGACAGTCTAACAACGTCAATGGTGTGCTGATTCGCCACTAGGAAAACGGGTTGACCGTTTTCATTGTGCCCTCCACCAACAACAAACGGTGCCGTTCCGAAAAGATCGCGCGTCTTAGAAGGACGTGGCGGGACAGGTGGCGACGAAAATACGTCGTCTGGTGATTGAAGGAGGAGGTTCTGAGTGTCTTGGGATTTTTGCGTCGATGAAAACAGACGGGTCGGCGGTGAGGTAACAGGAGGGTTTGTGGAGCAAGGAGGAAACACCCACCGTTCGGGGCTGGACGTCGGAGAAGAGTTTTTGAAGTTTTCTAAACTCCTAACTGGTTTTAGCTGAAATAAACTTCTTGGTTAGACAATTAAACATAAGCGGAAGTTTGTGAGAAAATTATGTACGTAATTTAGAATTAATCAGATTTAGATATTTTGTTATTCGTAGATGTGTTTTTTGTTCTTCTAATTTTGTGTAGAGCTTCTCTTTTAGCACTTATTTAACCTGAGAAGATGTGGGCTTCACTTTGCTTATTAAAAAGAAACATTAAGATAATTAAGCTTCTTTTTTAGTATCTCATTAAGCTAAATATATTATCAACGCAACCGACCCTATTACATGAAGATTTAGGCGATCGATATACTTAGACAAGAGTTTTATATGCAACACGCGCCAAAAGTAGATAGTCCAGTCAATTTAAATTTTAAGTCACTTTCCTTTTCTTTTTTCGTCCTCTGAATGTTCTTCCAACAAATAACGTAGTTGGCGTTCATCTTGGTTAATTTTATACGCGTGCCTTCCTTCATTATTGACACACTGACAAAGCATTTCCCGAAACCTGTGTATAAATCTTCATGTTACGTATTTCTGATGGAATGGTAACAACTTCCTGGGTACCTAATTACCTTCTCAAAAGAAATCGTAAGGCGACAAATAATTCGAGCCTGCGGGTCCGGAAATATCGTCCAGAAAACATTCCTCTCAGAAAGTCCAGGGAATGCCTAGAAGTATAGGGTACAACCAAATCTTAATTTTAATGATGGAAATGTCACTTCCGTTTTTTCTTAGCAAAAGTTTGAGTTGGAAAAAAGTGTCTCACGTGGAGATTCATCAAATGTTTGGTGTTCCATCTGTTTCACTTCTTGCTGATAGATGCGGTCAGAAAATCCGCAGTCCTTTTTATTGTCAGGCTATAGAAAAAGAAATACGCATCTCACACACTCACAGTGGTCATCGCTGCAGTTCGTGAGAAGTTGTCGTAACTGTTATCGTTATTTTTTCTTACGGTACCAATCTATTAAATTGAAACACTCTCGTAAAAAAATAAAGCTGCTATACAAGAGAATGTTCTAAAAAAAGCTCTAGAATTTAGTGTTGGGCAAGGTAGGGGAAATAACTATCCTTAGCGAGGACTAAACAGATTCGTGTTTAGTGGACTTTCGGGTAAGCCGGTAAGAAGCACACGACCCCCTTTCCCGACACGAATAAACACGAGCCTGTCTAATCCTCGCTAACCACAGTTATTTTCCCCCTACCTTAGCCAATACTACTACAAGTTTCTCACGTTTTCTCATGCAATATTATTTTGTAGGGATGCATGCGAAGATCAGAAAGACCTAACTGCGTGTTTAAGTGCTAAACGTTTTGGATATTGCTGCATGGAAGACCCTCAAACGCGCAAGTCCGAGGACGGCCATTAGATTTTCGTGTTGGAATGCAGAAAATGATAGTCTTAAGTTCGATACTTAAAGAAAGATGGTTTTCTGATTAGGAATAGCAGCTGACGCACACGAATCACTTGCGACCACATCGGTTACGTCTTTACCAATTGATCACTTGTGTGCGTAAATAAGTTAGTGTATAAATTTGGCAAAAAAATTGCAAATAATGCGCAGACGAAAAAAATCGCAAAATATTTTAATTTTTGTTTTATTTACATCGACTATAACTTATACAAGGAATGTCCTGAGAGATTGGATATATTTCTGTATACGATACTAAGGATAAGCCCTTTTATTTAGGTAACTTGATTACCTAATATTCCCATTAGTAGTTTTATTATCATTATTATAGTGAAAATAAAAAATGCTTAAACATATATAGGAAATAAACAATAAGTAGGTCATGCATTGATGACTTTCCGCTAATTTTACTTTTAAACGGCCGTGTGTAATGATAGTAGATTACTTTTAGTAGCCTTACTGATCCTCTGAAATAGGTGGATCATTTCGAAGTCGTTTTGATCACTTGGAAATCGCGCGAGATAAATAAAACACAGTTGGTAGCCATTATCCTCAATGAAAATGGCGCGTATACCTCTATCGATCGATACTCCATCCACGGGTATGACGCGTATGACCACACAGCTCATCCAGTAGCTTTACTAAATCGGCGGAGTCTTTTTGCCGGACTCTGTGCCAGTTCTCACACTTTATCACTGTCTGTAGTTTAGTGCACAAACCCATAAACAATCTATCACCTTTCCCTTGCTGTCGATGCCATTTATTTGTTAGAACCAATAAAGTCGATCTATCTATCTAAATTCAAGTGGCTTAAGTCTTTCTTTCATTTTATTGCCTTTTTTTGCCTTCATTACTTACTTGATCCGTATTTACCCTCAATAATTTTATTCGTTTTTCTCGTCGACGGATAAATAAAATAGTTTCATCTGCTAGTGGAATTTACAAATTATGTTAGAACACTTATTGGCGGTATTTACATTCGTAGAACGCATCTTTTTTTCTAAACTAAAAAATCAGCGTTTTCGATATACATTTAAATTATATGTCCCGTATCGCGTAAAGCCGACTTAATTAATGACTAAAAATAAGAAGTGGGAGGTCTCTTTCGGGGATATACTTACGAAAACACAGGCTGTTTGATATTACTGGTTCACTCTTAATTTTTTTTTTTTTTCGTAATAAATTGCAGCAAGATTAATCCAACAAAAAGATTCTCTATCTTTAAATTCAATGGGTAGACGAGTGATGTGAAATCTCCTAAAGAGTTGACATACCCCTTTTGTCATCTTTAGTCACTAATTTTAGTCTATTTTGCGTTCCCAAAGTTTGAATAACAAAAGGCACAAAGTGTAAAACTAAGAACACTGACCTTAGAAACAAATTTGTACTTATGCCTTAATTTCTGTGCGAATTTGAAAATTATTTTTATAGAAATATATTTATAACGTATAATTTTTCACACCAACCGAAAATTAACACAATCATATTTAGCAAAAACAAAAATAAACAGCACTCAAAAAAAATTAGTAAAAACACAAAACATAAAATGGTAACATTGCCAATACTCTATTATCCTCAACCAAAAAAAAAAAAAAAAAGAAAAACAAAGAACGATTTCAAAAATACTTACAGATCTATCCACAGGTGGTGTATCCAGACGAAGTTTTAAGATATCCTTCATTTCAGTCATAAGATCTATTTTCGGTATATCCAAGCTAGGTGATCCTGTCTGTGAATGATCAGAATCCGGAGATAAAGTATGCGATAGTTGACTTAAAGGACTGTATGGCCTAAAATAAATACATATAGATTAAAATATTTTGAAGTTCTTAATAGCAGGTATTAGTTATTAGAACATATAAGTAAGTAGCGTAAACGATTCATAAAACATGATATAAATTTGATAATATGTCAATTGCAACATATTCTTTAAGAATTGATATATACTGTGTATCAGCAAAATGGAATAAATTCGATAATAAATAAATGGGTGCGTGTTCGAAGAAACGCTCGGATAAGTCGATTGGTATTTTTAGTTGTGCATTTTCTTCAACAGCAACCTTTCATACATGGTGTGTCATGTAACAGTGGCCAATACCAACTTTCTTTTTTAAACCCTACAAAAAAATTATAAACATATTTCATGTACATTTTCCTATACCTATCTTTAATTGTTTCGGAAATATTGAGTGTTTTGCAATGTTGACGATTAGCATGACCGTGTAATGTAAAGGTGGACTCATCAGAAAACAAAACATGTTCTAATTGGATCACATTGTTATCTAACATTGCCATCACTTGTTTACAAAAATAATAAAATCGTCTTCCATGAGCTCCTGAGTTGGTATCATTTTAGAGGAATACATTTTATTTTCTTTAAATGTTGGAATAATCGATGAATGGCTAACATCGAAGATTGTGGCTACTTGTCGACTAGAAGTATGTTGGTTTTCATTAAACTCAAGCAGAATATCCAATTTGTTATCATCACTTATTGCATTAGCAGCTGTTTTTTTTATCCGCCTTACATGTCCAAGTTCGCGAAAGTGCTTTTCTATTTTACTAATTGTCCCTTGGGATATAGCCGGCAAATTTGGAAATTTTTCATGATACAAGAAAGCAACTTCCATTTGTGTCCGTGTGTTATCTCTATAACCAATCATCTGTAGGATAGTTATTTTGTGCATTTCTGTCAAATGAACAATTTCTCTGATATGCTGTTAACGAAATTCAAACGACTATAATACTGACAACTAAACTATCATGCTAAGGCCAGTTGTTTTAAACAAAAGTATTTACAGTTTTTGTTTATTTCATATCGGTAAAAAGAAATGGTTTTTGTTTTTTTTTACAATATCAAAAAATAAACAAATTACTTATTAGTTTTGAGTGTGTTGTAGCGAATTTCTGTTATCAAATAATTTTATTTCTTTAATGTTATTAAAAAAAAAAAACTGAAAATACTAAATATTTCCGTAACAATTGAAGATAGGCAGGTATAGAAAAATGTACATGAAATATGTCTATAATTTTCTGAAGAATCCAAAAATTTAATAATATACAGGATGCATCATTTAAAATAAAAAACTTGGTATAGGCCACCGTTATCTGACACACTAAGTATGAAAGGTTTCTTTTGAAAAGAATGGACAGCTAAAAATACCAATCGACCTGTCCGAGCGTTTCTTCAAACACGCATTGATTTATTTATTAGCGAATTTATTCAATTTGGCTGATACACAATGTATGTTTACCAGGCGCGGCTCGTGCTTACGTCAGTCGGAGGTTATGACAATGATCGTAGTTCTTCGTATGCTCTCGTCAAATACGTTTCTATATGTTTGTATGTTACGGAGTTATACGAAGAAGTTCGATCAATGTCATAGCCTCCGAGTGACGTAAGCACGAGCCGCGCCTGATGTTTACCAACATGCAACTGTGTGTGCCCTTCTTTATGATTTCTGGATTATTATAAAAATTTTGACTGTATTGCTTTTGTTCATCACTTTTATTTCGTGTATCACTTATTAAGAAAAATAAGCTAAATTTTAAATACAGTGAGGTCGTAAATTGCCCCTCCCCCCCTCCCCATAACTTTTTAAAGGAATGAGATAGAGCAATAAAACAAAAACGAGATGAAATTAGTGATAAATTGTTTTGACTATAGGAGTATGCACCTAGCCTGAAATGTCAGATAGATAGATCTTTAAACTTTTAAATGAGAAGTAAGTTCATAGAAAAGCACATTTGGAAGACATTTTCATTATTTTTACGAAAATGCAAACAGTTTTATGATTTTCTAAATTTTGACTATCTTACCCAAGATTAATGATCCGGGTAGTTAGTAGCTACGTTACTTTTCCCATAATACTCGTATTCATTTTTGGGGTGTAGTAAATAGAAACCTGTAACACGCGCACACGACAAATAAACGGACACTCAAGTAACGCGATTTGCATTGTCATGAAAGTAATGCCAATGTCTTCCAAAATGAGTTTTTATAGGACCCTACTTCCCATTTAAAAGTTTAAAAATAGTTACGCCCTCTACTTACATTTCAAGCCCGATGCGTATCCCGACAGTCAAAACACCACAAATTGTCCCTAATTTCACCTTGTTTTTGTTTTACTGCTCTATCTCATTTCTTTCAAAAGTTAGGAGGGGGTCGGGGCACAATTTGCGACCTCACTATATATAAGCTGTAACATAGAAGTGTTAACTCTAATCGAATTAAGCACTAGACCCGTTCAATGCCTTTAAAACGACATTGACTAAAACGGTTTTTTCTTCGCTCTATACAGGGTGTCCCAGAATTGTCTGGCCAAAATGGTATCACGGTATTCCTTGGATGAAAATATGAAGATTTGGTACGACAACCATTATGAAAAAGTGTCTGGTTTGACCGCTGTTGATGGTCAAAACTCTTAGAAAATTAAATGTTTTTTGCAATATCTTGAAAACGGCTGGATGTATTTAAATAAAACTGGATGTGCATTTTTTCAACATTGCAATGCTTGTTTAGATGAAACGTTCATGTCCATCCGCAAGAGGTAAGTGGTAATTTCTTATCCATCATGGTACAAAAATGTGCAGAAAAATTTAATGACGGGGCAAAATAAAACGATTTTTTTTCTGGTGATGCGCTGATTATTTCCGAACATTTTCGATCTCTTTGTAAAGTTTCGCCCGATGCGCCGTTTAGGCAGAAAAAATGTTCTCCTATCTCGGGAAAAGTACCAATCTTCCATTACTGTGACAAGTATTCAAGCTATGACATCAATGTCATAAAAAATGTCTTAATAAGTCAAAATCTCTTGGCCAAAAATTAGGCAAAAACGTGAATGAAAGAACCACTTTTGTTTTTGTTTTTTTTATTAATAAAGATGTGAAGAGTAAACGAAAAAGTAAAGTAAAAGTAAATAGTAAAGATGTGAATTTGTGGAGAATTGCGTAGTAAGAATTAGAGAAGGTTCTCGAAGTGACCACCATTCTCACGAATGCATAACTGCACTCTCCGGAGAAAGTTGAATTGAGTCCTCCTCAACATCTCTTGATCATTCTTCAAGATGTTGAACTCTTGTTGAATGCGAAGAATTAGTTCTTGTTCACTACCCACAGGAGTCGCATACACTTTATTTTTCACTGCCCCCCACAAGAAATAATCCAGAGGATTAAGATTTGGAGATCTTGCCGGCCATTCCACTGGCACACCCCGCCCTCTTCTCCCAATCCATCTTTAAGGAAACGTATTATGCAGGAATTGCTGTACGTCGAGGGTGTAATGTGGTGGAGCACCATCGTGCATGAACCACATGTTAGCCCTAACAAGAAGTGGTACATCATCTATTAGTTCGGGCAGATCCTCAAGTAGGAAGGCCAAATAATTTTCTCCGTTCAGTCGGCGTGGCAAGAAAAATGGGCCTAGAATAAAATTGTTGATAATTCCAGCCCAAACGTTCACGCGAAATTCTGTCTGGAAATGCTTGACGACCATCGCATGAGGATTTTCTTCCGCGTAAACATGGAAGTTGTGAGAATTGAAAATTCCAGTACGCGTGAATCCAGCTTCGTCAGTAAATAAAATTTTGTGGTGAAAATTCTGGTCCTCAACTCTTTTGTTCTGAATAAAATTGCAGAAATTAAGTCTCCGATCGTAGTCAGTCGGTAGGATCTCATGAACTTTAGTCGCATGGTACGGGTAAAGCTGATGTTCCCTCAACACACGATTGACACCACTTTTCGACACGTTGAATTCCAATGCCAGTCGTCGAGTACTAATGTTCGGATCTTCAGCTACTCTATCGAGAATTTGTTCTTCCATCTCTGCGTTCAGGACACGATGAGGGCCACGATTCGCACCCAAAGGAACAAACCTGCCAGTTTCACGGAGAGTTCTTTCCACCCTCGCAAAAGTTTGTCGGTTAGGTGTACGACGGTTCGGATAGCGCTCAGCGTACTCTCGGACACAGGCTCGAAGTTTATCGCGACAAAAACCCATAACTTTGACCATATCGGTCATTTCTTCGTTGGAGAAAGCCATTCTTAAAATTTCAAGTAAACGTCAAGCTAAAAACGTCAACTATTATTTTTTATGACATTGATGTCATAGCTTGAATACTTGTCACAGTAATGGAAGATTGGTACTTTTCCCGAGATAGGAGAACATTTTTTCTGCCTAAACGGCGCATCGGGCGAAACTTTACAAAGAGATCGAAAATGTTCGGAGATAATCAGCGCATCACCAGAAAAAAAATCGTTTTATTTTGCCCCGTCATTAAATTTTTCTGCACATTTTTGTACCATGATGGATAAGAAATTACCACTTACCTCTTGCGGATGGACATGAACGTTTCATCTAAACAAGCCTTGCAATGTTGAAAAAATGCACATCCGGTTTTATTTAAATACATCCAGCCGTTTTCAAGATATTGCAAAAAACATTTAATTTTCTAAGAGTTTTGACCATCAACAGCGGTCAAACCAGACACTTTTTCATAATGGTTGTCGTACCAAATCTTCATATTTTCATCCAAGGAATACCGTGATACCATTTTGGCCAGACAATTCTGGGACACTTTGTATATCATTTTCTGGTTATAACGCTTTAACTACATCTTCCAGTTGGCTCCGGTTAACATCAGCTCTTGTTAAATATATTTTATTTCTATAGCAAGAAACTTACCTTTCCAAAGCAGACCCTGTTAGTGAAATTGGTGCTTCTCTTCGAAACGTCATAGGCCGCCTCTTGCTTGTAGGTGAATTTGGTGCTGACCGTGGTTTATCAAAAGAAGTTTTAAGGCCATTTTCAAACTGGCGTACATTTTGGTTATCCTTTAGCTTGGATCGTAGACCTTTATAAGCACTCTTCATTCCTTTCCCGCCGTCCTTCACCTGTCCACAATATGTGAGTTTTTGTTAAATAAAATTTATATTTGCATAACAGTTATTAAATAAAATTCGGAATGTATTGTGTTATTCACGCTAGACGACATAATGTTTTCTTAATCTGCCCTTTTATTTTATAATGACTACAAATACAAATTTGCAATTATTTGTTTCTAAACTGATCGTCACTCTTGTTGACATTTTCATCATTGACAGAATTGGTTTAACACTGAATAATATTTTGAATATAAAACTATGTAATTGTGATTGTACAGGATTATCCACGCTATGTGGCACGCCAAAATACGTGACGTGCAAAAAGTTTCACTTTTGGCATATATGGGGGTTCATTATGGTTACTTTTTAAAATTATTTTCATGTTACACAGACTCTTCCAAAAGCCCTAAAACTATCAAAGATGTGTTTTTTTTTTTTAAATTGAACCCCCTCTGTATTATTGGGTTTGGTTGCTCGCCTCGGCTCGTAATCTCCAAACTCGTTCGACAAAACGTCACTTTCCAGCCTTGATACGTAAATAACTATACACAAAGTAAAAAATATAAATGCTTGACAAAATTCGCGTTTTTTTTTGCACGTTAAAAGTTATGACTGCTCCAAATATATGTAATAATTTACATGCATTTTATTTTGTTATCCTGCATTTGCTACATATAGGTACATATGGCTTATATTTATGATTGCAAAAATTTAATGTCATCTTTCAGTAATTCTGGGAAACGATGATGAAGTTCACCATATTCTCTTCTCTTTTTAAGTATTTCATGCATCCAAAGATTATGTTTTCGATGTTTTTTGTCTTGTTTCCGTTCTTCCTAATCTGTACAGACTACACTCATTGTTAGTACAATTGATTCTTCTCAGGAAATTTTATGCCGAATAAAATAGTTCTTATGAACAAAAGGTGGCACCATGAACAAGTGGTCGTATATCAAGCCAGCTTTATCCAATTAACTAAAGAAACTACACTTTTTAGCGAACTCTCATAGAAAATTATAGTTTAGCTGGTCAGAATTTCGTAAGTGACCAAGCGCAGTGCCGGTTTTTTCTTGTTATATTGTACGTTCTATGTAACGGACGTCCCGGGAAATTAGAAACTGTACATCCTCGAACGATAAATCGGAATTGGTAGTTAATTCGTTTAAGATACTAAATTATTTTCTTTAAATTGCACTTCAAATAAAAAATAGTTTGGGATCGTAAAATTCAAATCCGATATCGTTCTAAATTTTACTTGTTAGCTCAATTACTAAGGAATAACAAAAAATATAGCTTAAGCATGAGAAAATAAAAAAGTCACAAAAGTAACGTGTTGGCTTCTTCTCTCAAACGAAATAGGTACCTACTCCCTTGGATAATGGCCTAATTTGACTAAATACATAAAATGTTGAAATGTTTATACTGTCACTTCGCCAGCTATATGCGGCACCAAAATAAAAAAAAAGTAAGGGTTACCATTTAAAAAAACCCAACAATAACGTAATCATCATTACAGGAATCACTCTGAATAATAATAATAATAATAGAATTTTATATAAAAAAGCCATGCAAAAACTAGTAGAATACAGAAAAAAAAAAAACAAAGTACGATACGAATTACACGGGCTTAGCGTACCGCTAATCGATAAATCTATCCTCTACAAACTCTCTGACTGAGTAATATGATTTTCTGATAAGTAGCTCTTTTAGTCTAGATGCAAATAAATGTTGATTTGTGATATCTTTAAGGAACTTCGGTAAGTGATTGTAAAAGATTTTGCCTTTGTATACAGAATTTGTTTCATATAGAGATAATCGATGCTTAGGTATGTGAAAGTCCGTTTTATATCTGGTTTGATATTCATGATTGTGTTTGTGGGTTTTATTATGGATGGTATATTCTTTCACGTATATAATACATTTTAAAATGTGTATAGATGTAATTGTTAGCAGTTTTTGTTGCTTAAATGCGTCTCTATAGGTCTCCCTAGGTCCCATACATAACATGTTAGGGATAATACGTTTTTGCAGTATAAAAATTCTTTTGGCCTGTGTAGTAGCACCCCAGCAAATGATGCCGTAGGTCGCTTTACTAAGAAAGCTACCAAAATAAAAAACTCGGCATATTCCAATGCTGGCCAACGTCCGCAATCTCTTCATTGCAAAACAACTTGAGGCGATTTGTGAAGCTATAGAAGTAATATGAATGTTCCAATTAAACACATGGTCTATATGCAGTCCCAATAACTTAGTTGCTTGATGTTGTTTAATAGATTTGCCGCTTATCCTAATTAGTAAACTCTTATCGGCATTGGATAGAGTTGGAGAGAAATGCAGTAGTTTGCACTTGGTATGATTAACCCTTAAATCATTAGCTGATAACCAATCATTTATTGCGTTGACTTCAAATGAGCAATTAGTACGCGCTTCATGTTTATCTAAGTGACTGGTGATAAGAGTCACATCATCAGCATAAACTATGCAGGTGCTATGGCCAAATGCGCTGGAGATATATATGATATATCGTATATATTTGTATATCGAACTTTAGTACCTCAGCACTTTAACACTTCATTACGTCCAAAATTGGTTGAACCTAGTTATGAAACCCGCAGGGTATCTTAATTATCATCGCAGCTTTTGGAAAAAGTTTATTTGAATTGCTCATTTTTTCAAGTTACGCTGAAAATCCTGGGTTGCACATCAATGAAAATCTTTTTGAACAACTTTTTGGGCAATTAATATTCCATAGGATACTAGAGGATATATATAGTTAAGGATAATTTACTCGATATTTCCGATTTAAGTATTTGTTGCTGCTTTTTTTTTAATTCTGTATGCAGATGCTATACGGAAAGTTTCTTTTTAGTTTAAAGATATTCATATTGGACTTGAATTTCTGAACAGCCTGTATAGGAATGGTAATTTGTGCCGTGATTAATACATATATTCTTGGCACAAAAAGCTGTAATCAGATCCTTAACGGGTGCTCGTTTTGGTGTGTCGTGTAAACCCTTATTTAAGAAACCGAAAATACTACCGTTAGCCTGTAATTACATAATGGAAGCAGCAGTTTACGTTTTTAAAAATAAAAATGCTTTCAGATTAAATTCTGAATATCACCATCACTTTACAAGAAATAAAGATCAACTACATACATCAGGATGTACTCTTTCGGTTACAAGTTTGGGTTTAAAGAGTATGGGCATTAAAATCTATTATTGCTTACCCGTTGAAATTAAAGAAAAAAGCTCGATTTTTAGTTTTCGTGACAGTGTTAGGGAATTTCTTTTGTGTCACAATTTTTATGATTTGTCTGAATATTTCCCATTGCGCACCTCGTGATAGCCTTTCGATCTTTTTAAGTTTCAACCCTGCCTTGTTTTCTATCAGTAATTTTGATTTGCTTGGTTTATGTTATTTTTATTTTTACTAGTAGAGTTTTAGTTTTTCTTTTTATTCTTCTCCTTTTTGGCCTTCCCTGGTTATAAGAACTATAATTTTCGTTAGTTTTAGTTAATAAGTAGAACTTGGTCTAACTTAATTTAATTTAATTTATTTTCATGTTGTTTAGTAATATATACTTTTGTTTATTTTGACTGGTTGCATACACATTTTGTGTCGCTTAACCAAATAAATTATTCTTATTCTTATTCTTATCCACATCATTCTGGTACTAGCAAGATTCTGACAAATTAATTGCAGTTATACGATGGAGAAATAATAACTCTTGTTTACTTCATCCAATATTTCGCTTTTATTTTTTGAAAGCTTCCTCAGGGTTTCATAAGTTGAGTTACAAGTGAGACTGCCTACATTAAACATTTATGGAAGGATCGATACGGTCGCACCGCATTATCATCCCCCACACACATCAGTGGGTGGAAATATTCGGCTAAAGAGGGGCGTGTTTGTGGTATTCGATTGTGCTACTTAGATATGCTTTTTTTTCCTCTGCCATACATTAATGCGTCTCCATACGAACATTAAGATGTTGCACTTAAATATGAAAGTTGCATGCAATTCTGAATTTTAACGTTTGATATTTAAACTATCAGACTTTAAAAAAATACGACTTCATTCGCTAAGCTTTAAAGCATAAGCTGAGCATTTTCTAGATGCAAATGTTTTCCATCGGCTGATACATATTAAAATATGAATTTTGTTTGAAGGTATAGTATCTTCCCGTATAGCAGCACTTACAATTTTAAGATTTTTGAGATACCAGAGTGCGATGTATTTATGGAAGTTATTACGAGTGTGCGGTTTAGGAAGGCGTGAGTGTTGGTTTTTTATTTAAAAACAAATTACTGCATTTTCTGAATAAAAAACACATATTACAATAAATGGTGTGAACTCTACAAACGATCAATAGTTATTTTTGCGCCTCCTCCGGCCAGAAACACTGATTTTGCATTACTTTAAATCGGCCGGAAACTTACCATTCTCCGGCCTAGGCCGGCAAAAGATCACTAAAGGTTGGCAACACTATATTCGAATTACTGACATTTATGTGATTAATTGTAGATTCGATTACAGACGCGAGAATTTTCGCTACAGAATCTGTTAATTAATTCAAATTCTTTACAATTAAATTTTTGGAAGATTTTAGAGGTAATAAATTGTTAATAACTTGTTGCGCAACCTCTGTAATATGAGCTGAAGTGTCCATTGCGTTTATTATTATTGAATATGTATCAAAACTGCCAAGAAAATTAAAACGGCAAAATACTAAGGTAACTTAACCCTGATTTCAAATTCAAAATTCATACGTAACATGTATAGGTTGGCAACTCCCTAGCGTTAATTCTTTTTATTATTTTCAACAAAATTAAGATTTGTTGGCGCAAAAAATAGTGTGTAACATATGGCCAGAAACTCTTTTTCGAGTATTCGCACACAAACCGTGGTCATACTTGTAAAACTATAGTTTCTGGCCTAGTGATACATATGAATAATGAATAAATTTATTATTAAAAAAATGCGGGGGTATGGGGTACCCCGTCCCCCGTTATTAGCTTTTTATGAAGATATCTACCTTGAGACCATGTATTATGCTGGAAATTATGTTAAGGATAAAAACTTATTTCTGTTATAGTTTATTTGATTTATATCAATAGACAAGTTTATTAATTTTGAAGCTTTATTATTATTTTTCTATTTTTACAATTATTAATTTTCTAAACTTGTTATACATCATCGTATTCTACGTAAAATCGGCCTTCTTTTGATGAATAACGAAAAAGAAAAAATGTAAAAAAAATGGGGGGTACGGGGTACCCTGTCCCCCGTTATTAACTTTTTGCGAATACGGACGACGCCACCCTTAGGGCAATGCAATATGCTGCAAATTATGTTAAGAAGAAAATTTAATATCTGTTATAATTTAGGAAATATTTGCAAAAATTGAAAAATCGTCCAAACTTTGGAGGGGGCTGTACCCCAAAATCGTGCGGTTCCGCCGATAAAAAAAAATACGTGTCTCTTATTTTAAGGTACTATTTCGATCTGTTAAGTTTCATCGAAATCGGAGGGGGACACCCGCCGGTGTTCCCTTGTCAGCTGATTTTACTCATTCTTGTTTTAGTTTCTTCGTGACTAGCTTTACTATGAATTAACAACTAATTATATAAAAAAATGATCTGGTCAACGGCGGTCGGTGCTTATGTCACATGGAGGAGCTGAGACAATGATCGAAGTTCTTCGTATGCTCTCGTAAAATATGTTTCTATGTTACGAAATTATATAAAGAAGTTCAATCATTGTAATAGCCCCCTAGTGAAGTAAGCACGAGTCGCCGCTAAAAAAATATTTTTTGTCAGAAAGAAATAAAATATTTCGCGATAATATCACTTGCTGTTATTACAGGTGCAGTAATTATTCCACTACTTTATGAAATTAACAAAACGAACCACATTGAAGAATATAAAGCGGGAGTTGAGAAAAAGGAACATAAACATTGAACTAATGGGTTTTCCAAAATGCATATGTTCCCTTAAAGGACACATATACAAGGTGGATATCAAAGATTTGATCTTTGATTACAGCATTTTATTACATTTTTTATTTTGAAAAACATCTTTTGCACAAAACTTTTTAAACTTTAATGTTGCATAGCTTAAAAATATGTTTAACTATAGAGAGTGTCCCGAAACAAAGTGAATACATACTCCGTTATTTTAAATGGACTACCCTATATATCCTTCAATTTTTCAATTATATGCAAAAAATAACAACTTTATATAAACTATATCTTCAACAATAACTTTGTTATTTAGTCTTCCATGAAAAATTACTCCGATGCCAACCTAACTAAGGACTGACTAAGGAAGCGTAGTTGACGTTTACGTTTGTTTGGGTATCTATATTTAAATACTATACCTGTATACTTAGCTTAATGCCATAAGTTACCCGTAATAGGCGGGAACATTTGCTTAACGTAAGGTAACTTAATTTTTTCCTCCTAGAAAGCTCTTTCAATCCATAGGAAACATCCATAAATATTATAAATAATTCAGTAATTTTGTATAGATTTGAAATCTTAATTTCTAAGTATGTTGTGATATAAAAAAATTCAAACAAATAAAGAAAGGCACAAATCATTAAAAATAAATCAGTGTAAGTTTGCCGAAGCAATGCATCCAGCTATTATTAACATCAAATATACAGCCTGTTAAAAAAAGGTTGTCGGATATTTTACCCAATTATAGTACTGGTGGAAATAAACAAAAAAGTCTTAGTCAACATGGGTCCGCAATTCAACTGTCTTTGACATATAGTCGATTGCATATTTTAAAATAAAAAAAAAAAACATTTTTCGGTTTTGAGAATAGTTCCCTTTGTCAAACAACTGATTGTGACTTAAAATTAGTTCTGTCAGACATCTCAGATTATTTATCATTTGCGTCAATTTTTTTTTGTTCTTAAATTATGCATGAGTACACAAATGCAGAAATGGCCGATATGCATTTTATGTACGGTCGTGCGAATGGTAATGCCACTGAAGCACGGCGTATGTATGCCGAAGAATTTCCAAATCGGTTTTTACCGAGTGATAAGATTATCCGGCTGTCCGAAACTGGTTCATTTAAAATTAATGGTGGTTCTGGTAGACCTAGATCAGTTTCTTCTCCCGCAGTAGAATTAGATATTTTGAGACGGGTAGAAGACAACCCAAATATTAGCACCCGAAGACTTGCCGCAGAACTGAACGTCAGTCATCCTCTCATTTGGAGAATTCTGCGGGAACAGCAGCTCTATCCCTACCACATTCAACGCGTGCAAGTTCTTGCTCCTCTCGATTATGATGCACGTAGGGTTTTTTGTCATTGGGTTTGACGAAAGCTGGCAGAAACTCCAAATTTTGCGACTCAGATTTTATTTAGTGACGAGGCTGGGTTTACAAGAGACGGAATATTCAATTTTCATAACAATCACGTCTGGGCAGATGAAAATCCCCATGCTGTTGTTGAACTGCATCACCAAAACCGTTTTTCGCTAAATGTTTGGCTTGCTATTTTTGGAGACTGTTTAATTGGTCCAGTATTTCTCCCTAATCGTTTAACGGGACAAGTATACTTGGATTTTTTAAGAAATTAATTACCCGTTTTGTTGGAAGACGTGCCACTTTTTAACAGATTAAATATGTGGTTTATGCACGATGGAGCTCCTGCGCATTTTTCCATCGTAGTTAGAAATTTCTTAAATCAAGATTACAACGAGAGATGGATAGGACGGGGTGGACCAACTGTATGGCCTCCTAGGTCCCCTGACCTGACACCTCTAGACTTCTATGTTTGGGGCATCTAAAACAATTAGTGTACGCACGATCTGTAAACAATTTGGAAGAACTCAGGCAAGGAATCGTAAATTGTTACGAGGAAATTCGGAGGACTCCAGGAATTTTCGAAAGATTGCGTCGATCTTTCATAAGAAGGTGTGAAGCGTGCTTAGAAATAAACGGTGGACATGTAGAACAATTTCTTTAGTTTTACTTTAAATAAACATTTGTTTAATTTACATTGCGATCAGAATTTCTAAAACAATATGCAATCGACTATATGTCAAAAACAGTTGAATTGCGGACCCATGTTGACTAAGACTTTTTTGTTTATTTCCACCAGTACTACAATTGGGTAAAATATCCGACAACCTTTTTTTAACACACTGTATATCTCATATATCAAATAATTCAAATTATAATAATAATAAAACACAATAACAACTTAAGCTAAGTACCTATTTAAGTAATAATGAGTATAAAACAAACAACTAACACATGAAACATGGCGTATCAGATATTATTTATGCACAAAATCAAGAATTCCTGCATCTAAAGCTTTTGGGCTATGTGCAGTTTTACGAATAATTTCACGGCATTATAATATGCCAAACTTTTGGGAGAGAAGAATTTTCAATTTTAAAATATATAGATATATAAAACAAATTTATAAGAAGTAATTACTTATTTTTACTTGCTTATTGGTTAAACAAACTTTTTTAAGTATTTGTCCTTTATATGTGAACCGTTGTTAGTTTCTTTTTCTATTATTTAGATTAAATATTGTAGCAACATTGTGTTATTTTTTTTTGTTTAGTAGCATTGGTTTCTAATGATTTGTGACTTCCTTCATTTGTTTGATTTTTAATTGTAAATCAAAATCAGAACGTGTTTTCTTTTCGGAGAAGAAATAAAGGCGTCTCATGGCAATAGGATGGTCGGCATGTAAAAAATCCTTACTGGAGATTGGAACACCTCCGGGTTCAGTGAGGATGGTACACTACATCAATAGGCGTGTTAAGGTGTATTCTACAACCCGAAGCTTCGCTCAACAACAACCAAACAAAAACAAAAGATGCGTTTAGCTACATTAGAGACACTCTCTATAGCCAAAATATTTTTAGAGAGCATTGAATTTTGTTAAACTTTTTTTAATTCTTTTCTAAAATGAAAAACAGGGCTATAATTAAAGATCCAGACTTCGCTGAGATATCCTGTAATACCGAGAGTACAACTTTTTAAGAGTGTGTTTACCGTGGGCGATAATCACTGTGGCAGTAATTCAAAATATTGTTATTCTGTTCTATGATGCATTTTGTGGTAACTTGTTATGAATTGAAAATAACACATAAAATACTCAAGTAGAAAAGAACATTAGTGAAGGAGTCCCTTGAAAAGAGAAAGAAAGTAGAAAAAGTTAATAACAAGAAAATCTGAAAAAATTCACACACAATTTTGTAATATTTTTGTTTTATTTATTCACATTTTTAACATCTTCTTGTGAAACGTTGTGATTAAATTCAGTTGGGAGTAAAATAAAACGGTCAATTTGAGCAACAATGCTAACTAACTATATTCTCTATTAAAAGTTAATTATAATCGTTGCTCGAATTTGCTCGTTTTATCTTTCATACAACTGAATTTATATTTCTTCTAATTTTTTGTTATTGTTTCTACGTCACTTTTAACCGTCTTCTATACTTCAAGTGTCCACAAAATGACTATATTAGTCTTTTAAATTCCCGTCGCAGAACTGTTAACGCACCCATAACACGATTTTTTTGCGACGTTCAATCTCTATGGGATCCAACACAAAATGTCTGACAATCGGTTAATGACCACTAAGCCCATATGTTCAGAGGAAATAATACACACATACACTACTGACACAACACAGATGGGCTGTGGAAGTTAAACGTCGCATTTTCACCACAGCATAAGAAAATGCAGTAGCAACGCCTCAGGAGTTTCTGTCGCCCGTTTGTGGGAGCATAGCAAAATTTCTGTGAGCGGTAATAAATCGTTGTGCATAGAACACGCTAAGATTACTTCGAATTCTATTTCACGCTGGGCTTGTTGATGTGCCATGGGTTGGTCCTTAGAGCAGTAACTAACCTCATGGACAGAGCAGCGCGTGTATTCTGCATATATTTTCTCCAGAACTGTCTATGCAATGGCTCAAGGTAATTGAGTTGATCCACAATTAATGCATTTTGGACAAAGAATTTTATTCATAGATGAAAATGCCCTTACTGTATGTTCTATATACATACTGTGATCTGTACAGGGTGGACCAAATTGCATGTACATAACGGGTAAATATACTTTGCAGCGGAGATACGAAAAAATGAGATAGGCAGTCCAGAGCTACTTTTGCGAGATAAAAACACTGTTGAAAAAAAAAATTAAATTTATCTTACCGTTTTCGAGATATTTAAAAAAATTGAATTTTCTTGAATTTCTATTATGCCTTATAACTGTCTTATAATTTAAAATTTCGAAAAATTGTTTGGACATTTTTGACATAGCTTTTTATTAGAGATCTACAAACAAAATCTATTTTTTAATAATTCTGCGAAATTTTGAATTATGACGTCATATCATTTTTTCTTAAATGGCAACCATAGTTGCCTATGTTCTGATTAAATAGAAAATTTTCCGGACTTTACAAAAACATATAACACTTTATGTTTATTTTAAATATTAAACAAGATATTGCGTTTCTAAATTTCTAATAGATTTCCAGTGTGCCATGGATACGACAGATCTCTGGAAAGGCCAGCAGAGTGCCATGACACATACAAACAAAGTAATTGATATTCCACCTGTCAAATAATACGAGCATTGGGTAAATTTCTCTCGGGGTATCTCTCGTAAGACAGATTTAAAGCTGTCACACTGTTTTTTCGACATTCAATATATGCTTGCAACATTTCATATTTTTCACGATTGGTGAACTTAACCAGTTTTTAAATACAACAATTCAATAACACTATATAACGAAACTCATTAAACATTAACAGAACTCAAATAACTTGAAGAAGATATTAACGAAATTGGATAAAATAATGGACATATAACGCCGATGCACCCACAGTTTGACAGATAAGAAAACATCAATTGTTTCCTTTGCAAGAGCATAGCACTCTGTGTAGGAATTAGTATTCATAACATTTGTCCTTCATAGCGCTTGACGCTTATTATTTGACAGGTGGAATATCAATTACTTTGTTTGTCTGTCAGGGCGCTCTGCTTGGCTTTCCATAGATCTTACGTATCCATGGCACACTAGAAAACTATTAGAAATTTAAAAACGCAATATCTTGTTTAATATTTAAAATAAACATGAAGTGTTATATGTTTTTGTAAAGCCCGGAAAATATTCTATTTAATCCGAATATAGGGTACTATGGTTTCCATTTAAGAAAAAATGGCATGACGTCATAACTCAAAATTTCGCAAAATTATTAAAAAATAGATTTTGTTTCTAGATCTCAAATAAAAAGCTATGTCAAAAATGTCCAAACGATTTTTTGAAATTTTAAATAATAAGGCAGTTATAACGCATTGTAGAAATTCAAGAAAATTCAATTTTTTTAAATATCTTGAAAACGGTAAGATAAATTTAATTTTTTTTTTCACCAGTGTTTTTATTTTGCAGAAGTAGCTCTGGACTGCCTATCTCATTTTTTCGTATCTCCGCTGCAAAGTATATTTACCCGTTATGTACATGCAATTTGGTCCACCCTGTACATTAAAATTATTGCTTTCATTAAAAAACGTGTAGATAAGAACGTTGTGCTTGTTCTATAAGCGTACAATTCTGTTGATTAACTACATTTGTGTGGTGCAGAGTGTACTATATAAGACAAAAGTCTTGCATTAGATTTAGAAAGGGATATAAATAAAGAGAGAAACGTATGACCGTACGAGCGTAATATAATAAACACGTGTTTTTTTTCTTCTGAGAATGTATTCTGAAATAATTTTAACATTATTATTTTCACACTAATAATATACCTATTTTATGAGTTCATATTTCAATAAATACATAAACTAATTAAGTAGATAGATTTTTGTTATATTTAGTAAAAGATGTAATATAACGCTTGTAATATAAATAAATATAAATAATATGGTGCCTAATTTATTCATTTATAGATCCTAACACTTAATTTTGTGCTACAATTTATTTTGTAATTGGTACTGTCTTGTAAATACTAGAGATGAGCTTAGCCAGACACAATTAGGTGTTAAATCATATCCTTAGTTATTATGAAAAATATATTTATTTATTTATTTATTCCTTCCGTATTAATATAATAATAATATAACAAGTAGAATTCTGCCAACACAAAGAAAATGAATTTATTTTCTTTTCTTTACTATTAATGCAATCCAAGGAAAGGGATCGCATTCGATTATAAATCGATCTTCCATGCGACCCATTGCAATACTACATACAAAAAAGGAAAAAGCTCACACCCAATGCAGTGTACAAAGCAATACCAAACCTTGTAACGGTACTTATAATATATCGTTAATTAAGTAATGAATTACTGTCCCACTTCTGCGTCAAACAAAGAGCCAGAGAACGAATCCCTCAAAGACCGTGAGTGCCTAGTATCAAACGGAATCGCATTGTACACTCTAGTTATTTGATAAGAGTACGACTTTTTAAAAAATTGAGTCCTGTGTATCGGTGGTTCAAATTATGTACTTCCGTCCTGAAAGTTATTTTACTAGACAAATACTCAGGTTTATCGGTAGTTATAATTTTGCGAAATAAACATGCAGAATGTAGTAACCTACGATTGCGCATATTCAACCACTTAATGTCCCTCAATTTGTGACTGATATGACAACACCTGCGTATACCAAACACCAGCCTCAAACATGAATTTTCTGAATTTTACGACCACAGACGGAGTCAATACAAGTACTATACAAAACATCGCAATAATTAAACAATGACAACACCAATGACTCACACAACAAAATCTTTAAATTTTTATTAAAGTAACATCTATTCTGTGTACATTTATTTATATAGTCGTTAAATTTCAATTTCTTATCTATAATGATACTTAATTTTTTTACAGAAGAATTAAATTTAATTTTGGTGTCGCCAACATACACACATAAGCCAGATGCAAGAACCGGACTCTTCTTATTTTGGGGTCCAAAGAGAATGAATTCCGTGGTAGACGCATTAATCCTTAGTGCATGATCATACGAAAGTGAAATCAAACTTTCTATATCAGAAAGGAATAATAAAGTTGCGTATCATCAGCATAAAAAGGGTAATTACAATATTTTAAGGCCTTATAAAGCTGAGATGTATATATCGTATACAACAAAGGACCGATAACAGAACCCTGTGGGACACCAGAACACAAGGTCTGCCACTCAGATTCCCGCCCATTCAAACTAACCCGCTGTTGCCGGGGTTCGAATCCCAGGGCCTGCTCTCAGAGTGAGGTTTTCGTGGTTTTCCTCAGTCCTTGGCAAATGCTTAGAGACAAACACCTTAAGTCGCTCCACGGGCGCAGGCGTAATAATAACTCATGGCCGGCCGATGCCCCCTGTAATTGGCGAAAGCTGTTGAGGGATGTGAAGGCGTGAATTATTATTATTATTATTATTATAACTAACCAACAGGGCAACCGCATCACTGTCCAAACCTATATAGCCCAGTACCGCTGGCAATAACTCGTGGCTAATAGTGTCAAAGGCCTTGGAATAATCAAGCAAACCCAAATTGTTAAATTTCCACGATCAGATTCACGAATTATGTCGTCTGTTATATTTAAAAGGGCAGTTGTATAACTAAAACCGGTTCTAAATCCACTCTGTGTAGAAGGCAAAATACGATGTTTGTTTAAATGGGTAACAAGTTGATTCGCAATAACTCTTTCCAGGACCTTCGTCAAAAGAGGGAGAATACTAATAGGACGCAAATCAAAAAAAGGGGATTATTATTTTTAGCGAGGGGCTTAACTACCGCACGCTTCCAGCACGAAGGAAATACACTCTCAATAAGACAAGTGTTAACAATGTGGGTTACATAAGGTACGAGGTGCGGACACGGCAGCTTAATCATTCATACTATCCCAGCCACTAGCCGTAGTCGAAATCGCACCAATAATTTCGGAAATGGTTGGTTCAGTAACCAGAGAACATGAAAAGGAATTAGTCAACAAAGTGTTGGAACAATAGAAATTAAAAAAAGCTATACTGTAACCGAATGACTGTCCAGAAGTATCTGCGAAATAATTATTAATATCATTTAGATTTTTTAAAAGACTTGGTATCGTCACCACCTTAGAGTAGTCCAGTCCAGTTTGCCTTAAAGCTGTCCACATTTTACCAACACCACCAGTCCGCAACCGATATTCAAGATAGGCTTTACGTTCCATATTAATTGCACCTTGTGTATAATTACGTAGCTGTTTATAGTAATTCCACTTAGCAACAGTACGCGTAATGCGATCTCTAAGTCTCTAACTTTTTGCAACGCCCTGACGGTATCAGTTATCCATGGTGTTGCGGGTTCTAAAAATTTTCTGCTAACAATAGGAGCATGGATGTCAAATAGATCGAGCAAATTACTGCATAAAAAATCTACTTTAGTGTCGATAACAAAAATTGCAGAAAAAGGAAAATTATAAAAGTCGAACATAAAATTATTATAGATTCTACGGCCATCGTGCGTATCTAGACAAAATCGCGATCCGTCGCTCAAGACGACATTATGTCATTCTGCCTCCCAACGCTGGCGTTCTCTGGACTAGTTCAAACGCTGACGATAGTGGTCCGTAGTCAAAGCAAGCACTAATCCTGGACGGTATGAAAAAAGTCCAAAGGCTCAAATGCGGCGATATGGTGTATGCAGGTCTGCCTTCTTCTCCAAACTATTCGTCAGCAATTTGACGCGTAGTAGCAAAGCAGTCGCGTAGAGCTAGTTGTCTGAAGCGCCTATCTTGTGATACGCCTTGGTTGACCAATTGGTCTTCTTCGCGTGCCTCTGCCTTCTTCTGTCCACACACGCATTACCGTCATTGCGCTACAATAGGCAACCATTCTACCCCTGTGAGCTAATATGGCATCTTCGAATTCGAGGCATTCTGTTACGCTTAAGGCTGCTTCGTCCCTAGAAGTATTTCCCAATTTGAAAGTATGCAACCCAGATAACCGAATAAGGGGCAGGCGAAAAACATTAGTAAGACACGCCCCAATGCCTATCTATTATGCCCGGTTGCACCGACGAATAATCTTGGGTTTTAACAGGTAGTCGTTCCCGTTGCAACGACCGCCGTAACCTAACAACCTTAGTTTATGAGGTGTCAAAATCCTACCCTAGAAAATCCATCGTTTATGTGAATACTCTTAGATTTTTTCATAGCGACTATCTTCATAATATTTATCTAACGAACGTCGTGTATGTTAAGTTATTGCTGTGACAGCATGTGACATAATATATATATTTTCTTGGGCATTACCGATGTAGGGGTACTTGTATCGCACTGCCAGGCACTGTTACATTAGATGTGTAGGCAATTAACCGACAGCACAAAGTCGGCTTGATTCGTTTGTGTGTATTGAATGGCAATTGTCTACCCTTTTCTTATATTGTTCTGCTTAATCATGTAGCAAATTTAAAAATGGTATTTTATATATTTTTAATGTGAAAATATACGGCACTGTTACATTGAATTTAGGTCTGAGATGTTTTTACTATGAGAACCGGTCAAACAAATATCCCTTGTAGCAATACCGCTGCCACAAACGCATATGCTTTCTAACACTGGTTAATTGTTCGATATCGACAGCATATGACTCACAGCCGATACTTCCAGCCGTCAGTCCGTTGTAGCGATGGGCGATTCGAATCTTTTTAGTCATTCGAATCCTAATGACTCCTAAAATTAAAGATTCGTGTAATACGATTCCTACCGAAACATTGTAAAAAATTCATATAGATTTGTGATGATTCATGACTCTTTGTGATTAGAATTCTAATCACTCTTTGCAGTTTATTGTAAGGATCTTGCAAACAAAAAAACGGTAAATTGAAATTTTCGTAAAATAAAACAAAGTGAAGCAATAATGGATTATTTTGTTTTATTATTTGTTAATAACAAAAGGAAAACCTCAAAATTTCATCAAAGGTTAAACACAAAATTGTCTTGATGAATACAAGCACATACATAGATAATATACATAGCTAATATACATAGGTGTAAGATATTAGCAGACATTCAACCTTTTATATTAAAATTAAGAAAAAGCAGATACGATACCGTCTTTCAATTTATTCTTGACCGTTTATCTGTCACTATTTGTCCACTTTTTGAAAAAATACGGTCGAATGGTACGGATGTAGCGGGTATAGATAATCTCTTTCTCATTAACTCAAATAATGTTGGATATATTGTTGGAGTCGAAGTCTGACTCCGACACTGACTCCGACTCCGACTCCTTGACTATACTAGTATACAAGAGTCGTACTGATACGGATTCGTACCGTACGAATCATATGTGGGAATCGAATATACTGATGAATCATACGAATCCGACCCACCTCTAGTCCGTTGGTTAAAGCACAATGTACTCCTACACCTTCCCCCATTCTTATATTCGTCTCATAATGACGGAGACAGTTTTAATTTTCTTCCACTGTAAGTAACACATTCAAACTAGTTTCTTCATCTGTTGCTGTTAATGGACGTCCCCTTCTAGGTAAATCCTTCACCTGACGAAAGACTTCAAACTTTTGAATTGTTCGGCATACCGTACTTTTACTAATGTGACGATCCGGATAAACAGTATTAAACAACATACGAACCTCTTCAAAAGAACGTTGACGATCACCGTACCCACGCATCATTAATCAATTCGTTCTGATTCAGTAAGTTTTTCTGCCATTTTCAAATGTGTCAATGTTTAAAATAAGTAAATTTATAGCGATGCAAAAGTTACAACGCTTTTAAAATTGTCAAATGTGACGGCAGAAAGAATGCAAACACTAAACAACAACTTTTTTCAAAGGTACCTTGATTTTTCTGTATTAGGACACTTTTTTAATTTTTTAACTGTTTTCTTGTGAATGAAAATAAACATCTTAATACTTCCTGAACGTAGTTTTTTATTTTGCATTCAAAAGTGTTAAAAAAATCTGGGCGTTCCATTTAAAAAAAAAAAGTTGGACGTATTGCCGATTAAACCGGAAGTGAAAAAAATATTAACTGTATTGCATAAAATGCATTTATATTAACTATACCCCCATACCAAATTTCAGAAATCATAATTTTCAAATAACGAAGTTATTCGACCGTTCCGGGACTTTTTACTAACCCTATATAACACAACTATAATGGAATATAATAATTATGTGTGGTATATATTACTAAATAATAAAAAACCAAAAATATAATTCACGTTTTATCTGATCTTGTTCTAAATTGTAATAATTTTTAAACAATTTAGTATTTTTATCTAAAATAAAATTTTTATTTTCGAAGGGGTGCATTTATACCTACATATCTCTGTTAAAAGTGTTTACAAATTTTACCATCCTCTGAGAAAATACACACGTGCTATCGTTGACCGAAGGATTCTCTGTCATATTCATAAATTTTTATTGCCGGCTGTGGGCGTGTTTAAGATAGTGAGCCCGCCTGGTTAGAAAGCCTTTGAAAAATATGTTTAACTGGCTGCATAATTTCTACTTTTTGAAGTCAAATATCACAGAAAATATAAATTTTAAAAAAAAATTAAATCAATAGGGACCTCAACCATTGAAAAATCTACTGAACTGTGTAAAGAAAAGTCTTGTAACTTTGTAAACAAATCCACAAAAACGAAAAAATCGGTAGACTATTTTATTTTTTAACTAGGAAAATAAACGCTACTTAAAAAAAAGGAGCTAATAGAGACTTAGAAAACATCATTATATATTAAAAAAAAATTAGTTTGTCATTTCAATTCCTTAATTGTGCCCGTAAAATCGAAAAAAGATCACATTTACTGACGCTAACGCTACGATTCGGGGTCTAACAGCCTTAACACTAGTAGACGGAGGGTCAAATAACTAAAAATATCTGTACAAGTCCGCTCTCATACAACGGCATCTTTACAAAAAAAGATAACATTTTTTTTCGCAAAAAATTAGATTACATGTAAATAAAATTTCTTGCAAATGTTATCGTCTCATTTTGCAAGACTACCACATTGCCAAAAAATCAAGTTGAAGAAAATATTCCTTCTGGGTGTAACACTTCTAATGTCACGGAGCATATTTTTTATTTACCGAATACAATCACAACCACTTAGTTAATAATCTATTTATTTACTGAAATATTGATTTAAAGCATAAGACATATTATTGGAAAGAAACTAATAATGCTAAAATTTTAATAAAACCTGAATACATATTCTCTGAAAAACATACTTGTGTGCTTAACGTTAAATAAATATGAATATGAATACATTTCTAAATGTAAGCCGTCTATTCAATGGGCTTTTTTGTCTGGATATTTCCTTCGTTATATTAAATAGAATACTACTTGCTATTTTCTTATCATTAGAAGACACGCCACGGCGTTCAGGCCACACGTGCTTATTATATTATGCTCGCACAGTTCATAGATGTTGTATACCTTACTCTCTTTATTTATATCCCTCTGTTAGACTTTTGTTTTATATAATACCTATATCATATGTATTGGCATGCTAATGAGTGTATGGAAAAAAGCACTAATTAGAAATGAAATGATCAATAGGTGTTAGTAAAACGTAACAGTTATGTACAAATAAAAACACCACAAAATGTTATCGGAATACAAAATTATTTAATTCCTCACCACTTGTCACAACAATAAAAAAAAAGGAAAATAAAAATTAATATAATACTGTGTAAAAAAAAATCTCACGTGCAATAAAAAGCTAGGGCGAATGAAGCAAAGAATCTAGCTTACGAGAAATGCCACGTACCGTCTTTACTGCAGATTTTACGGCTGGGTTCGCCTATAAAAAAAGGAAAGACACATTACTGTAAATCATATACCAACGCCATGTAAGTTACCTTATCCTTAACGTTCCGGAAAAAGGCAGTCCCTTCTTTTTTCATAGTAGACGTCCACTCCTTATACTGCTGCTTAAGCTTGGAGCTTGATTTTTCAGAGTATACCGATACCTCTGTTTCGAACTGGTCTGTGAAACCTAAGCCAGCTCCTAAGATGTTTAAACGTTCTTCGATAAACTGTAACGAGGAGCAAACGGTTACATATGTACATATATACATAAATATTTCATTGAAAACTATATGTTTCTCTAGTGTGTAGAAATAATGTTGAAATCAATTTGTGTCAGATAGAGGTATATTCATTGCTCTAAGGTTTTGTAACACGAACTGATTAACTTTCTGTCCCATACATTGAATGCGGGGTAGCGTTACCAAGGCCATTGTTGTGAAAAAAATAGTGTTTTAGGAAAAGGATGCCTTAAGGTGAATGAACGTGGACGTGATGGGCACGTGGTGACTTCGATCATCGTTTCAATAGAAACATTAGTCAGGTTTGGATTCTATGTAACCGCTTGTGTATCAGGAACATAAAAATTGGTTTCGATATCTTGGAGAGACCAATTGTAGGTCTAAGATTGTAATGTATCATATTCCGTTGATGCATATTAAAATTAACATTGCCAAGAAAAACTTAATCGGAAAACCACTTAGCGAATCCTTTCCAAAGACGAAACCATATACGCATAGTTATTTGCAAAGTCACAGAACAGTGACCATTCCAATGATTTGGTAGTGAAGTTACACATAGTAAACCATTTTTTGAATAGTTCACTAGTTAGTTTTCTTGATCATGATACTTCAGGTTAGACATATGAAGCCTGTTAAGAATAAAACATGGTGCGCAGTATTAGGTTTTGATCGTAATGCTAATGTTACTATAATAACCTGGAATAATTTGCCACGAAAACTAAATGTATCGCCTGCTTCCTTAAAAGCTATCAGCAATAATGAAGATTTTATAGAATTAACAAATTTGGTGCTGTTTTTTTCATGTCCATATGTAAACAAGTGTTTAGTTATTTAAATGTTTTATTAGTGATTAATTTGACTTTGTTTAATTTTTAAATAGACAGTAAGTGTGTAAATAAATGAATTTTATTTAGTATATCGCCGGTGTTATTTCTTTGAATTACGACGTTTTAAAATTGGAAAAACGTTAGAATATTTTTCCCATCTGTAATGTAACTATTGAATCGATGTTACTTAAAATTGCTTCTTAGAGTACTTATCGGTCGTCGTTTTTATTTCGAGCCAGTCTACAATTCAACAGCTCTCCTTTTGTAAACTGAAGTATAACCCTGAATCTGATCAGGAGTCTAAGGCTACGAACGACGTCGAAGCAGATGATATTACTTTAACATATGTATCCTCAGAGGGTTGGTAAACTGTTGTATAAATATGTTTTTTTTTCAGAAATTAGTTTGAAAAGTTATACTAGTTATAACTAATTATATTTTATTGTCTGTATTTTATCACCAAATTATTCTATATTGTTTTTAGTTTCTTCAGTAAATGAAAAAAAAATAGTAATGATACTGAGTGATTTGAGAAAATGTACTGCAGAAATAAAAAGTCACTTGAAACTCATTGAGAGCAAAGTAGATGGTATAGAGTGTAAATTAAATATGTCGATTGAAGTTAAAGGAGATATTAGTGTTTTACCAAAATTTCCTCTTGCAAAAATTGAAGAATTGACTGAACTAGATACACACTTATCAGAGGACGCATATATGAATGCAATGGTTTGTACAAAACATTTTTCATACAAATTAAGCAAGTGAATTACTATATTTTTTATTGCAGGTGAGGTATATTAACGACATAGGCGGAACTGATACTAAAAATGTTATAAATAGAGCATTGAAAAGAATTTTTATGAATGGTCTTGCACAAACTTGCTCTTGGAATGGCCGAAAAGGAAACCACATGTTACGACATTTAAATTTAATGTCTATTTTAAAAAGTAAGCCAATGTTTATAATATTTTCAGCGCAGATTATAATTTAGTGACTAAATTTATTGAACTAAAATTTGCCTTTTGTTTGTCACTTAGATACCATAAGAAAAACATATCCAAACGCAAACGATATATAAAGAATTTGAAACTATTTTAATGGAATGGTTCCGACACGCTAGGACAAGGTTACATCGGGAAAAAACCGATACGTAAATTCCATATTTTTAAAGTAGGTACTTACCTTAGTTTTTGTTAGTTCTACAAGGGCAGTGACTATATATAGTCACTGTACAAGGGTTATACCTAAAAGTTTTTGTTCTACTATATTTTCAGAATCTTTTAATAAATGTTCATATTATTTTAATATTTGTGTTTTATTCAGTTATTTTAAACTCCAAAAATACGTATATTTTATTGCAAGTATGTTTGTGCATACAATAATTGAAACACATTCAAATTGGAATTGTTATTCAATAACCTCCTGTACACTATATAAGAACAATCAATGAAGCTGTTTATTTCGTGCTTTATATAGATGTTACTCTTATTTTAATGACGGATCTTTAATATATAAAAATCATTTATAAAGCAGTATAGCCTTAAATTAGAAATGAGCAAATATTAAATTATTTTTACACTGCTTGTCGAAGATAATCTTCATGAGCGTGATGACTATTAGCATCTATTAATTATCTACTTCTGAAATTATATTTATTACACAAAAGTAAGTATGATAATACATTTCATCTTATATTATGTATGGTCTAAGTACCCACAGGCACTACTTGCACTACCATAACAGTTCTACTATCAATAAAAATATGAGAATATTTACATTCACCAATTCTGTGTCCGTAGTAGAAAAATTTATGCTAATGTAAGTCGTACTCTACTATGAATGCTTACAGGTATCGTAAAATGGGGTGGCTTTGACCAGTGGGATGAATATGACCAGAATGTTTCAATCCTAAATATTTTTTATGGTTATTATTATTAGAAGTTTTAGTGCTTAAATATTAAACTAATATATTTAGTTTAATATTGAAGCACTAAAACTTTTAATAATGATAACCATAAAAAATATTTAGCATTGAAACATTCTGGTCATATTCACCCACTGGTCAGTCATCCGATTTTACGGTATCATACATATCACTATGTAATATTACATTAACATATATCTGCAACAATTATACAATATTGCACTGCAATGTTGCATTAATGTTTTTGGAAAACATTAAATAAACATTTCCTAAAAACGTTGATAAAACATTTTATAGCAATGTTTCACTGAAACGTTTCTGGGGTAGGACATAGGAGCGGCCCGCAACGTTACTGTTGCCTTATAAGGGCGTCACATTGCAACGTTACAAGTCACAATGAAATGTTATATTAACGTTAATGCAACGAAATTTTGCTCAGTGGGATATTATCGTCTATGAAAGCACATGTCTACTGTACACCCTATATGATGAAGGCTGGTCTTCAAGTGCTATTTCACTAACGCTCAATCTCTTCAAATTCTAGTCCTTCCATAGTTTATACTACAAAAGTTGTTCCGCGAACACCTGTATTGATGAGACTTCTTATTACATCATGCAATTTTATTTTACGGGGGTTATTTTGCGTTATTAATAATTAATAATTCCATTTATTGACAATAACAATACAAGCCTATATATTACTATATGCATTGTCAAAAAGACTATATCACCCGACGGTGTTCTTCCTATAGCCTTGGTCATTGGTGTGATCTTCAGTTAATGGGCCAGTCGTAGGTGTTAGGGCTTGAGTAATAAACACTATTGTAATTTGGATTTCCTTTTTTGGACGAAATTACTTAATTAAATACTAAGAATTTTGTAGACACTTTTGACATGTCAATTTTGACATATAATGATAATAGGTTTGTTCGCTGTGCGAATCAGAACTTAATTGGAAACTATTTCGGTTTTTCCAGTACGCATGATTCAAAAAAGGATTGTAGTTTGAAATTAGTTTGATAATTTACTCTGCGAACACATCCAAAACCGACAATAGTGCCATCTGTGCCTAACAATTGGCATTTATGCGCGCAGCGTGAACTTCGGTATAACTGGGTATAACCTCAAGTTTGTGTTTGTTATCTTGCCTTAGTAATTTGAATACTGGCTTGTATTTTTGTGAAAATAACAGGATTAATATGGATGGTAAATCTTTAATATGAAAGTATTTATTGATTGCTTTGCCACTCAAGAAATATAATTTACAGGTTTCGGTATGGGCGATCTTTTGATTATCGCCTCACAAACACAAGAAAACATATTTCAACACGCTTTGTTTTATGCGCATGTGCGAATTTGAAATCCACAAGAAATCCGTGAACTTTTTGGATTAATCACCAACTGTTACTGACTACAATTTGACACTGTGCGAACACCAAATTCTAAATTGCAAACGGTCCAAATATGAAATTGTAGCACTGCGAACGAGTAATTGTTATTACGCATGCGTCGTTCAGTTGTGGATAGTTGCTGACTGCACAGCGAACAAAGCTAATAACATAATAATGTTATTTGATTTTTATTGTAACAACATGAAACTATTAACAGATATTTGCTGAACCACATTAGCTAGCGACACTGCAAAACGATAAGAATTGAATTTAGGGAAAAATTTTACACATTTTGCACCAAGTTCACCAAGTTGCGCAGGCTACGCTGTCCTGCTAGTAAAATCTCTCCAAAGCTATTAGAAGTAGGTATTTAGAATGCGATATGATACTGCATTAATTTTCAACATACAATACAATCACATAATAATATACCGCACAAATCATCCCAACTACATACAAATAGTTATATACATCGTTATATGCATGAATCGCACGCGTCTGTTTGGCGTAGAGGTGGTGTCTGCTGGGACCTGTCCAATCCATCTAGGATATGTGGCATTTGTAAAGTATGTACTGCTCGTGGAAAATGTGGAGGTGTTCTGTCGTGCATAAACCATATCTGTCTTTGTATTTCAAGTGATAACTTGCTCCATATGTTCGCAAAAAAAGATGTTAGAACGGATGTTGCTTTGCCACATGCGGATTGGCATCAGCCCCATGATGTGCATAATAAAAGTTCATTATACTACTTTTGGTATGACTGTATTCATCGGTGAACAGCAGAGAAGTCATCTTCTGCCAAACGTTGACGAAACCATGAGCAAAATATAATGTGTATATAATAAATTACTGAAAAATGTCGTGTACCGCACACGAAAGGCAGGGGTGTGCCTGTTTTGCTGCATTTTGTGTTCTTACAACTGAATTTCTCTCAACAAGATCCAATAGCTCTTACTTAGCGTGTAAAATTCTTCGGAGGTGTTCATGTTCGCAACCTTCGAAATTTAGTAACAATTTGCATGTTTCCCTTAATCTGAACAAGGCATTCATTATACATGTATAAGATAATATTCGACGATTTGGTAAATGCTGCCTATAGGCCGAGTTCGACGAGCATTTGCACCTGTGAGTGTGTTCGAGTGTTGCGTAAGGCACCCGATAATTGGGAAGAATATAATATTGATGGATCGTGATGATATAAGATAGCACAATGATTATTTACGTGCTATTAAAATGTATCGTAGTGATGGGAGAAACATTGTTTGCTGATGGATGGTGGGAAATTACTGGATACTTCGTAACAAAAGCATGAACTTACAGTACAGGAAGTACACTATTTAAAGAAATAAATGCGAATCGAGTTAGCGTAGGAGGTAGGCAGCCAATCTAACAAGGTCATATAGTACTGATCTGTAACGTGCAATTTTTCTAGCACTATTATTTGATTTTTATTTCACTATGCAGTGTTTTTTTTTTCTTACAATAACATTCTAGGTAATTGTCGCGTTTAACATAGTAACATCAAAGATTTATGTAAACATATCAGCATGTAATTAAAAGCGAACGTAATACTGCCGTTTGATCGTAATAAAGTAGCTCAGTGGGAAAGGGATTGGGAGCAGACGTTTGGCTCTACGGCGGTTCACGATGTGTGAATTCGGGACTGGAGCCGGTACATTATTTGTTTTCTTTTTGTGATAATTAATGCGTAAAATTACGTTTAATTTTCAGGGATTGTCTGTAATATCATTGTTTATTTTGGTATGTGCGGGAGTAAACAAAAGTAATTAAGATTTGTTGTTGATAGGTATTATTTAACCGAATATCTTGCAACTTTTATTAATCTTATTTGTTATTGGGAATGCCGGGTAGATTATCAGTAATTTACTCGATCTTTACCAATGCGTTTTCGGTAATTTATTTATCCTTTTTCAAAGAATGTATTTTATATATTTTTTTCCCTTTAAAAAAAAATATACTATTTGAAAAAGGATAAATAAATTATCCGAAACACGATAGCAAAGATCGAGTAATTTACTGATAATCAAACCAGCATTTCCAATAAAAAAATACAAATAAAAGCAAGTAATTAAGGTAAAAGTTAAGATAATTGACAATACATTACTTCATTTATTAATATTTCACACTTTTTCTGTGCTGTTGCATTGGTCTCTACCACTAGTCAAGTGGGATGTTTTTTTTTTTATATCAATTGTAGCTAATTCATTATATTTTATATTTATTATTTACTACCCACACACATATTTTCCCACCAATTATCTGAAATTATTACAAAAATATATCGTATTTTTTAACTGTTTCGAAATATAATTACCTACAAATTATTTCTTAAAGAATTTTACTCATTTGAAAAGGAAGGACAATAAATGTTTCTAAAAAATAAACAAATTTATCGCTCATTTATTTTTATTTTTGAATAATGTGACGAGTTTCTATATAATCTTTGTATTCAGAAATACAACATATATATTGCTACAAAACTTGTAGATATTTTATTTTAATTTTATTAAATTGATTTTAAATTAACAGTTTTATTAACATTCATACATGCAGCGAAATTTACTCCACAGATAAGCTATGCCTCAATAAATAGATGCCACTATAGCACACAAGTGAATAAAATCTTTCCCTCTACCTGTTTTGAGTACACCGCATATCAATCGAGTGATATCTTCAGTAACTCTTGGGACGTGGGAGACTGTAGTTCTCCAAACAAAGAAGTATATTATTACTTAATTGACGTGTTATAATCTTTGTTTCTTTAATAAGTGCTGTACTAGTTATTTAGTTGTGATCTTATTATATTGTAGTAAATAAAAACCAATAGTGTATAAATAACTTTGTTTATTTCGAGTTAATAAAAAGTAGTGAACAATTAATGAATGTTCTCTCTCTCAGGGTAAGTAAGTAAGTTCAAATATTATTTAAATTGTACAAAAATAAGATTCCTTGAATCTTAATCCAAACTATACTCAATATATCTTGTTTAAATATCAAAATTGAATTCAAATCTCCCGCTAACCTCCCGTCATACAATCGCGTATTGTCAAACACGTTTTACAACAACATAGGTTTGTTTACATCAAAAAATCCCTAGAAATAACTGTTATCGAAACACTCTAACCTCAGAATTCTATTTACGCTCTGAACGCCGATTATAAGTTCAAAAGATGAATAATCGCTTACTTGAAGTACGATAAACTGCTTTCTTATATTCCAAATACTTATTCCAGTTCTGCACCAATCTTTTCAGCTCCAAATCTGCGTTATCGATGTCTCAGCTACTAAGACTCGAATCGAAGTCCCTCGATTGTGGCTCCAGGAATAGAAAATACGCCACCCAAATCTTCGAAATTTACTGGATTACCATCATCTTTGCACAACACACACAACACTTCATTCTTGGCAAGTAAATCTTAAGTTAAATGACTCTTATAAATATTTAAATTTTTGAAATTTCTAGATGTTTTCGAAAATACAACCAACTCAAAAAAATATCGAAAAAGAAGTCCTCACAATATTCATATCTCCTTGGCATTATAGATCCCAGCAACGGTGAAAGAATATCGTTTCCAACGATACGAAACCTTAAATCAACCCACGTTCGTACGATCAGCGAAGGAACTTTATACCTAAAAATCCATGGAAACGTGCCCTTTTTAAATTATATACGATATAGTGAGTGTTTAGTTTGAATTTTTACAATTTGTTTACAAAGTAGTTAAATACATAAATTAAAAATACAATTATCTAAGTACATAATTCGATAACAAACGTATGATGCTGTATGTTGTTTAGGTTAGGTATTTAATATCATAGCAATATGTATACCTATGTAAAGTGTAAGAACACTGTAAAAGTGTGTAATACGTATTAATAAACGTTCATTTAAATGATCGTTTGTGATTTATTTCTAACAATCTTGCATACCTAATTAAATAATGATATTACAAACAATTCCTCTAAGTTAACCATTCTCCTGTACCCTAATGAAAATGATCATTGTAGTATTTAACTTGAAATGCATAAAAAATGCCGGCATTTAGACTCAAACTTACAGGTTGCGGAACACAGCGCCAATTCCCAACCCCTTTAGCCCCTTTACCACATAGCTATTTTAAACGAGGTTTTAAGTTACCTTACTTGGATCTTAGCAGACAGAAACAACCCTGTCACATGCTCTGTAAATTCTTCCCTTACTGGTCCAAACTCTTATCATTATGCCACGAGATTTCATGTTTGTTTACATTCAAAAGAAATACGAAGAGGTAAGAGGCTGTCACAAAAAACATTCCAATTGATTAACGCGCTAATGGTAAAGACCAATGTAACAACACATCAAAAGTGTGTAATTAATAAATTTAATGATGTATTGTAGATTTAGACATATTTCTAACAATATGCAGAACGTAGTCTTGGATTACACCCGTTAATAATCATAATTGTAAGCTATTCTAGCGATATTTTAAGATTCCTTACTCGGATACTTAGCAAGTCAGAAACAACCCTATCACATTGCACTATTATGATTGCCCTTTATTATCTTCTGATGAGTTTACACATATTCATATGTTACTATGTTGAACGCGATAATTATCTACATTTTATTGTAACTAAAAAAAAAATCGAAAAATACCGCTAGAAAAATTGTACGTTACGGATCACTACTATATAACCCTGTTGCCTACCTCGTACGCTAACTCGATTCGCATTTATTTCTTTAAATAGTGTACATCTATACAATCATTTTGCGCTGATTTAAGTAGTGATCTAACAGCGCCAAAAGTTCCTGGCCAACGTTATGCGTTAATTCATGCTGACAATGAAAAGGGTTTCTCCACCTTAAATTTCATTGAAATGGTATGGGCGAAGGTTAAAGATAAGATACATAACATTCATTATCATTATCATCATATTGCTATGTAAGTTATATATGCTTATGATTAAAGAAATCATCTTCAATGTGGTGTAAGCCTACTTCTATAAATATTTACAAATTTATGACATTATGTAAATCCATGTATATTTTCCTTAAAATAAATGCAATGTTATCCATGATTTAAACATCAAAACCAGGAAATAAAACAATTTATTTGCGTTGTTTATTTTGATGTGAATTAAATAATAATATAATCAATATTATTGTATCAACTTTTTCATATAAATTCAGGAATGACATTTATGAAATGCTAACATAAAATTTTTCAAGCTGTTTAGAGCGACAATATACGAAAAATTCAATATTTACGTAGGTTTGGCATCGATGAGTACGATCTCTATAATCGTATTACTTTCTTTAAAAGCTGAACTGAACTATAGTTTCTTGCAGTAAGAACTGAGGTACTTGCCTCAGAAACAACGACAGTATGACTTTTTACAGTTCTGGAAAACCTCCATTCCACTATAAAATATTTCCTGCTAGGTTTTTGAAGGAAAATTTAGAAAAAAAATTAATGTTAATCAAATGTAAATTCATTAACTTAAATGTAATTGGCAAAGAAAATTAATTAAATGCAACAATCACATATGTATTTCTTTAAAAATGTTATATAAAAGATTATTTTAGAAAAGTTATGAGATTTCATTTAAAACAATATACCCATACCTATACTCTCAGAAATTATGTGTAGTCGGTATATAGTAGGCCAAACCAAGTTCAAACATTTGTCATAAAGATACATTATAAAATTTTATTTTAAACTTATGGAAATGATAGATAATATCATAAGTTCAAGATACAATGTAAACACCTACTAACAATTACAATTAGGATTATTTATTTGCACTCGGTAAAGAATAATTGAAAAATAAAGAATTCACAAGAAAATCTACATATTTAACTAACATAAGAGATGTAAAAATATAACGACCAATTGAGCTATATGATCATCAACGTTACTTTTTGGCGGCACAATTTTATATTGCTCCTCCGAATTAAAATACAGACTACAGTACACTTTCACAAAAAAATAAACAAAAAATCAAAAATGCTTACCTGCCTGAAAATTTGTAGCTGAAGCATTTCTTTCAAAAACGGCTGCAGAGATGAGGGTCGAGTTTCGATGAATTTCTCCTCGTCAAAGTTAGCCTTATCTTCAAAAGAAAGGGCGTCTCTGTAGCCACCTATAAGTTGCACTAGAGCTCTAAGAAAGGCTCTCGACACGCCATCACCTAGAAGCGCCGATCGATTTTTCAGTTGTTTCTTTAAAGAAGCCACCTAAAAACAGTAAATAAAAGTACTATAACCGTTTTGACGAACGACGCAATCGCGTGGAACTTACAACTTCCGATGGGAGGTTGTGTACATCGTCAAAAGGGGTTTCTATAGTATTATTATCCGCATCCAATATCACGACATCTCCAATATCACATCTGTTAACGTTCTGAAACAAATAAGAGAAATTCTAATACATTCTTGAGTATCTGTGACAGTAATATGTCACCTTTAGGACTTCATCTGGTACACCAATTAGAAAGGGCATGGGCGCAAGAAGATAATCACTGAAGGCCATTGGCAATACTGGAATGAATATGTGCTGCCAATTCATAGGATATAAAAGATCGTTGGCCGATTGCACGCATGCACTAAGTCTTGTCAGTCTCTTTGAAGTGAAAATAATCCGCCTTTCGTACAGCATTGAGGCAAATACTATCATCATATTGTTGGCGTCAACTGCATTGTAATATTCGGTAAGATTTCTCTGTAATAAAATGTATAATCTAGTATTTGCAGGTTTAAAACATACAAGATTTCAAACATTCATGTTTGACAAATAAAGTTAACATAACCATGATTAAGATTTTAAAATTGCGAGATGGTGGTCTGCACCCGGTTTTGAAACATCTATGATTGGATGTAGCAATATAAAGATGATGAACCAATGAAGCAGTATCTAGAAATCTATAATATTGTTAAAGTGTAAATGAAGTAACCAGATAAATAATCGGATAATATTGTTTTAGAAATTGTGGGTAAATATCCAACATCAACATTAAATTTAGCCTTTTGTGGTATACCTCATTTGGTTTGAGAGTTATCGATTTTTTTTCCAAAATTTTTAATGTTAGGCAAGATGAGAAAAAAGAAAGGAAGAGAAAAGTATTAAAATAAAAGGGGGCTATGACCCCGACGCCGCCATTGGGCTTCCTCCACTGCAGTTGGTGTTATGGTCGGAAGCTAATCTGCGAACATACCGGGTAAAATGTACGCCGAATGGCAGAGGCATTGGGATCTGGAGAGATGGAGAACCGAATGGCGAAGTCATCAGTTTAGGTGACTCCACCTCCATTTTCAAGCTGAAGTAATAGCCATCCAGACCTGCGCAGAGGGCATCTTAAACTGCCCGCATGAAAATGGATCGGTCGAAATTTTTTTCCGACAGCCAAGTTGCCCTCAGGGCACTGCAGGCTGTCAAATTCTTTTCCGAAGTGGTACTGGGATGTAATACGAAGCTCGAAAAATTGGTGGAACATCACAGCTTTACGTTGAGATGGGTTCCAAGCAACTCTCAGATCAGAGGCAACGAAATTGCTGACAAACTAACTAAACGCCAGTGAACGACCATTCACAGGTCCAGAACCGACTTGTGGGAGTTCTTACGACGGCATCGAAGCCTTTGTCAGATCTGAACTCGCTCCTAGTCACTGCTCCTACTAGAATGGACTTGCCGGCGCCAGACAAAACCCTCGGCATTCATCGAGGCGAGGGGAGTCTCCGTAAGGCAGTCTTTATGAGCAGGAACAGACTAAGACTACTTAACTGGTCACTGCGCACTAAACAAACACTTGCACCGCATGGGACGAGTGGTGAGTGGACTCTCTCCTGTGCAGAAACTGTGGGAGAGCAGAAGAAACTTCTGTGTACTTCCTGGGCCACTGTCCGGCAGTGGACGGGGAGAGACGGAGCCATTTAAGGGTCGGTCGGTTAGACAAACGCAGTTCATGTAAACTTACTCTCCACGAGTTTGCGGACCTCTTTGTTCGGGTGCAACCAGGTCGAGAGTGCTAAAACATCATGGGGGCACAATAGGTCTTCTGGCCGAGTTGTTTTACTGGGTAAACCCGCTCATGAGGGCAAAAAAAAAAAATACAAAAACGTCAGCTACAGCTGGCAAAAACGCTATCATAGAAATATACTGGATGTACTATTAATTGTTGTATATTTCGTTTTACAGAAGATTTTTTATGTGTTCTTTTCTATGGGTTTTTGTTTTCTTGGAAGCAGCTGTGATATTTTAAGAAAAAGTTATTTATAGCTATTATACCTATCTTGTTTACCTTTATTTAATGATTATGTAAGTTGTGTTTTTATTCAGCGTTTTTAATTTTATTGCTACCGAACTGGCACTGTAGTGGCAAAGCATGTATAATATAAGTTTTATAGTTGTTACTATTTTTTTAGATTGGATTTTTTTATCTTGCCCTTATTATTGTTGATGCAAGTGATGCTTTTGTTATTTTACCGTTTCGATTTTTTTTTTATTTTTTAAATATATTTTTTCTTACTACACTCTTAGGCAAATATAGAGAGCTAAGATTGCAGCACATGCGCAATTATAAACTATTTATGTTTTTTTTTTTCAACCTAAAACTACACCGAAAATATGAAAAGATATTCGCCTTCAATAATTTTTGCGTCCCTGCTTTCTGGTGCCACCATAACGAACATTAAGTACGTCTATTTGTAGATGGATAATATTTTGCACATATATATACTTATATTTGGTCAAATGTAACTATAAACCATAAAACTGTCATCTCCTTTATCCCCTCAGGACCACTTTATCGGTTTCTTTTTTAAGAGGAACAATTCACATTGTTTTGCGTTTCTAGTTACTGTTCTAGTTGTTTTTCTTTTAAAATTGGGTCATTGCTCCGATATAAAATAAGTACCTTAGCAGATATCGTTTTGGTGCGTTTTACAGGAGGAAGTATTATCATAGAATGATTTGTATTATTTATCTGCCCACCCAGATTTTTTATTACATCCAATTACATCCACTTTTTTTCTAATGATGTATAACCTGCTGCATGTGAACTTAACAAAATAATAGTTATTTACGTATCAAGGTTGGAAAGTGATGTTTTATCGAAGGTGTTCGATAAAGACATTTACATCGACTATCACATGATTACCACTTAGTAATAGTTATTTACGTATCAAGGCTGGAAAGTTGCGTTTTGTCGAACGAGTTTGGAGATTGCGAGCCGAGGTGAGCAACCAATCGAGTTCGATAAGCTATTTTGACAACCGAACCCAGTGATGGGTGGAGACTGTGGCTTGAAAACTATAACAAAAATCCCAAAAGAAAGGTGAAAAAATTTTTTCACCTTTCTTTTGGGATTTTTGTTATAACCGAACCCAGACAAACTTTTACAGAAATATACGGTAACGTAACGAAAGTGACGCGTTGGTAGTTCAATTCGGTATGTACTTATTGTGCCAAATTGAACCGAATTGCCGTCCATGGACGCTAAAGTAACGGAAGTGATGCGTTGACAGTTCAATTCATAGTTCAGTTTGGTAAAGTGGCGCTTTCTATCCTCGAATAAATGTAACTTTCGGATGTGATAGTCGAAAAAATATTTTACAACTGACAAACAGAATCAGAGTTAAATTAGTACTTTAATGCCGATTACTAAATATATTTTTAATAATATTGATTAATACTAAAAATACATAAAAATGTAACAGTAAAAAACACTATAAACTTGTACAACTGCAGAAATATATTGTATTACAATATGCTGTTGGGGGATGTGAAGGCATGAATTTATACTAAAATGGTCGTAAAGATTGTGCCACCGTTTATTTTATTATCTATGTAATGATTATATAATACAAAAAGTCAAGAGGCTCCAGTGTTACCGGAGACTTTGTCAGACGGCTACCACAACAACAATGATTATGTGTATATAATATATATATATATATATAATGTAATGATAAATCATATTTATCCTGTTAATATACCTAGTTCTAGTTAAATATCGTATAGGAGTTACTGTGGTGCTTTTTCACCGTACCACGGCCAATCTGATCCCCGCGATTACAACCAATGACGTGGCACTTCGCGCACAATCAGTGATAATATGGACGATTAGCCGTAATATTTCGTGTTATTCAATTTAATAACAAGTAATTTAAAAATGTAATATTTAATATTAATAATGGTGCTATTTATGAAATGACTTTTATTATACGAGATAGTAAAAGATGATAGTGAACAGTATTATACATTATTATAATTTGTATTAGCAGTTTTGTATTCAGTAGCTACAGGGTGCTAATTGTTTTGCGCCACTATATGTAACAAAACATATTATACTTGGTATTATAATAATTACAATAATAAAATTTCACCCTTTCACTTCCACCAATAGGTTGCGCCAATTACAGAAGCGAACACCGATTGAGCATGAGTTATTACAGCACAATTATTTTCTGTCGGCTGAAAACCCGTCTCAACGCGCAGCTTACATGACTAGGTCGAAGAGGCAGGCGGAGCTCGCCGAATGGATGGTATCCAGTACTGCAGATACATATTACAATTAAACTGAATTTCCTATTTTGTACGAATTGCGAAGATAGTAGAGGTGTTCTCACGTGCGATTTATAACGGTTCTCTGTATTCTTTCAGGTGTGTTTCACTCCATTGAGACGCCCTCTTGCTATCGCGCATCCGCCAGCTGAAAATAATTGTGCTGTAGTATGTCCGCTATTATTACGTTTCTATCAATCCTGGATTACACAGTTCTCTCTGTGTCGATCATTTAGTGTAATATTATTTAAAAACAAAGTTTATTTGAATTATCGCCGTGGCTAGAGACAGGTTTGCATATTGTGAATTTCGTGACAACTAATCGAGTACCCTAGTAGAGGGAGAACTCAAAATGATAACGTGTCGGATCATCAAAATTTAAATTATTATATCCGTACAAACAAAATTAATTAAATTACATTTAAACTAATTAACGGTACACTCTATATACAAGTACTACAGTGTATAATAAAAGGAAGATCAAATAAATGCTAATGCATGCTGGCGGCATTTAATTTTCACAGCGTTAAATTGTTGATTATGGAGACTTCCCGTTAGTTCTTTAAAAGTAGTCTTGCTTACGATTATGATCAATTGGCATCCAGAAGTTTACCGCGTAAGTAACGTGGTATCTACTTGATTTGTATTTGATAATATTAAAACTGTTTTTAATGCATATACATATTAAATTCAATTAGGTAAGTAGGTACATAAAAGAAATGAAATCAGTTTGAATTCAAAATTTTCTCCAAACACATTGTTTTGTAATTGACTAACAACATGTTTTGTGTAATTTTTAAGAAAATGTAAAAATTTTATAAAATAAGTTTTAAAATGTCCTTGTGATTGCCCTTAAATGTATAAAAATTTGAATTATATAAAACAATTTTCTGAGGAAGACAGAATAAATAGATTGTCGAAACGTTAATGAAGTGTGTAATTGATTAAAAAATTTAAATCATTATATAAAAATAAGCGGCTAGCTCATGAAAAAAGAAAAAACATAAAATTGCATTAACGGCTACGAACAAATCCCCATCAAATAAAAGAAATATATAAGTACCTTTTGTTTAAAAAAAAAGCGTTTTTTTTTTTCACCTAACCAGTATTCTTTTGACATAGAAAAGTGACTGAAAATGTCTACTTTCACTGATGTTTTCGAATTAAAGTTGCACTCATTTTATGAAGTATACAATAAATTGGAGAAATAGTTTAAAACGAAAATAAAAAATAACTATCTTTACAGTTTAGGTGTATACAAAACAAACTGAATAGTATGACAATAGTGGCTTTTGATTTGTGAAAATGAAATGAACTAGCACAGTATAGATGACGTGAAGACAAAACAAATGGCGGCTGATAGAACATAACTCTTACTAGTTCCTTTTATCTACTCCTATTTCGAAATTTTGATATTTTTTTAAACAAACAAACTGTGGATACAGAATCATGTAGCCTTTGTTGAATAGTTGGTACAGCAAAGGTAAGGGTACGCAAAAAATGGGGCAGTAAAAAGAAAGATCGTATACCAGTATATATCGTTAAATATCCTCCGCCGAAAGCTACTAATAAATCTAATTTTCTAAAATATCTCATTATCAGTATGAACTAACGCTATTGATGATTAAATGAAAAGATGTTTCCCTATCTGTTTTTCTTTCAGTATATTTAACATGGAAAAGGAAGCGTCGGTAAAATGTTTTTCCTGTAAGTTTGGGATGTAACAAAAATGCAAGGAAAAACTACCGGAAAAAAAGTGCTTGCAACTAAAATTTACTAAAGCCTGCAAAACTGGCATTTTTTTTGGGTATTTGCTGCACATCGAAAGCAATTTTACTCATGATCTACTAATTTTACTGTAAAAAAAATAATTTACAAGAATCTCCTCAAAGTGAATATTGTTAGTGAGAAGAAAACGATTTTTGCGTTTTTTTAGTGTTCAGCCGGCTAGGCACTAAAATATTGCTTAACCTAAGAAAGTAAATGTAGATATTTATAAAGAGAGTAATGCTGATGACAATGATAACTCTTAATTTTGCAATCACCTTATTCGATAGAAATATCGTAAGATGATAACAAACACGTAAGCACCTGAACTTTTAAATGATTTACGAAATTAATAAAAAAATAAATTTCATTCAAAAGTTCTAAACTCACAGGAAACAACATTAATATACTATGTAGATCTCAAAAATATTGATTATAGTTGTTATATTTTGAATTCAAACTCAAAATGTACATATTATGTGAAGTCTTCATTACATATGAAAGTCTATACATACACGGCGTATCTAGATTTTCATGAGTAACTATGTGCATTTCTTCTTTTAAAGTTATTTTTATTTGAATTGTAGGGAAAAACTACCTTCAAAGACACAAAATTTATTCGCCACAATATGATTGGTTATTGACTTATTTGCCTATGCGTGTAAATATTTCTATTCATTTGTTGAACTAATTTATTGGTTGGAGTATATCACGTGGTGATGTAATTGTGGTGATAGTACACCGCCATCTAAAAGAGCTATTGCCTCCATCTTAAAAGATAGGTAGAAAAGTATGTATTTATACAAGCCTGAGAAGATAGTAGGAATATATACTGCTCCACTTAATTAGAGGGACAGTAGTTTAAATAGCCGTAATTCTCCACATAGCTGAGAATTGGCACACATTTTGCCAAAAATAAATAGTATAAGTCTTTATTTGTTGTAGGAATATAGGAGTTTAAGAAGAAGTTCTTTTATCAGATTGGCGATATGCAAAATTCAACATAACTACCAAAACCTTGATAAATGTTTTTTCTATGTTTGGTTTGAATATGACTGTGAATGACTACACACGAATTTCTGCAAATTTATATACTTTAATCGACAATATATTTTCCAATAATGATACAGTTGACGCGGTTGGCTTGGTTGGCGATACTTTTCTTTCTGACCACAGATTTGTTGTTTTGAAAATAAATAAAAAGCATCTGTCAGAGAATAGAAGCGCTATATGATCTTTTCATTCCCGTAAACAATTACACTATATTCGTATTTCCTTTCACCACACAGGAAGTATTAGATATTATTGGACGACTGAAAAACAAGAATTCCACGGGACAAGATGACAGTGAATTCTGCAATCAAGGAAGTGAAGGATGAAATTGTTGATATTTTAGCATATTTAATAAATTTATCTTTCAGTAGTGGAATTTTTCCTACTGTGCTGAACACATCTATTATTGTGCCTATACATAAAAAAGGTTGCACAAAATGTATGTCCTATAGCGTTAACTTCTGTTGTTTGTAAAATCGTGGAATATTGTATGTTGGATCGTCTGAATTCTTTTATAAAGAAATATGACATCATTTCCCACAGCCAACATGGTTTCGCCAAAGGAAATTCGACGTCCACAGCACTAATTGAGTATTACAATAAGATATTACAACACAGAAAGACTTGCGGCACCTTTTGGGATTTTTTGTGACTTACAGAAGGTCTTTGATAGTGTTCAGCATAATAAGTTACTGGATAAATTATATGCGTATGGTATTAGAGGTAATGTTTATGAATGTTTTTCTTTGTATTTAAAAAATAGAATACAATTTGTAAAAATCACATTTCTTAACCTAGCTCATACTAGGTAGCAAGTGGGGTGCCGCAGGGGTATGTACTTGGGCCAGTTTTGTTTAATATGTACATCAACGATGTTGCCCTGTTCTGATCTGACGCATGTCTCGTTATGTCTGCCGATGATATTTCGTTATTGATTACAACCGAGTATGAAGATACTACACAGTTGGCAAACAATTTACTGGAAAGCTTGTACATGTGGTTTGCGGAAAATGATTTGGTCATGAGTTTTACTCGGCAGAGGTATAACGAAAGACAATCTTTGCAGCTGCACGATTATTCTCTGTCTCGGAGTGAATCTACTAGAATTTTAGGCGTTATACTAAATTAGAATCTCAGTTGGAAGGAATATTGTGATGCACTAGCCAAACAAAATTCTGCCAAAACTTTTCTTTTTCGTAGCTTAAAATCGTGTGTATCTACCAGAACATTAATAACTTTATATTATGCGGAAATTCAATAAAGAATTCGGTAAGCCATTGTTCTGTGGGCTGCATACCCCAACTCCGAGGTGGTTTTTTTTTGGCGCAGAAAGCGATTGTCACGGCTATTGCTGGTGCTAGAACTTCCGATTCATGCCGATCGATTTTTTCAAAATATCAACTGTTACCTCTGCCATGTTTATATATCTTGGAAGTATGTTGTTATATATAAAAATGGATTAGAACTTAAAGCAAATGCTGACATACACACACATGATACAACGACTGAATGTACGTTGGATTTAACAAGCTTGGGTCCCGAAAATTTAGGTATTAAAATTTTTAATAAAATCTGCGGTTTGATAAATATTGGCAATTCCTATAGAGATTTTCAAAAAGCTGTAACGACTTTTCTGAAGCAGCATAATTTTTACTCCGTGAATGAATTCTTTAATTATTAGGTTGGGTTTGGGTTTTGTTTACTTTGTTTTTCTTTTCCTTTATTGAATAATTTTTGTTAATTCTTAGTTAAATTGGTCATATTATTATTATTATTATTATTATTTATCCGTTTATTTTTTTCTTCTTTTGCTGTATTTTTATTGACTTGTTACATACACAAATCAAAGTGCAAAACACGAAAATTAGGAAATAAATTTTTCAATTTTGGGAAAATTGTCACTGTAATAACGGCTGGTTCCGTCATTAAGTCATTAAATCTAAATGAGGCTTTTAAGTAAAATTGAAATTGTACTCCTACAAGAAGGGACGGTCAGTGAGGTCTGTAGCCGAAGATCTCGAAATCTGCGGTTCACCGTGCCTAGAAACGCAAGAGATGGACCTTTATAAGAGAAGAGCTAGAAAAGGCCGGAAGCGAAAAACAACTCCTGGACAAGATCGCTATTTAGTCAATTGCGCTACCCGTCGACGCACGACTCGAGGAGGCGTTAAATGCCAGATCCTACATAAACACAATTCTCGAGGATCCTGGTGCCTTTTGCGAATGATATGGGCCTTAATTTCGTTCTTATGCACGATATTGCTCGGTCTGATACCGCCAACATTGCTACTGAATTTCTACGGCAAAACAACTTTGATGTAACGGAATGACCTGCGATGAGCCCATACCTCAATCCTATCGAGCGTTTGTGGGATATGCTGGATAGACGCATTAGGCACCGTGCCAATGCACCAGTGACTCACCTCACCCGCTGGGTGAGGTGCTTGTCGATGAATGGCAAAACATTCCCCAAGATCTCATCCGCCGACTTGCGCGACCTATGCCATGTAGATGCCAAGAGACAATTGTGGCTAGCGGAGGACATACACATTATTAAATCAAGTTAAAAATGGAGTTACGTGATTTTGTGCGTCACTCAACTTAAAAAATACACTTTCTTTCTACAGTTATTTCAAATTTTGTTCAACCTCAAGACAACCAAGCATAGTGTTCCTACATTGTTGTATTCACTTAATAAATAGAATTCTTGTTTCTTATTTTTGCATATGTATGGCCATAAATCAATTCTGTGAGAAACATAGGCTACCCAAAGTAGTGTCCCCTTAATTAAGTAGAGCAGTGTATATTGCCCAAATGAGCCTGTTTATCACGGGGATAGGGAGCAAATAATAGGTAAGAACGTAGTAAATTAGCAATTTGTGTGAGACTGTTCCTTTCTTATGATGCTAATGGTACTGACGAGCTGAACTGCCAATATCACGGCAATAATGTGATTGTATCAGATAACGTTCTCTTTTATTACTTTTAGGATATTGGATTATGTTCTGATGGGCCAATTGGGATGAAAATTGTATTTACATTTCTTTAAACAAATGTTCTTGTTTCATTTATAAATTTTGTAAATGTGCTTATTTGCTTAAGTTTGAAATAAATTATTGCACTTAGGACTAATCCCACAGAGATTGTCCAAACGAACTCAGCGCATCAAATATAATGTAAAATCATGTGCGGAATTTATAAGAATGTATGAATATCATGTGTATATTTGCAGTTAAAGTAGTAATAGTAACAATAGTAATACGATGGAAATAGCCACACCATTTTATTTGACTGTTATAAAAAGTACCGCGATTCGTCAGCATCAAACGAAAATATCTAAGAAAACAGGCTATTTAAAATCGTTTTATTACTGCTGAGCAGATCTAACTTTTACATAAAATATTATATTCAAAAATGTGGCGCGTTTATGTAATGACAGTTTTAAAATTATTATGAAAAATAGATTAGGTATTGACAAATTTGTTATCCTAAATGTACCACCACTTAAAAAAGAAGCAAGTTATGTTAAAGATAATTAATGAATAATTAATCAATGCAAAAATTGCTGTGGTTCTGTATAAATTTGATTTTAGTTTAAAACATAAAATTGATATATTTGAACTTCAAATAGTCCCAAGGATTAACTAATATTTAGTTAATAGTAAACTCTAAGAAATAATACACTTTATTTTTGGTTACAAAACATATCAAACAATTGTTAACTAATACTTTTTCACATTTGATATAGAAAATTGTAAGCTGCCTCTGTATTTATTGTAGAAACATGCAATCCCATTCAGTTTAGTATTTAAAAATATTTACGAAATTTTTACATAAAAAGAATATTTTTTTTAATTTGTTCATATGTTGTGTTATTTTGTGGCTAATTATTAATTTAGCAAAACTAAGGAATGAAGTAACTGCCAAGTCCATTTCCCTTTTACATGCTTAGACAATATTTAACAATTCTCAGCTTTACTTCTTTCGCCCATGACACATTTACTAATCTTTAATTAATTTTAAAGGTGCTGTTGTTCTCTTTCGTATGGCTTAACTCACTTCATCTTTGTGAGTTAAGCTACCAGCTACTCACTAACAACGGTGAAACCAGCCAAGTAACTGAGAAGCAACGATCACGAACCAGGAAATTAAAAAAAAAATTATAAAGCTTTAGGAACATGCAGATCATGTATAGGTGCAGCGCGGGCTATAATTACCCACCCTACTCGAAGTATCACTGTGTAAGCAGAACACTGCGGTCTAGGCCAGTAAAGGTCGATAAAAAATCTCCCGACCGAGCTGTCGTGTCATACCTCTGCACCAGGAGCACCAGGAGTACGGTGCTGGTCGTAGAGCGAAATTATTTCGCATGCGACTGTTATACCATCTCTTTCGGTGGTTTTGGGGGTCTTAGCTTAACCGCCCGTACCAAGGATAGCATACCTCTATAAAAAAAAACCCTCAAGCTAATGGTGGAACTTCCTATGCCGAGGGCTGTGTGACCAAGGGGACGTTTGGTTGTGAAAAGGCGAACTGTGGATAGCGGCGGAGCAAATTCATAACGCTCTAATCTGTGCATATCACAAGAATTGTCCACTGAAGGTGAAAAGAAATAACAGCCTCCGTAGAAAAGAAGTCCGAATCCTATTCAATCGGGCTAAAACATCTGGCCCCTGGGACTAATATGGTCAAGCGCTAATGGAGTATAAGAAGGAGATAGAAAGGCCAAGAGGGAGTTATGGAGGAAGTTCTGTCCGAGATTGTCAAATACACCTGACACAGCAAGGATCCACAAGGTACTCTCAAGAGATCAGGTGCAAACATTAAGTTGACGCCGATGGCACATTTACGGACTCGGGTAACGTTAGAGCTTCTAGCACAAAACCACTTTCCAGGATGTCAGATGATGAATAACCTCTCAGAGGACACTACAATCCGCAGTATCCAACGTCCTAAACGGACTGATTCAATGCGGTTAACTGGGCGATTAAATCGCTCAAATCAGACAAAACGCCGGATGAGGACGGTATATTTCCGGCACTCTTGCAAAAGGGAAGCACGATACTAGTCCCTCACCTGGTTACTCTTCAGAGCTAGTCTTGTTTGGAACTATATATCAACAAGGTGGACGGAGGTGAGTGGTGTATATTCCCAAAATGGAAAAATATGAACCCTCTCCTAGTTCCTTTCGTCCAATTAGCCTGATGTCATTTCTACTGAAACGTTAGAAAAGGTGTTAGGAGGGTCATATCAGAGAAATAATTCTTTCAGATAGACTCCTTCACATACACCAATATGCGTATCAAGCAGGCAAATCCTCGAATCCAAGGAAATAGCAATGGCAGCATTTGTGGACATAGAAGGATCATTCAATAATGCAATTCCTTCATCCCTATGCAAGGCGGTTTTAGCGCGAGACGCACAACCGATCATAGCAGGCTGGATTAGCGCGATGCTTACGAATAGGCTTGCTACAACAACACTAGGCGGGGAATTTTATCCCCACTACTGTGGTGATTACTTGTATACGATCTACTGGCCATCACTGAAGCGCTTGAAGCCGAGGTGCAGGCCTATGCGGACGATATTGTGATACTTTTAAGAGGATCGGGAGGGAAGAAAATTCCCTCAGCCCTCCAACAAGTAAGTTAACGTCATTTGTAGCTGTGCAGCAGAGAAAACCTCAGCATCAACTCGAACAAAACTACGATAGTACTGTTCACCCGGAAGAAGGGAGTGGAGCATCTAGTTCCACCCAGTGTCCAAGGTGTGAAACTTGAATTTGCAGATAATGTAAAATATACAGGCGTCCTATTGGATAAGACACGAACCACCAGATCCACAGCAAAACTTGCATCCATACAGAGGATTGCAAGTATAGCAATCACGGAAGCAATGTCTTCTTCCCCGTCATTTGCATTGGAAATTCTTCCGGACCTACCACCCTTGCACATTGTTGTGGAAAGGGAGGCCAGATTAACTACATTCCACTTATGGCACATTGCGAATCAATCGCCACATACTCATGTCTGTGTGGCTAACAAGCTGCTGGAATCGGTCACTTTCGACAGGATGCTGGGAACGCCATCGGACATGATGTGTACTCGACCAATGATCAGTACATATTTCACTACCTCCTTTCCTAATAGAGAGGAGATGTAACGAAAAAACACTGACACAGGCAGACACCTGCTGGTTTAAGGACGGTTCGAAAACAGAGCAGGGTGTTGGCGCAGGAATATTCTGTCGTACTCCAAGAGTTAGAAAATATTACAACCTTGGACAACACGCAACGATTGTTCAGGCTGAAATCTATGCCATTGAGATGTGTGTTAGAGATTTTGGATAAAAACATCAGACACAAATCAATAAAAATTTTCAGCAGAAAGCACTAGAGGCGCATAAATGCAACTGAAGACTCTCCTGGAGCTATAAAAACACCCTAAACACAGTGGGGACGGCAAATAACCTATCCCTAATCTAGGTACCTGGGCACTCACTCATTCTTGACAATGAGGAAATAAACACCCTTGCAATGCTGCGGAGCATTCCCAAGGACCAGAGCCAGTCATTGGCATAGCACCTACGGTAGCTAAACAGCAAATCAAATGTATGGGCGCAGCAAAAAGTGCTCCAACATTGGAATAATTGTCCTGGTATGGTACATGCGAAAAAGTGTATTTCGTTTAATCATGTCAGAACCCAGGAACTACTGGAACTTAATCGTAAAAATTTCAAAGTAATTGTTTCTGTCACTGCAAACTCAGAAATCATCTACACAGAATCGGACTCTCTGAAGAGACTCAATGCCGGCTGTGTTTGGAGGATGAAGAGCCAGTTGAGCGTATCTTCTGCGACTGCCCCGCCGCAACGAGAATCAGGTAGAGTAGTAGAGAGAGAGAGGTAGTATCCTTGGGAAGGTTGACCTCTCCCTAGAAGACCTGAAAAAGACCTCATTCAAAAAGATTCTGAGCTACCTTAAGGGCCTGAATTTGTTGGATGAACTTTAAAGATAACATCTGCTCTGCAATAGGTTCTAGCGGCCGCGGTGGCCGGGACGGATAATCGACCCATCCAGATGCTATCTTACCTCAATACCCGAAGCACACGGCTTGGGTCGTTAAGGAATGGATTATACATAGTGTTATACTAGCAACACCACCCCATAGCTCCAACATAAACCCCAGTGAGCACTTTTGGACACAAATCAAGCGTCGACTGAAGGAGAAACCAATTAAAAAAAAAAGAATGGCACAATGTGACACAGGATTTTACAGCAAAACTATGTCACTAGAAACGTTTGCAAACAATCATCAAAGCTCATGGTTATGCAAGAAAATATTAGTTGTAGGAAATATATGAGTATTTCCATTATTTTGTTAAAAAGCGTTGTCTGATCTCGTTGATTTTTTTAGGAAATCTTCGCGTAGAAAGAAAACTTTTCAAGGAGGCCAGTCTCTTTCCTCATCTGGGATTAAAAAAGCATTTTTTTGTAGTTGTTTATGTATATGTAGTCTATATCTTTCCTAAGTGAACTTTTTGAATTTCTGGATTCGGTTTGTCCCTTGTAATTCCCATTAATTTGGAAACACCAACATTTTTCTGTTGTAAATTGTTTGTCACTTTGACCATGTTATTGCCATATCAATTTTGACAATTAGTGTTTCAATTTGATGTTACTATCGATTAGTAAATTTAAAAATGCCGAGAAATCTATCAGAAACTCAAAATATTCGGGCCATCAGCAAACTGGAAGAAGGTTGGAGCCTGAGGCGCGCTGCGGCAAACCTAAATGTAAGCCATAGTTGCATTTCCAATATAAAAAAGAATTGGACACTCTACCACACAATTGCACACGCTGGTACGCCAGGAGGTCCTAAAGTGACAAATGACGAAGGGGGTGCATCTTTGGTGGACCATATCATCCAAAATTCGTTTTCTAACGATGTGGAGGTCCGCCAAATTGCAAATTTCTCTGGTTTAATAAGAACTGCCCGAAAAAAATAAGAGCAGTGGGTTTGTGTAGCAGGAATGTTGTCAGAAAGCCTCTTTTAACATTGCATAATTTGAATGAAGGTCCAGACTTTTGGAAAAAAGTTGTGTTTTCTGAAGAAAAAGTCTTAAACTCTAGATATGATGGCAGAATTCGTGTCCATAAGGCAAGAAATGAAAGATATAGTGGTGGGAAGTTCGCAGTAAACGTATAAGCCTGAATTGGCGCGTATTGTCAGGGCACATGGTTCAAACGAAAGGTCAAGCGTAACAGAAAGGTTTATCAATGGAAATTTCGTCTTTCCTTTCAGCAGGACTATTGTCCTATTCATACTAGTATAATAGCACAGGATTGCTTACGGGTCAATGATATTGTCGTGAAGGAGTGTCGGTATGGGGTCTAAGGTGGAGAAAATTCGTTCATGGAATATGGTTCCCAGAAATAGGGACGAATTGTGGAGAGCGATTCCGCAGGCCTTGATAGAGCTTAACGAAGAACACGTAGGAAATGCAGTTGTACCAATGAACAGAAGACTGATAAACGTAATAGAATTGAATGTTGCCTCCACTAAATATTAAAAACTGTTAAGACAATTTTCCTCTATTTAATAATAAAAATTTTACTCGTAACACTGTTGGAAAGGTTATGACTAATTAAAATATTATAAACATGGGTTGATAACTCGGTGTTTTATTGTGATCTGTGGTCTGCGATAAACGGAGCAAAGTGAAGCGAAACCTTCACCTTCGCTGCAATAGTCTGCTGAATGCGTTCAACGATGACATAGGCGACGAGAGTTCATGACATAACGGTTACACTATTAAATATTAGAAATATCCAGTAAACTAGATCAGGCCTGCGTTTCCAAATTAATGGTCGCCACTGTACATACAGCCGAAAATGTCATATTCTGTCACTTAAAAGATTAACGTGTAGGTAGGTGTAAACGAGCCATATTATAATTTGACACATTGAACTTACATTTTCTGGAATACTGGGGAGTTGATGGGCGATTGGATGCGGACAATCCACCGAAAATACCTAAACAAAAAGAAAGATAAACTTTTTAAAATTTGTGAAAAAAATATAAGTTGTACATAAGACACTACACTATTTGGGAAACTATAAGATATACAGAGTACCGTCGCCCCAAAATCTTTCAAATTTTGAAATTTTTCGGTAATGGCTTTCTAAATAAAGGGTTGGAATTTTGCATTTTCCAACAATTTATAAATAATTGTTGGTGTTTGTCCAATGTTTGTTTCGACAGGCATACATTTTCATAAGAATATAAAGTAAGCCCAGCCAGGGGTTTCCTTTGGACAAATTTCCGATTATTAAAACCACTTTAAATAAATTTTCGCGACTCAATAGCTAATGTAGATAAGTACCAAAAATAACTGATATAATACAAACCAACAAAAAAAAAATTGCCCAGTTACCCCGCGAGTCAAAAGACGGTAACCTATTTTAAAATACATATGCATTTTTTCTTTCAAATTTAAGCTATTCTGTATATTTAACTCCAGAATACTAGACTGTCGTAATATTTACGAAAACAAACGTTACTAATACTCTCCACTATAAACTTTAGCTTAATTCCTGCATAAAATAAGTATGGTGCTCCATAGGGTTAAATATGCTCACACTGAGTAGTAATGCCACTCTGAAGAAGTAGCTAAACTGCATTGGTGTGTGAAGCGAAATAAAATAAAACATGTATGGATGTATATCTATTGCGAGTCAAATTAAATTATACCCATAGACTAAAGCTGTGTTCTTTCGCTCAGAACTTTAAATCCTGATGCATAGATCATGATCCTATGATCCGAATTTCAATAATGTTATAAGAAAACCACTTTGCTTGGACTTGATGTCAATAACTGAACATTAGGTATATTTTCTAATATTTTTGATTGTTGTAGTTGAAATAGAAATACTGTAATAAATATGCATTTGGATTATTTAGTTGTGGTAGGAAACGTATTTAAAATAAGAAGTATTTCATAACTGACTGATTCATAATTATTTGGTAATTTTGATACGACTCGTTATGTTCTGGATCATAGTTATGCAGTACCAGAGTGAAATTATCTTAAACATTAAATCTAGTTGATGCGAATCCAGAAATATTTGGGTTTATTGCTGGTCGCCATTTTGATTAGGCAGTTGACAGCAATGATTTGTATAACCATTTTCTCACTATCACTACAAAAACTTAGCATGTACAACGAATTTTAGATTTTCTAGAATACATTCTGCATCTTCAATTATTACAATCCTGAACTAATCAAACTGGCAGCTTTCACAGAGACCCATTTTTGCTAGTGTTCGCGCAGGTTAAACTCGATCCAATATTTTATTCAGTTCAAAATTTAACGTTCGAAAATAGCATAGAAAAAAATCATAATCTGTTATTGTCATGGTATACTCAAATTGTTTTGGGCAGCGTAGACAGACGTCAGGCAAGTCAAATCAAACTTTTGTTGAGCGAGTGTGTTAAGATTTTGATGAAACTGATGTAATTATATTAAATTATAAAATAACACAAGTATACAGAGTGGGTGATTAGATGTACAACAGCGTACAAGTTCAGGCTGGTTCACTTATCAACATCCAAAATGACCGATCTAATGCGTAATCTGACCGCTGCGTGCCACTCGGTGCGTGGAACCGTTGAGTGAAGGAATTGTAGAGAAGTAACGGTACTCAGTTTGAGGCGACATCTAGGTATCTGTCGGACCCCGCAAACTGAGTACGGTTGCGTCTCTTTAGAATTCTTTCACACAACGGTGGAACGTTGTGCTCACACGGTGACTTAGAAGAATATGATTTGGTGTTGTTTGAACTGTTTCCATCGTCTGTTGGATTTCGGAAATCCGACGTTTCGACAGTGGCCCTGAAAAGAACTATTGCTTGTTAATTCGACGGCTGGCTATGGAACTGTACGTATCTCCTCTCTCCGGTAAATTGCCTTATGCGTATTTTATTTGCAATATACAGTGTACACACTGTATATTGCAATTGCATACTGGTTTCTCCGGGGATAGGTATAATATACTGTTGTGGAACCTATATTTATATGTAATATATGGAAACTTGTGTGCATGAGATTTTTCTGCTCTGTTGTGTTTCCTTTCCTCAGAAGCTGATAATTGAGATTTTTTTTGAAATCTGATTCTACAGAAAGTTTCATCATATTTTTGACCTTAGAAACGCACTCTTCATTGCTTGTACCTTGTTATGGCGGTTCTAGAATTCAGTTTATACCTTATTAACCCATTTGATTGCCGATGTGAGATCCCTGTTTTATGGAGCCACGCAGTAACGGCATCTATACCATCTGCAATTCCAAGCTTGGTTCACTGTTGAGTCTCTGGTGTCGCGGCTTGGCTATGTATGCCGCTTCTTTTAATTTCATTTTGGTTTATCCATTTTCTTTAGATAGAATGGAACTACTTTCCCAATCTATTCTATGATCTGTTGGGTTTGCATTCTTGCAAATCTTTTTGTGTTCTTCTATTCTTATTTTGAGCGGTCTGTTTATTTTATCAACGTATGAGCGCCTGGAATGTTGTACACACAGTTTTTGGTTCGTTGGTTTATGTTGTCAAGTTTCATTCTAGTTAAGTATGACCTTGTTGTATTGGAGGTTCTGACGTCGTATTGGTTGCCTATCCGTCTGATTTTTTCTAAATAATCCCTTTATGTATGATATTATTGTGATGATCTTCACTTCGGTGTCTTGTCTGGTCACGTTTGTTCTTAGATTTCTTGCTTTAGACAACATATCTTCCGGGTATCCATCCATTTGAGTGTGTCGGTGAAAGTTTGAATTTTGTTTATTTGCGTCAGTTACATCAGAGCACGTGATTTTTGCTCTGTCATACAGGAACTTTGCGACTCCAATTTCTATGTGTTGGTGGTGCTTTGATTGATAATGTAGATATTGTCCTGTGTAACTTGCTTTCTGTACACAGTGGTTTTTATGCTTCCATCTATCATTTTCTGGACTAGGACATCCATAGCCAACCATGGAATTAACAAGCAATAGCCCTTATCAGGGCTGATGGCAGCAGTAGAACCACTGCCGAAACGTCGGATTTCGACCTTACGGTGACTGAGACCGAATTTTGGGTATCGGTGAGTGTACAGGGCATAGAGAGTTCCCAAATAATACATTCCCTTCCTCGATGGGACAACTGCACTTCATCAAATGCATTAGGTTTTCTGGGCAATGTATGTGTCCTGCTGCAATAATAAATAAATAAAGACAAAAAAACTTACATTTTCTCCTTTATTAAACGGTATTACGAATTTCTTTCCAGGTCCCGTGAGTTTCGTTCTATACACAGCCGATAGGAATTCATTCAGGCTTTCGGTATTTCTGCTATGCATCAATACCGCTATGTTGTCTAAAAACCTAAATTTAATTCATTAAGTACGTTGAAATCGTTATAATTGCTAATATTTAGTATAGATATTGATAAAGGGATTAGTCAGATAATCAGATATCAATATTGCAAATTTAAATTAATTAACTGTGAAACCGAATTTATTACTTTTACTTGGCTATAAACTTATTTACTTTCGGATATGAGAAGAGTAAAGATAAAATTAACACGTTGACTGCGGGAACCGACCGCCTGTCGACAATTCACACTCATTTCTCTTAGCGGATCTCGACCCACAGTTGACCGTGTCCCTCTTAATTTTAGCACGAGAGTTTACGTGTGTGTTGTTAAGTGTTACTTGTTATCTGTATACATTTTCATATTAGTGGTTTTGCGCAGCCAAGAGTTAATTGATGGCAAGTAAAATAATCAAGTAAACACATAAGCTTACAGGGAATTTTTTTTATCATTAAAATATGATAAAATCTTTTTTGGGGAATCGGTTCAGCATGTCTAAAAACCCTAAAATATTGATATGGCGGAAAATTTAAAAAATGTGCAATGAATTGGCAAAGAGTGAGATCAGATGACATGATATCCAAAAAAAGTTATTTGAAAAAGTTGCTTAGAATTCATTTCTGAGGCCGTATACAAATGTTTGTAAACATATTTAAAACAATTTAAAAATGACGTCAGAATGTGCACACACGCAAAATTGACTGGCAATAGATTTGCAACCGATAATAAGTTTGGATTTGAATAATTCTGAATAAAATACCTTAATAAATCTCAAATCAATATAAAGTAAATAATGTGTTGCTTATAATAAGAACAACAATGTCAATATACAAATAAATAAAAGCACAAATGAACATATTTAGAAATAAATAAGTATATACCAGGGTTGGGCAAAATTTATTCAGATTCATAATAAAAATAAATGAATAACGTCGTTATTCTTATTCAGAAATAATAGAAAACTTGTTATTATTATTCAAATAATTATTTGGATAATTATTCTTCATTCAAATAATTATTAATCATTCGAATAATTATTCATCATTCAAATAATTATTCTTCATTCAAATAATTATTCATCATTCGAATAATTCTTATTATTCAAATGATCATTCTCATTCAAATAACTACCTTCATTTGTGATGGTGTGAGTTTGTTTATGGACGTGCGTATGTTTGATTGTTTGTACGAAGTAAACACTGGATTTAAAAAAATACCTAAGTACAGGGGTTCAAAACAGTTATGATAACGGTTTCGATTCTCTAAACAGTTATGAAGAACCTATATAAATCATAAACAAATCCTTATAAGCTTGAGGTTTTTTCCTACCGATGCATTTTCTAACGTTAGCGGGAACTTTTATATTAATATTAGCCGCCATTTTTGAAGGACATTGGAAGTTGTGGAAAAAAAAATAAATGTGATTTTCATAACTTTGAGAGTTTGGTTATCGGTTTCTAGAACGACAATACGTAAATCTTGAAGTATGTCCAAAATATCGGCGGATATAATTATTACTGGTACACATCCTGACATTAGTGGAAATTTTTATATACATAAATATAACCCGCCAGTTTTGAATAACATTGGGGGCTGTGGGAGAGAAAATAAATGCGATTTTTATAAGTTTAAGGGTTTGTGCATCGACTTTAGAAATGACAACTCGTAAATCTTGAGGGATGTCGAAGATGTTGACGGATATAATTATTACTGCTATGTCGTCTTACTGGTACACTTCCTAACATTAGCAGAAATTTTTATATAAATACTACTCGCCATTTTTGAAGGTCATTGGAAGTTGTGGGAAAAAAATAAATGTGATTTTCATAAGTTTGAGAGTTTGGTTATTGGTTTCTAGAACGAAAATACGTAAATCTTGAAGGATATCCAAGATATCGGCGGATATAATTATTACTGCCATATCGTCTTATTGGTACACATCCTAACATTAGCGAAAATTCTATATACATAAATATTACCCGCCAGTTTTGAAGAACATTCGGGGTTGTGGGAGAAAAAATAAATGCGATTTTTATAAGTTTAAGGGTTTGTGCATCGACTTCAGAGATGACAACTCATAAATCTTGAGGGATGTCGAAGATGTTGACGGATATAGTTATTACTGCCATGTCGTCTTACTGGTACACTTCCTACCATTAGCAGACATTTTTATATAAATACTACTCGCCATTTTTGAAGGTCATTTGAAGTTGTGGCAAAAAAAAATAAATGCGATTTTTATAAGTTTGAGAGTTTGATTATCGGGTTCAAAAACGATAATACGTAAATCTTGAGGGATGTCGAAGATATCGGCGGATATAATTATTACTGCCATGTCGTGTTACTGGTACACTTTTAACATCAGCAGATTTTATTTAAATATTGCCCGCCAATTTTTAAAGAGATTAAAGTTGTGTGTGAAAAAATAAGTGGAATTTTTATAAGCTTGAAGGTTTGTTTATCGACTTCAAAGATGACATCACGTAAATCTAAAGGAATGTCGAAGATGTCGGCGGATATAATTATTACTGGCATGTCGTCCTACCGATGCACTTCCTAACATTAGCGATAATTTTTATATGATTACCTGCACAAACATGTAGGCATATACCTAATCTAAATTTATTTCGGTGTTATTCAGTAATAAATTGTTTGAATAAAGATTTATTTGGTGAAAGAATCATTCTAATAATGCTTCATTCAAATAACGTTTTATTGAAATAATTCTTCATTCAAATGATTTCTCATAGTTTTATTCAACAATAACTTAATACGGAATAAAGAATAACATATGAAAATTTCATTCAAATAATTATTTGAATAAAAAATTATTGAATGATGCCCAACCCTGGTATATACCAAATACATTACAGAAAGACAAACAGACATAAAAAGATGACTAGACCAGTAAAAACTCGTCAACTAATTGTGAGTAGCACTCCCACCGCATCAGAATTTTCTTTACTTTTTTTTAGAAGGCAATGGACGGCAACTGCTTTATGTTCGTGGGTAGCTGATTATACAATTTAGCATAATACACTTGAAATGGGTTTTATGTATTTAGCTATTATATGTTTCATCATTTGCAACTATAAAATCCGAAAAAGATTTGCTGCTATGAGGTTCTGAAAACGTTCCATATCTATAAACAATAACGAATGCAATAAGTACTCGTAATTATTTTAAAGCAGTCACAAAATAATGAAATTCATATTTCTAAAGTTTACTTTTACAGCTTCTAGGGCTGCTTGTGCATGGTGGCTCACTAGAAAGCCACATTTATACAATAAAAGTATAAATAAAAAATAAATAATAAGCTACATATACAGTTCATTAAGATACTTTGTTCACAATTATGACATGCATTATACAGAATGTTCAAAATGAGGGCCCAATGTGTGCATGGGATTTTCGTAAACGGTACGAAATAGAAGGATGTTTAGATTAGAGAAAGATTACGCAATTAAGCTCGCAACAAAACGGTGTTGAGAAGTCGAAAATATCTTTAATAGTTTTAAGAAAAATGGAAATCGGAAAATTCTTACTTTTTGTTTAGTGCGGTTTATAAAGAGATATAATGAAAAACTGAAAATATTTTAAGCCAACTATTTTTTCTTTATCATTACAAAAAAATCAAAAAATACGATAACATTACGTACTTTTGAGACCATCTTCAACTTAATTTTTTTAAGTACGCATCAAACGCCATAAAGGCATCCTTGGGTTTCTCTTTGCTGTGATATAAGGTTTATTTCAAAATAACAGAGTTATAAGTAAAAAAACTTAAAGTAACGTCTGGATGCTACCTTTATGTGGTATCAGGTTTAATAAGTTTACTTATACACGTCTTGAAATTATAAGTAAAAAACTCTTTGTAATCCAAGAAGAAAAACTTACATAAATAAAAATCAACAGTTCAAACTTGCAAGGTTTATGGTATTTTAATATGAATAAAAAGTCTATTTAACAGTAGTTGCAAATTAATGAATACAAGTACGAAAAACGGATAGAACTGCAACCATAACTAAACAAAAAAGATGTTTTTACTACAATGACAAGAAAAAAAAAATAGTAAACTAGTACAGTAAGCACGTAAGTACCTACAAAGGGTGCTTAAATAAACCGCTTTCATTTTCAAGACATCTAGCACCGTGTGACAGCCGATGCTACAGTGCGACGTAATGTAGGCTGTATCTACAATCCTTCTAAATGTTTTATCAAATGTTTGTTGGCAAATCTTACCTTTTCCCCAAACGAAAAACTTCATCGGAATTCAATCCGGCGATCTGGCCGAACTGGCCAGTTTACAGGTCGTCGAGTCTAATTCCTCCATCTATTCGGAAATCTATTTATTTATTTAATTAAACACAGCTTATGTATCATGTGGCGCAGCTACATCTTGATGAAACCATGGCTCTCATTTCGGTCAGTAGTAGTTTATCCACAAGATTTTCAACATCATTTTGTAATAATACACGGTGTGCTTCTGATGTAAGTGTATGTTCGAAAATAATAGGACTAATTAATCTATGAAATAAACCGCGTTTCATGCGACCATAAAATTCTTGTAGACAATTCTATACTCTACAGCTTAACGTGAGAAAATAAGTTTTCACTTACAACTTTGTTATTCTTTGGAAACAACAGCCATAATCCTTATATCACAGAGAAGAGAAACGAAAGCTCTACCTGGTGATATCCTTTTGGCGTATGTAAGAAAATAAAGTTGGAAATGGTTGCTAAAATAGAAAAGGTGCTATAGTATTTTTTTTGTAATACCATGTAATAACGTTTTCCGTTATCTCGTCAAATAACCGCACTATAGACAAGAAATAAAAAATTTCCGATCCTCACTTTTTTCTTAATATCTCAAAAACTTTAAAGATATTTTGGATTTCTCAACACGATCCTTCTATCTCTTACCGTTTACGAAATCCCCCGTAGCTTGGATAACAGTATATCTACAGTAAATTAAGTCAATTGATGCTTTGGCACAGCCTGTATAGTGTCGAACACAGTTCAATAATATCAAGATGCAAATACATACATAATTCAAAATACGGTTACACAATAGAATTAAATCAAGGTCGCTAACGTCATGCATTACCACGTCTTGTTCTCATTTGGAATTTTGTTTGTTGCAGAATATGCACAATATGTAGATATACATATTATTATATATACTAGTCAACCGGTATATTACATACATAATATATATGTGGATATTCTTATAATAGTACCTAAATATGTAGTAATATTGAAAGAGCGAATGTGGGTTTCTTTGCTTGTTGCTGGATGAAGCTTCGGGTTGTGGAATACGCCTTCACATTTCTATTGATTGTTTATTGTACCATTCTATTGCAGAGATTTTTACGTACCTAACATTGGATTCACACGTGATCTACTGTCTCACTGCCTTTCGGAGATGAAGACAGAAGACACGTTCAAATCTTAATCCATAACTAAAAACCAAACCACCTCGGACACGGATTGGTATGCTAGCCGTTCAATTACCCACAAGATCGCGAATGTGGGTAGTTATGAATGATTTTTTGAGGTATTTTTATGTCATACGTTTGCATTTCCATTTTGATTAGGAATTATGTAATTATATGCTAATAGAAATGGCAAGCATCCGTTTAAAGTCAGTGGATGCAGTATTATCACTATATGAGGATAAATTATAACTTTGGTTGATATTTTTTCCCTTTTTAGCCAATTTTCTTAAAAATTATTCCTTTTTGGGTTTGAATAAAATACTTAATTTTTGTTTAAAACGTTTCGTCAGTCTCTTTGCTGTCTTTATCAATCTTTTTCTTAAATATTCTGGAACAATACATTTTATTGTAGATAATATTAATTTTTATAAATATTTAATTTTAATTTTATATAAAACCGAATACACATATCATTATTCCGTTAGCTTAAAATAACAACATTCTTCTTTTTGTGTAGTTTAGCCAAATTATTTGTGTATTTTAGTCAACTTATTTTATAACATTCTAATGTAAAATATACATTGCATATGGGACGACGAACACGATTAACAGTTTAAAAGTTTAAACCGTTCAAAACTCAAGGAGTGCTCAAATCGTTGTTTTATAATTTTATTTATTAAGAATATAGGATATTTACTATTTTTTAATATTTTTTTAATTTTATTTAAAATTCCGGGTCCGTATTTAATTTTAATGCACGGTCGATTCATGCAATGATTACATTTTTTTGTAATTAAGAGGCATATTAAAATTATAATTTAAATATCTATCAGATGCTATTTGCTTGTTATACCATGTTGTATACAGGCTGATCCAAATTAAAGCGGCACCATTGCTATCTCCGTTATTATATGAGGTACGTAGTCGGTTAAATTAGAAAAGATGTATTTTTTACGCTGATTGCGATGGTGAAAACAGAAAGAAAAACCAACATGTAGGTAACGACTTATTTCTAAAAATGTAATTTTTTTTAAATGGAACACCCTGTATATTTTTATGCCAATCGATGTATAATCGCTTGCGTAATAAAAATGTCCATATTACTTTTTTTGATAAAGGTGAAAGTAACTGAGATAATTCAAAAAGACGGTTTAGTGAACTTGAATGAACGTACTTTATTTTCAAAGGCAATGCATACATGTATAAAATGTTGGTGTAAATCTTTCTTACTGTTAATTATGAAACTCTTAGGCTTAGATACCTACCGTATTGAATGACAAAATTAATCACCTTATTTATATCTAAGTACCTATCTCGATAGGCCTATCGAGTACCTAACGACTTCATACGAAATTTCTACCTGCATCATATGTAAAATAATTTGAATCAGAAACGCAGTTGGCCTGAAGTGTCATAATGATTGTCAAATTAATTTTGATCGTGTGCGTCAAAATAAAGTGCGCGTTTCATACTTGAAAGTTACAGTAAATTGATTTGGAAATGCCTTTTTCACATATTGAAAAATGTGATATGCTGGAAGCATATTTGATATGCCACAAAAATAGCGAAAGAGCAGTTCAACAATACAACCAATTGTTTCCTGGACGACCAGTATCAAACCGCATATACTTTTTAGTCTATACCGACAACTTCGAAATAACGAAAATGTATTTGCCAAAAAAAGGACAAAGGCGGCCGCTATTGTTTCCGAAGAAACGGAAATTACTGTTTTGATATATTTTGAAGTACATCCGAATAATTCGATAAGACAGTTATCTACAGAAACTGGTATTGCTTATACGACGATTCGAAGGATTCTGAAGAAATACAAATTTTTCCCGTATAAATACCAATCAGTTCAAACGTTATACGACGGTGATAGCGGTAGAAGATTACAGTTTTGTAGGTGGTTTATTGAGAGATGTACTGAAGATCCAAACTTTTCGCGAAAAATATTGTGGAGTGACGAGGCAAATTTCTCCAATCGCGGAATGTACAATAAAAAGAATAATCACTTTTGTAGTATGGAAAATCCTTTATTGGTGCGGAAAAATAATCCACAGAGACGTTTCAGTGTTAATGTTTGGTGTGAATTGATCGGATCGAAAATTATAGGTCCATATTTATACCACGATACGTTAACAGGAGAACGTTATAAGGAATTTCTAGAACCACTATTACAAGAATTTCTCGACGACCTGGATTTGGAAAGCAGACAAGGTGTTCATTTTCAGCACGATGGAGCACCTCCCCATAATCATCGTGATGTTTCAACGCTTCTTAGGAGACTGTTTAGAGATAAATGGATAGCTACAAATGGTCCTGTTCCATTTCCTCCTCGTTCGCCAGATATAACGCTTCTCGATTTCTATTTTTGGGGATATGTAAAAAGCGAAATTTACAAAAGAGTAGTCCATAATGTAGATGAACTACAAGACGGTATCCGCAATATTATAAATTCTATTGATGGCAGAGTTATTCTTCAAGCTACACGAAGTGTTTTAAAAAGGTCACAGAAATGTGTTGAAGTAGCAGGCGACGTTTTTGAGCATTTACTATAATTTTTTTTGTATTTGTATTTTGTATTTGTTTTTGCATTTTGTAATTCCACAAACAGAAATTTTGTTTTTTAATTTATTTTGTTTTTTTTTTTGTTTTTCAAGACTTTTTGCTTGTATTGAAAATAATGTTCATTCAACTTCACTAAACCGTCTTTTTGAATTATCTCAGTTACTTTCACCTTTATCAAGAAAAGTAATATGGACATTTTTATTACGCAAGCGATTATACATCGATTGGCATAAAAATATACAGGGTGTTCCATTTAAAAAAATTACATTTTTAGAAATAAGTCGTTACCTACATGTTGGTTTTTCTTTCTGTTTTCACCATTGCAATCAGCGTAAAAATTACTACATCTTTTCTAATTTAACCGACCACGTAGCTCATATAATAACGGACATAGCAATGGTGCCGCTTTAATTTGGATCACCCTGTATACCGGGTGCCCAACCTAAGATGCAACGGTTCCTAGGCAATTCATTATTGTCTTTTTGAAAAAATGTTTCAAATAAATGTTGCCTAGAATTATATTCTACGCATGTTAAAATTAGTTTCAGTAATGGCGGACTTCCGGTTGTACCGGAAGTACATACTACCTTTATTATTTTAAATGGAACAGCCTGTATATTATTGCACTTTTGGCTTCCTTGTTAAATTTAAATAACAATAGGTTAGGGATACATTGGGGCTAAGTTGTACCGTTTTGGAATTGCATGACGCTTTTCGAAAAGAATGACATTTGCAGTGTCTTCGGTGTTTGGAAATATCTCAGGAAATACGAAAGTTAGAAAGATGCGGTCTTCAATTTTCGCTTAACCATAAAACAGTACGTCTTTTATTTTAAAATTGTTGCGTTTAAATTACAGCGTTATTAATAATAATAATAATAATAATAATAATAATATTTATTCAAGTCGGACACAGTACAGTGTATATGAACGTCAAAGTTTACAAAAATTAAACAAACAAAATACAACAACAAAAATTCTACAAAGCAGATTCATTATTGATGACATTTTCATTCTCGCAGAAGTTCATTTACAGTATAATAACATTTACGCAGTAAACATGTTTTTAGGGCGGTTTTAAATTTTTTTATGTTAGGCATATTCTTCAATTCCGTTGGTAACTTATTATATATCACCAGACCCGCATACGACGGTGATCTCTCAAAACAAGAAGTTCCATGCTGCTCAGTGCGCAACAAATGGGCTTGCCGCGTTGGATAATTATGACCACTACAGCTATATTTATCCAAGTTATTCTTCGCATATTGAGCAGATTGGTATATATATATGCATGGCAACGTCAAGATCCCCTCCCTCACAAAGACCGGTCTGCAGGATTCGTTAAACTTTAAGTTAAAAATTAAAAATTAAACGTATTATTCGTTTTTGTAAGACAAAAACACGTCCAACATTTGAAGCATTACCCCACAGAACAGTATTATAAGAGAGGATGGAGTACACTAAAGCGTAATATACTGTCATAATGGAGTCAACATGGAGGTTAGACTTCAACTTTAAAATCGCGTAGTAAGCACTATTTAGTTTTGCGCAAACATAATCAATTTGAGTATTCCACGTCAAATGTTCGTCTAAGTGGGTACCTAACAGTTTTATATTGTCCACAATATTCAACACATCACCATTCGGAAAAGTGAGTGTGCTAACATTCGCAACCTTGCGTTTATAAAATCTAACACATGCCGACTTACTAGTATTGAGCAACAGGCTGTTCGCATAGCACCATTCACTAAATGCAGTCAAAACTTGTCGCAGTTTAAGTAAAAGAGAATCCTCATCATGAGAGACCATAAGCATCGAAGTGTCATCGGCAAAGACCACCAGTCCATCAGGGTTAACATATTCAGGTAAGTCATTCGTGAAGATTATAAACAATAATGGCCCGAGCACTGAACCCTGCGGCACTCCATGCTGGATCGAATACTCACTGGATGTCACATTATTTAGCTTAATAATCATTTTTCTCTCCGTTAGGTACGATTGAAACCATTGAAGCAGTCTCCCTCTAATGCCCAAGGAATGAAGCTTTTCTAGAAGAAAATCATGGCGTACAGTGTCAAACGCCGACGTCAGGTCAAAGAATAATCCAATCGTATACATCCCATTGTCAATAGCCTTGTAGATTGCGTCAACAAAACTACATGTGGCAGTAGCAGTAGAAAACCCAGCACGAAAACCATTAAATAGGGATCTGTAATTTTCGAACTCTAAAATCATGGCTAACTTGATTTTTTTAAATTGAACGGTATAGCAATTTTTACATAAATGGATGTAAAATTGAATTTTCTTTCGATCTGATCTACCTTTTCCAATCCAACATCTGACATACTTATTGGTAAACCCTATACAAAGAAACGAAAAAGGTTATTATATCAGCATCCCAATCTTCGACAGACAAAGGAATGTTGTGAAGTACACTCACAAATCGAATTAAAACTTGGCACATTTGTAGTATCTATTGAATGTTGTAAATTGCCGCTTTCCGTTCTGGCGGCATCTCACGTTTACGGGATGAAAGCTACCCCTGAATTTTCGAGCATTTTCGGATCTCTGTCGCGAATAAAAAAAATAATTATTTATCTCTAAATGCGCTTTCTAGAGGTGTATCAAACTAGCGCAGATCAAATGCTCTCGCCGCTCGTACTATTATCCTCCACCGTTCTTATGGGTGAGGGTTCAACGGAAAAAGGCAAAATATACGCAGAAGTGAACACTCGGAAATACTATTTACGCGTTTGTACATATTTGCCGCAGCTCCACCCCTAATCATCTCAAAAAGAATCAAAGCTATCTCTATAGCTGAGAGGTAAACAATCGTAAGTCCATAATGAGCAAAACAAGTGGAAAAGCTAATGAATTATAAAATTTTAGAAACTTCTCATAACTGAACCAATGTATTATTATAGTTATTATAGTATTTTAATTAACTCTATGAGTTCTTTTGATAGCCATTTTATATTATTGCTAAATATTTACCTGTAGTTTAATTTTGGACTTACGATTATTTACCTCTGAGCTATAGATCTGTAAAATACGATATGGAGCTGTATGTATACCTACTTATAACTATCTGTGTTATAACTATAACTTTAATAATAAGTATCGTAAAATGAATTTGGAATATGTAAATATTAAATTCTAACAACTAATCTTCATAATAACATGTTTACAAATGACGTTACAACGATAGTAGGAGTTGAACTAACAATAAATACGTAAAATGAATGAGTGTCACTGTGTCACTTCCCAACATTTCCTTGTAAGCATAACTACAGCTAATAGCGCGATGACCCAGTGCCAATCGAATTCCAATTGTTTTGCGGCTAACAATAAATTTCTATAGTGATTGTAGAGTTTGCACTCATTGTTTTATCGCACTATAATTTTCATTGCCTGTTTACAGCACACACATCCTCTAGGTATTTGTATTCTAATCAATATTTAGTTTTGTTGCCTATTATTGCGGTTCTAGATATCAAATATGTAATAAAAACGGTGTTTCGAATTAACACTACATCTACATATTGTACGGCTTCAAGTATTTTCTATACTGGCAGATACCAGGAATAAATTGTTAATGTGAAATAAACCAAGATTTTTTTGGGTAGGAGTATTTACATATTATTAGTGCACCAATACGTTCAATTTTAAGTGACAGTAAGAATATAATATTCGTGGCATGTACGAAATATGAATTATTACTTTTAGAATAGAATAGAATAGAATATGTTTATTAATCTATAATAATAATTAGATAAGTCAAAAAGAAAAAAGAAAAAATAATTCACAGAAAATTGAGAAAAAAATAAACTATATATGTATAAGAAAATAAATCGAAAATCAAATTAACGTAAGCCCAATAACAAAAAGTAATTCTTAATCTAGTAATAACAAAAAGTAAAAGTAAAACAAGATCCTAATTAATAACAACTAAAATTCATCTATTGAATAGCAGCACTTATTTAAAAGAAGTTTTTGGACTTTTGCTCTGAAAATATTTATATTTTCATTAGTCTTTAGGTTATGGGGCAACCTATTATACAATCTATGGCCCACATGCTCTATACCTTTTCCCACAATGCTCAAGTTAAATTTAGAATTATGAAAATAATGCTTTTGTCGGGTATTGTATGAATGGTAAGTATCATTAGTTGGATATTGATTTTTATTCTTGTGAACATAGCACAACGCTTCTAAAATATACATGCAGGGCACCGGCAATATGTTGGATACTTGAAAATATGGCTTACAGGAAGTGGTAGGTGAAATACAATAAATGACTTTAATTAAACGCTTTTGAGCCAAGAAAACCCTCTGACACCACGGTGAATTGCCCCATAAAAGAATACCATACATCAGTCTAGATTGGATTTCGGCAAAGTAGACAGCAATTAGAACAGTAGTGGACACACTGTTACTAAGGGATCTAAATAAAAATGCTTTGCTGTTAATAGTTTTTGCAAGATCTTTGCAGTGCTCTTCCCAGATCAAACTTTCTTGTAGGTGTACTCCAAGGAACTTCATCGATGAAACACCCTGAAGCAACCTATCATTAATTTCTATTGCAGCTGTAGTATCATGCCTTTGTCTCGTATGAAATACCATAAAATTAGTTTTGCTTTCATTAATAGGCAGCTTGTTGGCAGAGCACCAGGTGTACAAATCCTTCATGGCTGTGTTAGTAAGTCTTTCGGTATCCACAAGATCAACACCAGACGTTACTATAGTGGTGTCATCTGCATACATAAAAACACAAGCCGTGGATATGAATTCCACTAAATCATTTGTATACAGATTAAACAAGAGAGGGCCAAGAACAGAACCTTGCGGGACACCGAAAGCAACAGGTAAAAGCCCAGATCTATACACGCGAGTACCAGCCGCTGTAGTATGTCTCAACTGCACGTATTGAACTCGACCACTAAGATACGACGCAATCCAAAAGGCAGCATTTCCGCGTATTCCATATAATGACAATTTATTCAGTAGGATCTCGTGTTGCACAGTATCAAAAGCTTTGCTGAGATCACAATATACAGCTAGTGGGCTTCTTTTATTATCTATTTGTTCTAAAATATAGTTATAGAAAGACAGAAGCGCCGTTATTGTAGACTTATTTTTACGAAAACCATGTTGACACTGATGCAATATTTGGTATTTTTCTAAAAAGGAGTTCATACGACTTAGCATGCAGTATTCAAATATTTTGCTAATTATCGATGTCAAAGATATCGGTCGATAATTAGCAATATCCAGCTTGCTGCCTTTCTTATGTATGGGAATAACAGCCGACAGCTTCAATTTTTCAGGAAAGATGCCTTGCGAGAAAGATAAATTTACAAGATATGTTAATGCCTCCGCAAAAAGGAATCCGAACTCCCTAACCAAATCACCACATAAATCATCAGGTCCTGCCGAGCTTTTATTTTTAAGATTTAAAATAACACTTGTTATTTCAGGTACTGTTACTGGGAAGAGGTACATAGTATTATTATTCGCATTAATACGATTGTTAATTGAAGTAGGCGTTAAGGTGCGTTTAGCTCGGGACGACTCTTTCGATCATCGTTAAACAATTATCGGGCATCTATCATTTTGCTAGGAGTATCTGCGATTTTCAGATTTTTAACACGTTGTCAGTTGTAGAGGTGTTTGTGTTGCTCGTAGTCACTTTGAGCTTGTTAAAAAAAATTATTGTACCTTTTCACTGAGGAGATGGAAGACAATGAAATACTTTTCCATATCAAAAATGAAGAGGATTTTTGTATCATAAATTGATCGCCAGTGCCCTGCGTGAAGACACCAAAAAATTCTCTGAATATTTCCGCCTTCTGTTGAACACAACGACTTTGTGCTTGAACTGCTAAAAGACGTGATCTCCGAGCACTCATACAACAGAAATATGTACCCTGTAAAACCAGATGAAAAACTTGCATTGAGGTATTTGTAATTGTAATTATTACAAAATAAAAGAACAGATTAAAAAACATTAAAATTCACAAGGAAATTAAATAATGGGTAGTTCAAAGAATGATAAAAATTTGCTACATCTTTTTGATAATAATGCTGTTTTTTTTTTTTTTTTTTCATATATCGGGTGTTTCATTTTAATCGCCACAGGCAAATATGTCGAAAGATATGCAAAATATGAAAAAATATTTCAAACAAAAGTTGTATGGTTTCGAAGGGGATATAAAGTGGTATCATCGATTTGACCTTGAACTGTCATTTTTGCTCGTCTAATACAGTCCTTTAGGTCTTCGGTTGTGGTGAGCGCGGTCTAGTAAACAGTGTTCTTTAAAAACACCCATAAGAAAAAGTCTGGTGACCTTCGAGGTATTGCTATATGACCACCTTTTCCAATCCAACGGGGTTGATAGGTTAAATTTAAAACATCTCTCACAGCGCAAGCATAATGTGGTGCGGTGCTGATTGATCTACATGATGAGCCCAATGCGGAATAATATTGGAATAATAACGACTATTTATTACACCAATTCAACACACCATTTCTTTCAAATGTAGCCTCATCACTAAACACAACACGAGAAAAAAATGTGAGACGAAGAATGGCAGAATAATGGCATCATTATTTAATGATTCTTTTCAGTATCGAGTACAACTTCACTACACTCAGTCGAGTAACGAAAATTCTAATTTGTCGATTATAGCCCGTCAGATACAACTGAGGGTAAATTTAATTTGCCTTAGGTCTGTAAAATGAGAGAGAAAGTGGTCGTATATGCGCGTGAAAATCTATACGCTAGGATTGTTTCTCCATATGTTCATATGTCATCCATTTTGAATTTTCTTTGGGTTATGTTTGTTTACAAGTGAATAGACCATAATAAATAAATGGGCCTCCTCCGACGATAAAAATAGCGATACCATCTCGTCTAATCAGGGAATTTTTATAGCATGGACAACGGTTGGTGCGAATGAAAAATGAAAGCACGCGACGCGGCCGGCGTAGCGGCTTTGCACGGAAAACGAAGGGTGAAGACAATGGAATTTGCTATTACAGTAGCTACAATACGAATGGAATGATTTATTAGCGGTGATAGAGTGTTATACATATTTGTTGTTGTCCTATTATTAGGCTTTGGCCTGTTGGGCAATAAAGATTATTATTATTATTATTATTAATAAGTGCTGCAAAAACGATTTCTGTAGGTTAGAAGGACTATTAGCATGGTTATCAGTGAAATTTGATTTGAGTTGGTGATATACAGACATAAGATATTATGGATTATTATTATTTTTGTAGGTAAATGATATGATAGTGTGCGATATGTGAAGAGTGATTAGTGAAATTGTAGGGACTATTAGCGATACCGACTTTTGTAAATGATAAGATTGTGAGATATGTAACTATATTATGTGAAATTTAACCTACAAAATTATGACATTGTTGAGATATTTTGCAATTCAGGTAAATAAAATAATTCAATCACTTGCGCCTAGCATATTTTTTTGTGTTAGTGAAATATTGGACGCGATCAGTGAACTCAGTTTCTGAATATCAGCGAGAATTAAAGTTACTGGCGCTGCATGCTGCATTGCAACATAAGTTGCAATAAACGTCAAACAAATGTCATGTAAGTGTCATATACTACATCTTGGATAGTACTAGTACCGAGACGTATGCTGGTAACCTTCAAGTCTTTTAACTCGAAAAGTGCTTTGTCATAAGTGTTTTGAAAAGCCCATGAGATAAGCTACAAGAACATCCAATAATATATAGGGTGTTCCATTTAAGGAATCGAAGGTGACCTCTATATGACCTTCAAATAACAGTTCAGGGTCAATTCAGTGATACCACTTTATTTCCCACTCGAAACCATACAACTTTTATTTGAAACATTTTTTTATATTGTCCATATCTTTCGACATATTTGCCTGCGGCGATTAAAATGAAACAGCCTTTATACATCATCTCTAAAGTGCATCTAGAATAATAATTATTTTCTTTAGCTAATATTTTTGTATTGTTAAAATGGAATATGTGTTAGAATATATTATATTATATTTTACACATGTCCTTATATTTTGTTTTTAAGTAGTGTTTAGTTTGGCCAACATACACGCTATTGCAATAATTAATCAGTTTGTATTAAAGGTTTGAGTGGATAGCATCAGATACCACGTACAGTAGTGGTAGACAATGCTAGGACACTAAAGATATATTCAAGGAAAACATATTTTTTTATAAAACAAACATTTGTTTTTTATAAAATACAAGAATATTTATAATAAAAACATAGAAACATTTATTATTCTTGAAAGTAACCGTCTTCGCACTGTATAATTCTTTTGCAAATTTTTGGCAGGGAATTATTTTCTCTATGTAGAGTTATTATGACACTACAATTCCTTACGAATAATCGCACACAAATTTAAATTAACTTATCGGGTAGTGCAAGGAACGGTTAAACGTTATCAGACAATCGGAACCACAGCATCACGAAAACGTTCTGGACGACTCAAAGTGACTACACCCAATAAGGATTCAAGAATTGCATTAATTTCTAAACGAAATAGACGCCTAATAGCTCCAGAAATTCGTGCACAGTATAATGAAGACCGCGCAAATCCGGTGTCGCTCACGATAGTATAGAGGCGGTTAGCGAAGGCTGGATTGCACGGTCGAATAGCCGCCAGAAAACCATTACTACGACTTCAAAACCGTAAGAAACGATTGGAAGGGGCCAAACAGCATAAAGATTGGCACATGGATATGTGGTCAAAGGTGCTATGGACGAACGAAAGCAAATTTCAAGTATTCAGTAGTAGTCGGCGCACTTTTGTTAGAAGGAGAGCTGGCGAAAGGATGCTGCCGGAATGTGTTGCACCAACTGTTAAGCATGGAGGTGGTTCTGTGCTTGTGTGGGGTTCATTTTCCTTTAATGGCATCTGGGGATCTGCATCAAATTGAAGGAATTTTGAAAAAAAAAAATTATCGAGACATTTTGGAGCACCACGCTATTCCTTCGGGAGTAAGATTAATTGGTGAGGGGTTTTATTTGCAGCAGGACAAGCGATTAAGCTACTTACATCCGGTACCGAGGCGTTAGCCTATACCCGGGGAGAAGCGGCTGTGTTGCCGTCCGGGCTCAACAGTATGCGACCAGAACACCGGCTCACCGTGGGGTGCAAGCACCCCCCAGCTAAGTTCAAGAGGTAAAATAGCAAGCTATAGCAACGGCCATTGCTCCCCCCGAACACCACACACCCGTAAGAGGCCGACACCTATCGGAGGGGACCGGCTGGTCGCCGCCGGTGGGCTCCCCCTCCCCCTTACTTCCCATGTTGAGCAAGTTCCCTTGCTCCCGTTTGATGGGTAACCGTCGGGATCAATCACTCGATTCCCTACCAGATAGCGCGCACAAGACTAAAGAGCCTTAGCGTAGAGGGAGCCGTCTGGTGGCAACTTCTCCGACCGTGTTAGGATCGCTCCAACCTGTTAGACGGTCAGCGGCCGAGCCGAGGCTCTACCCAATTAAATGCCAACCACAGTGTCTGTTACCCAGATGACTGGGATAGGATCCCCTGTGGCGGCTAGAGATTGAACGCTAGGGTCCGCTTTCAACCCTCCTGTGTTGGATGGATATGAATGCAAAAATTGCCCATCATATCACATCCCCGCACAGGCAACGGCCGGCAAGCCGAAGCCTACCTTCCACCCATATGAACACCGAAACCGCCGTCCTTTACCCTGCGAGTGACCGCACAAGGATCAGATAGGCGGCCTTCGGCAAGTGCCGCTGGGCGGTAAACAGCACCTGACCGTGTTAGGATTTCTCCAACCTGTAAGACGGTCCGCGGCCGAGCCGAAGCTCTACCCAATTAAATGCCAACCACAGTGTCTGTTACCCAGATGAGTGGGATAGGATCCCCTGTGGCGGCTAGAGATTGAACGCTAGGGTCCGCTTTCAACCCTCCTGTGTTGGATGGACATGAATGCAAAAATTGCACAACATATCACATCCCCGCACAGGCAACGGTCAGCAGAAAATTCCGCCTACCACCCATGAAAACGCCAAGTGCGCCGCCCGTTGCCCTACTAGGTAAGGATTGGGTAGACAGCCCGGTTTTATGGGTAAACACAATGTTTACCCAATTGCAGCAGGACAGTGATCCCAAGCACACCTCCCGACTTTGTAAAAATTATGTGCAAGAAAAAGAAAGAGAAGGTGTCCTCATAAATATGGTTTGGCCGCCGCAATCGGCCGACATTAATCCCATCGAGTTGTTGTGGGATGAGTTAGACAGAAATGTACGAGGCCGTCCAACATCCCAGAAGCAACTCTGCGAACAATTAGTGAATGCTTGGCAAACTAGACCAGTAGATATTCTCCAGAAACTAGTCTCAAGATTGCCAGAAATTTGTAAAAAAATTTATACAGTGCAAAGGCGGTTACTTTCAAGAAAAATAAAATAATAAATTTTATTCGTTTCTTAGTTTTTATTATAAATATTCTTGTATTTTATAAAAAACAAATGTGTGTTTTATAAAAAAAAATATGTTTTCTTTTGAATATATCTTTAGTTTCACAAAACTTTCTTGTAATTTCCGCAGTGATCCCTCATTATTAGCCGGTAGTGTACGTATTAAGGTAGTATATATGCAATGCATGTTTCTTTTTCTTTCTTCATTACGTTAATATAAATAAGCTCATAGTCTCGATGAACAAAAAAATAATTCTAATTTCTGAATTTTCCAATAATATCGAATAATAATAATAATAAAGCGCTAGCTGTATATCTTTTTTCTTAAATACCATATTTTAGTTCTATCCGGGTTATTTATGCACAATTATTTTAAAAAATTAAAATTTAGTTAATCATAAAACAGACACAATATTTCACCTAATTATATTATTAAAAAAAAACAACACTTTTTAGAAATTTAAATATATAGGTTTAGACAGCTTCACATCGAGTGGTGTCCTAAAGCTTATATCTTCGAGGGTACGTATTTATGTGTATGTAGTAGTTATCAATCATACAATAAAGAAAGTCATTATACTCATTACAAAACGTAAATGTGTTAATAGCACTGCAATCGTGTGTAATTCAAATACTACTGATAATGTCGGGATATAGTAATTGCTTTTATAAACAAATTAATCACACATGTTATGTGTGCGTTTATATTAAGTTGTATGTTCAATTTTACATAGTAATATTCAGTTAAAAAAAACGTTGTGAGCTTATTAATTTAAATTCATACTTATAGTTGAAATTTGTTCTGGATAAAAATCAACACACATTAAACGATTTGACTATTTAAAGAGCACTCGATCTTCACAAAAGAAACATTACCCAACCCATATAATCCCTTTCGGGCATGGGTGGTTCACAGGGACGTACTCACAAAGATTATTATACTAGAATAATAAAGTTCAATTTGTAAACAGTGGATTTTATTACACAAAACATAATTACGTCTCTACTTAAGATAATACAATTTCTCCTAATACGGCCATTACCTCATTTACATCATTTGTCGGTACCTATGGAATCAGCTAATTGATACTCCCCCATAAACCTCAAAAATCGAATCGTTGTATCCATAGACAGACTATAAACGAAAAGTTATCCACAGTCAAGGCAGAATTTATCGCAAACATTTTGAAATTTATGAAACAATCATCAGAAAGTAATAAACTACACTAGCTATTACACTGCTTTGTTTCTTTTACCTTTAATCAATATAATGAGTTTAACAATAAAACCTTATTTAAATTGGCACACATTCAATTTATCCTGCGCTGGCTCTATATGTTCCTCCTTCGTTCATATCTTCTTCTTTGGTATGACTGCTTAGAACTTGAGGATCATTTTGAAAACTACTATTTCCAATGTATTTGCCAAAGAAACTTAATTTATGTTCTATTTCATTCCTGCTGTTCCTAATTAGTTTTACACTCAAAGGCATCTGAAACAACTCAAAATATCAAACCAGAATGTTGGTGATACTGTATCATGCACATTACAAATTCCAGAGACCTGAGTAATCCAATATGTATTTTTCAGTGCAATTTTTCGCAAACACCACATAACTACCCAACTGTTTTTTTGCCACAATTCATGTTTTCGATGAATTTATATAAGCCATTGCCCTTAGTCGTTCTTTAGTGGAGGTGCTGAAGATCCTTGTCGAGATACCGATGTTTTAGCACGAAATATTGTATGGTTCAATCCACTCTCACCGCCGCTTGGCAACTTGTATTCTAGTTTTCTTCAATTAATTTTCTAAAGTCTTGTACAGATTTGACAATTATTGTTGACAGTTTTCTACACATACATTCAGTTACCTTAAAACAGTGGTGTTATTTCAGCGATCAAACTAAACAATGCTTGCTGTCAATTCATCGCAAGGAAATTTTTGTTGAAGAGCAATACCACCCACAAATAATATGAAATTGACAAGGATGTTGCGTATATTAACAAAATTTCAATTAATAAACTTCGCTTATGGTAGTTTGTTAAATCAACCATTCTTGTATGTTACTTCAACATAAAAAAAATCATTCGCATTATTTTTCACAGCAATCGGTTTTCCTGCATCTTTTGTCCGTACCACTTACGCTTCTTTTTAGGTATTTTCGATTCTTATTTCATTCACGTCCACTCCTTGTTTAACTCCCTTAACTAACTTACCATTTTAAAATGATTAAGATTCTCTCTTTACAAAACGCGTATATTTATGATTTAATCGAATGATTAAAATTAGGTAATAATTTCATTCCTATTTTTGTCTCCCCTTGGTATTCTTGCTGAGCCCACCAAAAATCTATTTCGGTGCCCACCAACTTTTTCTTGAGGTTTTTCTTTCAATATCCACTTTCCTACTCAACATCGGTTAGTGAATTTCCTTTATATTGCGTTTCCGTAAAATTTCAGTATTCCAGAATATGATACTCCAGAAGTGTATATAATGCTCCAGTTCTATGTTTCAACGGGAGGTAAACGCATACTTACTTTGTCATATTAAATGACACTTTTTGGAATTGTCCTAATCTTGAATGCTGCGCTAAAAGATAACATAATTTTACAGAACCTATACCATATTGCTATGTTATTTCCGATGTATCATGTTAAACAAAACCCACAGAATCATAATATCGACTATAAATTGTTTATGTAAATGTATTTTTATCTGTTTATTTATTTTGTCAACGTATGTAATAATTTAAACTAAAAACTTACTTATTTCGTATCTATTTCAATTAATGCTTGTAACCATAAATTTTAGGGTATGTGTATGTCTTTCGATTAATATTCGACTGCTGTCGTATCTTTGGAAACGATTTCTATGATCGTTGCCAGGGTCCTTTTGTCTAGGAGATATTGAGTTTGTTGAAAACAAATGTGGGGGACTTCTTTTTCGGTTTTTCCTGAGTGTGGTTGCTTTTCATATATTTATCTAGAATTTTGTAACATATATCATGTAATTTAAGTCCATGCAGTTTTCAAACTTACTTACAAGAATGAGAGTATTACGTGTATAGTACTAAGATGATGGAAATGCAGTTATTTCAAGATCTGGGGTGGCCTTTTATACATTCGAGGCAGTTTGCTGTGAGATCGTTTGGAAGCTGAAATGATTGTTTTGAATTTGGAATTATTATTTGGATTATACTAGAGCAGTTTTCGTACCTGAACTAAGCGATTTTTTTCATCCTTTGAAATTATAACCGGCATATAATGCATAAAAGAATTTGAGGTTATATGTATTTGAATCATAAAATTGGTTATGTGAGGTTGTATTTGATTCTGTGGGTTAATTTCACGAGCAGTTTCAGTTGGCATTGATCTAGTTATACTTGATTTTATGACGGGAATTTAGCGGGAGATTTGAATTTTATTTATGATATTAAAAACAAGAAATACGAGTTTTTAGTTTGGATCAAGATTCTAAAAATCTTATTATTGTGTATCTAAGATAGTAAAGAACTTACTTACCCTGAGGGAATCTTTAGAAGATTCATTTCTCTGTTCATCAAATTTATTTAACTCTAAATAAATAAATTACACTATATTGTCGTTTCCTTTATTCAATGTATTACAAGAACATCACTAATTAATAACTACTACAATCACATTAAAGATACTTAAATGTTATAAGCTATACTAATATAATAATCAGTGGTTCAGCGGAGTGACGTTATCCTCCCGCGTCCCGAGGGTAACTGAAAATTATAAGTATACCATCCTATTCGTTTGCGGTGTGCTTAAAACCCTGGGGACAAATTTACTTTTCATGCCGTCTAACATTTGAGATCTAGCATATCTTTGGAATTAATGAGAGTATAATAGATGGCGCTGAGTGGTGTTGAGTAGAATATAAACAGTGTTTACTTAATTAAAAATTTAATTAAAATGTAAAAGATTTATCTACAAGTTTCATAGCAATATGTTTATATGTTTATCTTTGTTTATTTTTTTATAGTAGCGGTGCTATTTCCTACATATTTAGTATTTAATGGATTTTGTAGCAGACTAGGAATAAGTATATTGGTAGCTACACAAAACGCTTTACTTGAAATATCTTATATAATCGAAAACACTTTTATATTGTGCAGCAATTGATTCTACAAAACAATTTTATCGATCAAGAAAAGAAGATCTTATTTGAAATACCTGTGCATATGCATTATATATTTGCGCACAATTACTCATAAATCCTCTCAGAAAAGGTGTCGTAACCTCGTAACTGTACACAAGAAGGTGATTCACTCGCGCTTTAGTTTAACCATAACAAACACTACTGTTTCAATAAAAAATAAATAAAAAAAAATGTTTGTATAGCGTACATACCGAGAATCACTGAACGTGGATCAACAAATCTGTTAGTTTGTAATTACACTGCCTTTTCGCAATATTTATTGCCTAACAATATGTAGAGATATTCATACCACATACTATAAAACAGCGTTCGTAGAAGGTACAGCAACAACACTTTCGTCTTTTATTACACGGCCTGTATGTCAGACAGTAGTTTGATATTTTGTGAATGCAACATAATTTTAATTATGCATTTTCAGAAAATACAATCCGATATGCTGAGTGTTTTGTATAAAAAAAAAAATTTTTCCAAACGGAACACCCTACTTTTTTCCCAGCTTTCATCCGTAGTATTGTTAGTTATTTACCGTTTTGTTAAAAATTACTGTAGATATTCACTGTCACTGTCACTAACATACCTTTGTTTTGTTTTAATTATTTTTAGAGATTCTAACAGTAATGTGACTTTTTGTTTTGTTTCTTTACTAACGTTGGCTTTTGTATGGTCAATTACTGTTGGAATCTTGTCTTAAGTTATTACCGTAACTGGATGCTATGTAATGTATGGAAGAATGAATCAATAAATTGAATTGATTTGAATAGATTATCAAGCTAGCAGCTAACAAGAAACGAAACAACTTAGTAAGTTGTCAAAGTATGAAAATATACTATAGGCACAGCAGAAAGAAATCCTTTTTAGCAAGTAGGATTTACTGAAGAAGATATCCAAAAAGCAGACATTCAGAGAAGTTTGGACTGGGAAGTGCTCTTCATGTGAAATGCGAAAGAACAAAACGGGCAAAAAATGAAAAAATGCACTAAACATTATCTTTAACATAGTTACTAAAGATCAAAATAAAAGCCAAAGCAAGAACACAGGTGTAAGTGAAAAATCTATTCTACGAGTGTTAAATTAAATCTTTTACATCTTTACCATATTCTGTTATGCTAGACAGCAATTCGAGAAACGTTTTCAGTTTTGTAACGGGGCCAATGATAAATTTGAAGAAAATACCTATTTCATTTATAAAATGTTATTTCCTAACCTTGTTCCGACTTTTCACAAAAATGGATCTGTAAATAAACATAATTTTCACTTTTATGCAGATTAAATTCCTGTATGTTTCGAAAACCTGATCAGCAATATTGGTGGAGCGTTAACGTTTGCGGAGACATAATCGACAAATGTGTTGTTGGACCATGGACCTCAGTTAGGAGCACTTCCGCACACTATTCTACTGCCGTACGAGTTTATTTAAATAACACGTATCCAGAGATATGGTTGGGAAGGAATAGTCCTATAAGATGGCCGCCTAGATTTCCAGACCTAATATATCTTGTTTTTTATTTATGGTGACGTAGTAAAAATGTATCAAAGATTTATATGGTGAGGTGAGACACGAATGACGATAGAGTATGCAGCTGAGGCAGGGGAGTTATTAACACTTTTCAGATGCATATATGTTTGATTATCAGTTTAATTAACGTTTTATTAATTTCGTCAAGTTTTGGATTGCTCTAATAATACATGCTAACATTTAAGTTTTGCTTTTACATTTCATTAAATTTTGTTATTAATAAGTACTTTTTTCTTATAAGGAAACAACCATTGCTTATATTTTTTAAATCACTGCATTTAAAATTTATTTTAAATTAGAAAAGTTTAATATTGGAATTTTGATTATTCCAGAATCTAGATTATTGCAGTAACCACTAGCAATAGGCAGATATGGGGAAATTTAATTAATTAAATTATAATGTCGTCACGTCCCTCATTACGAGACAAACGATTTCTGGACGTAGGGTAAAACTCCCAATAAATGACCGTTTAAGCATACAGCTATGTAATAATTCGTATAGTAAATTATACATATAGATGTTACAATTTGTAGTAGCTTAATCATAAAGTTTAATGTGTGTAATTTTAAATTAATTAAATCACTGTTATGGGTATTTTTTTCAAAATATTTTTTCGCACTGAAATAATTCTTCATGTAAGAAAACCCAGTAAATGACTAGATAGTTCCAGTTATAGTTATTAAAATAAACAATTATCAAAATTTTTATTCTTTAAATGAACAAGAGGAACATACACATAATATATATTTCAAAAATAGTGTTAATTGTATCGAAGTGCTCATTATAAGCTCATGATGCTGTGTTTTTCTATTTCTGGAACAGAGTATGTGTTACCACGGCTACCGAGTAATTGCGGAGGCTTAATGTTTTCTATTATGTTTTCTATTATGTTTTCTTTGCTATACCATATTTGGTCCACTGGGTTTGGCCATTTCCATGAACGGGGTCCACTTCTTGCCATTACTCTTACTTCATATTCTTGTTCGTTTGCTGTTATTACAATTCCATGAAAATATAGATTTTCATATCGCACTATAACAAAATCAGGCTACAATCTGCTATTATATATAGTTTATTTTTTTCTCAATTCTCTGTAACAAAAATCCCAAAAGAAAGGTGAAAAAATCCCTTACCACAAAATTTCAATCATTTTCAAGCCACAGTCTCCACCCATCACAGGAGGTCAATTCTCTGTGAATTATTTTTTCTTTTTTTTTTTTTTTTTTCTTTTTGACTTATCTAATTATTATTATAGATTAATAAACATATTCTATTCTATTCTATTCTATTCTATTCTATTCTATTAATGTAATTAATATATTTCCTAGATTTGGAGCTGGTTCAGCTTCATGATTTTCTTCTCTTATAGCGTCGTTTGCCACTAGGTCTTGGTTTGGTTTGGTTAAAACTTCTATTTTATTAATATTCTTATTGCGCTAATTTTTCTTTTGTATTCTGGAGTTTTTGTTTTGTTTCTTTATGTCTTCCAAGGCTTTCTTCTCATTTTCTTTTCGTTCATAATATTCTTTCCATAATTTAGAGGACACAGCTAAGGGAACCTTCTCAGCTTTTCTTTTCCTTACACCACTCTCTATTATAGAATAATGTAAATGTTTTTCCCATACATCTTTAAATAATTTCTTTTTGAAGGTGTATTTGTAATAGTAGTAGTCGTGTCATTGATCTTGTCATTATTGTTTGCAGCAGTCGAATCATTTGCTACAACAGTAATATCATTAGCTGTAAACGTCGTTCCAGCTGTATGTACATCATTTATATTTACAGTTACAGCACTCTCTTCATGATTTTTAGTATTAGTACAACCACGTAGTAGAATAAGAATATTATCATCATTTTGAATCTCCGAAAATTCTTCTATAATTTCATCGTCCTTAAAACTTGAACTACAAAATTTTTTTCGTTTTCTTCAAAATTGTTATTATTAGCTTCTACCCTAATTTCAATAATGTTTTGTTGAGGAAGATCCTGCACACGTGAAGTTGCTTCAGCACCGTTTTTATTTACAATACAATAGTATTTGTTCCATATTGTGAAAAGTTTATCATTGGCTAATTCGCGATTTAAGTTTTTAGCGCAACTGTATTTATCTAGTGTTGTAGGGGATATTTCCCTTTCCAAAGTATTTAGGAATTCTATGGCATTTGCATTTGTAGTAGGTAAACTTTCATCTTTCAACCGATTACTCATGCATTTTGTATAGTCGACATTTTCAACATTAAATGGAAATATCCCGCAAACTCTAAATGAATTTTGTATAGTTTCTTTCTTGCATGCTATTGAAAATGCTTCACCAAATACTGGACCAACTGTCGCTTTTGTAAGAAGTTTTCGCGTTTGTTGCTTATATTTCCGACACTGATTTTTCCTTGCTACTTTCAAGGGCCGAAAGATACCTACATCACAGGGTTGCAGTATGTGCGTCGTGTTAGGTAACAAGCAATACAGAAAAAATTGTTTTTCCCTACAAAAGTCAGCTAATTCCGGATTTATATGTGATTTATGACCATCTAATAGAAATAGGAGGGGGAATTTTATATTATTTTCAATTAGCCATTTGTAAAAAGTATTGACTACGTATTCATAGAATGTTGAGCCAATCATCCAACCTGTGTCACTTCTTCCAATTGCAAATTTATCGGGCACTGAATTAACGACATCTCTTGGTATTCTTTTGTAAGGAAAAATAATGCAAGGTGGTGCAACTCTTCCACTGGCAGAAAAAATTGCCAATACGTGGATGCATAATGCGTTCTTTTTCTTTCCCTACCGCTATATCATAAAAGTTTTTGGTAATGTTTTGGACCGAGGAGTTTACCAGTTTTAGGACATAGTTGAATTCCTGTCTCATCCGCATTATAAATACGGTCTCCATCTTCCAATACGTCTAAAGCAATTTCTCCTTCTAAATAATTGTTCAATTCACTAAACCAGTTTCTAATATGTTGCTCCGTAACACTAGCACGAGCCTTGGAAATAATCTCCGCATTTCGTTTACTTATTGCGGGCTTTCTTTTTAAAAATAATTTCAAGCATTTATCCCATGGTCTATTATCCAAAAATGGGTTTTCTCTATTCGTCTCTTGCATAACAGCTTGGACGACATCTTTGATCTCATCAGAGTGCATAGGAAAACCAATTTTCGCATTCTGTAATATCCAATTTTCCAATTTATCCTCTTCGGCAGGAACAAGAACAGTCGAAGGCCCCATTTTCCGAAATTGTCACATTTTATAAACTGATTCAACATTACTTACCTTAGTAGTTTTAGAGTCACAGAAGACCGTTACCGATACAGTATAACTTTTTCAGCCCTTTGCACAATTCATTTGTCTACACTCTAAAAAATGGGTGTAATTTTACCCATGAGTTACAGTAAAATTACATGCATTAACAAAGCAAATTCCATCGATATTTGGTGTACTTTACAAATTCCCCGTTATTTGAAGGAATTTTAAGACGTAAACCAGTCTCGATGTAAAATTAGGCAAAATGTTAAGAAATTTTCCATGAAAACCTAAAGTTTAAGACTTGCACGGAAATTTCCTTGAGTTTTCGAGTAGAATTACAAGCGCCATAGGTAATATTACCGCCAAACAATTTTTTACAGTTTTAAAATACCGAGTGATGTAATATTACATCAGTAAAATTAAAATATTTATACTTATTTGTCCTTTATTATTAATTATGCAAATTAAATCGTATATGTTGCTTTATGTTGCAACAATATACCTATCTTGTAACCCCATTGATACATATCAACCCCATATTGGTACATAAATTGCTTATTTGTAAAACAATGATTAACTCCCCTCCCACTTTGGACCCGTCCAATTGTTTAGTATGTTAAAATAATGACAAAGTTGGTAGTAAATATGAAGAACAAAATACCATTAATTTAATAAATTGCAATTAACAACCTGTGAAAAATTACGAACATTGATTGAATATTACCTGCGTAATCTGGTAAACATGTTCTAACATATTCGGTTTACCGGTATCTAACGCGCACCTACGCGTGACTTGTGCGAAGTGCAATTGGTTGATTAAATCATGTGACTCACGTGACGTAAGCACAAGCACTGTAAACGGTGTATTTGGTTATTTGCAGTACTTGCAGTTGCATATGTGAATTTTGTGCACGTACCTGTAGAGGTTATTTACGTGTGATAATATATAATAATCTCTATTAAATCTAAAATCTCTAAATATGCCTGTAAACATAAGGTAAGTACTAATTTACTCTAGCCCTCGAGTTGTAGCGGGATTCCCTATCACAGAAAAACCAAATGGTAGTAAAATACATATATATACAATCTTCTATGTGTTATATAAGATATTGCCGAATACTGTTTTGATAATTAATCTGCTTCTAGTGGTTATTATGTATAGATTCCAGAATATATGTAAATAACAGCCGATTGCTTATTTATAAACATTGGCTATTACTGCATCTATGAACCCTAAACAATAAAACTCAGTTATGAGTTTGTTTGACTTTCGTAATAAGAAGAATTTTGATGTTATTACTGGGTTTCCTCTGGCAAGCAAGCTGATGACCATTAATCTTCAAGCACCTTGGTGAAGTAACTGCTGCGTTTTCTAGGTAGAAAAGGATCTTAAAGTGAAGGAGTAGGGAGAAAGACAAGGCTCGACATGTTTTGCTCCACTGGGAGATTCGGTGTACACCAGGAGTAATTTTACGTTGAAAGCATTCAAGATTGAGATTTGAATAGTGGTGTATATTTTCGTTGTAATATAATGATATTTGTAATATAATGATATTACAACTAAAATATACACCACTTTTGAATTTTACTTCTTCAAATTTCAATCCTAAGCGCTTTCAACGTAAAATTACAACACATTGTAATTTTGCAACCTTATTGGTAGTTCTACAACTGAGAAATACAATTGCGTTCAGTAAATTTCATAACCGTTGTATTTTTACTATGGAATTTTACAACAGTCTGGAATTTTACAACTGAAAAATACTATCGAGTTCGCTAAATATCTCAGTGCTTGTATTTTTACTACGTAATTTTAAAACGGCCAATAATTTTACAGACGCAAAAATACTTACAAGTGTAAATTTCGGGGTTGTTATGAAATTTACAAGTGTTGTTTAATTTTACCGATGCCCCAGTAAGTTTACTCGTAAAATCGATGGTAACAAAGTTGCCATCGATTTTACGAGTAATTTTACAGAAAATTTTTTTTGAGTGTAGGGTAACAGTTTGGTACATGCGCAATGTATCACACAGAAAACGATGTTTGCAATAAATCAAGTAACATTACAGTTTATTTAAAAGGTTTGTTATAAATCTTTAACGTAGTCTATAATGATCATTCATTGGGTCATTTATTAGACTGTTTACCCTAATTCAGGTAAATCCAATCAATGCACGTCCTATGTAACTAAGGTTACTTTTATGACATGCAATAAAAGCACATCAGCGTTAGTTTTATCAGGCATACTTATCTGTGGATCGTAAACTAAACCTAGGGTAAATATATAATATATGTATATTACCTGCTACCTGCGAATCCGAAAATAGCCGAAGCTCACGGCTTAGAGCGTGTGGTAGAAAGTATAGATAGATGGTCGCAAGGGGGAGTCATTAGATTTGAAGAGCACTGTACATATGTATGCATGTACACATGGATAATTAATAGGACTAAATAAAAAATCTATAATTATCGTTTATTATAATTCATTGTGGTATAAAGTTTCCATAAATTAAAGGTACTTAAAATAATACAATTTCTCTTGTACTTATTACAAGTTTCATTTGACTACATTAAATACTAAACGATTTGACACAATCAAAATTGAAATTTATTTGTTTAATGTTTATGAACAACGGAAGTTTATGTGATAAATGTACAAACTGAATAATGTATAAAGATAAAGCCGCTCGCAATACAATTCCAGATAAACGTTTTAGGTTATTCTTTCTTATAAAAATATTTGAATTCCTGAAATAGGATCCAGGATAATTAAGTATAAAATAATTCATTAGCTACAGCAATGTACATATAAATTAATGGAGATAATATTTTAAAAACAATTTTTTTACTGTTACTTTGCAACATCTTTATGTTTTATCTAGGTAAAAAAATTTGCAATTTTGTATAAAAATATGTTTTAAGTATTTTTTAAAACTGAAATAAATGCTAAGCCGGACAAAATTAACAAATAGGTACATATTTTCTTCAAGAAATAGCTGCAAAATGTTGCTAAGAGTCAATTTATAAGCTAATACATACGTACGTAGGTGTAAACTAAAGGTGTAAACAACAAACTACATGTTGCTACAATAAACACTTATTCATTGCTATGTTATTGTGTGTTTCTTAGAAACTAACAAAGGTAGGAAAGTACAGTTGCGACACAATGAAAGTTATCGACTTGAAGTGAAATTCAGTGAATGTTTTAACTGTTGCTAAGATATATGTAGATCATGTAGATGCGACGAAGTAGGAATGCTTAGCGGTGGAAACAGCCCAAACACCAACTCGTTTGGGTCGGACTTTACATGTGCTTATAACAGATGGAGAGTTGCCAAATCGTACGCCCGCACGTGTATGTATATATTCACTCGATACGTTTTATGACAATATTTTTGTTTCCGCTTTTAACAATGACATAATACATATGAGAATTATTTCTCTAAATGTTGGCAGTCCATTGAGAATATTTTAAATTTAGTGGTAGTGGTTCCAGTTGTCAAGTGCCAGTAAATACTTAAAAACTTAGATACTCTATTTCCAAAGCTGACTAAATTCTAATTTTCTAAAACACTAAATAGTGTCAAAGAACAAATTCTTCGTAAATTATTAAAAATGGATATAGTCAGTTCTGAGTATGGGTTTATTTATGTAATAACAATCAAGGTCCTGAGGTATCCGTACAAAATAATGTGGGCAATAAAAATATATTGAATGCTAGGAAAGTTTGACATTTGAGAGTTATTTGTGGTGTAGTATAGTTATTTGAGGAACTGTGAGTCACGCTAACTACTTTTGTTTGAATGTCCATGTTTTTATTATAGATTTTCAATTTAAATATATCTACATGCAATTTTAAGGCTAGATGATTTGTGTGTAGAAATTTTGTAAACAAAAATGTTCTCCACACGATGCAACGTCAACAGGTGGCGATTTGCGTATTGATTGCTATACAGCAGTATTACTTGTAGAATCAAATGAATTTCTATAGAATTATTTTTATCTCGTTACATTCAAAATATCTTAATTTAATGTTGTTCTAAAACGAGTTCAACAGAACTTTCAAAATTTATACATTAATAAAAGAACAATTTCCAGCTCTTATAAAAAATCAAAACCGATAAGGATAAAATTATCCATATCTCAAATATGTAATTAAAAAAAATTTGATATTGCCACAATTATACAAACATATTACATATAAATTGATCAGAAAGACTAAACAATCTTGGGATGCTCTTTTTAGTCTAAATATCGTTTCGCATTAGAAATGTAAATGTCCCAGATATATATTCAGTTCAAATTGATATTACTGAAGGTTTTTAAGTAGAAATTTATTATTTGAACTAATAAACAATTACTTATAGAACCGAAAAAAAAAAAGAATTCTAAATGTTAGTTTCTTATGGTATAGGTTATTCTCGATAATATATATATATATGTTAGTTTCTCTGAAATCAAAAATTAAAATGAAATAAAACCCGTATTATTCAACCCCTTGGTAAGTTTCTTCTCTTTGTCTTCTCTTCTATTGATAGTAACCAATAGCAATTAATTGTATTGTCATATACGAAATTTATATTACTATATGAGATGTCATGACACAACTTGCAGTATGCAGTTTATCGTAATCTAAATATTAGACGGAGAGTATACCTATAATTATATTAATAGATGATATTTTCTATTTTGTACATACCCCTCTGGTATGTCATGGTGGCATATGAACCTGACTTTCTAACTTTATTAGGTACTTATTATATAGCTTATTATGTGGATAATACTGAATAGGCATCTGTTTACCAAGTTATAAACTTAAAGAGATATTCCCAAGCATGACAATAAGTCCATTTATTAACTAATGAAACTGTTGCATTTAGTGTAAAATTAGAAAGTGACGACACTGCCATGCAAATGCATTTTTTAATCATTGTTATTTCTACTTTTTCATATTTTTCAACATTCTTATGATATAGACTATAAATCTCATTAAATAAAAACTAAAAAGCAATTGTCCTTTTCCACTGAGGAAGCACTGTATCTACTTGTTTGTTTTTCAAAGCATGTAACCGTCTTAACACACATTTTCCTAACTGTATACATGCCATATCAAGCCATCAACTTGAATATAATTGTGTCATGATGTTTCAAGTTACCGATTAGCTTCTTGTTTTTGTTTGTATTTACAAATCCAAGTCAATACAGACGTCTGTATGAATCAGGTCTTAAAGAACATGACTTCTAATATATCTCAGATGTTACAAATTTAGTTGTAAAAAATAAACACCATTGAACACATGATATGGTTAAAAATGGAGCGATTGAGCATATTACCACAAATAACATGCAATATATACAGGGTATCGTACGACGAATGTCAGCGAATATGGAAAATTGTTCACGAGAAAAATCTGAAAATTTGAGTGTATACTAATAGGGATTTGGCCTAATCGAGCAGAATATGCACAACTCTCTAGCACTTTTGGTTATACAGAGTGTTGACATTAACTTTCTTATTTTAGAGGCAACACGCTGTATATTTCTATATTTTTGAATTTCCCTTAAAATTCTAGGAAAATGTATGTACCTATACCTAAATTCATTTGTTTTCGAGATATTTCGATTCTTTGCAGAAAAATGACATTTGAAACCCCTTAAAAAACGTTACTATTTCATATATGCTTTCGAGTTTCTTCAATCCACTTACAATTAGCATACTTATGGACTGAAAGCGCATTAAGATGGCGCATAAAAATTACTGTATCTCATACAGAGCGTGCATGAAAATTGTTAAAACATTAGTTCCGAAAAATGCAAAAAAAATCCCAACTTTTAGATGAAATACCTTGTGTCTTCTTCTTTATTATTGTTCAACCCACAAAATAAGTGCGATTTACTATTAAGTTCCCTATTCCTATCGACAAACGTTTTTGAGTTATTTGAAAGAAAACTATTAGCCATGCAAGACTATTCAAATTTTTTTATTATCCATGGAGAATGTAACAAACTAATATCAAGAATATGTGACACTTTCGCTCTATGTTATCCACACAAACCGAAACCGTCCGTAACCGCTTTAAAACGTATAAAGCTGAGCGTCCATTAGATCGGGCGGTCGGTGCGGCGCGGCGCGCAGCGTTACGGACTTGCGAATGGTAGGTTCGTCCACTATAACGCTGCGCGACGCGGCACGGCGCTGTGCGAGGTATATTAAATTTGCAATATTGCGATGCACTTAGTTAAAAGCAGTGTGCGAACCAGACGCAATGGATTCCGATGAAGAGGCGTTTTTCTTGGCTGCTGTCGTGGAAGTAGAAGAGAAAGAGAAAACCGAAAGAAAACGAAAAATGTTGGTACATAACATCAACGCAAAGAGAAAAACCTTAGGAGAGTACCATCATCTGTTTCCTGATCTATTGAGAGATAGAAAAAAAATTTCTAAAATATTTTAGAACGTCGCATGATAAATTCTATGAAATTCTTGAGTTTATCAAGCCAGATATTGAAAAAAAGGATACAACATTTCGGCTATAAATTTCATCAACACCGTTAAGTGACAACAACAGAATGAACTGAATACAAACAAGCGAATGCTTCCGAAGATTTCCGAACTCGATCGTTTCCGACGGCCGCACAGTGGGGCCAAAATAACGTTTTTGGGAAAAAACTATCGTTAAGTACGGATTCTGATAGAAAATTTTATGCTGAACAAAAAAGTTCCTATGAACATGGGTCGCAAATCAAGCCTTCAGTCAGTTTCGCCACATTAATAAAAAAAATCCTGGTTTTGTAAATTTTTATATAAAATTGTACCTTGTACGGTCAACATTTTTTAGATGACCAAGTGTGTACTAATAATAACAATCAAAAAATTATAATAAATACAGGTGTCCTAGCAAAAAGTGGATCTTTAACTAGAGCTTTATTTATCTCTTTTATTTTGGAAACTACAAAACTTTTATAAAATTAATTTAATTCCTTTCCCGAATTATTATATCGTAAATATATCGTAAATATTATCTTGACTATACAAACTGACCAAAAAGTAAGACGGGTGTGAAGTTAGCAATAGATTTCAGCAATAGAAATCTTGACAACGAATAGCTACCTAAAACAAAACTGAATACCATATTCTATTAAAACGACATGATTTCTATAAGAACCACTAGTAATTAACCGTATAATTTTCGAAATTAATGAAATTTTTGGAAAGGGTTGCGCCACCTGAAAATACCCACATCGGTTCGGAAAACATCTATTGCTATACTGATGGTCACGAAAAATTCCAAATTTTTTTGCAAATTCCTAACGAGCACGAAGTAGGGAACACATAGGGCAGGTATAAATCGACTCCTACTACCCTAACATTTTTTACAAATGATTGAACTGGAAATTCGACGCGCAACGGTGACACGCATTCAGAAAAATCTATTGCTAGGTGTGATGGTCACGAAAAATTCCAAATTTTTTTTCAAATTTCTAACGAGTACGAAGTAGGGAATACATAGGGCAGGTATAAATCGACTCCTACTACCCTAACATTTTTTACAAATCATTGAACTGGAAATTCGACGCGCAACGGTGACACGCATTCAGAAAAATCTATTGCTAGGTGTGATGGTCACGAAAAATTCCAAATTTTTTTTCAAATTTCTAACGAGTACGAAGTAGGGAATACATAGGGCAGGTATAAATCGACTCCTACTACCCTAACACTTTTTACAAATGATTGAACTGGAAATTCGACGCGCAACGGTGACACGCATTCAGAAAAATCTATTGCTAGGTGTGATGGTCACGAAAAATTCCAAATTTTTTTTCAAATTTCTAACGAGTACGAAGTAGGGAATACATAGGGCAGGTATAAATCGACTCCTACTACCCTAACATTTTTTACAAATGATTGAACTGGAAATTCGACGCGCAACGGTGACACGCATTCAGAAAAATCTATTGCTAGGTGTGATGGTCACGAAAAATTCCAAATTTTTTTTCAAATTTCTAACGAGTACGAAGTAGGGAATACATAGGGCAGGTATAAATCGACTCCTACTACCCTAACATTTTTTACAAATCATTGAACTGGAAATTCGACGCGCAACGGTGACACGCATTCAGAAAAATCTATTGCTAGGTGTGATGGTCACGAAAAATTCCAAATTTTTTTTCAAATTTCTAACGAGTACGAAGTAGGGAATACATAGGGCAGGTATAAATCGACTCCTACTACCCTAACATTTTTTACAAATGATTGAACTGGAAATTCGACGCGCAACGGTGACACGCATTCAGAAAAATCTATTGCTAGGTGTGATGGTCACGAAAAATTCCAAATTTTTTTTCAAATTTCTAACGAGTACGAAGTAGGGAATACATAGGGCAGGTATAAATCGACTCCTACTACCCTAACATTTTTTACAAATGATTGAACTGGAAATTCGACGCGCAACGGTGACACGCATTCAGAAAAATCTATTGCTAGGTGTGATGGTCACGAAAAATTCCAAATTTTTTTTCAAATTTCTAACGAGTACGAAGTAGGGAATACATAGGGCAGGTATAAATCGACTCCTACTACCCTAACATTTTTTACAAATCATTGAACTGGAAATTCGACGCGCAACGGTGACACGCATTCAGAAAAATCTATTGCTAGGTGTGATGGTCACGAAAAATTCCAAATTTTTTTTCAAATTTCTAACGAGTACGAAGTAGGGAATACATAGGGCAGGTATAAATCGACTCCTACTACCCTAACATTTTTTACAAATGATTGAACTGGAAATTCGACGCGCAACGGTGACACGCATTCAGAAAAATCCATTGCTAGGTGTGATGGTCACGAAAAATTCCAAATTTTTTTTCAAATTTCTAACGAGTACGAAGTAGGGAATACATAGGGCAGGTATAAATCGACTCCTACTACCCTAACATTTTTTACAAATGATTGAACTGGAAATTCGACGCGCAACGGTGACACGCATTCAGAAAAATCTATTGCTAGGTGTGATGGTCACGAAAAATTCCAAATTTTTTTTCAAATTTCTAACGAGTACGAAGTAGGGAATACATAGGGCAGGTATAAATCGACTCCTACTACCCTAACATTTTTTACAAATCATTGAACTGGAAATTCGACGCGCAACGGTGACACGCATTCAGAAAAATCTATTGCTAGGTGTGATGGTCACGAAAAATTCCAAATTTTTTTTCAAATTTCTAACGAGTACGAAGTAGGGAATACATAGGGCAGGTATAAATCGACTCCTACTACCCTAACATTTTTTACAAATGATTGAACTGGAAATTCGACGCGCAACGGTGACACGCATTCAGAAAAATCTATTGCTAGGTGTGATGGTCAGGAAAAATTCCAAATTTCTTTGGAACCTCCGCCTCCACTCAACCCATCTGGGCCGGTCCATAATAATTATTAATATTATATTGACTAAATATCCATTTAGCGTTACTGGATGATTGTAGGTTCAGATTCGCCCATTACTAATAACACTTATGTGGGGACCACGTTTAGAACTTGAACAGCTATTTCACGTTGATAGAGCTGTCACAGATAGGACCTTAGATGTTTCTGATGCAGATAGCACAAATGTGGACGCAGGTATACAAATTATATATGACAAACCTGGAAAAAACGATATTATTCTTCCACGTGGATCTAGAAATGTGTTTCCAATATCCATAAGAGACGCAAAATTAACGTTTTCCTGTAATGTGTTTGAAGGTAGTTTCGAAATATCCAGATCGGAGAGGATATCTGTTACTACTAGCAACTACAAAGATCTAAAACCAGGCTTTTATAATTTTGTCTTTAAAGAAAAAATATTGTCTGTAAATAATACATGTCTCTTGACCATTAAATCTAAAAATGTATTAAGTAATGGTATTAAGTTGTATGCCTACTGTGCCCATCCCTTTCGCAAAACTTTTATATTGAAATGTGAAGGAGAGGACAAGTTTAAAGTCGACGTGTGCAGTTCATCACATGACTATAGTCATGAAGAGCAATTAACTAGACATGTGAAAGGGGTTGAACGTACTATGCTCGGAAATAGATTAACAAACAACACTGCACTTAACGCGCGCTTAGAAGACGTTAAAACTGTATCAACCAATATTCAATTAGATGAAAATTTACATAAGGACAAATCCGACGACGTGTATAGAAAAATAAAATCCCAGAGATCCGCCATTAATGACCGTCATGTCGATGATGTATATGATCTGATATTAATGCAGAAAAACAATCATCATTACATTTATCGGATGGGTACTCCTTTAAACGTTCTTATTTTTAGTCAGGAACAACTAGATTTTATCAAGTTTTTCACAAATGATACCAATATTAAGCCACACTTCCACTTAAACGCGACAGGGTCGGTAGTGCGGACACCAGTCGGCTACCAATCCAAAAGAGTTGTATTATGCTGGTGTTGTGGAAACAATTAAAAATCGAATTGTGCCTGTCTTAGAAATGGTCGCCTCTACTCACGACATAGCAACGATATCATCATGGCTAAACCATTTCAAATATTTTTGTATGAAAAACCAACTATTATGGCCTACTTTTAATACCGTGACCACAGACTTTAGTATGGCCCTCTTAAATGCAGTTTGCGAGTCATGGAATTACATGCGCCTCACAGATTACACAAACACAATGTATGAAAAACTGCACGACAACACTTTACCAATACAACACTTAATCACAATGAAACTGTGCTGTGCTCATTTAGTGAAGCTAATATGTCGTGATATAAATAGATATTTTAAAGATAAAACTGTTCAGAGAACATTAAAAGAAATTGTAATGTGTCTCTTTAATATCCAGAATTTTAACGAAGTAAGCGAATATATTAGAAATATATTTATAATTACAACGAGCAATGTCGAAAGCACGTATATGATCGAAAGCTGGAATAACCTGATTGGCCAATCAACAGGCAAGAAGCCGAATACTCACGTAGGGTTAGATGATGATGTTATTAATAGTAAGTGTCTAATACCTTCTCAGAGGAAACTAATAATTGATAATAATAAATTTTATATATACTTCCGAAACATATTAGATAATGTACCAAACATAAATGCTAACGACAACGCCAAACCAAATATATACTACGCACCAGCTTTTGTCTCTCATTTTTTAGTTCATTATACACCTTACCTACCTCTTTGGATTGCTATGCATGAAACTGAAAGACGAAGTAATGCCCTTGTGGAGGGATGGTTTGGAATTCTTAAAAATAATATTTTGTCAAAAAAACTCTACAGAAAGTGTTCAAGATTTATACGAGAGACCAGAAAATTTATACTAAACGAGCATAAAGAACACAAGCACTCTATTAAGCGTACACGATGCGCAGCTAAGAGAAAAGCCGATATGGAAATTGAAGCAGAAAAATGGGCTAAAAGACAGATATGTGTCCATACGTATTTTAAGTGCCAAAGTTTAAAAAAATTACAAAAGTCCTCAGTTAAGTCTTTGAAGTGTGCCCAATACGGGCATGTGTGCAATACTGCATATAAGCATGACCTCGAAGATATAACTTACCCAAGACAACTCTCAAGAGATCATGTAGTTTCGATTTTTCATGGAGAAAAACTTTATTTTTCCAGTTATAGCTTCCTAAACATTCACAAGGACATGTGACTAGATAATTTTCTTATCGACTTTTCTCTAAAAATATATTGTCAAGAGACTGAATTTGAACCTGTAATGGCACATGAGTTCTTAAGTGATACCTGTTAAAACAATTTAGAAAGTCGAAATTGTTGATTCCGATAATACAAAATATGCATTGGATGCTATTAAGCGTAGATTTAGTAAGTGGAAGTGTATATTTTTTCGACCCCAATATGAGAAACAAAAATAATCAACGTGGAATAAAACATTTAGAAACGTTGAAAAAATTGTTACATAGAAGCAATCTGTGTGGCAAAGTTTCCAAATAGATAAACCTTCGCCACCAAGACTTTCCTACACAACGTGATTCTTACAATTGCGGTGTTTTTATAATCTATTATGCGGAAACTATAATAAAAAACCATACGTTTGACTTTAATTTCGATCCAAGCAAGTACAGATGTTATTTGAAACACACACTCTTAAAACATTCTGAAAGTGTTGAACGACATTGCATCTACTGTGGTGATAGCGGTGGTGATATTAACTGTGGTACTTGCAAGAGAGATTATCATTCAATTTGCGCAAATTCTGTATCTGCAGAACAATATACTTGTGAGGTTTGCGTAACACAGAATATTATCTAAAAAAAGGTCTACGATGTGTGTTTTTGAATGTAGCATTTTAAGGAAGGTTAAGGCGGGATTAAATTATAAAACTTGTATTTGTTGTCAAAAAAATTCAAAAACAAACTTTTCAAACGTAACGCTCCTGTCTGTTCTAAAATACAAAGTAGAAATAAAAAAGTATATATTACCTTTTGAAAATTTGTTATGCTAACTTGCTATGGTTTAATCAAATCTATACAATGAAACTTCAATGGCATCATCTTGGAACAAAATGCTATACTTTAACATTTTCTATAAATCGTTGCAATTGATTTTATGTAATCGCAATACACCACTCATAAACGAATGAATATTTTCAAATTCTCTTTTGCACATCCACAGTCTACAAAATGTTACTATTACGGTGACACTATTGGAACAAATTTTTTGATCCTCCGCGGTTATCTAATTATACATCGTCAAGAAATTGCTTCGCTATAATTACCGTTCACCTGAGCTGCATTTGATACCATGAAACATAATGAATTAGTTATATTTTTCAAGATGTGTATGAAGTGAAAACTCTGTTACCACTGCAATATAGACTCTAGCCCATCCTTAAGACCTGAGCAGCGCCCAAGTTTTTACGCTGACATCTCTGTTTTGAGCTAGAATTGAATTTTAATACTTAATAATAATAATAATAATAATAATAACCTTTATTACCCAACAGACCATTAAGGTCCAATAACAGGATAATTACAATATCAATATGCCTAAGTAATAAACGAGATAAAATAAAATTCCTGTTATGCTAGATAGATACTTAATAAATAATCCTCCAAAATATATTTTCGATTTATACTCCCCCTGTATGTTCTGACTGTACGTGGTCTTCTTGAGAGTTGTGTCGGTAAGTTATATCTTCGAGGTTGATTTGCAAAAAGATTTGGTTTTCGTGACCATCACCCCTAGCAATAGATTTTTCTGAATGCGTGTCACAGTTGCGCGTCGAATGTCCAGTTCAATGATTTGTAAAAATGTGAGGGTAGTAGGAGTCGATTTATACCTGCCCTATGTATTCCCTACTTCGTACTCGTTAGAAATTTGAAAAAAAATTTGGAATTTTTCGTGACCATCACACCTAGCAATAGATTTTTCTGAATGCGTGTCATCGTTGCGCGTCGAATTTCCAGTTCAATCATTTGTAAAAAATGTTAGGGTAGTAGGAGTCGATTTATACCTGCCCTATGTATTCCCTACTTCGTACTTGTTAGAAATTTGAAAAAAAATTTGGAATTTTTCGTGACCATCACACCTAGCAATAGATTTTTCTGAATGCGTGTCACCGTTGCGCGTCGAATTTCCAGTTCAATCATTTGTAAAAAATGTTAGGGTAGTAGGAGTCGATTTATACCTGCCCTATGTGTTCCCTACTTCGTGCTCGTTAGGAATTTGCAAAAAAAATTGGAATTTTTCGTGACCATCAGTATAGCAATAGATGTTTTCCGAACCGATGTGGGTATTTTCAGGTGGCGCAACCCTTTCCAAAAATTTCATTAATTTCGAAAATCATACGGTTAATTACTAGTGGTTTTTATAGAAATCATGTCGTTTTAATAGAATATGGTATTCAGTTTTGTTTTAGGTAGCTATTCGTTGTCAAGATTTCTATTGCTGAAATCTATTGCTAACTTCACACCCGTAAAAGTAAGCAAAAGTTTATTGACTTCGCTACTTTAAACGGAACGCCTTATACATTTTTCTATATTTAAGTTCTACGAAAAAAAAATGTGACTTTATACAAACTACTGTATGTCTATCTTTAAATGTGATAATTGTTATTTAATTTTCTTTACAAAAATTGCCCCAAAAAGTAAAGCTTCATCTACGGTAGCGAGCGTGATTGACGTTTGCATTTGTTTTGGGCATCCATATTTTAAACACTGTAAAGCAAGGGTGTCAAACTCGCGGCCCGCGGGCCGCATGCGGCCCTTAACGTTTATTTGTGCGGCCCAGGCCAAATAACGGTATGTAAAAATAGTGTCACCTTACCTTACACGCAGGCGCACCCCCCTCCCCGTCACTAGCAATAAATAGCTTTGTTCTGCCATACAACTGTATGGTTAGTACATCAGTAGTCTTCTACGAAGTGATCTGTTTGGTTAGTACCGTTAGTTAATTATATTTCGCTTTCGGAGAACGTTTATTAATTTGTGCAATTATTCCGCGGCTGGTAAGTAATGTTTAAGAAAAAAAATAATATTTATTAAAATGTTCTATTATTTTAATGAACTTTAAAACAATTATTCTTTTATTTCAGTTCTTTGTATTTAGCATGTCTCTACCGAAACCAGGTGGTAGTAAAAATAAACGAAAAATTTCAGACGAACATCGAAATTTCCAAGAAAAGTGGGAACTGGAGTTTTTTTGCTGCGAAGTAAATAATAAAATAATCTGCTTGATATGTAACAATGCTATTAGTGTACCAAAATTATACAACATTAGTCGGCATTATGAACAACATAAATCAATGTATAAAAATTACGAGGGATTAATGAGAAAAGATAAGTTGAAAGAGCTCAAGATGGGACTGAAGAAACAACAGTTAATGTTAACTAAAATACCACAACAAAGTGAAGCGGCAGTGCATGCTAGTTACGTCTTGTCGGAGTTGATAGCTAAACACTCGAAACCTTTTACTGAAGGTGACTTCATAAAGGAGTGTCTAATTAAAGCTGCAGAAATTGTTTGTCCAGGTAGTGTGACGGCCTTTCAAGCAATCCCTTTGTCTCGAAATACAGTTGCAGAAAGAGTTACTGATTTGGCCGACAATTTAAGTATTCAAATCAAAGCAAAATCACCTAGTTTCGAAGCTTTTTCCATTGCCTGTGACGAGAGTACAGACATTGGGGGGGTAGCTCAATTAGCTGTGTTTTTTCGTGCTTGCGACACGGAGTTCAACATTTTTGAAGAATTATTAGAACTAGTTCCGATGCATAACACTTGTACAGGACAAGATATATTTAATTGTGTATTTGAAACTCTGCAAAAATACAATCTACCTCTGTCAAAATTAACTTCTGTAGCTACAGATGGAGCTCCTTCGATGACCGGAAAAAACAATGGTTTCGTGACATTGCTGCAAAAGAAACAAAGTGAAACTTTTGATAAATCTAAGATTCATCATACGCATTGCATTATACATCAAGAAGTATTATGCGCGAAGGTAATGAACATGGAACATGTGCTAACACCTATCAAAAAAATTATTAATTTCATAAAATCTCGAGGCTTAAATCAGCGACAGTTCTCTGCATTCTTAAGTGAATTAGACACCGATGTTTCCGGTTTGTCGTATTATACCGAAGTCCGTTGGCTATCCTGCTCCAAGGTTCTTAAACAATTCTGGAGCTTGAAAGAAGAAATATGCCAGTTCTTAATAAGTAAAAATCAAGATGCAAGCCTGTTTTTTGACAAAATATGGTTACAAGATTTGTCCTTTATGGTTGATATAACAAAACACTTATCTGATTTAAACTTAAAACTGCAAGGAAAAGATCAGATCATTACGAACATGTGTGATCAAGTTAAAGCATTCAAATGTAAGCTACTTTTATGGGAGAAGCAGTTAAAAAATGAAGATTTAACACACTTTCCGACATCCAACATGCACAAATCAAGTTTAGGTGAAACTGCGTCATATAAAAAATACGCTGAAAAAATTTTAACCCTTACAAATGAATTTGAAAGAAGATTTGCCGATTTTAAATTATTGGAAAACAAGTTGTCTTTGTTCTCTTCGATTTATTCTATAAATATAGAATCAGTACCTAACCAAATGCAAATGGAGGTAATTGAGATACAGTGTGATTCAGATTTAAAGGCAAAATTCAGTGAAGTTGGCGTACCTGAATTTTACAAGTATTTACCTGCCGGGTTTGAAAATACTCGAAAATTTGCATACGAAATTATTTCCATGTTTGGAAGTACTTACCGGTGTGAGCAGTTATTTACAATTATGAAAGGAAATAAGTCTCCTATCAGATCCAGAATAACTGACATTCACCTTGGGTCAGTTTTGAAAGTAATCACTGCGGACAAGATTGTCCCCGAAGTAGGAAAGATAGTAGCAGGAAAAAGATGTCAAGTGTCCGGAAGAAAACATTAATATTATATTGTTTTTTTTTCTATACTAAATTTTTCAAAATAAAGTTATGTTTATATAAAAATTGATTCTGAAGTTTTTTTTGCGGCCCACATTTATTCAAATCCTTTTTATTTGGCCCATGTCAGGCTTTGAGTTTGACACGCTTGCTGTAAAGGCACACTTACTCAATGGCACTTTGTATTTCATAATACTTAGGTTGCTCTACTTAAAATTTAAAAAATTTAAAGATCAACGGATTGCTAATAACCTTTCTTGTGGCCATCCCGTTCACTGGATTTAGCAGTGTTAGATTTTTTTGCTTGAGGAACTATAAAAAGTGAAGTTTATGCCAGCCCACTAACAACCATGGATGATTGTATGCAACGTGTGAGTATATATAATACTTTTCAATGCTTATCTCCACATGCAATTAGAAAAGCTATTTATCATTGGGTACTCAAAACATGTGAAAAATGTTTGGAGGTTCGAGGACGGAATTTTGAACTTTATTAATTAATTACTACTTCAACATTGCTAACTTATTTTCTTTACTATATCACATTTCAGTCTTGTAATATGTTTTTTGTATTAATCTAAATTGTAGCTCTGACTAAGCCATTGTTTTTAAAATTTTGTGGTAGGTATACGGTTTAAAGCAGTTACGGCCGTTTTCTCTTTCTGTGGATGTGGATACCAAAGAGCGAAAGTGTCACATCCTCTTGATATTACTTTGTTATATTCTCCACAAATAATAAATAAATTGAAATAGTCTTCGTTTGTGTAGTTAAGACACACAGGCATTCTGGTTTAGACAATATTGACAGTTCTACTGTAATTGTTTTTGTTTCATCTCGGGTATGGTTAACTTGCCACATTTTTTAAACTGTAAGAAAATACTTTTCTTTCAAATAACTCAAAAACGTTGGTCGATAGGTATAGAGAACTTAATAGGAAATCGCCCTGAACAATGATAAAGAAGAAAGAACAGGGTACTTATTCCATTTAAATTTTTGGACTTTTCTGCATTTTTCGGATGTAATGTGGTAATGTAAGGTAGAATAATTTTTATGCGTCATCTTGACGCTCCTTCAATTACCCTAAGTGGGTTGAAAAAAATCGAAAACATATATGAGATACTAACGTTCTTTAAGGGGTTGCAAATGTAACTTCTCTGCAAAGAATCCAGATATCTTGAAAACAAATGAATTTAGGCTTAAGGTCCCCTCATAGATTTTAACTAGACTTTTAAGTATCACACTGACAAAAGTCAATGCTGGGTTTTCCACTATCACCAAACAACAATGTGATAGTTATTGTTACACCAAAGGTTCCAAAACCCAATTACTGGATAGACTTTTAAGGACAATTCAAAAATATAAAAATATACAGGGTATTGCATTTGAAATAAGAAAGTTAATGTCAACACTCTGTATAACCGAAAGTGCCCGAGAGACACCCTGTATATGCATTAAGAATAAATAATTTGGGTCTGGATTTTTAGCAAATTGTGACTATAAATTTTCTGACAAAATTGATGAAAATCAATAAGGGCTTATAAAATGTAGACATAATTAGTGTTAGATATATCTGATTATCTGACTAAATCCTTTAGATTAGGAGAGGATGTTACATACTTGTAGAAAGCCTGGTGCCATGGAAGATAGCTTAAAACAACAATTGCAGTCTCTGATCTCGGATCATGTCTACAGAAACCAAATGTCCATTTGGATTCTATATCCGTAAGGACAAAAGAATAATGTTGTATAACTGTACTGCAATTATAATAAATATTTACACACAAAACATATCACATAACATGATAGGTACTAACTTTTCAAATTTATAAGGATATGCAAATTTCGATACTGACTTCAACACTTCTTCATCTTTGTACGTATAAGGGTATTGTTGTATTATCCAAGATTCCTTATTGTCAGTAGGAGGAACCACCTCACAAAAACATTCAAAAAAGTGTTGCACATTTTCCCTGTGTAATTAGAAAACACAAAGTATATTTTTCCTACATATGTATAAATACTACAAATACTAGTTTGGAGCACTTTCTAGCGTATATTTACAATTATATTTCATTCAAAAAAGGTTGTGGCTACAACCCCCGCAATTATTATAAAAATTCGAGGAAGGAAGTGATTACTCACCTAATTCTAGATCCCATATTTATGGTTAACTTTTTTTTACTTAATCCATAGTGTGTTAAGAAAGAACAAATAAACACTGTGTTAACACAAATACTGATTTCACTTCACATATTGGGAAAACGCGTTGATAGACATAATATACACTACACAACTACTGACAATGAACCACAATGAACTGACACTTGACAGATTGAATATTGAACATATGGTTCCTGAACATAGCTATGATTTACAGGTAGCGCTTTCAGATGAAGTTATATATTTTCTCATAAAATGAAAACACTAAATTCAATTTCTATTCTCTTTTATATTAATCTAGAACAAAATTATAATATACATATATTAGTACATAAGTACTAAAAACTACACCATGAGCCCGCCTGGCATTTCTCGGTTCTGGATAGTACACAATTTGAAAAACGTTAATTGTATCTGAAACTATCTTCATTGTTTATACAGTTCATTCATTAATCATTTCGTCTATTGATATATTCCAGTTTTATTTTAAAAATGAAAGAATCAAATTAAAACTAAATTATTGATTGCAGAATGAAATATAGTGACGGTATGTTTAAAACTAAAGTCAAAAATTCCCTATTTACTTTTTTCTTTCAGCTATCTGCTCATAACCTCTGCTACAAAAATGTTTACGCATTTATCTACAAAAATTAAATTTCGTGATAAATATATTCCCAAAACATGGTACGATCGATTTGTATGTCTGTTTATTTTAGTTATAATACCTACAGTATTTTGGTTTGAGATATTTATTGTGCTTACCCAGTTTTATGACGAAACTAGTGTATGGCGATATATACATTTCTATGCTGGCTTGTTTATTCTCACAAATATTTATGTGAATTACTTTGCAACCATTGTAGTAGATACTAGCATTGCTGGAGTAATTTTAAAACCCCAGGAAAATTGGCATTTATGTAGTATTTGCGAATGTTTAGTACCACCAAGATCATATCATTGTAACACATGTGATACTTGTATTATAAGAAGAGACCATCATTGTGTTTTTAGTGGTTGCTGCATTGGTTTACAAAACTACAGGTATTTCTTCTATTTTATGATGTATATGTTTGTTGCAACAGTTTATTCAAGTTATTTTAATATTTTTTTTATATTTAAAGTTATAACTTTTGAATCCTGGTTATCATATATAAATATTGTTTTTCCTTTAGCAATGTTGCTAGTAAATTTTCATATGGAACAACTATATCTATTCTTAACTCTTATTGTTTTTATCGGCATGATTTTCACTGGTGCGTTGCTATATTTTCACTGTAATTTATTCCTGAAAGGCCAAGTGACATATGAAGGAAAACACAGTATTCGTAAATATGATTTAGGATATATTGAAAATATTAAACAAGTTTTTGGAATACATTGGAGAGATACATGGATATCTCCATTTGTTATAAGTCCTTTGCCTACAGATGGGCAATCATTTCCCATGAGAACCAAAGATAAATAAAATGCATTTATATATTCTAAGATGTTTCAGTGAAAATATTTGTTCTTAGCATAATGTCATAATTAGGGCGGCTGCAAATAATCGTTTTCCATATTCGGGTTTCGAGTTTGTTTTTCAAAATGTCATTGCGTTTGTGCAGGGTGGTCCTATATGTTCGTTTTCTGTATTCGAGTTTCGAAGTCGAAATTCGAAAGAAAAAACAAGCATATGCGTCCGCCCTAAATGAACTTAAGACAATGCAATACAAATATGTTTAAAATTTATGTTAAAAACTGAAATGTAAAATATCGTGAACTTACTGCAAGAACTCATTTAGATTAATTTTAAAATAAATGTTATGAAAATTTATGTAGTCAATGATAATAAATCGAAAAACAAATAAACGTTGTTTTTAATGTATAGTAGAAATAGAGAAACTCAACAAACCATTGACATAATTGTATGTAACATTTATTTATATATGAAGAATTTTAGTTGTATTTATTTGACGATAATACAAAAGTGATAAATAACAGTAATTCAAATATCTGAAACCATTAAAATTACGTCGCGGACCACCAGTGTCCGACCACTGCTTTAGAGGACATTTTTGGTGAATTGCCATAGTTTTTTGATATAAAGGTCTGCATTTCAAAGGCTTACATGTTCTTGCAGTAAGTCCATAATAAATATAAAACAGAATGGATTACCTAATTAAAAAAAATATTTTAACGATGAGATTTATTGTGGTAAATAAGACTACAAAAGAATTATATTTTAAAATATAAAACAGCATTGCATCATTAACATTTATATAAATATACTACTAACATAATGTAAATTAGCTACGTAATTATATTTTAAAGTTTTTGTATGTTTATACACTAGACTGAAGCTTTATTTGTTGGAAATAATTTACTGTCAATTTGTGTAATTAATATACATACTTCTGTTAACACCTAAAGAAAATAAACTTTGGCGTACTTGTTGATTGTATTTTTATAATTACATTAGATTCAACAAATATTATTAATATCTTAATTTTTAAGATGGTATTGATGAAACTGAATTGAAGTAAATGGAATAGATATACCACACTGGCAATTTTTCATTAGAGTGCCGAAAAGATTTGATGCAGTTTATCATGTGTAGTTGCCACGTACATCGAGCGTACACAGTATATACTTGATGAAATTTCAGGAACAACACGCTTTGGTAAACGTTATTTAAATAGTATTATTCATAGGTAGGACCACGGTAGGACATACATGCGTCATACATAGGTACATGTGTATTCAGAGAGAGAGCTATCTAATAGCGTTTTCGACTTATTGCACTTTACGCGTGGAGTATATGTATCTCCCTTACTAATATTATGTATTAAAATAAGATGAAAATACAATCAGGGTATGTATGTATGTATGTATGATTAGGGTGATAGTACACTGCGACCTAAAAGATCTATTGTGTCCCCTCTTCTCGCTGTATTTACAGCTGGCCGTCCAGTCCGATTCCTTGCAAGAAGTGCAGAATGTCCGAAGGCCCCAGATTAGGTAACTCTCCCTCTTCGATTTCACATGCTCCCAGGTGCAGCGCCCTTGAGTTGCACAGTGCAACACAGTTTGTGAGTAGATGAATGGACGTTTCGTCCTGTTCCCCACAAAATCTACATTCGGCTTCCTTCGGTATTCCAAGCCTGCTTAGATGTCCGTTCAGTTTACAATGGCCTGTAAGGATCCCTGTCAATATCAATCAGGGTAAGACTCCCAATTATAGCCCGCCGATTGTGCGTATTAACGGATAGAGCATCTCTCCCTGATTCCAAAATGGGCATGAATTGTATAATTAAATGAAAAAAAAGTACTCAAAACGGTGTTTGAAAAGTGCTATTTCCAGGTTATAGTCGACGCGATTCTGACGAAGATGTAGAAATGGTTGCATAAATTAGGGGGCTGGGTTAGCCAAGTTCAGTGACTATATATATAGTCACTGGCCAAGTTACACACTATCGCAGTTCAGCGAAGTAAATATAGATGGCACAACAGGAGACTCCACACTATTGCTATTTTAAATTAGTAAGGTTTCAAACCAACGTGCATAACAAGTTGCATACAATATGTTTCGTCGATATATAAACAGGGAAGCGGTTTAGTAATTTACCCACCTGCCAACTACATTTACTTCGCTGAATTTCGATAGTGTGTAACTTGGCTAACCCAGCCCCCTAATTTATGCAACCATTTCTACATCTCCGTCTAAATCGCGTCGAATATAACCTGGAAATTTTTTCATTTAATTAGTCTAGCCCGTTACGTCTTCCGTCATCCATCCTGGGTGGAATCGGTACTTAGGAGAATCTAAGAGACACACTGGACAAACTCTTAAGTGTCGTAAGATTGCAAATCGAATTCAAGACCGGTTTTTAGTCCTAACCTTCTTGCGTTTTCGCACATCTCGCTTAGAAGAATTTATGGTGTGGAAATACCCAACCAAACTGTTAGGAATAGACTGAGAGAAGCCAATATGAGACAACAAAGACGTGTGCAAAAAAATATTTTAACTCTGTATTACATAAGGTGTCATTTAAATTTTGTTAATGAACATGTCACATGCCAACTTCGACAGTGAAGACCAATACCATCAATACTCTTCACAGATCAGTCACGAACCATACAAGAAGTCGAAAAATATGGTGGCGGATATCTGATGGTTTGGTGTGTAATTAGTCTTGATGAAAGAACAGATCTTGTGGTGGTTCCAGGAAGATTATATGCTTAATGGTACATTGATCTTGAATGATCATGTTATAATAGCTACTTATGGTGCAAGCTAAAATTTTATGCTTATGCAAGGTGATGTAAGATCTCATACTACAATCCTATAGAACATCTTTGGGATTTGTTTGACAGACGTGTTCAGAAGTGCCCAGATCCATCTCTGACCTTCCAACAGCTCCAAACGCCCTATACAAGTTCTCCTATCGGAGATGTGAAAGAATAATTGGAAGTAATGGAAGATATACAAGTTATAGATGAACCAAATCTCTTTAATAACTAAGATTCTATAGTTGGGCTTGCTTGCTTCAATTTATTTCTGGTAGCTTCTTTGAATAGAAACTGATATCTCAAGAATGTAAAATTTGTTTCATTTTTGCAAATTCATTCAACTAAAGCTGATAGCAAGATATAGGTACTTCATTGGATTTGTATATTGTTAGGTACAATTAAAAAAGTTATTGAGACATAAATATGTGTTCCTCTAATTGTTTTGAGCAGTGTATATTGTATTCAGGTAGACTAATGTTTAAGCAGTTTATATTTAAGGGCAATAGTTAAAAGTACTGACAATTGGTACTGTATCGGCGCAATATATTTTCGTGGTATGTGGTATCCGAGACATCGATTGACTCCGTATGAGTAGGAATAAAAAGTACATTATCTATGCTTTATTGTTTTATTTTACATTTCTTTTAAATTTAATATATACATTCTTAAACTATAAAAATCTCTATACAACCAACTTAAATGAATTGCGTATTCATTTTAAACAAATTTGATGAATATTAAGTAACTTGATATAATATTTACATAAACCTCTCGCGTGCGGGGAACTATAATTTTTTTTATATATGGTTTGCATTATTTGCTGGCCTATTAGAATTACTTTTGAAATCTTAGTGGTCTATAAATATAAAATCCGGTTATTATAATAATATAAATTCTAAAGACATATACTTTTCCATGTTCACAGTCTCAAAACAACAACCCAGCTAGCACCAACTATTTTTTAATATGCATTATATATTTTTAATTTTTTTTTTTTACCCATATCTTAGAAATATTTGATGGCTACTAGGGAATATTGAAAATGGTATTCAAGCGAAAGTTACAAAAGTCTGGTTTGCGGTAATAAATAATTTGCCAACGATTAGAAAAAAAAGAGATTTTGATTTGTATTCTTCTACGAAATACATAGGTACTGGATTTGATTTCAATATGGAATAAAAAGCATTGGCACTTCACATTGAAATCTTGTGAAACAGAAGAACTTTCAAAAATCAAGTAGGTAGAGATTCTCCTCATTTAAACGACCTAGGTCCATTCTTGCTATCTGGCTTTTAAATGAATAAGATATGGACTAACTATTGCATAATTCTAAGTAGTTACTTACTACTTTCAGCTACGATTTTGAACATATCTGTGAACTGAACGATCACTAAGTGAAGAGCATTTTCACTGTAAATTCGTTATTCTTGCGCCTACTCCATCACTTCCATCAGAACAAGTAAACAGTGCAGCACAAAAAATCATTATTTTATTCTCTCTGCTAAGGAAGGCATGAAACGAAATAAAAGGTGCTCCGATAAGAAAATACATCTAATTCATTGTTTGAGATGGTGTTTGAACCTATTTTCATGGTCTTTGGGATTGTTCAAATCTGACTCCCGTGTTCAGGATAGCCCAGAGGTGTGATGGGGCTTGCTAATTCCATCTGAGCGTGGCTTTGTTTTATGTCTGTATTATGAGTATGTACATTGTGCAGTATGTCCATACTGATTTTGCTTGGAGTTGCATCTTCCGGTGAAAAATTAAAATTTTAAGTACGCCACTAGTAAATATACGGCGAGGTTTCGGTCTAACCATGTCCACAACATAAATATAAATAAAAGAGAAAGGCGTACTTAGTACTTACATAGAGGATAATATCAATTTAGTGAAACACTGATGAATATTTTTAAAAGAAAAACTAAAAATTCTAGATTTTCTGTAAAATGTTGCTCAAAATCTACGCTATAACACTATAGACTGTTAATCAATTAACGTTAAATAGATATTAAGTTATGTGCGCATTTTTCAAATAACTAATTTATTAAAAAGTTGACATTAGAAAGTATTGATCATTCCATCAAAATTATTTTTTTTGAATTTATTCTCTAGGAAATTCTATTGAAATGCTAAGAAGCACTTAGATTTTGGTTTCACTGATTTAAAGCCTTACTTACGGTGAATAAATATGTCTCCACCCATACCATCAGTATATTTACTTTTAACTTGCTGCTTTTTTTTTATATACAGCAACGTGATTCTGTCCGCTCATATTTAAGTAATTGACTTCAAAACAAATTTTAATTATAAGATTATTGTATATATCAAAAACAATTTGAGATTTCCAGTTAAATACACATAGGTACTTCGAGCAAAAACTGGTTGCAATTTATTACTCGCGATCATATTTAATCCTGGATTGCCAAGGCGAGTTATCGAAGATTCCGGTGATAGTAAAATTATTGCGGCAAATTATGTAGCTCTGTCAATTCAGCGCTAACAAAAAAATGGCTCATTGGGTCGCAAGTGATCCAGCCTTAGCGTTACAAGCTTAAAAGTGCGTTTTGCTCGGGACGACTCTTTCGATCATCGCCCAACAATGATCGTTGGGCACTACTGCTTTGTATATGATGGCAGCTGTTTTGGTTCGAGCGACTGCCGTTAAAGTCATTAACGAAAATCGTATTAAATATTGTATCGTCTTAAATAGTCGTTTCGGGGGAAAGGTAAATATAAACGTGGTCGTCTACGATTTTTTGGGCTGATTACAAATGCCCGATCATGTCTTACATTTTTTCTAACGACGAAGACGAAATACATGTAGTACTATGCAGTAGAGGGTGGATAACCCGAACTAATTGTAGCATAGGTGGTTTTGATTATCAATATGTTCTAATTATCAAATATTGCTGCTGCCTCAACGTCTTTTATCATTTCAAGCACAAAGTCGAATTGTTCAACAGAAAGACGGAAATATTCACAGAATTGTTTTGACGCAGGTGACTGGCGATCAATTTATGATATACACCCTCTTAATTTTTGAGACAGAACATGACGTGTATTAGTAAGTAAACTACGCCGGTTATAGCTCACTTTCAAGGTCACTCTCCCCCAGGTGCCTCCGAAGTTACGGGTGGGAGACTTAGGCTGCGGCGGTGGCATCCACGCGGCCGACTTCCACGTTGGACAGCTTTGAGCTGGAGACGTAGGCAATGGGGACGGCGTCCACGGTAGGTAGTATGCAATCCATGACTTCAGAGCGCGTTTCTTCCTGTTCGCGATGGCCTTGGCTAGCATTATTTTTTTACTGCGTAGTTGAAGGTGTCCTTTTGAAACGTCAGCATAACTTTATCACCCCGCAATGAGTAATCGCGATGCCCATGGTATATTTTACTGCATAGTTGCATATTTGATCGATTTGTTACCTTAGCGAGGTTTAAATGCGTAGTTACAGGTGTCTCTAGGGCTAGCTTTTATTTTTTAAACATTACTACGCGACATGCTTCCCATATGTTTAAAATTGCACATTATAAACAGAACAGCGCATCTCTAAATCTCTCCATCAGTCATATGTTTGCGCGTATCAAGCTACTGTTTTGTCAGCAGATTTTAATTATAGACGAGAACAATTATCGAATATACACCTCTACCCATATGAAGGCGTGTATTATAATTATCTGATGACATCCGCTGCATGCTTCCCACCGTGGACGGCGTCTGCGCCCCAGCTCAAAGCTGTCCAACGTGGAGGTCATCCCCGTGGCCGCCATCGCCATGGCCTAAGTCTCCCATTCGCTAACTTCGGTTCCACCTGGGGGAGAGTGACATTGAAAGTGAGCTAGAACTGGTCTAGTTTGCCTCCTTGTATTGGGGCTCTTTTTACCCCATACCTACATCTTCCATCTCCTCAGTGAAAAGGAACAATAATGTTTTTTAAAAAGCTCAATGCGACTGCAAGCTACACAAACACCTCTAAAACTGACAACGTGTTAAAAATCTGAAAATCGGAGAAATTCCTAGCAAAATGGTAGATACGCGATCATTGATCAACGATCATCGTTGGACGACGATCGAAAGACTCGCCCCGAGCAAAACGTACCTTTAATAACGCAGAAATGATGTAGGTACCAGAGTAAAATATGATCGACACCCGTGTTTCGTGATGCAAAGTATATGTACGCAATTGCACAGTTAACTTAGAAAACAGCTTCTTCCTGGCCGGAATTCCTATTTTTTGTTTGTATCAGCTCACGTATAAGATTAGCCTTTTCTCTTTCCAGGACTGTTATCCTTTCGCTCTTTTTGCTAACTTCCTGAAAGAAAATGTGAATTATTATATTTGTAAATAAAGTTTACAAATGTAGATATGGTAGAAAAATACGTTTAATAATAATTCAAGTAAAACAGACTCCCTCTTAATCAGCCATCCAATTAACCAGTTATCCAAACAATGCACTTGTGTCGTTTACAAATAGAGTGATTTAGTAGGGGAAATACCTATTTCTAGATACGTAAATAGTACATCTTCAATTTAATTGATCAATTATTCGGCCAAAGTCTCAACCTATGCGAACCGTTTAAGAGGAAGTCTGCTGTAAACTGCAATTGAAAGTGAGTAGGTAATATAAACTCGGATGATGGATGCGTGAAATTTGAAAAACACATTATTTTCGGCTAATATCGAGTAACCGTACCTCCGTTAATAAATGATTCTGTTGTTTAAGACGGTCACTAAGATCTTGTGGTGGTTGTGGATAATGATGTACCGCCAAATTCATATGTAAAGGTAGGCCTCCTCTTTCCCAACTGTCAGTCAATGCTGCAAGATGCCTGTTAACTTCTAACACCCTAGCTCGTTGTAATTCTAATCTCTCTTGTTGGGCTTCTGACCAATGTTCCTGAAATTAAAAATAAAATTATAGAAATGGAATAAACATAGACAAAAGTACCCTACACTGAGAAAGATAAACTTGTTTTTACAGATTTGCAGTGTTAAATATTAAGTACCTACCGATTTAACCATGAGATGGTGAAATAATTGTAGATATATGTTAAATTCGAAACGCCTAAGATTAAAATAGGTAGGTAACCATATTTAAGTGTGAATTTAGCATTAGAGAGCGAATAAATACCTACTCTTCTTAATAGAAAGATCAGTAAAAAGTTATAATTTCTATAACAGATAATAGTATATTAAAACACAAGTGTTACAATGACGTTTGTTGTAATGCGAGTACAAGTTGGGCGCGTAGCGGCGTGTGATTCAATGTACGAGCAATTTTTTAATGGGGAAATTTGGCTTTGCGGGGGTGTCTGACAAGCTTTTAGATGAAGCTTGTCAGGCACATAGTCTCCAAAAATCTCCCCTAGTGATCATTACGACCTCGGAAAAAACCGGTTATCGTAATAAACATATTTCTAGTAGTCCATATTCTTTAAAGATACTTTTATTTTTTAATTAGTATAATAAATAGTCGATTTTTTAAAATCTTTGCATGTTTATTATTTATTTCTTAATATTTGTTGACTATGAAGGAATGTTGAGAAAATAAATGTACAACAAATATTATAATATCTACAGTTTTTTAAATTATCAATTTTAATCCGTTCTTATTCTTATTCTTTTTTGTAATATTTCCAAAAAGGTTTGTATTAATTTGCTAGTTAATCTAATTTTAAGTGTTGGATAAATGTAATAGCCATTTACGGAATGTCAGCAAGTAGGTTTCCAAGCCTCAAAATGGTGTCAATTAAATCTTACGGCGCAATATTCTTGTTTATATGGATTATTATTTCATCAACGTAAAATGAAAAATTATACAACTGATTTCCTCCTTTTTTTCCGATCGTTATAAAACTCGTAACGGGTAGGTAACCTTTACAAAATAACGTAAAATATGCATTATAGATATTTATGTATAAGCATATTGGTAATTTGAAATGCTAATGTTATTAATTTGACAAATTCGTAACTTGTACCGCATTCCACAGTGATTGGTGACATTCAAAGATTTTCATAATAAACAGTTTCAACATTCCTTTGAAAAATTGTATCTTACGATAATCTATTATTTATTCACAATTTTTGCCTTCTTGCTATTTTATAAAATATGTTAAACATTATAAATACGTAGACTTTCGCGGACGTTGTCCATCTTATACGGAGGATGCGATTTTAACCCGGAAATCTTGCAGTGTAGATACATATATTAAACATTTTATTACAAAAAAGTTCATTGTGAAGTGTATAATGAGAAATGGGTGTTCTTTACCAAACGTCAATTTTATAATCGCTTCAAGATTACTCATATGGGAAAATTTCTACATAGTTTTATATTCGGTCAGGAATATACGCACGATCTTTACTCGTAAAGGCAAACAATAAAAATGGTGTGAATTTGTGTTACTTATAAAGTAGGTTAGCAACAAAAACACGTAACATAAATTGAAGCTATGTAGCTATTCAATTACGATAGGGTAATGCAAATAAAACACTGCCATGTATGTATATACATATGTGGTATCTTTGCCCTCTTGGGGCCACGACCATCGCAATAGGTCGCATATAAAATAATAAATAATAATTAGTAAACTAAAACTAAACTAACTGTTAATTGTCATTTAAAATTATTATGCATGGCGAAACATTTTGTGTGAAAAATGAAAAGATAAAAATTTTTTTAATACTAGTTTAAAATGTTGTGTGAATGTCTTTAATTTTACAAAATTTTGTGAATTATATAAAATAATCTGAGGAAGACAACAATAAAAAATAAGATTGTCGAAACGTAATAAAGAGTTTTATTGAATAATTCATTAAATTTAAAAACCAAGCCGCTAAATCAAGAGAAAAAAACAAAAAACAAAAATTTACAAGCACGGCTAAGAAAAGATCCCCATCAATAAAAATATATAGGTATATATTAAGTCTTTTTGTCTAGATTTTAAATTTGCAAAATCCCTTGATGACATCCTTGCTTTCCATTTTGCTAGAAATTTTTGCTCCTATAGCCGAAGGGGATAAAACTTGCAAACGTTCTTGACTAATGGAATTTGTAAGGTAGTTTTTAATATTTTTCAAGTTACAAAAAGATATTTCGAATGTTGCCACGATGACGGGTAAGATTAGAAATGATAATAATACGATAACAACTTCCGAGAAGCACGCCGATACGATGATATATTTTGTTAATAATAGTTCAGCAAAATCTTTCATGGTGCAAACTTTTTTGACTTCATCTCCAAGTGTGTTAGTCGTCATTACCATCTGTAGTGGAAAATTATTTGTCAAATCAATATTATATCGCGATTGAGTCTTTCTGCAAATCTTAAAACCTCTGCTTCATCTAGTTTTAATAAATTCACGGGTATAACATAAACGAAAATAAATTAGTTACATCGTTCTTTCCACTGTATCGATTATAAAGTTGATTAATGACTATGTCTAATATTTGATTAAACATATTTACTGGGAAGATCTCATCGCCACAATTCTATCGATAGGCGGTTTTCAATTCATCAAAATGCCGTTTTGCAATTGTTTGTCTTTTGCTAGTAAAAGCCCGACAAATTTGCCATTGACCGGCTATTTTATTACTTCTGCTTTGGCTGGATCGTACATATTTCTGTATTGTTCTAAGCTTGTAGCTGATTGTAGTACTTTTGTTGCAGTCATGTTTTTACCTTGTAATAGCTTAGGGGATATCTTTACCTTACCCAGTATTTTTGATAGAATTACGCTTAAAAAGATAAATTCGATAGGAGAGATTTTTTTTTAAGCAATCTAGATTCTGCTTCCCTTTCTTAATTTTTCTCAGTTTTCAGAGACAACTCCGAGAACGCTTGCATAATATAACTATTTAAATCGCAATTTCACTGCTATGAGTGAGGTTTATCTTTCAGCAAGGCGTGTTAGGTTCAGCCTCTTTCAAGTTATCTGCGACTCACCTCTAAAGGTGGATAGAGGGTTCCACCTTTTTATGCTTTGCCGAAAAATATGTAAATATTTTCTATATAGTTACAAACAGAGCTTGGCGGAGTACCGTACTAAAGTACTCATAAATACATCACAATGAGTAACTTTAAAGAGTACTCATATGTATTCCAGTATGGGTACTTATTTGAGAAGTACTCGAAGCTACCAAGTACTTTCAAAATTTTTAGAAAGTACTCGTGAAAAATGAGTGACGTGTATGAGTATTTTGGCTAATTATAATTAGAGATTTCACACCAGGAAGAAGTTATAGTCATTAGTAAGTAAGTAATATGAAATCGAAGAGGGAGAGTTACCTAATCTGGGGCCTTCGGACATTCTGCACTTCTTAAAAGGAATCAGACTGGACGGCCAGCTGTAAATACAGCGAGAAGAGGGGACACAATAGATCTTTTAGGTCGCAGTGTACTATCACCCTAATATCACACATACACATACATACAAGTAGTAATAGATAAAAAAACCTAGCTCCTATCAATTGGCACTTACCATTTCTATGCATGCCCAATTTTGATTAATGGCGCACCCTGTACAAATTAACTTACAAGGAGTAGGCAAGAACTGCGAAACACAAAATTAAATGAGTCATATATTATTTGAAAGAGGAAATTAAGTGTATAAAAACTGTAAATGGGTTTGAGTGCATGGGCCTTAATTTTTGAGATATGAAGAATTTTATTTAAAAACATTAACGCTTGTAGCTTAAGAAGAATTATATGTATACGACTGATTAGTGTATGTGTAGCCCAATTGGTTGAGGGCACGAATTACGAATTTTACCAGGAAGTGGAATAGGTTCGAGCCCTTGTTTAGGGACATTATTTTTCTATTATCAGTATTCATTTTTTTTTATTTTTATTAAAACAGCTTGTTACAAGATGGCAATTGCAGATGTGGGTTGTGGCTGCCGTTGCCCAATTTTATGTGGATACAGAAAATAATTGCATTTTTCGATTTGTTGCATCTTCCAGGTGGGTGTCAGATTTATGAAAGAATATAAAATTTCAAATCGTCGTGTAGTGCGATATCTATCCGAAAAAGAAATCGCATGGTGAAATTATGAATTCCATAAACATTGCAGCCTCTTGGCTTAGCTGAATTGTTAGTTGACTAAATACTACCGCTATAATTTTGATTCGATTTAAGAAAAGTTTAGCTTGCATTACAAAACGGAAACACAAACTTAACATCATCAATGCAATGAAAACTGAATACGGAAATCGTCGGTTAGTGTTTGAAAAATAAATAAAAAGAACCCTCTAGACAAGAAACAAAGACAATGATTATTAGATTGCTAATTAATACCAATTTGGACACCTTATACTTCCATCAAGCTGAAGATCTCATTGTTAACTAACAATACAGTTCCATTTGAATAAACATTAGATTATGAATACCCTGAATATTTAAATCAGAAAAGAAACCTCAATAATTTTAATATTTATGTAATTTTGGGCTGCTTCAATTATTTCTCTTTAATAATTTTTACAATTCTGTCGGAGGTATAAAAGTAGGTTGCACGTATAGGTATGTGTCAGATACAAAGAACAAGTGCTAAAAGGTCGTTAGTGCCTTGGAAGTTTGTGCAACAGGTAAATAAAATGTTTCAATAATCCAGCAGTTTAGTATATATCGAGTCATCACATATGGGCTTGGCATGAGTAATGGTTCAAATATCTCTTTGTATCCGTTTCATTGGAAATTATAACTTGTATAGGCAGAGGAGTTTGATATGTAAGAACACTTAAAAAGTATTAGGGAATAAGAAAGATAAAAGCATATAATTAAAAGCTTAACATAAACTCCGAGAAAAATATCAAACTCGAAGGTCCGTCTGCATCGACTCGTTAATTGTGATATTTTATTTTAATACTAGAAAGCCGGTCCGGTTCACCCACCCAATTAAATAGTCGTTTGATGTCCGCTGACTGCACCAACTCGATAAAAAGTAGAAAGCCCGCGCTCCACCTAGAACGCACCGCTTACGCACCAACTCCACAGACCAGCCAGACCGTACCACTTTCCGCTAACCACCGTCTACACCTGTTGGTTTGGGATCGTCGGTACACCCTGTATATTCCTTTTTTTATTAATTCTTGCCTGTCACTTGTAAAAAGACTCGACGCTTCACGTCCGGCAGTCTTTTGTTTGTTTGCTTGGTTTGGGATCGTCGGTACACCCTGTATATTCCTCTTTTTTTAATTCTTGCCTGTCACTTATAAAAAGACTGGACGCTTCGCGTCTCAGTCGAATATTTGTGTGATTGGTTTGGGATCGTCGGTACACCCTGTATATTCCTCTTTTCTTAATTCTTGCCTGTCACTTATAAAAAGACTGGACGCTTCGCGTCTCAGTCGAATATTTGTGTGATTGGTTTGGGATCGTCGGTACACCCTGTATATTCCTCTTTTCTTAATTCTTGCCTGTCACTTATAAAAAGACTGGACTCTTCGCGTCTCAGTCGTATATTTGTGTGATTGGTTCGGGATCGTCGGTACACCCTGTATATTCCTCTTTTCTTAATTCTTGCCTGTCACTTATAAAAAGACTGGACGCTTCGCGTCTCACTCGTATATTTGTGTGATTGGATTGGGATCGTCGGTACACCCTGTATATTCCTTTTTTCTTAATTCTTGCCTGTCACTTGTAAAAAAACTGGACCCTTCGCGTCTCAGTCGAATATTTGTGTGATTGGTTTGGGATCGTCGGTACACCCTGTATATTCCTCTTTTCTTAATTCTTGCCTGTCACATATAAAAAGACTGGACGCTTCGCGTCTCAGTCGAATATTTGTGTGATTGGTTTGGGATCGTCGCTACACCCTGTATATTCCTTTTTTCTTAATTCTTGCCTGTCACTTGTAAAAAAAACTGGACTCTTCGCGTCTCAGTCGAATATTTATGTGATTGGTTTGGGATCGTCGGAACACCCTGTATATTCCTTTTTTTGTTAATTCTTGCCTGTCACTTGTAAAAAGATTGGACTCTTCGCGTCTCAGTCGTATATTTGTGTGATTGGTTCGGGATCGTCGGTACACCCTGTATATTCCTTTTTTCTTAATTCTTGCCTGTCACTTGTAAAAAAAACTGGACTCTTCGCGTCTCAGTCGAATATTTATGTGATCGGTTTGGGATCGTCGGAACACCCTGTATATTCCTTTTTTTGTTAATTCTTGCCTGTCACTTGTAAAAAGATTGGACTCTTCGCGTCTCAGTCGTATATTTGTGTGATTGGTTCGGGATCGTCGGTACACCCTGTATATTCCTTTTTTCTTAATTCTTGCCTGTCACTTGTAAAAAAAACTGGACTCTTCGCGTCTCAGTCGAATATTTGTGTGATTGGTTTGGGATCGTCGGTACACCCCGTATATTCCTCTTTTCTTAATTCTTGCCTGTCACTTGTAAAAAGACTGGACGCTTCGCGTCTCAGTCGTATATTTGTGTGATTGGTTTGGGATCGTCGCTACACCCTGTATATTCTTTTTTTCTTCATTCTTGCCTGTCACTTGTAAAAAGACTGGACGACGCCTCAGTCGTATATTTGTGTGATCGGTTTGGGATCGTCGGTACACCCTGTATATTCCTTTTTTCTTAATTCTTGCCTGTCACTTGTAAAAAAAACTGGACTCTTCGCGTCTCAGTCGAATATTTGTGTGATTGGTTTGGGATCGTCGGTACACCCTGTATATTCCTCTTTTCTTAATTCTTGCCTGTCACTTGTAAAAAGACTGGACGCTTCGCGTCTCAGTCGTATATTTGTGTGATTGGTTTGGGATCGTCGCTACACCCTGTATATTCTTTTTTTCTTCATTCTTGCCTGTCACTTGTAAAAAGACTGGACGACGCCTCAGTCGTATATTTGTGTGATCGGTTTGGGATCGTCGGTACACCCTGTATATTTCTTTTTTCTTAATTCTTGCCTGTCACTTGTAAAAAAACTGGACGCTTCGCGTCTCAGTCGTATATTTGTGTGATTGGCTCGGGATCGTCGGTACACCCTGTATATTCCTTTTTTTGTTAATTCTTGCCTGTCACTTGTAAAAAGATTGGACTCTTCGCGTCTCAGTCGTATATTTGTGTGATTGGTTCGGGATCGTCGGTACACCCTGTATATTCCTTTTTTCTTAATTCTTGCCTGTCACTTGTAAAAAAAACTGGACTCTTCGCGTCTCAGTCGAATATTTGTGTGATTGGTTTGGGATCGTCGGTACACCCTGTATATTCCTCTTTTCTTAATTCTTGCCTGTCACTTGTAAAAAGACTGGACGCTTCGCGTCTCAGTCGTATATTTGTGTGATTGGTTTGGGATCGTCGCTACACCCTGTATATTCTTTTTTTCTTCATTCTTGCCTGTCACTTGTAAAAAGACTGGACGACGCCTCAGTCGTATATTTGTGTGATCGGTTTGGGATCGTCGGTACACCCTGTATATTTCTTTTTTCTTAATTCTTGCCTGTCACTTGTAAAAAAACTGGACGCTTCGCGTCTCAGTCGTATATTTGTGTGATTGGCTCGGGATCGTCGGTACACCCTGTATATTCCTTTTTTCTTAATTCTTGCCTGCCACTTGTAAAAAGACTCAACGCTTCGCGTCCCGCATTGATTTGTTTGTGTGATTGGTTTGGGACCGTCGGTACATCCTGTATATTAATTTTATCTTAGTTAAAAATTGCACATACTTTTATATATATAAACGTGCCAATTACCAGCCTGTATCTAGCGGCACAGTGAAAGAGACATATGCATAGGTAATCTGCAAAGTTTGACAAAATTGTATGAGTATATTAATTTTCTATAGTGGTAACTTTTATCTGGCCCTACTGTATACATAAAATTAATTTGTAAGTTGAACGAAATTTGTTGAAATGGTAAAAAATACGTTTTAATTTGTTCCAGTTTTTGTTCTAGTAATATAACTTGCATATGAATTTTTTAAATCTCGCGCACAATGTAGAAAAAAAATGTTTAAAAATGTTAGAGCTAACTTCGGATTCCAGACCGGGCTTGTTACCCGTCCATAACCGACTATCCACTATCGTGGAACTGTGAAATGATTCTAAAAACGGCTATATATATTATTCTTTAGGGGTAATTTAATGTTTCATATGGAAATACGGTAATTCATAATGTTAGCTGCCCGATATTATTATAAATTGAAATTGCTAATTTATTTTATATCCACTCACGACATGAAAATGCATTTAATGTACGCGCACACGTGGACACACGCACACAGATGTAGTGTACTGTCATAAGTTACACTAACTTCACTTTAGATTTGACAATACATACCAGTGTTCCCACTGCTATTACTTTCGTAACAGATCTATTACAATTGGCATTAAACGAAAAACTTATTACGTTTTTCATATCGCAGGATGTTCCTTTATTTTGGAATCCTGAAGTGTGCGCAAATGATATTCGCAAATCATTGTAGGTTAAAGATTAACGATACTTTGATAACTGTTATTAGTAACTGTTATTCATTCCATAACTGTTATCACTGGTTCTTTCAAGAATAATCGTTCTTTAAATAACTGTTTAGATAAAGGAAATATAACTTATTTCGTGTTTGAAATCACTGTTTGTAGAAATAACTTATTTCTTTTTTCGGTTATTTAAAATAACAATTATTGTATGTTTGTATTAAATATATGTATATTCCTTATGAATGTGATTTAATTATATTTGATACTATTGTAAATCAGTTAATATTGTTTTGTACTTAACGATCGTTTATTATTACAATCTGAAAACGATCTGTTTTTGACGAACAACATTGCGAATACAGTAAAATCGTATTGAACGTTTATTTACACACACACACACAACCGGCGCACTCACACACACACAAATGGAGGTAAAGTAGGAACCTGTAACTACACTAACCTAAGATTTACCACAATTGTTGATTTATTATTATGAGCGACATTCTGAAGTAGAAAATCGTTATTACGTTTTGGATATGCTTTCATAAATAAAAATCTTATGAGGTAACTAATTTAATGAGATATTTAAGAGGAGCCGATGCAAGGTAAATAATTGTCGCTTTAATTAAACTTTGTGATAAATAAACATATATATATATCTTGTAGACTATTTCATACTGGTAATTACTGAGGATTATAATACAAAGAATCAGGTTTGTGTACACCCATGCATGTTTTAACGCTGAGAGTATGTTTGAAGAATTAGAAAATATAGAGATCGCTGTGCTTTTACTGAACCCAACGAAAGCATCTAAATACCAACCGTGGTGCTGAATTTCAGAAGTGCAGCTGTAGTTTTGAAAATAGCTAGTGTGCCAGTGAAGTATTGTACTTGTAGTTACATAACGATGTATTTATCTGTGCTAAACGCATTTACAAATCAATAAAACCGATATTTCGTATAATAAGTTTGCGAGTTTCTCTTTCTTTTGATTACAGTGCATCGATATTAGGTAAGATGAATTTATGTTTACTGTGGCACGCTTCAGATTATAATCTGTTATTTTTTATTAAAATAATTGTAGAAGAAGGTTACGATTTACCTGTGTTTGTAATTTTTATATTTGAAGTTCAGAGGGTAATCCTAAGCATTTAATGAGCGAAATAAGTTGAAATTTATAACTGGTAAGTGGGAAATTATAAAATATACTCATTCATTTAGAAAAAACATGATTTATTAACTGACGATGACAAATATCGGAAGATTAAGATCGCATGTTACGTTTGATGTAAAAGTTTAATTTTTCCATATGAAGAGACACTGTTTCCTTGTTGCTGTGAATTGCAGCGACGAAACACAGTACAAATTTAGTGAAATAGATAGGGCACGTCTAAATATCCATCCGCCATAGAAAGAAATCGCTCAAGGATATTATAATTGATCTTGGTGCTAGTTAGTGATAGTAAATGATGGCTGAAACAGATATTCTTGGATATTTTCACCTAAAAAGTGATTATAACTTGTAATAATTACTTTTGAAAGCACTCTCCAGATAATGTTAGTCCTTCCGATTGATATAATTTCTCTAGTTTTGATATCGAGGAATTTGTGATATTATGAGCATTTTGGCCGGATATTTTGCCTTTTTGAGGTAGCTCGGGCCCTATTCTTGGTAAATCGTTCCTTTTTCGAACGACATCGTCGCTCTATAGCGGCTTTTCAGCGTAAAATTGTGGAGGTGACGTTCGAAGAGATTGACCGAGGATTTATATCAAAACTAACCTGAAATGGGCGTTAATATTACAAATGGATGTACGAATAGCTACATAGAGGTGTAGTTTCGGCTCTTCAAGCTTCAAAATAATCTCAGACCTTTCCATTTGGCTCGAATGGCGCTTTAAATGCGGCCATCTCTTCACATATAGGTGACCGATGACAGCCTGCCAGAAACGATCTTATATCTGGGTAAATGACGGGTGCCGGTCGCGTTTCGGACTCGATTCGCTAACTTTATACTTTTTCGAAGGGGTTTCGCATATTTTTCGAAAGATTAAGGTCGTTTTTCTCATCGCAAACATCGCTTAAAGATCAGCGGTAAATTTGACATTTGCGTTCTAGGCGCCATATTTGACAATAAATGGAAATCGAACTACGAAAACACGGGGTGATAATTCCGCTTCTCGCGCGGATATTTAAACATTTTCGCCCCTTTTTTCGGTCAATTATGAAAAACGAAAGTCCCCTGCAGGTATTTCCGACATTCGTGCGGCACCCGGGCGATTTTAAACGTGCTAATTTTCGCGACCGAAGTTGAGTATTTTGACCGATCGCGACGGGGAATGTGACATTTCTCCTAGGCATTTTAGCCGCATTGACTGTTCGTTACCCTAAATCGAGAAAAATGGAAATTTCGAAAAAGATTTACGCGTTTTCCCGCTTTCAACAATGGAAAGTGGTTGGCGCGGCCGGGAGCGGCGGTCGATTCGCGCCTTTCAAAAATATCTCTCCTTTTAAGTAGTGTTCGTACCTTGAGAATATGCGTTCGAACCATCCGGCAAGAGGCGTCTATGGGGCTAAATGGCGTACGTTCCACGGCTGCCTACATTGGCTGCCCGTTACCGAAATTCGGAGAAAATGGAAATTTTAAAAAAGATTTGCGCGTTTTTTCGCTTTCGCCGATGATAAGAGAGGTCCGCGTTAAGCTCCCGTCGACATTTCGCGCCCCTAAAAATTCCTTCCCCTTTTAACCCGACCGCGCTTTCCGATCCTTTACTGCCGAGACTTCTTTCGGGAGGCGTACGTGCGCTTAGATGACGTACCCCGCTGTTTGAACTTTATTATTATTAACTAGAAAGCCGGTCCGGTTCACCCACACTATTAATTTGTCGTTTGATGTCCGCTTACCGCACCAACTCGATAAAAAGTAGAAAGCCCGCGCTCCACCTGGAACGCACCGCTTACGCACCAACTCCACAGACCAGCCAGACCGTACCACTTTCCGCTAACCACCGTCTACACCTGTTGGTTTGGGATCGTCGGTACACCCTGTATATTCCTTTTTTTATTAATTCTTGCCTGTCACTTGTGAAAAGAGTCGACGCTTCACGTCCGGCAGTCTTTTGTTTGTGTGCTTGGTTTGGGATCGTCGGTACACCCTGTATATTCCTCTTTTCTTAATTCTTGCCTGTCACTTATAAAAAGACTGGACGCTTCGCGTCTCAGTCGTATATTTGTGTGATTGGTTCGGGATCGTCGGTACACCCTGTATATTCCTTTTTTCTTAATTCTTGTCTGTCACTTATAAAAAGACTGGACGCTTCGCGTCTCAGTCGAATATTTGTGTGATTGGTTTGGGATCGTCGGTACACCCTGTATATTCCTCTTTTCTTAATTCTTGCCTGTCACTTATAAAAAGACAGGACGCTTCGCGTCTCAGTCGTATATTTGTGTGATTGGTTCGGGATCGTCGGTACACCCTGTATATTTCCTTTTTCTTCATTCTTGCCTGTCACTTGTAAAAAGACTGGACGCTTCGCGTCTCAGTCGTATATTTGTGTGATTGGTTCGGGATCGTCGGTACACCCTGTATATTCCTTTTTTCTTAATTCTTGCCTGCCACTTGTAAAAAAAACTGGGCGCTTCGCGTCTCACTCGTATATTTGTGTGATTGGTTCGGGATCGTCGGTACACCCTGTATATTCCTTTTTTCTTAATTCTTGCCTGTCACTTGTAAAAAAAACTGGGCGCTTCGCGTCTCACTCGTATATTTGTGTGATTGGTTCGGGATCGTCGGTACACCCTGTATATTCCTTTTTTCTTAATTCTTGCCTGTCACTTGTAAAAAAAACTGGGCGCTTCGCGTCTCACTCGTATATTTGTGTGATTGGTTCGGGATCGTCGGTACACCCTGTATATTCCTTTTTTCTTAATTCTTGCCTGTCACTTGTAAAAAAAACTGGGCGCTTCGCGTCTCACTCGTATATTTGTGTGATTGGTTCGGGATCGTCGGTACACCCTGTATATTCCTTTTTTCTTAATTCTTGCCTGTCACTTGTAAAAAAAACTGGGCGCTTCGCGTCTCACTCGTATATTTGTGTGATTGGTTCGGGATCGTCGGTACACCCTGTATATTCCTTTTTTCTTAATTCTTGCCTGTCACTTGTAAAAAAAACTGGGCGCTTCGCGTCTCACTCGTATATTTGTGTGATTGGTTCGGGATCGTCGGTACACCCTGTATATTCCTTTTTTCTTAATTCTTGCCTGTCACTTGTAAAAAAAACTGGGCGCTTCGCGTCTCACTCGTATATTTGTGTGATTGGTTCGGGATCGTCGGTACACCCTGTATATTCCTTTTTTCTTAATTCTTGCCTGTCACTTGTAAAAAAAACTGGGCGCTTCGCGTCTCACTCGTATATTTGTGTGATTGGTTCGGGATCGTCGGTACACCCTGTATATTCCTTTTTTCTTAATTCTTGCCTGTCACTTGTAAAAAAAACTGGGCGCTTCGCGTCTCACTCGTATATTTGTGTGATTGGTTCGGGATCGTCGGTACATCCTGTATATTCCTTTTTTCTTAATTCTTGCCTGCCACTTGTAAAAAAAACTGGGCGCTTCGCGTCTCACTCGTATATTTGTGTGATTGGTTCGGGATCGTCGGTACACCCTGTATATTCCTTTTTTCTTAATTCTTGCCTGTCACTTGTAAAAAAAACTGGGCGCTTCGCGTCTCACTCGTATATTTGTGTGATTGGTTCGGGATCGTCGGTACACCCTGTATATTCTTTTTTTCTTAATTCTTGCCTGTCACTTGTAAAAAAAACTGGGCGCTTCGCGTCTCACTCGTATATTTGTGTGATTGGTTCGGGATCGTCGGTACACCCTGTATATTTCCTTTTTCTTCATTCTTGCCTGTCACTTGTAAAAAGACTGGACGCTTCGCGTCTCAGTCGTATATTTGTGTGATTGGTTCGGGATCGTCGGTACACCCTGTATATTCCTTTTTTCTTAATTCTTGCCTGTCACTTGTAAAAAAAACTGGGCGCTTCGCGTCTCACTCGTATATTTGTGTGATTGGTTCGGGATCGTCGGTACACCCTGTATATTCCTTTTTTCTTAATTCTTGCCTGTCACTTGTAAAAAAAACTGGGCGCTTCGCGTCTCACTCGTATATTTGTGTGATTGGTTCGGGATCGTCGGTACACCCTGTATATTCCTTTTTTCTTAATTCTTGCCTGTCACTTGTAAAAAAAACTGGGCGCTTCGCGTCTCACTCGTATATTTGTGTGATTGGTTCGGGATCGTCGGTACACCCTGTATATTCCTTTTTTCTTAATTCTTGCCTTTTACTTGTAAAAAGACTCAACGCTTCGCGTCCCGCATTGATTTGTTTCTGTGATTGGTTTGGGACCGTCGGTACATCCTGTATATTAATTTTCTATAGTGGTAACTTTTATCTGGCCCTACTGTATACATAAAATTAAATTGTAAGTTGAACGAAATTTGTTGAAATGCTAAAAAATACGTTTTAATTTGTTCCGGTATATAAGATGCCTCTAAATTTTATGCATGAAAAACATATTTAGATTGTTTTTTGTTTTAATACGGCCCTGTATGTTATATTATTAATTATATAAAAAATACGTTTTAATTTGTTCCAATTTTTGTTCTAGTAATATAACTTGCATGTGAATTTCGCGCACAATGTTGAAAGAAAATGTTTAAAAATGTTAGCGCTAACTTCGGATTCGAGACCGGGCTTGTTACCCGTCCATAACCGACTATCCACTATCGTGGTAACTAAAATGATTCTAAAAACGGCTATATATATTATTCTTTAGGGGTAATTTAATGTTTCATATGGAAATACGGTAATTCATAATGTTAGCTGCCCGATATTATTATAAATTGAAATTGCTAATGTATTTTATATCCACTCACGACATGAAAATGCATTTAATGTACGCGCACGCGTGGACACACGCACACAGATGTAGTGTGCTGTCATAAGTTACACTAACTTCACTTTAGATTTGACAATACATACCAGTGTTCCCACTGCTATTACTTTCGTAACAGATCTATTACAATTGGCTCCACGCTATTACCATGTTACATTAAGCGAAAAATCTATTACGTTTTTCATATCGGAGGATGTTCTTTTATTTTGGCCTTAAAAAATTATGATTACGCCGGAAAGAAAATCTATTATTAAAACTTCTCAGCGGTGGCAACACTGGTATAATATACTGTTTATTTGGTCTAGTTTGGTTATTCTATGGTCTAGATTGACAGTGTTAAACAATTCCGTTGTATGATGTATTTTTAATGAAACTTGAAATTAAAAGATGTACAAACGTCGTTAGCATTTCGTATATGCTTTTAACAACAGATGTACCTATACAATAAGCAGTTATTATTTCCGATTGTTTGAAGGTAAAACATATCTAACCTCTGTTATCGTTTATTATAAACCAATGTGTTGTAGAAGAAAATCTAAGAAAATGTAAATGGGGCCATACATCCTGGCATCTGTATGATATAGTTTGCAGTTGATTGGTGTTGCTGTTTAAGTGGAAAGAATTATCGAGGAGGAGGAGGAGGTTCTGTCATGTAGATTCTGTCACTGGAAAAATCTATTAAATCGTCTTGTTGTGTGTGTCTAAATTTCCAGCCCACGTTATGTGCGAATTGATGATATCCTTGGTGCCGCTGTCTGTGATGATCTCAATAAATTTTGGCAGTGCGAAGAAATATCGAAACATATTGCGGAAGTTATTTGCACATGATGTGCCAGTGAGAATATCTATAAATTCGTTGTGTTCATAAAATGTATTGATCGAGTGGTTGCAATAAAATCAGTGTGTGCAATTTTTATATTTGAACTTTAAAACGTAAACCTGAGCATTTAATGAGCGGCAGAACTAAAAATTGATAACTAAGAAAAGTAACGACAATAGTGATAATATATAACTTTATTTCATCGATCTTTACAGAGAATCGCTAGATGTCTGTCAATTTGTTAAATATATAGAGAACCTGGTTTGACATTTCATATTTGACCTTGACTTTTCACCGTAACTTGCCTCAAATAACGGTAATTTTTGAAAGAAACCGAAATGTCGTTGAGTTTTATCTATTAATATTGTGTGTTAAAAATGTTAAGAAAATCATCAGGGTGAACATCAATCCCAATCTATTACCATTAGATTTCTGAATATATGGGAAGATATTTTCAAAACCTTCGATCAATTTCAATACCGTCGAACAATATTCTCTCCATCGTAATTGTAATTTATAACTGGTAAGTGCGAAATTATAAGATATAGGTACTCATTCATTCGATAAAACTTGATTTATTAACGGACATGTTACGTATGAAATAGCAGAGAGCGTGTCTAAACGGTTATGTGATACTTGCTGATATTCTTGGTGCGGCTGTCTGTGATGATGCCTGAAACACATATTATTGCATACTTCCACCGAGAAACCTTTATAAACTGTGATTATCACCTTTGAAAGTACACATCTATGAGGATATAACCTTTCCGATTGTTGGGATATGTATAGTCCAGATATCAAAAAATTTGTGAAATTTTGAGCATTTAGCTAGATATTTTGCTTTTTTTAGGTACTTAGGACCTTATTCTTGGTAAATTATTCATTTCTCGAACGATATCGCCCCCACAAAAGCCGCTTTTGAGCGTAAAAGTATGCATCTGACGTTCGGACACATCGATGTAGTATTTATATCGGTGGTGATCTTAAATTTAAAAATCGAGGTATTAATAGTAATATAGAGGTGTACTCGACCCTTTTTAAGCTTCAAAACATTGTCAGACCTTTCCAATCGGTTCAAATCCAACTTTAAAAGCGGCAATCATTCCACATGTAGTTAACCGATGACAGCCTGCCAGAAACGGTCTTATATCTCGGTAAATACGGGTGCCGGTCGCGTTTCGGACTCGATTCGCTAACTTTATACTTTTTCGAAGGGGTTTCGCATATTTTTCGAAAGATTAAGGTCGTTTTTCTCATCGCAAACATCGCTTAAAGATCAGCGGTAAATTTGACATTTGCGTTCTAGGCGCCATATTTGACAATAAATGGAAATCGAACTACGAAAACACGGGGTGATAATTCCGCTTCTCGCGCGGATATTTAAACATTTTCGCCCCTTTTTTCGGTCAATTATGAAAAACGAAAGTCCCCTGCAGGTATTTCCGACATTCGTGCGGCACCCGGGCGATTTTAAACGTGCTAATTTTCGCGACCGAAGTTGAGTATTTTGACCGATCGCGACGGGGAATGTGACATTTCTCCTAGGGATTTTAGCCGCATTGACTGTTCGTTACCCTAAATCGAGAAAAATGGAAATTTCGAAAAAGATTTACGCGTTTTCCCGCTTTCAACAATGGAAAGTGGTTGGCGCGGCCGGGAGCGACGGTCGATTCGCGCCTTTCAAAAATATCTCTCCTTTTAAGTAGTGTTCGTACCTTGAGAATATGCGTTCGAACCATCCGGCAAGAGGCGTCTATGGGGCTAAATGGCGTACGTTCCACGGCTGCCTACATTGGCTGCCCGTTACCGAAATTCGGAGAAAATGGAAATTTTAAAAAAGATTTGCGCGTTTTTTCGCTTTCGCCGATGATAAGAGAGGTCCGCGTTAAGCTCCCGTCGACATTTCGCGCCCCTAAAAATTCCTTCCCCTTTTAACCCGACCGCGCTTTCCGATCCTTTACTGCCGAGACTTCTTTCGGGAGGCGTACGTGCGCTTAGATGACGTACCCCGCTGTTTGAACTTTATTATTATTAACTAGAAAATCCGGCCGGTTCACCCACCCAATTAATTAGTCGTTCGATGTCCACTGGCTGCACCAACTCTGCAGAAAGTAGAAAGCCAGCGCTCCACTTGCAACGCACCACTTGCGCCCCCACTCAGCAGACCAGCCGATCTGCTGTTGTGTTGCCATTTGCGTCTGACTCGGCGAATGACAGATCTGTCAAGTCAAATGACATCGGATAATCATGTAAAACCTACCGCTAAGGATTTATGTTTTGCGCGTTTTTAAGGCATTTTCCCTCTGGTTTCCTGCTCTTTTCAGTTAGAAGAGGCTTCGGTGTTGGTCGAACAAACAGATTAAAATATATAAAACGGTTTTTTTTTTTTTTTTTTTTTTTTTTTTAGCTCCCAGTTAGGGGATTCGAAACCGAATCCATTACCGTGTTTGATGAATAACCACCGCGCGTCGCCAGTACGCTAATCTAGTCCATCAAAATTGATTATAAATTACGGGTTTATATATTATTGTTTATGGGTAATTTGACATTTCACAGGAAAATACGGTAATTCATAATGTTAGCCCCCCGATATTATTATAAATTCAAATTGCTAATTTATTTTATACTCACTCACGACATTGAAAATGTATTTAATGTACGCGCCACGTTCTGAAGTAGAAAATCGGTATTACGTTTTGCATATGCTTTCATAAATAAAAATTTTATGAGGTAAGAGGAACCCATGCAAGGTAAATAATTGTTGTTTTAATTATACTTGGTGATAAATAAACATATATATATCTTATAGGGTAATTTCACACTGGTAATTACTTATTTACTAAGGATTAAATTTCAGAAGTGCAGCTGTAATTTTGAAAATAGCTAGTGTGCCAGTGAAGTATTGTACTTGTAGTTACATAACGATGTATTTATCTGTGCTAAACGCATTTCGAAATCAATATTTCGTGTAAGAAGTTTGCGCGTTTCTCTTTCTTTTGTTATTCGCGTTTCTTATTTAAACATTATAGCCACAGTCTCTATTTTAATAATTAAATGTGAAATAATTGTCATCTATCCCCAGGGACACAGCATATGCAAATTTACCAAATTTGTATCAGTATGTAAATTTTATATTTTGCTAACTTTTATTATTCATGTCCAATATTATTATAAATTGCAATTGCTACTTTATTTTATATCCACTCACGATCTGAAAATGCATTTAATGTACGCGCACGCGTGGACACACGCACACAGATGTAGTGTGCTGTCATAAGTTACATTAACTTCACTTTAGATTTGACAATACACACCAGTGTTCCCACTGCTATTACTTTCGTAACAGATCTATTACAATTGGCTCCACACTATTAACATGTTACATTAAGCGAAAAATCTATTACGTTTTTCATATCGGAGGATGTTCTTTTATTTTGGCCTTAAAAAGTTATGATTACGCTGGAAAGAAAATCTATTATTAAAACTTCTCAGCGGTGGCAACACTGGTATAATATACTGTTTATTTGCTCTAGTTTGGTTATTCTATGTGATTCTATGGTCTAGATTGACAGTGTTAAACAACTCCGTTGTATTTGAAGATGTATTTTTAATGAAACTTGAAATTATAAGATTTACAAACGTCGTTAGCATTTCGTATATGCTTTTAACAACAGATGTACCAATGATACAATAAGCAGTTATCAAAATGGAAGTATTTCTGATTGTTTGAAGGTAAAACATATCTAACCTCTGTTATTGTTCATTATAAACTAATGTTTTGTAGAAGAAAATCTAAGAAAATGTAAATGGGGCCATACATCCTGGCATCTGTATGATATAGTTTGCAGTTGATTGGTGTTGCTGTTTAAGTGGAAAGAATTATCGAGGAGGAGGTTCTGTCATGTAGATTCTGTCACTGGAAAAATCTATTAAATCGTCTTGTTGTGCGTGTCTAAATTTCCAGCCCACATTATGTGCTAATTGATGATATCCTTGGTGCGGCTGTCTGTGATGATCTCAATAAATTTTGGCAGTGCGAAGAAATATCAAAACATATTGCGGAAGTTATTTGCACATGATGTGCCAGTGAGAATATCTATAAATTCGTTGTGTTCATAAAATGTATTGATCGAGTGGTTTCAATAAAATCAGTGTGTGCAGTTTTTATATTTGAATACGTTCTGAAGTAGAAAATTAGTATTATGTTTTGGATATGCTTTCATAAATAAAAATCTTATGAGGTAACTAATTTAATGAGGTATTTAAGAGGAGCTGATGCAAGGTGAATAATTCTCGCTTTAATTAAACTTTGTGATAAATAAATGTATAATATATTAACAGCGGCAATTTCGGATCCGAATATGATAGCTTCCTAAAGTGTTGATATATTCCGATCCACGTTGTAGCTTTTCACTCCAAATTCATGTTTTAACGGTCCCACGACATGCTATTGTGTTGACATTTGCGTCTGACTCGGCGAATGACAGATCTGTCAAAATGACATCGGGGATAACCATTTAAAACATACCGCTAAGGATTTATGTTTTGCGCGTTTTTAAAGCATGTTCGCTCCGGTTTTCTGCTCTTTTTCGTTAGAAGAGACTTCGCTGTTGGTCGATTGTCGATTTATCGGGCGAGTTGGCCGCCCTAGAAGGATCACTTTTCAGCCAAAGAATACATCTCTGTGGATCTGACGTTTTTCAAATAGACCTACAATTTACAACAGAAGTCGATTAGAATGCGCTAATTTATTAAGAATAGAGGCGTACCTACCGTATATCAAACTGCAAATTAATCTGAGAGCTTATAAATGTGCTCTCCTTAACATTAACAGCGGCAATTTCGATCCGAATATCATAGCTTCCTAAAGTGTTGATATATTCCGATTAATAACACACTTTCGCTTCGGCTTTCACTTCGTGCTTGGACATTTCACCAATTTTTCAAACCACCTTGTGGCTTTTCACTCCAAATTCATGTTTTAACGATCCGAAGACGTGCTGTCGTGTTGACATTTGCGGATCTGTCAAAATGACATCGGATAACCATGTAAAACATACTGCTAAGGATTTATATTTTGAGCGTTTCTTTCTGCATTTCGCTCCGGTTTTCTGCTCCTTTTAGTTAGAAGAGACTTCGGTGTTGGTCGATTGTCGGTTTCTCGAGCGAATTGGCCGCCCTAGAAGCACCACTTTTCAACGAAAGAATATATCTCTGTGGATCTGACGTTTTCCAAATAGACCTACAATTTACAACAGAAATCGATTAGAATGCGGTAATTTATTAAGAATGGAGGCGTACTTACCGGTTTTCAAGCTTCCACTTTACCTGAGAGCCGCCGTTTGATATTAACAGCGCGGATCCGGATCCGAATGTGACAGCGTCCGAGATGCGATGTTTTATCGCGATTAATTACCCGTTTTCGCCTCTGTTTTTTTATCGCTTTAGTGTCCACGATGCGTCTGTGATGACGAATACAAACTTCTCGAACCACATTGCGCGTTTTTTTTGTACGAAATGCACGACGATGTAACGGTCCTGCATACTGTTGACACTGAAATTTATCGGCAACTGACGCATGTGTCAAAACGGTATAGGGCACTTTTTGCCAAAAACATACCCCGACGCATTCGGTTATCGCGCGTTCTTTTACGTATTTCGCGCCGGTTTCTCGTCATTTTCCGATAGATGAGACTTCCCTGCTGCCGTTCGGCGCGATACACGGGCGACTTCGTCGCCTTATTAATCACAGATCACCGTTCGAAATTGCGATATTTTGACAATTCGGACGCGTAATCTGACAATTCTCCTAAGCAATTTAGTGGGTATCAGTGGGCATTGGCTGCCCGTCGCCGAAATTCGGAGAAAATGGAAATTTCGAAAAAGATTTGCGCGTCTTTTCGCTTTCGACTACGAACGACACCCCGACTATTCCCGTGCGACTGTCGTTTCGCGCCTTTGAAAAATATCTCTCCTTTTAGCCGGGTTCGGTACGTAGCGTGATGCCCGGCAAACTTTTTCAAGGGGTTCCGACACTACTCTTACCGGGCACGTCATTTGGGTGCACTTTAGTATTATTAATAGAAAATCCGGCCGGTTCACCCACCCAATTAATTAGTCGTTTGATGTCCGCTGACTGCACCAACTCGATAAAAAGTAGAAAGCCCGCGCTCCACCTGGAACGCACCGCTTACGCCCCCACTCGGCAGACCAGCTAAACCGTACCACTTTCCGCTAACCCCCGTCTACACCTGTGACTGGTTTGGGATCGTCGGTACAGCCTGTATATTCCTTTTTTATTAATTCTTGCCTGTCACTTGTAAAAAAACTGGACGCTTCGCCTCTCAGTCGTATATTTGTGTGAATTTGTGTGGATTTGTGTGGAATATTCCTTTTTTTGTTAATTCTTGGCTGTCACTTTGTCGAATATTTGTGTGATTGGTTCGGGATCGTCGGTACACCCTGTATATTCCTTTTTCCTTAATTCTTGCCTGTCACTTGTAAAAAAACTGGACTCTTCGCGTCAGTCGTATATTTGTGTAATTGGTTCGGGATCGTCGGTACACCCTGTATATTCCTTTTTTCTTAATTCTTGCCTGTCACTTGTAAAAAAACTGGACTCTTCGCGTCTCAGTCGTATATTTGTGTAATTGGTTCGGGATCGTCGGTACACCCTGTATATTCCTTTTTTCTTAATTCTTGCCTGTCACTTGTAAAAAAACTGGACTCTTCGCGTCTCAGTCGTATATTTGTGTAATTGGTTCGGGATCGTCGGTACACCATGTATATTCCTTTTTTCTTAATTCTTGCCTGTCACTTGTAAAAAGACTGGACGCTTCGCGTTTCAGTCGAATATTTGTGTGATTGGTTTGGGATCGTCGGTACACCCTGTATATTCCTTTTTTCTTAATTCTTGCCTGTCACTTGTAAAAAGAATATTTGTGTGATTGGATTGGGATCGTCGGTACATCCTGTATATTAATTTGTTTGAATTAAACATTCCACACTCTGTATATATTGTAATAACAAAACGTGAAAATTGTCACCACCCTGTATACTATTTTTTCGTAATTAATTGTACACTCTGTATATATTGTAATAATAAAGCGTGAAAATTCTCACCACCCTGTATATTATTTTTTCGTAATTAATTGTACACTCTGTATATATTGTAATCATGAGAACGTGAAAATTCTCACCACCCCGTATATTCATTTTGCTAATAACGAAACTTGAAAATTGACACCACCCGGTTATTCGCGTTTCTTATTTAAACATTATACCCACAGTCTCTATTTTAATAATTAAATGTGAAATAATTGTCATCTATCCCCAGGGACACAGCATATGCAAAATTTACCAAATTTGTATCAGTATGTAAATTTTATATTTTGCTAACTTTTATTATTCATGTCCAATATTATTATAAATTGAAATTGATATATACCCACTCACGCAATGAAAATGTGTCAAGAATTGAACCTGGAAATTATCAAAAAATATTTAATTAACAAATTATATTTCTGTTGTTTTTTCTAAACTCCAGTATATTTTATTTATTTTGACATCGTTCGCCACGTTTTAGTTCAAATTTCTTTTTACAGACGTGTTAGGGGATGTTCAGAGAAGGTATGGAAAAAATATGAAAATGACAATATTTTTGTAATAATTTTTATAAACAATCAAACTGACCCTATCCATAAATTGCATAGCATAATTTCTACTGTGAACAATGTTTCATTGTTTGATAAAAATATCCTTTGTAAATATTTATTTTTTATTTATACATCCGTTCAACAGAACTTTTTCTTCATTTCGTTGTATCGTTAATAGAGTTGGCCTGTATCTGCTGTAGGATGAAGATTTATATAATTTCGAAATTGTTATTTTTTTGCGCTACAGCTCTATGTCTAGCGTAATTTTTAACTATTTGACATAAAGTGTAAAGATAATTTGTAAAAATACAATACGCTTTTAGATTTTATACGTAAATAACATGTTTTCGAATAAGAGTAAGGTTTCCTTGTTTAATTTTTTTTTTTTGTTTTGTATCTCTCAACAATGAAACCGTTTTTTTCAATTTCACTCACTCTATGTCTTATATAAATCTCAAGACAGTAATAATTTCGTTAATAGAATCAACGTTATTTAATTTACTGTGAGTTGGGTCACTTGATGTAGTAGTTGCTTATTTTTAATTGTAAAACGTTTTAATTTTTTTTTTTTTTTTAGTCATATATCTGTGTGTACAACTTGTTCCTTTTACACCTAAACACAATGAAATGGTTTACACAGCATTACTATAAGAATATTCATTCTAATATAACTTCTTTTTAATGGTCCATTCATGTACACATCAATCTAGCACTTATTATTTTTTTTTCGAATATGCGCTTCTTACTTTCTGTTTTATACGGTTTCTGTAACGATGACGCAATGAACTTCTTTGCAACAGTTCACAAATTGTCTATGTAAGTATCGCGTCTCATTGAAAAAGATGTGTAATTTCGTAATTTTTGAATTGTTTGAATTTTCACGCTTCGTATTTTCCTTGCTTAAAAAATCGCACACACTGTATATATATTTTAAATATTGAACGTGGAAATTACCAAAAATATTCGTATATGTGATACTTTAAATGAGTAATATACCGCACACACATAACGAACGGATACAGCTCACAAACCCTCATTTTGGAATATTCTGGTCTGTTATTTCTTAATATTTGAATTAATTTTGCCTTCTTTTTTCGAAACTCACTTAAAAAAAACTCGAGTCATACGCAGAACATACAAAAAGATTAAAATAAAATGAAAAAACAATTTAAAAAAATTAGCGCCAACTTCGGATTCGAACCGGGCCCGTTACCCGTTCAATGCCGGCATTCGATGGGTTCACCGCATTACGCCAAACTCCCCGGTAAAAAGTGATGTTTAAAATCTGATTATAAACTGTGGTTTATTTACCTTGACGTCTACATTTGACAAATGGATTATTATTACATGGAAACTGGACTAAAAGAAGCGGTTGATTTTAAAAATAGACGTACTAATAGCGATATAAAGATGCACTTGCCTTTCTTAAGCTTCAAAATAATGTCAGAGTTTCCTTTTGAATGATATTAACCTCTCCAATTGACATGATGTGTACACTTCGAATTATACTTATACTTGGCACTTTAATGCGATTTTTCGCTTTGCTGACGTACCTGAGGTCAAAGTCTTTGTAAATTGTTCCTTTTTCGAACGGCATCGCTGCCCCATAAACTACTATTCAGCGTAAAAGTGTGGATCTGACGTTTCAGAAATCGACCTAGAATTTACCACAAAACTGACCTAAAAGAGTGATTATTTTTAAAAATTGATGTACGAATACCTATATACAGATGTACTTTCGGCTTTTCCAACTTCAAAATAATCTCAGACCTTTCCATTTGGCTCGAATGGAGCCTAAAATGCGGGTATGTATAGACATTTCGGCGAGCGATGACAGCTTGCCAAAAACGACCTTATATCTCGATAAATGATGAATTTCGGTCGCGGTTCGGACTCGATTCGCTAAGGTAACACTTTTTAGAAGAGATGTGGCATATTTTTCGAAAGATTAAGCTCGTTTTTCTCATCGCAAACATCGTTTAAAGATCAGCGGTAAATTTGACATTTGCGTTCTAGCGCCATATTAGACGGAATAAAGGAGAGTCGAAGTGGGAAAACGCGGGGTTATAATTTCGCTGCTGGCGCGAAAATTTCGCCATCTCGGGTCCAGTTTGAGTTCGACGGGGCCAAAGGGGGGTCCCCTAATGGTATTTCCGACATCCGGCCTGCACCCGGGCACCGTTAAATGAACGAATTTTCGCGACAAAGATTAGGCATTTTGACGGTCCGAGTGGGGTATTTTGACAAATTTTTCTGGGCAATTTAGCCGCATTGACTGTTCGTTACCCTAAATCGCGAAAAATGGAAATTTCGAAAAAGATTTACGCGTTTTCCCGCTTTCAACGATGGAAAGCGATCGGCGCGACCGGGGGCGACGATCGATTCGCGCCTTTCAAAAGCATCTCTCCTTTTAAGTAGCGCGCGTACGTTGAGAATATGCGTTCGAACCACCCGGCAAGAGGCGTCTATGGGGCTAAATGGCGTACGTTCCACGGCTGTCTACATTGACTGTTCGTTACCGAAATTCGGAGAAAATGGAAATTTCGAAAAAGATTTGCGCGTCTTTTCGCTTTCGACTACGAACGACACCCCGACTATTCCCGTGCGACTGTCGTTTCGCGCCTTTGAAAAATATCTCTCCTTTTAGCCGGGTTCGGTACGTAGCGTGATGCCCGGCAAACTTTTTCAAGGGGTTCCGACACTACTCTTACCGGGCACGTCATTTGGGTGCACTTTAGTATTATTAACTAGAAAGCCGGTCCGGTTCACCCACACTATTAATTTGTCGTTCGATGTCCGCTTACCGCCCCCACTCGGCAGAAAGTAGAAAGCCCGCGCTCCACCTGGAACGCACCACTTACGTCCCAACCCAGCAGACCAGCCAAACCGTACCACTTTCCGCTAATCTCCGTCTACACCTGTGACTGGTTTGGGATCGTCGGTACACCCTGTATATTCCTTTTTTCTTAATTCTTGCCTGTCACTTGTAAAAAAACTGGACGCTTCGCCTCTCAGTCGTATATTTGTGTGATTGGTTCGGGATCGTCGGTACACCCTGTATATTCCTTTTTTCTTAATTCTTGCCTGTCACTTGTAAAAAAACTGGACGCTTCGCCTCTCAGTCGTATATTTGTGTGATTGGTTCGGGATCGTCGGTACACCCTGTATATTCCTTTTTTCTTAATTCTTGCCTGTCACTTGTAAAAAACAACTGGACTCTTCGCGTCTCAGTCGTATATTTGTGTGATTGGTTCGGGATCGTCGGTACAGCCTGTATATTCCTTTTTTCTTAATTCTTGCCTGTCACTTGTAAAAAGAATGGACTCTTCGCGTCTCAGTCGTATATTTGTGTGATTGGTTCGGGATCGTCGGTACACCCTGTATATTCCTTTTTTCTTAATTCTTGCCTGTCACTGGTAAAAAGACTGGACGCTTCGCGTCTCACTCGTATATTTGTGTGATTGGTTCGGGATCGTCGGTACACCCTGTATATTCCTTTTTTCTTAATTCTTGCCTGTCACTTGTAAAAAAACTGGACGCTTCGCGTCTCAGTCGTATATTTGTGTGATTGGTTCGGGATCGTCGGTACACTCTGTATATTCCTTTTTTCTTAATTCTTGCCTGTCACTTGTAAAAAAACTGGACGCTTCGCGTCTCAGTCGAATATTTGTGTGATTGGTTCGGGATCGTCGGTACACCCTGTATATTCCTTTTTTCTTAATTCTTGCCTGTCACTTGTAAAAAAACTGGACTCTTCGCGTCTCAGTCGTATATTTCTGTGATTGGTTCGGGATCGTCGGTACACCCTGTATATTCCTTTTTTCTTAATTCTTGCCTGTCACTTGTAAAAAAACTGGACTCTTCGCGTCTCAGTCGTATATTTGTGTGATTGGTTCGGGATCGTCGGTACACCCTGTATATTCCTTTTTTCTTAATTCTTGCCTGTCACTTGTAAAAAAACTGGACGCTTCGCGTCTCAGTCGAATATTTGTGTGATTGGTTCGGGATCGTCGGTACAGCCTGTATATTCCTTTTTTCTTAATTCTTGCCTGTCACTTGTAAAAAGAATGGACTCTTCGCGTCTCAGTCGTATATTTGTGTGATTGGTTCGGGATCGTCGGTACACCCTGTATATTCCTTTTTTCTTAATTCTTGCCTGTCACTTGTAAAAAGAATGGACTCTTCGCGTCTCAGTCGTATATTTGTGTGATTGGTTCGGGATCGTCGGTACACCCTGTATATTCCTTTTTTCTTAATTCTTGCCTGTCACTTGTAAAAAAACTGGACGCTTCGCGTCTCAGTCGAATATTTGTGTGATTGGTTCGGGATCGTCGGTACACCCTGTATATTCCTTTTTTCTTAATTCTTGCCTGTCACTTGTAAAAAAACTGGACTCTTCGCGTCTCAGTCGTATATTTCTGTGATTGGTTCGGGATCGTCGGTACACCCTGTATATTCCTTTTTTCTTAATTCTTGCCTGTCACTTGTAAAAAAACTGGACTCTTCGCGTCTCAGTCGTATATTTGTGTGATTGGTTCGGGATCGTCGGTACACCCTGTATATTCCTTTTTTCTTAATTCTTGCCTGTCACTTGTAAAAAAACTGGACGCTTCGCGTCTCAGTCGAATATTTGTGTGATTGGTTCGGGATCGTCGGTACAGCCTGTATATTCCTTTTTTCTTAATTCTTGCCTGTCACTTGTAAAAAAACTGGACGCTTCGCGTCTCAGTCGAATATTTGTGTGATTGGTTCGGGATCGTCGGTACACCCTGTATATTCCTTTTTTCTTAATTCTTGCCTGTCACTTGTAAAAAAACTGGACTCTTCGCGTCTCAGTCGTATATTTCTGTGATTGGTTCGGGATCGTCGGTACACCCTGTATATTCCTTTTTTCTTAATTCTTGCCTGTCACTTGTAAAAAAACTGGACTCTTCGCGTCTCAGTCGTATATTTGTGTGATTGGTTCGGGATCGTCGGTACACCCTGTATATTCCTTTTTTCTTAATTCTTGCCTGTCACTTGTAAAAAAACTGGACGCTTCGCGTCTCAGTCGAATATTTGTGTGATTGGTTCGGGATCGTCGGTACAGCCTGTATATTCCTTTTTTCTTAATTCTTGCCTGTCACTTGTAAAAAGAATGGACTCTTCGCGTCTCAGTCGTATATTTGTGTGATTGGTTCGGGATCGTCGGTACACCCTGTATATTCCTTTTTTCTTAATTCTTGCCTGTCACTTGTAAAAAAACTGGACGCTTCGCGTCTCAGTCGAATATTTGTGTGATTGGTTCGGGATCGTCGGTACACCCTGTATATTCCTTTTTTCTTAATTCTTGCCTGTCACTTGTAAAAAAACTGGACGCTTCGCGTCTCAGTCGTATATTTGTGTGATTGGTTCGGGATCGTCGGTACAGCCTGTATATTCCTTTTTTCTTAATTCTTGCCTGTCACTTGTAAAAAGAATGGACTCTTCGCGTCTCAGTCGTATATTTGTGTGATTGGTTCGGGATCGTCGGTACACCCTGTATATTCCTTTTTTCTTAATTCTTGCCTGTCACTTGTAAAAAAACTGGACGCTTCGCGTCTCAGTCGAATATTTGTGTGATTGGTTCGGGATCGTCGGTACACCCTGTATATTCCTTTTTTCTTAATTCTTGCCTGTCACTTGTAAAAAAACTGGACGCTTCGCGTCTCAGTCGTATATTTGTGTGATTGGTTCGGGATCGTCGGTACACTCTGTATATTCCTTTTTTCTTAATTCTTGCCTGTCACTTGTAAAAAAACTGGACGCTTCGCGTCTCAGTCGAATATTTGTGTGATTGGTTCGGGATCGTCGGTACACCCTGTATATTCCTTTTTTCTTAATTCTTGCCTGTCACTTGTAAAAAAACTGGACGCTTCGCGTCTCACTCGTATATTTCTGTGATTGGTTCGGGATCGTCGGTACACTCTGTATATTCCTTTTTTATTAATTCTTGCCTGTCACTTGTAAAAAAACTGGACTCTTCGCGTCTCAGTCGTATATTTGTGTGATTGGTTCGGGATCGTCGGTACACCCTGCATATTCCTTTTTTCTTAATTCTTGCCTGTCACTTGTAAAAAAACTGGACGCTTCGCGTCTCAGTCGAATATTTGTGTGATTGGTTCGGGATCGTCGGTACACCCTGTATATTCCTTTTTTATTAATTCTTGCCTGTCACTTGTAAAAAAACTGGACTCTTCGCGTCTCAGTCGTATATTTGTGTGATTGGTTCGGGATCGTCGGTACACCCTGTATATTCCTTTTTTCTTAATTCTTGCCTGTCACTTGTAAAAAAACTGGACGCTTCGCCTCTCAGTCGTATATTTGTGTGATTGGTTCGGGATCGTCGGTACACCCTGTATATTCCTTTTTTCTTAATTCTTGCCTGTCACTTGTAAAAAAACTGGACGCTTCGCCTCTCAGTCGTATATTTGTGTGATTGGTTCGGGATCGTCGGTACACCCTGTATATTCTTTTTTCTCAATTCTTGCCTTTTACTTGTAAAAAGATTCAACGCTTCGCGTCCCGCATTGATTTGTTTGTGTGATTGGTTTGGGACCGTCGGTACATCCTGTATATTAATTTTATCTTAGTTAAAAATTGCACATACTATATATATATAAACCTGCCAATTACCAGCCTGTATCTAGCGGCACAGTGAAAGAGACATATGCATAGGTAATGTGCAAAGTTTGACAAAATTGTATGAGTATATTAATTTTCTATAGTGGTAACTTTTATCTGGCCCTACTGTATACATAAAATTAATTTGTAAGTTGAACGAAATTTGTTGAAAAGGGAAAAAAATACGTTTTAATTTGTTCCGGTATATAAGATGCCTCTAAATTTTATGCATGAAAAACATATTTAGATTGTTTTTTGTTTTAATACGGCCCTGTATGTTATATTATTAATTATATAAAAAATACGTTTTAATTTGTTCCAATTTTTGTTCTAGTAATATAACTTGCATATGAATTTCGCGCACAATGTCGAAAGAAAATGTTTAAAAATGTTAGCGCTAACTTCGGATTCGAGACCGGGCTTGTTACCCGTCCATAACCGACTATCCACTATCGTGGTAACTGTGAAATGATTCTAAAAACGGCTATATATATTATTCTTTAGGGGTAATTTAATGTTTCATATGGAAATACGGTAATTCATAATGTTAGCTGCCCGATATTATTATAAATTGAAATTGCTAATTTATTTTATATCCACTCACGACATGAAAATACATTTAATGTACGCGCACGCGTGGACACACGCACACAGATGTAGTGTGCTGTCATAAGTTACACTAACTTCACTTTAGATTTGACAATACATACCAGTGTTCCCACTGCTATTACTTTCGTAACAGATCTATTACAATTGGCTCCACGCTATTACCATGTTACATTAAGCGAAAAATCTATTACGTTTTTCATATCGGAGGATGTTCTTTTATTTTGGCCTTAAAAAATTATGATTACGCTGGAAAGAAAATCTATTATTAAAACTTCTCAGCGGTGGCAACACTGGTATAATATACTGTTTATTTGCAATTTGGTCTAGTTTGGTTATTCTATGGTCTAAATTGACAGTGTTAAACAATTCCGTTGTATGAAGATGTATTTTTAATGAAACTTGAAATTAAAAGATGTACAAACGTCGTTAGCATTTCGTATATGCTTTTAACAACAGATGTACCAATATGATACAATAAGCAGTTATCAAAATGGAAGTATTTCTGATTGTTTGAAGGTAAAACATATCTAACCTCTGTTATCGTTTATTATAAACCAATGTGTTGTAGAAGAAAATCTAAGAAAATGTAAATGGGGCCATACATCCTGGCATCTGTATGATATAGTTTGCAGTTGATTGGTGTTGCTGTTTAAGTGGAAAGAATTATCGAGGAGGAGGAGGTTCTGTCATGTAGATTCTGTCACTGGAAAAATCTATTAAATCGTCTTGTTGTGCGTGTCTAAATTTCCAGCCCACGTTATGTGCGAATTGATGATATCCTTGGTGCCGCTGTCTGTGATGATCTCAATAAATTTTGGCAGTGCGAAGAAATATCGAAACATATTGCGGAAGTTATTTGCACATGATGTGCCAGTGAGAATATCTATAAATTCGTTGTGTTCATAAAATGTATTGATCGAGTGGTTGCAATAAAATCAGTGTGTGCAATTTTTATATTTGAACTTTAAAACGTAAACCTGAGCATTTAATGAGCGGCAGAACTAAAAATTGATAACTAAGAAATGTAACGACAATAGTGATAATATATAACTTTATTTCATCGATCTTTACAGAGAATCGCTAGATGTCTGTCAATTTGTTAAATATATAGAGAACCTGGTTTGACATTTCATATTTGACCTTGACTTTTCACCGTAACTTGCCTCAAATAACGGTAATTTTTGAAAGAAACCGAAATGTCGTTGAGTTTTATCTATTAATATTGTGTGTTAAAAATGTTAAGAAAATCATCAGGGTGAACATCAATCCCAATCTATTACCATTAGATTTATGAATATATGGGAAGATATTTTCAAAACCTTCGATCAATTTCAATTCCGTCGAACAATATTCTCTCCATCGTAATTGTAATTTATAACTGGTAAGTGCGAAATTATAAGATATAGGTACTCATTCATTCGATAAAACTTGATTTATTAACGGACATGTTACATATGAAATAGCAGAGAGCGTGTCTAAACGGTTATGCGATACTTGCTGATATTCTTGGTGCGGCTGTCTGTGATGATGCCTGAAACACATATCATTGCATACTTCCACCGAGAAACCCTTTATAAACTGTGATTATCACCTTTGAAAGTACACATCTATGAGGATATAACCTTTCCGATTGTTGGGATATGTATAGTCCAGATATCAAAAAATTTGTGAAATTTTGAGCATTTAGCTAGATATTTTGCTTTTTTAGGTACTTAGGACCTTATTCTTGGTAAATTATTCATTTCTCGAACGATATCGCCCCCACAAAAGCCGCTTTTGAGCATAAAAGTATGCATCTGACGTTCGGACACATCGATGTAGTATTTATATCGGTGGTGATCTTAAATTTAAAAATCGAGGTATTAATAGTAATATAGAGGTGTACTCGACCCTTTTTAAGCTTCAAAACATTGTCAGACCTTTCCAATCGGTTCAAATCCAACTTTAAAAGCGGCAATCATTCCACATGTAGTTAACCGATGACAGCCTGCCAGAAACGGTCTTATATCTCGGTAAATACGGGTACCGGTCGCGTTTCGGACTCGATTCGCTAACTTTATACTTTTTCGAAGGGGTTTCGCATATTTTTCGAAAGATTAAGCTCGTTTTTCTCATCGCAAACATCGCTTAAAGATCAGCGGTAAATTTGACATTTGCGTTCTAGGCGCCATATTTGACAATAAATGGAAATCGAACTGCGAAAACACGGGGTCATAATTTCGCCTCTCGCGCGGATATTTAAACATTCTCGCCCCTTTTTTCGGTCGATTACGAAAAACGAAAGTCCCCCCAACCTATTTTCGACATTCGTGCGGCACCCGGGCGATTTTAAACGTGCCAATTTTCGCGATCGAAGTTGGGTATTTTGACCGATCGCGACGGGGAATGTGACATTTCTCCTAGGCAATTTAGCCGCATTGACTGTTCGTTACCCTAAATCGAGAAAAATGGAAATTTCGAAAAAGATTTGCGCGTTTTTTCGCTTTCAACGATGGAAAGTGATTGGCGCGGCCGGGGGCGACGATCGATTCGCGTCTTTCAAAAATATCTCTCCTTTTAAGTAGCGCGCGTACGTGGAGAATATGCGTTCGAACCATCCGGCAAGAGGCGTCTATGGGGCTAAATGGCGTACGTTCCACGGCCGTCTACATTGGCTGCCCGTTACCGAAATTCGGAGAAAATGGAAATTTTAAAAAAGATTTGCGCGTTTTTTCGCTTTCGACGACGAACGACACCCCGACTGTTCCCGTGCGACTGTCGTTTCGCGCCTTACAAAAATATCTCTCCTTTTAGCCGGGATCGGTACGTGGGGTGATTCCCGGTAAACTTTTTCAAGGGGTTCCGACACTACTCTTACGGGGTACTCCTTTTGGATGAACTTTATTATTATGACTAGAAAATCCGGCCGGTTCACCCACCCAATTAATTAGTCGTTCGATGTCCACTGGCTGCACCAACTCGATAGAAAGTAGAAGGTCAGCGTTCTACCTGGAACGCACCACTTGCGCCCCCACTCGGCAGACCAGCCAAACCGTACCATTCTCCGCTGACACGACATGCTTGCCATCATAACATTTATTGAGATACCAATCTATAGATTGTGGTTGTCGTTTACGCTTTTAATAGAATTAAACCTTTTATATTTTGAATTTTCAGTTTGTTTTGATTTCTATTTCGGTATTTTCAATTTTATTATTTTACTGTTCGCATATTGTTCTTCGTTTATGTGCTAGGGTTTTTAGTGTGGTATCGTTTTAAGTCATACTTACTTTTTGAAATGGTTTTATTAATTTTTAAATTATTCTTGCCGTTTTATAGAAATGGTTCTTAATATTTCGTGCTTAATATATTTTGTTTTGACTGTTGCAATCTAAATTGAAAATTGTTAAAACTGTTAATTTAGGTTTGAATTTTTTTATACTTATCACATACAAAATTGGTAGGAACATGTAATTACAAAAGATAATGTCGCCTTTACCATTATCAAATCCACGGACTAATATTTACTTTGAACAGTTTAGTGTTTTGATCGTAATTATAAATTAAATGTGTGTGTGTGTGTGTTAAATTAAATGGTATTGCAATTTTATGACACTCTATACGCATGTGCATACATTTCTCTGTATAAGATTTCATCGCGAATACAATTGCCAGATACTAAATTGTGAATATCTTGGACGCTATTGAATACGTTATAAATATTATTTAAATTATATATATAACTTGTGTTCTATGAAATATGATGTTAAAAAGTGAACTCGCTATCGATAAACATTCGATCAATTGAACGTGCCTAACATTAGGCAATGTTATTTACTTGTCAAACGTGACAGGAGAAATTCTGTTAGTGATTATTGTTATACTAAACTACTTTATGTATGATTATGGTTCTATGTTTGACCTCTTAACTTTTGATAGTAATACTTGAAAAGCCCTTCGATGTTTTCACTTACCAATAGGTACCGAATTTTGTTTTTATATGTCTACGGTACACCGTTTGTCGACAAATGAGATTCCATTTTTACTTTTAGGATATTTTTACAGTAATATTTGATATAGTAAGTTATCAATGATTATATACCATGCGATACATATTGTATATGTATATATAGAGAGATTGCTGTGCTTTTACCGAACCCAACCGCATCTAAATACCAACCTTGGTGCTGAATTTCAGAAGTGGCGCTGTAGTTTTGAAAATCGCTAGTGTGCCAGTGAATTATTGTACTTTTAGTTACATAACGGTGTATTTATCTGTGCTAAACGCATTTAGAAATCAATAAAATGAATATTTCGTATAGTAAGTTTGCGGTTTTCTTTCTTTTTCGATTAGAGTCCATCGAATTTTATATAAGATTAGTTTATGGTTATAGTCGCACGCTTCAGATTATAAAATACCTCCAGAGCGTTATGTGTATCGACCTCGTATGGGATATTGTGCTGGTGCGATAAGGAATTTTTTAATGACAGACACAATATACTGGTTCGTTTATAAATGCCTTTATTTATTAATTACTGGAATTCATAGTGAGTAATGTAGTTAACTACTCTTGAAATTAGCAAAATAGGAGAGAACGTGTCTAAATTTCCAGCTCCCATATACAGAAATGGTTCGACGGTTATGTAATTATAATAAATGATATTCTCGGTGCGACTGTCTGTGATGATGCCTGAAACAGATATTATTGGGTATTTCCACCTAAAAAGCCCTTATATACTGTAATGCCTACCGTAATGGGCAAGAATTTGTGTACTCTTTGTATGCCGCATACTTTTATTTCCTGTTTTTATTAATCCGTGCGGGGTACAGTAATTGAAAAATCCTTATCCACCATCTCTCTCGTAATAATGAATGGGTATCAATTGATTTCTTGTATATAACCTATCTAGCGACATGGCTTGGTATCTGAATGGGATAAATAACCTAAAAATATGAAAACGGTCGAAAATAATGATCTGATAACGCTGGAAAATAATATCACATCGTTCTTTCGGCCTTTAATAAGTACGAATGTAGGAGGGTCGTGTTTTGAAAGCCCAACAATTTTCACACAATCTAACAACAGTTGACAATTAGTTTATGGCAGATGTAAATTTCTGTGTGTAAACAGCGCGGGTGGTGTTCGCCATTTTATCACACGACATGCTTGCCATCATAACATTTATTGAGCTACCAATGTATAGATTGTGGTCGTCGTTTACGCTTTTAATAGAATGAAACCTTTTATATTTTTTTTATAATTTGAATTTTCTGTTTGCTTTGGACTGTATTTTTGTCGTTTGTCAATTTATTATTTTAATTTTTCCATATTATTCTTCGTTTACGTGCTAGGGATTTTTAGTGTGCTAGGGTTTTTAGTCATACTTACTTTTTGAAATACTCTTATTAATTTTTAAATTATCCTTGCTGTTTTATAAGAATTGTTCTTATTTTTTGTCCTTAATATATATTGTTTTGTCTGTTGCAATCTAAATTGAACACTGTTAATCGTCCCTGTTTAGATATAGTTGATTAATGTTGTTATAGTTATATTTATTTTTATAAATCAAGTGTTCTGGATGTTTGTTAGAATCGGAAATAAGAGTTCGTTTGTTTATTTGTTATTAAACATAACAAAATGGATGGACCCGCCGATAACGACGCCCACGTAAGTATTGTATTCTTTCTTTCTTTTTATTATTTTTATTTTATGTATATGGAAATTATTCATTTAATGCGATAATGTCGTTTAGCTTTCGTTAATGTATAGTTTTGCAGTGGGCGTTTTTTTTTTAAACGTAATGATTTATCTTTTCTGTTATATTCAGATTGCAAAGAAAATGGAGACATTAAATGTAGCGGAAGAGGCCGCGGCCCCGGCGGTGGAGGAACCGGCGCCTCCTCCACCGCCCAAACAGGGCGTTAAAAGAAAAAGGTAAGACGGTACATATATATTTCGTATCATTTTAATTTTTTTTTTTATCGCAGACCCTCGAAGAGCGATGAGCCTGTCCAGGCGGGCAAGAAAACGCTGACGTTTTCGCGGTGTACGGTTCATATTCACCAATATTAGTGATAATCACTAATATTGGCGAATATGAACCGTACATTCGTCGGTGTAATTCGTCGTTAAAATGTAAGTTTATCGACGTATGTATATTCTCATATGTATTTAATAAATTATGGTTTTTGTAATTTTTTTCAGATTAATAAATGGCGTTGTATATTTAATTTGTATTTTTATTTGTGAATGTTTTCGTTTTGATAAATCTTATTTGTATTTAAAATTTATTGAAAAACAATTGTACTTCTTCAAAGTTATTTGGATAATATAGCAGATTATACTTGTAAACATAATTTTAATGTTTTGATATTTTTTTTTCTACATATTGTTATTAATCTAACTGCTAGTCTAACATAATGATTTGCAGGCTTTGTTATAAGTCACGGGGTCGTGAGTTTAGTTTTCCTCAGAATTAACTATGATATTTGTTTCGCTTGGGAATTGGAATATTAATTAGGAATGTTTCGACCCTGTGGGGATGTCTCATAAGCATCCATCGTTTGGATATATTGAATTGAGTGAATTAGGTTGATGTTTTTTATTAAACGGTACTATTTATATTTAATCTGTAATATTTTCAATCTTCTTGTTTAATTTATTTCAAGTTGGAGCCATATTAATATTCTAAATTGCGTTGAAATGAAAAATTCCTTTCTTATACTGTCGCCATTAGTTGACTGTAATTATTTTCATAAATGCTATACTTAAATGTAAAGTATTCGGTAAAATAGTAATAAAAACATGTGTTTTTGCAATATTTTTTTTATTAAAGTACTAATTACAATCGATTTAATAATAAGAAATTAATATAAGAGAGATATAAGTAATAAGGCTTTTTATTTCACTAATGAAATTAGTTATGATTGTAAGATTGAATTAGATATGAAATTATAAAGGGAAATGTTAACATATATTCATAGTTATTGAAAATTGACAATTGTATGTTAAATTTTAATATTATTACTAAACAGTATTATATACATTTGGTAATTCGGAAGAATTAATGCGATGAAAGTAATGTTTAAATGAATATATACATTGATTGAAGTAAGTATCATATATAGTTTATACAATATGAAATAAATAAATCGTCATTAAAAAGTACAATTTATAAAGGAGTTCTTAGATTAGTTTAGTTTTAAAATATACTTCACAAACATATAGAATGTAAATTGTTATGAATGTGGTAAATTTTCGAAATTTAGATTATTTAGAAATTATACTTTTCTAATGTATTACATAATTATGGTAATGTTGATAATTTTTAGATTTAACAGTGTCAACAGAGATGATCAAATAATGTTCGATAAAATAGTTAATCATTATATATTATTATAGTTTGAAAGAAAGTGAACTACTATTTTAGGAAATATTATTTGTTAGTTACTACACATCATATATTGTGTTTGTTATATAACATTTACAATAAACAAACTTGCATTACCACGCTGACTGCCGTATAACTGGTATAATTTCCTCATGCGTTTTGTTTCTCAGATTTTATGAAATATTGTATGATTCGTCTTACATGAAATAAGATAACTATATAGTGTGGCGTAGGATCCACTGAAAATATAAATATTCGAACAGTCAACGTGTTAAAATTGTTATCGTTTACAATTGCTATACAAAAAAATCTAAGAAAAATATATTATAGTAATAACTTTTGAATGTTAAGATCTAGAAATATGTTTCTGAAAATAAGAAATAAATTTGTCATTCTCTGTTTAAAGGGAATAGGAATTTTTACCCAATTTAGCGTTCTCCTCTTTTGAATTTCGCAGGACTCGATTCTGTGGTTTTTTCTTTTTTATGAAGACCGTTTTTTCTTATTTTAAACTCAATTAGTTAGTGCTGTCTATTTTCTGATGTCATGTCGTCATTGTATCGATTTAAAGGTGAAGTAATACTTTTTTTTTCTGTTTGTTCTTTTTGTATTCAATACGGAGAATGTTGCAAGTTGCTTCTTTTGGTTATTCTTCTGTCGATTTGTAAGATTCCATCCAATGTGTTTTATCTCCTAATGCGTTGTCGTCATCGAACTGATCTAAAGGAAAAATAGTGTATAAATATATATAACTGTCAGTTTTTTATTGAATGTATTTTTTTTTAATGTTAAGATGTAGAAATATGTTTCTGAAAATAAGAAATAAATTTGTCATTGTCTGTTTAAAGGGAATAGGAATTTTTACCTAATTTAGCGTTCTCCTCTTTTGAATTTCGCAGGACTCGATTCTGTTATTTTTTCTTTTTTATGAAGACCGTTTTTTTCTATTTTAAACTCAATTAGTTAGTGCTGTCTATTTTCTGATGCCGTGTCGTCATTGTATTGATTTAAAGGTGAAGTAATACTTTTTTTTTCTGTTTGTTCTTTTTGTATTCAATACGGAGAATGTTGCAAGTTGCTTCTTTTGGTTATTCTTCTGTCGATTTGTAAGATTCCATCCAATGTGTTTTATCTCCTAATGCGTTGTCGTCATCGAACTGATCTAAAGGAAAAATAGTGTATAAATATATATAACTGTCAGTTTTTTATTGAATGTATTTTTTTTTAATGTTAAGATGTAGAAATATGTTTCTGAAAATAAGAAATAAATTTGTCATTGTCTGTTTAAAGGGAATAGGAATTTTTACCTAATTTAGCGTTCTCTTCTTTTGAATTTCGCAGGACTCGATTCTGTTATTTTTTCTTTTTTATGAAGACCGTTTTTTTTCTATTTAAAATTCAATTAGTTAGTGCTGTCTATTTTCTGATGCCGTGTCGTCATTGTATCGAGTTAAAGGTGAAGTAATACTTTTTTTTTCTGTTTGTTCTTTTTGTATTCAATACGGAGAATGTTGCAAGTTGCTTTTTTTGGTTATTCTTCTGTCGATTTGTAAGATTCCATCCAATGTGTTTTATCTCCTAATGCGTTGTCGTCATCGAACTGATCTAAAGGAAAAATAGTGTATAAATATATATAACTGTCAGTTTTTTATTGAATGTATTTTTTTTTAATGTTAAGATGTAGAAATATGTTTCTGAAAATAAGAAATAAATTTGTCATTGTCTGTTTAAAGGGAATAGGAATTTTTACCTAATTTAGCGTTCTCCTCTTTTGAATTTCGCAGGACTCGATTCTGTTATTTTTTCTTTTTTATGAAGACCGTTTTTTTTCTATTTAAAATTCAATTAGTTAGTGCTGTCTATTTTCTGATGCCGTGTCGTCATTGTATCGAGTTAAAGGTGAAGTAATACTTTTTTTTTCTGTTTGTTCTTTTTGTATTCAATACGGAGAATGTTGCAAGTTGCTTCTTTTGGTTATTCTTCTGTCGATTTGTAAGATTCCATCCAATGTGTTTTATCTCCTAATGCGTTGTCGTCATCGAACTGATCTAAATGAAAAATAGTGTATAAATATATATAACTGTCAGTCTTTTATTGAATGTATTTTTTTTAATGTGCATACGGGTATAAATCAAACATTATATGGTGTATAATTTAAATTTTATTCACTTGTTTAAACGTTCCTGTTTGATATAAATACCGTAATTGTGTACAATATTTATTAAGAGTGTGAAAGTTAATCATACCTCCAATCTATTTTTTTCCCGCTGCAGGCAAACCATGAAGTGTAATTTGTTGATTGCCTTACTTTTATGTGTTTCTTGTAGTTTCTATATATGTCTGCGTTGAGGAATGGAAATAAATGTGATCCGATATAGCATTATAATATAGGATCTATGATATGAAATAAAATAAGATGTTATTAGTTTATTGAAATTGGTTGTTTATGACACAGCTTACTCTCTGTGTTTGGCGATCAAAATACTGTTTCCATCACAATTAGTTGAGCGTTTTCCATATTTTGATATTGCAAAGAGTTTAAGTTAATTTTGATAAAATGAAAAGTTTACATTTACTTTGTAATAGTACAAAACTATTGAAGGAGATTTTTTTTTTTACTATGTTGATAAATATAATTTTTTTTTGTTATTGTTGAAAGTTTATCGCAATTTTTATAGTTTTTACAACTGATAAATAGTAAAATACGGTTTCTTTTTTTTTAATTTGAGTTTTTATATAGTTTACATTTTGAGATGTAGGTCAAAATGAAGATTTGTAATTTTTAATATTGCCATTATTTAATGAAAAATAATGTAACACCATGTGTGTGCGTGAATACACGGAGATCACGATTGCCTGCTCGTGCCAATAAAGGCCCGTTCCCTTTTCGGTGAAATTGCGTTTTTTTCCAACCACTCTAATCTAATTGCAAGATCGGAGGTTAGATTGCAATAGCTGGCGCACATTTTCTCACTATCTCTGGTGCACAATTGGAAAAATTCCAATATTCTTACATATTATATATATATATATATATATATATATATATTACGGCTTTGAAAAATTACAAAATTTCGTCGTATACGATATTTCGCGTATACGATGCGTTGCTGTTTGCAACTAATCTGCCTTGATTTGTCGTCTCAGCGACAAAAACAAACACGTTACTGAATTTTCTAGCGCGCGAGAATGCAACGTAAAGTTGCCCGTGCTGAAAGACAGGATTCATTAAACAGATGCCTACCGTATCGAAAGTTTGGCCCTGTCCTTTGTTTATCGTAAGTGCGTACGCTGGTTTCACTGGGAACTGGCGTCGTCTTAGGATGAAAGGTAGTGTTACTTCTCCCTCGGACGTAAAGTCGACGCGTGGGATGAAAATTCGCTTACCGGACAGTCGTCCATCTTTATCGAGTGCTTCTGCGTCGATATAATGGTCTCCTAGTTTCCTAATTAACAATCGTGTTCCGTTACAAAGATTATTTCGTAAGTCCAGATTTTTCAACAGCATAATTAGGGTAAGTTCCTTCAGACGTAAACGGCTGGGAGGAAAACCGGATGGATTCAGATTGTTCAAGAATTCCATGGTGAAGTTTTCAGCTTCATTTTCTCTCTCGGCAACGATTGAATCGGCGCCTACGTAGATCCGTTCGGGAGTACCTTGGATCGTATCCAACACCTTGTTGTTAATTTCTTGACAGCAATTGTTGAGCGGGCTCAAAATGGCCTTGTTCGGTACGTCTCCTGCTCGTACCTGACCGAAAACTTTGCGGATCAGTTCGTCTAAACTGTCCACCACACATCTGTCGGGGATTCGTATGATGCCTCGATTATTGGCTTGTGGAACTTCGTCAGCCTGTAACGTACCATTCCCCAGTCTATCTAACCACGAAATGAATTCTACTTCGTCGGGTTGCACTCGCATATTGATACGTAGTTTTAGTTCCTCGAAGAGTTGCCAGTGCTGGCTACTTTTGACGGAAGCCTGCACAATATTTGTTCGGTCACTTCCTATCACGATTGGCAGACATTGCTTGAAGTCGCCTCCGACAATTACAATCTTTCCGCCAAAAGGTCTATCATCCGCGCAAAGAAACCGAAGACTTTTCTCTACAGCGTCGAAAGCCAATCTACTGGCCATACTGACTTCGTCGAAAATTAAGAGCTTCGCTTCTCTAATAAACGCTGCTTCTGCCGACTGAAATCTAATGGATGACGTAGAAGTCTCCACTATGCGAAGCGGTAACCTGAAAGTACTATGCACCGTCTTGCCACTTCTCAATAGCGCTGAAGCCAGTCCTGTCCAAGCTACAGCTAGTGCCTTGAAGTTTCGTGCGTGTACGCACGTGATTAAGGTGTTGTACAGGAATGTCTTACCCGTACCGGCTGCACCACTTACGAAGAATAATCGTCTCCGTTCGGTATCGTCGTCCATGGCTCTGGTAACTAAGTCATAGACGTTACGTTGATCAACGTTGAGGCGTTGTAACATGTGTTCGCTTTCACGTTGGATGTCCGCCATATCGATTGGACCGTCCTCCTCGGCCGGTTCGTAAGCGGGAAGATCTGGTAAACCAAAATCTGTTAATCTTTTACCACTCACCAAAAGGATCGATTGAATCCTTGTTAGAGCGGCGTTCTCGGCTTGTTCCTCGTCGAATCGTCGAAGAAAGTCTTCCATCATGTGGCGACGGAAGTTTTGCCATATTGCAGGAGGATCTTCAACCGTACCAAAAATCAGGATGTAGGCGAACATCCTTCGTAATTGGTTCGGCATCTCCCGCTGTGCCGCCTCGTTGAGGCTGCGGAACCATTCTCTGTCCTCTTGGAGTAGATTCCGTAGTCTGCAAGCTTCCAGGAACGTTTCGCACACTACTCCGTTCACGGTTTTAATATCATCAAACGACGTGGCACCTCTGACCTGTAACAGAAGCAGTCGAAGATAATATAATTCTCCATTGCGAATGGAAACGTTAAATATTCTCGGAACGATCGGTTTAGGCGTTCTTTGCCGTCGCTTCCAGCGTTTCGTGCCGTTGTCCCAGACATAATGCAGCGGGAATTCGCCGTATAGTAATTCTCTCGCCTCAGGTTCCCTTCTATTGGTTTCAAACCATTGAAGGAGACGCGTGGTCGGCTCAGCATTGGCTGCGATTTGTTCTTCACCGTTACGGAAGAGAACCAGCTGCCTCCCTTCTAAATGAATCGGTAACCTGTTGAATTTAATTTAACAATCGATTAGTTTTATTTGCATAGAAAATGTAGCTATAAAATTCATGTACGCAAAAAGAATGCATTATTATTGTAACGTTAAATATGTTACGGATGTTTTCGTTAATAATATATCAGTGAAAATATAAATGTCGTGGTATTTGGTATCTATCCATTGTTTATATTTGTTTTGTATTGTTTCAAATAATATAAATTCTATGATTAGGAATATGATGGTTTTTATAAAGCAATAATTGTTAGAAGGTAGTAGAAATTAATTTTTTTATTCTTTTAGGGGAATGATTGTTTGTAGATTATGATATGCTGTAATGAATTGTGGTTGTGGTTTTTTTTTTTTTTTTCTGAAACCGTAAAAATGTAATGTAAAGTTTTAAAAAAATTTTGTTTTATTCTGCGGTAATCCAAGATAAAATCAACAGCAACAACGCATATTTTTCTGTATGTTATATTTCGCGTAAAACTTTATAATTCACAATATCGTATTTTTTTTTTTTTAATATAATGTAAATTGAAATTTTTATTTGCATTATGACATTGAGATTTTGTTTAACAATGATGATATTGTGTCGGAAGTTTTGAACAATTCGAATAACCGAAACTTGTATGTGAGATTGGCATGGTAGTTTAACTGAGAAATTGATTAGCTATTGAGGAAAATATTGAAAGTGTTTGTAAGTGAAACTGTATCTGACCGTTATTGATTTCGTTTACGATAACAATATTTAGTTTTTAGATGATTATATCACTATAGACAAAATTTGGTTTGATTAATAATGATTTATATTTACAATCTCATTGCGATAAGTTTTTAATTAATTATTGTAATGGTTTCAAATTTATTTCGTATAATAATATTCCTTTTCCACGAATATTGGCACGTGTCAGTTCGAAGTGATAATTTTTTTTTTTTGTATCGATCGACATTGAAAATACAATTTCAAATTTGCAATATAGAAATGAATTTATGATTAATTTTTACTTGTTTTTACTTACTTAAGGCGAAATAAGCAATGGCAATAATGCTTACCTTTCCACATGGTGAGACATTTCATGGAAAGGTATACTCAATAAATGCCACGAGGCTTCAGGCGCGGTAATGTAGCGCCCATTTAAATACGAATTAATTTCGTTATGTTCCAATGCTCCGGCAGGATTTTGTTCCTCTATGCGGATCAAAGCTTGGTCTACGGACTTAAAAAAATATTTAAATAAATATTTTACACATCCAACGGTTGTGCATATCTCCACGTTGATATGCGTCCTGTATTTTAGCAGTAAATACGGGTTGTACGGCACAACGAATTCGTTTTCCACATGGTGAACGGTATTGTTCCTTCGGAGTTCTACCGTTCTGCCGTCCCTTCTCCGCCTATAGGTTACGCGCCCATTGCGAATATTAGTATTATTACAATAATACTTTGGAAACTTCCTAAAACAAACGCCATCTTGCATACATACAGCATTAGGATTATAAGCGCCACACGGGCTGTGCAAATTATGAGTAGCCACTAAATTTAGCAGATCCCCTTCAGCCGGGTCGGGTAGTTCGGCTGATATTAGTTGATCGATGCGGTCGGCATTTAGCGGCTGATCTTGTGGTCTTAACGTGATCAGAATGTGAGCGTGTGGTAACCCGCGCTTCTGAAACTCGATCACGCAAAGGTGGGCAATCGGCACGCCCATCACATGGCGTTGAACCAAATCCTCCATAAGCTGTTCCAGCTTCATCTGAAACACACGACAAATCAATAAAGGATGATTTGACGGCTCGTCATTGAGCGGAATGTTCTCTACGATCTCCGGCCATTTCGGATTACACGTCATCGTTATAAATAACGACGGATAACCTACAACGTTTACTATAGCCATTGCATCTTGGTAGCGTTGCGTCTGAGATCGGGGACCCAGATTAAAACTCGATGGGAGAACGACTATTCTTCCAAAAGGTACGTCTCGATTCACAGCGGCGTTTCGCACGAAATCGGCCAGACCTTCGTACTCGTCAGCGCGCATCTGATCTTGATGCGTACGGAAGTACTGCAAGCGATTCGCTTCCACTTTCAGGTACGCACAAACCACAAATTTTTGCATTAGTTTTCCAGCGAACCTAAAAACATTGAACGCGTCCCCATCGTCTCCGATGCGGTGCGCCAAAAGGTAAGCATAATATTGACATAGGCTTACGCGCGTCCGGTGTCGACCTGGGCGGTTGTCGTTCAGTGGAATGTCCATTCTCCATCCCAGTGCTCCGGTAGGAAAGAGTAGTGGAAAACTTAACGGATCGCAGTATTCGCTTTCCAAACTTATATCTCGGAATGCATTGTCCTCGTTCGTTAGGAAGACCTTCATTCTCGGATCGGGCATCTGAGCTTCGTTGCACTCGTAGATAGCCGCGACTTCGTTTACCTCGATGGGATCCATCTCTCTGGCGTGTCGGTCGCGCCGTTGAGCGACGAACTCGAGGTACACTCGGGGAAGGGGGCCTTCCGGATTCTGTCGTCTCTGTTCCTGGTAAACACGGTACAGATGTCGGTACTGCCTGGCGAAAGGATTGACATTATGGAGAATGTCGCTCAACGTTCGCATCAAGTCGGGATGAACGTTGAAATGCGCAGCATCGTCCATCCTTTGACGGGCAGCTTCATCGGGATTCAGGAAATACAATGGTCCACACTTGTAACGGTCCCGGTTGACATTCACATCGGTATAGTGATGATAGATCTGTCCTTGAATAGCATACACGTAAGGTCCTCTCCCAGGAAGATCTCTTAAGTTGGCCTGTACGCTGGCAAACTGAAAGCAATTATTGTATACAATAATATTCTTTTTAAATTCGCGGGACGAAACGTGTCGACCCGTGAATAGTTCTCGCAGTACTCGCGGGAACTCTTGTTGCGGTCGCGGAAGTGATACTTTACCGTCGGCGCAACACTTAGTATAAACGCCTGTCGTTGTTCGCTCACGGCCGAAAAACCTGGCGTGACAATGATGACATTCGCCTACCATCTGTCCAAGATGTACGATCTGACCTTGACGGCGTGTGGCCTCTAAGTATGTCGGTAGTTGTCCGTCAATATTTCGCAGCCTTTGCACGTCCACTTGAACGTCTGCTTGCTCAATGACGTCCTGATTCCTGGCATTCGCCATTCTATTACGCCTCCTTTCGTCATTGAAGTCGATCGGTAAGGCGGCAATTTGAACTGGAGCGTACATGTCCAATCCTTCAACATCGTCCCATTCGTTTTGGATCGCGTTCACGAAGATTCTTATTTCCTCGTCCAAATTTGGAGAATCTGCTCTCTGCTGAGATATGGCCATCGGTTCATCATTTGAAGCTACCTCCAAACGTTGACTGATGGCATTGTCGGGCAATTCCTGTTGTCCAGCATTGTCCTCGACTACCCTCCGTGGTCGTTTCGACGGCGGATTCGCTTCATCGTCATCTGACGAATCTGAAATATTTAATCATTTTTAACTATATTCTATTCCTGTTATGAATGTCGTTCATATTGCATCGTATAATAGAAAAAGATTCGCAAATGTTAATCGATGATCGTATCATCGTAATAGTTAGATTATGAAATTGTCATAGCAATAGCAACATACGTTTTGAATGTTTCTTTTGCGATTTCTCTATTTATTCATATATAAGCCAGACTACATATGTAATATTGTATCGATGATCATTGCTGAAATTGTAGTGACAATATTGAAGGTTGTATTTTATAGTTAAATGTCATTAGCTCTGGTTCGTGTTTGCAATTTAAATTTTATTGGCTAAATAGAATATTTTCGCGTAATGGATTGGCGGTGTATTTTTAGAAAAATTTATATAATTTGCATTATTTACTTTTACATTCAAAGTTAACTTACCCGAATAGACCTGCGGTTGTTGGATGTTCGCCGCAGGGAATGCGATCGAGATTTCTTCTGGAACTTGTTCTCGGGGCCTCTCACTGCCGATTCCAGAAGCGTTATTATCACTAATAACTACCGTATGATCAAACATTCTAGTGATGCTGGATTCGCCATTCGTTGACGTATTTGGAACGATTGCGTTTTGAGCAACTTCCATTTCTCCAGCAGCTGCGTTGTCGTGCTGTTGAAGCTGTTGGGAGGCCGGGTCGTTCGATGTACCTTCGATTGTTGAAGCATAACATTTTTTTTTTGTACATTTACAAATGTTTTTTATCTGTTTTCTTATTTCTAATTAGCAAGTTTTAATTTTGAAAGAAGAAAACATTATCACTTTGTACTTTTTTTTAAATTCGACCCTTTGTCTTATGGTTTAGTTTTTTTGTTGAAATAAGTTGTAATCATTTGTAAACGTCTTTAGCATTTATATGAAATCTAATAGTATAATTTCTAATGTGAACAATGTTTTATTGTCTGATGAAAATATCCTATGTAAATATTTATGTTTTATTTACACATGCGTTCAACAGAACTTTTTATTTATTTCTCTTTCACCTTATCCTTTGTAAAAATCTAGATAATGGTTTTTCTTTTTCTAAATTGTTGTTCTTTTTGTACTACAGTTAAAAATACAAAACGCTTTTGAATTTTATACGTAAATGACATGCTTTCGAATAAGAGTAAGGTTTCCTTGTTTTATAAATGTTATTTTTTTATTAAAACACGTTTTTTTTTTTATTGCACTCACTCCACACATCTTATACAAATCCCAAGGCAGTAATAGTATCGTTGAGTAAATCAACTTGTATCGTTAAGATGAATCATTCATTATATTGAATATAGTTATTTTGTGTACTGGTTACTGTGAGCGCATAATCTCTCATCGAAAGTGAAAATGCTGTTTGGTATCCAGGTATATACATAATTATGACGAATCATACATAGTAAGAAAACTGCAATATAATTTTTACACATTATTTATTTCACAAATGTATAGATATAGTTTTGAAGATATCTCACAATTATCTAAGATAATATAAGAGATTATTAATAGTGAGTATTATAAATATTCATAAAACTGTAAGTTTCCTTTTTTAATATACTTCTGTGTCTATTACTTTTCTAAATGAAAGAAGGTGATGAAAATGATTTGTATAAAGTGAATTTGTTGAAATAATTTTTGGAAAAGCTATTTAAATCATATAATATATATATTATGATTTAAATGTGTATGATCTATGCACATTTGATACTATAGATGGTGTAACCTGTTTTGTAGTCGACTCGTTTCCAATCTACTCTCTCTAATCTGGCAAATATGTTTGATGTATATTAGCTATTAAATATAATTCATAATACTTATTTCATACTTAATCCGTATAGTTTTGAAGGCTACAATATGGATGCGGCGAATAAATTTATATATAATGTGGATGTGAGTGTATGCAGTTCACTGCTCTTCAAGAGATAAAGATATACTGCGCCTATGTAATTTTGTATTGTTTTTATGAAAATCATGTGTTAAAAAAAAACCCAAAAAAAATATTTCACAATCCCTTTGCCTGTATTTCCGATACATTATTTTATGTTCCAGATGATTATTTATATTAGGTTATGAATAGTGACACTAATATGACTTTCAAAGAATAAATTAGATATACAGTAAGTATTTCCTATAATTGTTATCTTTCTTAATATCTTGGTGTTACAAATTAGCTAATACTAATAATAATCGTGATTAGTTAAAATACTACAGAAATATATGTTCGCAATAGTATCCGGTCAATGTAGTGTAAACATTAATCAAATAAAACTATCAAAATCTGAAATAATTTGGTGGTTGTTTGAGAAACCCATTGCGTATACTATTGAATTGCTTTATTGATTGAATAGTATTTGAAAATATGTAGATATTAACATTTGCTGACTTGACAAAATATAACTACCTATGATCACAGTATAATATTATACAGTGGTCTCAAGGATCGGAATTTTTGTATAATTTTTTGAAAGCGCGTGTGCTGCGCGCGGCTTTCGATAATGGACTGTGCCGTAAATCGTATTGATAATATGTCATCATTTGTATTTGTTGTATGCACAGAGTAGTCATCATTTTTTGTTGTATCATTAATTTTATTGTTACGTTATTCTTGATGTTTTCTTTGTGCCGTTTAAATTAATATTTTGATTACATGAATCAATTTGATTTATTAACTGAAAGTAAGATACGTATTAAGGTAGTATATCTGCAATGCGTGTTTCTTTTTCTTTTTTCATTACGTTAATATAAATAAGCGCACAGTTTCGTTAAACAGAAACATAATTCTAGTTTCTAAATGATCCCATAATTTCGAATTGTAATTATTACATAAGTTATATTTATATGTACATAAAGCGCTTGCCGTCCTTTTTTTTTAATACGATATTTTCTATTTTCTGTCTTATTTACGCACAATTGCTTTCAAAAATAAATATTCAGTTATATATATTACACTGTGCTATTATTATGTATCATAATATCAGCAAGTAAAGCTCGTAGGAATTCAATAAGAAGTAAGAGTAAACACTTACCTGGGACTGGTACTTCTCCTTCTGTGGTGGGGAGTTGTCGCGTTGGACGTCGCCTACCATCCGTAGAACGACCTTTTTTAGACGTGAGTCTGGTTTTTTTTTTCCCTGGCATTTGTTTTTTCTTTTTCAAAATACTATCAGGAAATGCAAACTCTAATGAATATATATATTTTATTAAATAGATTGACTGAAAATAGCCACTTACCTTTATTAATGCCGAAAGTACTGCAGTTGTAAAGTCTAAGTAAATATTGTTTAATATATATTCGAAATAGCGTAGAACTTATCACACAAAAATAGCGACGCTACTTGTGACAGATATAATATTATAACAATGTTCGTTTGTTACAATTGACAATGATGTAGTTTTAATAACGCCAACTACAAAATTTCCAATTGTCGTTGATTGACACATCACAATATATCAATTTACATGCGACCTAACCTATTTTCTCTATGTATGTGACGTTTGACAGCTGCGCAGAATTCATAACTGGTTTTTGTATTTTCAATGGAAATTGTAATATTTAGAATCGTTGTAATCATTTTGTATATGCTTTTAATAAGAAATATGTCAGATTAATAGTACTTACCAAAAGTGTATTTGAGTATTTATGATTAATTGTGGTAAGAAAGTTCTAACCTGGGATTATTATTTTAACTAAATATATATTTTTTCAGGATAATAGCTGGAAGAAAATTCTTGTACATTCTTCCTTACATGAGTGTCTTTATTGAAAATGTATCCATTGCGAAGAAATATCGAAACATATTGCGGAAGTTATTTGCACATTATGTGCCAGTGAGAATATGTATAAATTCGTTGTGTTCATAAAATGTATTGATCGAGTGATTTCAATAAAATCAGTGTGTGTGCAGTTTTTATATTTGAATACGTTCTGAAGTAAAAAATCGGTATTACGTTTTGGATATGCTTTCATAAACAAAAATCTTATGAGGTAACTAATTTAATGAGGTATTTAAGAGGAGCTGATGCAAGGTGTCGCTTTAATTAAACTTTGTGATAAATAAATGAATATATTAACAGCGGCAAATTCGATCCGAATATCATAGCTTCCTAAAGTGTTGATATATTCCGATGAATAACACACTTTCGCTTCAATTTTCACTTCGTGCTTGCACATTTCACAAATTTTTCAAACCACATTGTGGCTTTTCACTCCAAATGCATGTTTTAACGATCCGACGAGGTGCTGTTGTGTTGAATTGCGGATCTGTCAAAATGACATCGGATAACCATATAAAACATACTGCTAAGGATTTATGTTTTGCGCGTTTTTAAAGCATTTTCGCTCCGGTTTTCTGCTCTTTTTCGTTAGAAGAGACTTCACACACTGTATATATTTCAAATATTAAACGTGGAAATTATCAAAAAATAAATTCGTATATGTAATACTTTTAATGAGCAATATAACCCTCAATTTGAAATATCTCTGTTATTTCTTAATATTTGAATTAATTTTGCCTTCTTTTTTCGAAACTCACTTAAAAAAAACTCGAGTCATACGCAGAACATACAAAAAGATTAAAATAAAATGAAAAAACCATTTAAAAAAATTAGCGCCAACTTCGGATTCGAACCGGGCCCGTTACCCGTTCATTGCCGGCATTCGATGGGTTCACCGCATTACGCCAAACTCCCCGGTAAAAAGTGATGTTTAAAATCTGATTATAAACTGTGGTTTATTTACCTTGACGTCTACATTTGACAAATGGATTATTATTACATGGAAACTGGACTAACAAAAGCGGTTGATTTTAAAAATAGACGTACTAATAGCGATATAAAGATGCACTTGCCTTCCTTAAGCTTCAAAATAATGTCAGAGTTTCCATTTGAATGATATTAACCTCTCCAATTGATATGATGTGTACACTTCGAATTATACTTATACTTGGCACTTTAATGCGATTTTTCGCTTTGCTGACGTACCTTAGGTCAAAGTCTATGTAAATTGTTCCTTTTTCGAACGGCATCGCTGCCCCATAAACTACTATTCAGCGTAAAAGTGTGGATCTGACGTTTCAGAAATCGACCTAGAATTTACCACAAAACTGACCTGAAAGAGTGATTATTTTTAAAAATTGATGCACGAATACCTCTATACAGATGTACTTTCGGCTTTTCCAACTTCAAAATAATCTCAGACCTTTCCATTTGGCTCGAATGGAGCCTAAAATGCGGGTATGTATAGACATTTCGGCGAGCGATGACAGCTTGCCAGAAACGACCTTATATCTCGGTAAATGATGAATTTCAGTCGCGGTTCGGACTCGATTCGCTAAGGTAACACTTTTTAGAAGAGACGTGGCATATTTTTCGAAAGATTAAGCTCGCTTTTCTCATCGCAAACATCGTTTAAAGATCAGCGGTAAATTTGACATTTGCGTTCTAGCGCCATATTAGACGGGATAAAGGAGAGTCGAAGTGGGAAAACGCGGGGTTATAATTTCGCTGCTGGCGCGAAAATTTCGCCATATCGGGTCCAGTTCGAGTTCGATGGGGGCAAATGAGAGTCCCCTAATGGTATTTCCGACATCCGGCCGGCACCCGGGCGCCGTTAAATGAGCGAATTTTCGCGACAAAGATTAGGCATTTTGACGGTCCGAGTGGGGTATTTTGACAAATTTTTCTGGGCAATTTAGCCGCATTGACTGTTCGTTACCCTAAATCGCGAAAAATGGAAATTTCGAAAAAGATTTACGCGTTTTCCCGCTTTCAACGATGGAAAGTGATGGGCGCGGCCGGGAGCGACGGTCGATTCGCGCCTTTCAAAAGCATCTCTCCTTTTAAGTAGGGCGCGTACGTTGAGAATATGCGTTCGAACCACCCGGCAAGAGGCGTCTATGGGGCTAAATGGCGTACGTTCCACGGCCGTCTACATTGACTGTTCGTTACCCTAAATCGAGAAAAATGGAAATTTCGAAAAAGATTTACGCCTCTTTTCGCTTTCGACTACTAACGACACCCCGACTATTCCCGTGCGACTGTCGTTTCGCGCCTTTGAAAAATATCTCTCCTTTTAGCCGGGTTCGGTACGTAGCGTGATGCCCGGCAAACTTTTTCAAGGGGTTCCGACACTACCCTTACCGGGCACGTCATTTGGGTGCACTTTAGTATTATTAATAGAAAATCCGGCCGGTTCACCCACCCAATTAATTAGTCGTTCGATGTCCACTGGCTGCACCAACTCTGCAGAAAGTAGAAAGCCAGCGCTCCACTTGCAACGCACCACTTGCGCCCCCACTCGGCAGACCAGCCGATCTGCTGTTGTGTTGACATTTGCGTCTGACTCGGCGAATGACAGATCTGTCAAATGACATCGGATAATCATGTAAAACATACTGCTAAGGATTTATGTTTTGCGCGTTTTTAAAGCATTTTCCCTCTGGTTTCCTGCTCTTTTCAGTTAGAAGAGGCTTCAGTGTTCGTCGAACAAAAAGATTAAAATATATATAAAACGGTTTTTTTTTTTTTTTTTTTTTTTAGCTCCCAGTTAGGGGATTCGAAACCGAATCCCTTACCGTGTTTGATGAACAACCACCGCGCGTCGCCAGTACGCTAATCTAGTCCATCAAAATTGATTCTAAATTACGGGTTTATATATTATTGTTTATGGGTAATTTGACATTTCACAGGAAAATACGGTAATTCATAATGTTAGCCCCCCGATATTATTATAAATTCAAATTGCTAATTATTTTATACTCACTCACGACATTGAAAATGTATTTAATGTACGCGCCACGTTCTGAAGTAGAAAATCGGTATTACGTTTTGCATATGCTTTCATAAATAAAAATTTTATGAGGTAACTAATTTAATGAAATATTTAAGAGGAACCCATGCAAGGTAAATAATTGTTGTTTTAATTATACTTGGTGATAAATAAACATATATATATCTTATAGGGTAATTTCATACTGGTAATTACTTATTTACTAAGGATTATAATACGAAAAATCCGATCTGTGTACACCAATGCATCTTTTAACAGTGAAGGTATACGTTTGAAGAATTTGAAGATTTAGAGATTGCTGTGCTCTCACCGATCACTTGGTGCTAAATTTCAGAAGTGCAGCTGTAATTTTGAAAATAGCTAGTGTGCCAGTGAAGTATTGTACTTGTAGTTACATAACGATGTATTTATCTGTGCTAAACGCATTTCGAAATCAATATTTCGTGTAAGAAGTTTGCGCGTTTCTCTTTCTTTTGTTATTCGCGTTTCTTATTTAAACATTATACCCACAGTCTCTATTTTAATAATTAAATGTGAAATAATTGTCATCTATCCCCAGGGACACAGCATATTCAAATTTACCAAATTTGTATCAGTATGTAAATTTTATATTTTGCTAACTTTTATTATTCATGTCCAATATTATTATAAATTGAAATTGCTACTTTATTTTATATCCACTCACGATATGAAAATGCATTTAATGTACGCGCACGCGTGGACACACGCACACAGATGTAGTGTGCTGTCATAAGTTACATTAACTTCACTTTAGATTTGACAATACACACCAGTGTTCCCACTGCTATTACTTTCGTAACAGATCTATTACAATTGGCTCCACGCTATTAACATGTTACATTAAGCGAAAAATCTATTACGTTTTCTTTTATTTTGGCCTTAAAAAATTATGATTACGCTGGAAAGAAAATCTATTATTAAAACTTCTCAGCGGTGGCAACACTGGTATAATATACTGTTTATTTGCTCTAGTTTGGTTATTCTATGGTCTAGATTGACAGTGTTAAACAACTCCGTTGTATTTGAAGATGTATTTTTAATGAAACTTGAAATTATAAGATTTACAAACGTCGTTAGCATTTCGTATATGCTTTTAACAACAGATGTACCAATGATACAATAAGCAGTTATCAAAATGGAAGTATTTCTGATTGTTTGAAGGTAGAACATATCTAACCTCTGTTATTGTTCATTATAAACTAATGTTTTGTAGAAGAAACTCTAAGAAAATGTAAATGGGGCCATACATCCTGGCATCTGTATGATATAGTTTGCAGTTGATTGGTGTTGCTGTTTAAGTGGAAAGAATTATCGAGGAGGAGGTTCTGTCATGTAGATTCTGTCACTGGAAAAATCTATTAAATCGTCTTGTTGTGCGTGTCTAAATTTCCAGCCCACATTATGTGCTAATTGATGATATCCTTGGTGCGGCTGTCTGTGATGATCTCAATAAATTTTGGCAGTGCGAAGAAATATCAAAACATATTGCGGAAGTTATTTGCACATGATGTGCCAGTGAGAATATCTATAAATTCGTTGTGTTCATAAAATGTATTGATCGAGTGGTTTCAATAAAATCAGTGTGTGCAGTTTTTATATTTGAATACGTTCTGAAGTAGAAAATTAGTATTATGTTTTGGATATGCTTTCATAAATAAAAATCTTATGAGGTAACTAATTTAATGAGGTATTTAAGAGGAGCTGATGCAAGGTGAATAATTCTCGCTTTAATTAAACTTTGTGATAAATAAATGTATAATATATTAACAGCGGCAATTTCGGATCCGAATATGATAGCTTCCTAAAGTGTTGATATATTCCGATCCACGTTGTAGCTTTTCACTCCAAATTCATGTTTTAACGGTCCCACGACATGCTATTGTGTTGACATTTGCGTCTGACTCGGCGAATGACAGATCTGTCAAAATGACATCGGGGATAACCATTTAAAACATACCGCTAAGGATTTATGTTTTGCGCGTTTTTAAAGGATTTTCGCTCCGGTTTTCTGCTCTTTTTAGTTAGAAGAGACCTCGCTGTCGGTCGATTGTCGATTTATCGGGCGAGTTGGCCGCCCTAGAAGGATCACTTTTCAGCCAAAGAATACATCCCTGTGGATCTGACGTTTTTCAAATAGACCTACAATTTACAACAGAAGTCGATTAGAATGAGGTAATTTGTTAAGAATGGAGGCGTACCTACCGTATATCAAACTGCAAATTAATCTGAGAGCTTATAAATGTGCTCTCCTTAACATTAACAGCGGCAATTTCAATCCGAATATCATAGCTTCCTAAAGTGTTGATATATTCCGATTAATAACACACTTTCGCTTCAATTTTCACTTCGTGCTTGCACATTTCACCAATTTTTCAAATCACATTGTGGCTTTTCACTCCAAATTCATGTTTTAACGATCCGAAGACGTGCTGTTGTGTTGTTGACATTTGCGGATCTGTCAAAATGACATCGGATAACCATGTAAAACATACTGCTAAGGATTTATATTTTGAGCGTTTCTTTCTGCATTTCGCTCCGGTTTTCTGCTCTTTTTAGTTAGAAGAGACTTCGGTGTTGGTCGATTGTCGGTTTCTCGAGCGAATTGGCCGCCCTAGAAGCACCACTTTTCAACGAAAGAATATATCTCTGTGGATCTGACGTTTTCCAAATAGACCTACAATTTACAATAGAAGTCGATTAGAATGAGGTAATTTGTTAAGAATGGAGGCGTACTTACCGGTTTTCAAGCTTCCACTTTACCTGAGAGCCGTTTGATATTAACAGCGCGGATCCGGATCCGAATGTGACAGCGTCCGAGATGCGATGTTTTATCGCGATTAATTACCCGTTTTCGCTTCCGTTTTTTCTCGCTTTAGTGTCCACGATGCGTCTGTGATGACGATTACAAACTTCTCGAACCACATTGCGCGTTTTTTTTGTACGAAATGCACGACGATGTAACGGTCCTACATACTGTTGACATTGGAATTTATCGGCAACTGACGCATGTGTCAAAACGGTATAGGGCACTTTTTGCCAAAAACATACCCCGACGCATTCGGTTATCGCGCGTTCTTTTACGTATTTCGCGCCGGTTTCTCGTCATTTTCCGATAGATGAGACTTCCCTGCTGCCGTTCGGCGCGATACACGGGCGACTTCGTCGCCTTATTAATCGCAGATCACCGTTCGAAATTGCGATATTTTGACAATTCGGACGCGTAATCTGACAATTCTCCTAGGCAAATTAGTGGGTATCAGTGGGCATTGGCTGCCCGTCGCCGAAATTCGGAGAAAATGGAAATTTCGAAAAAGATTTACGCGTTTTCCCGCTTTCAACGATGGAAAGTGATGGGCGCGGCCGGGAGCGACGGTCGATTCGCGCCTTTCAAAAGCATCTCTCCTTTTAAGTAGTGCGCGTACGTTGAGAATATGCGTTGGAACCTTCCGCCAAGAGGCGTCTATAGGCTTAAATGGCGTACGTTCCACGGCCGTCTACATTGACTGTTCGTTACCCTAAATCGAGAAAAATGGAAATTTCGAAAAAGATTTACGCCTCTTTTCGCTTTCGACTACTAACGACACCCCGACTATTCCCGTGCGACAATCGCTAGGCGCCTTGCAAAAATATCTCTCCTTTTAGCCGAGGTCGGTACGTAGCGTGATGCCCGGCAAACTTTTTCAAGGGGTTCCGACACTACCCTTACCGGGCACGTCATTTGGGTGCACTTTAGTATTAATAACAAAGTGCAATTTTCCTTACAGTGTGAAATCATTAAATAAATGCTTTTCTGCTTTAACTGTAATTTTTAATATGAGGAAATTTTCTATATTAAAAATTTTACCTCGTGTCGGACTTGAACCAGGCTCCTCCCGTTTGCCGGACGGGGCTCTACCAATTGAGCTAACGAGGCACTGGTTCCAATTCGATTTGAAATGTCTCAAATACAGATCTTATGGGAAGCCGGCAGTACGGCATATATGCAAAGCATTTATTTAATTATTTTAATAGGTAGTTACAGTGAATCTCATATTCATTGTTAATGAAGAATTGCTGTTCTTTTTTGAATTTTTGTAAAAATACTTATACTATTATTAAATTGATTAGTATTAAACATATGTTAATATAGAAATTTTAACAATTTTATATTGCAATTTTTTTAAGTTATTAATATTTTAAAGTACGTGATACGTCACAAGTACTTTTACATATATATAAATGAAGTAACTTGTGACGTACACATACTTATAAAAATGAATTAAGCCGTAATTAGAAAAAAAAAAAAAATAAGTGGAATTCTTCATTAAAATCTATTAAACTATTATGGTGTTGGTGCAAACGGTCCTTAGTAAACTAAAGGTTCGTTTACGGCTTCTTAACACTACAGCGTTTATGAGAGATGCATAGGTATACGAATACATTGCTCGCACTGTCGAGATAAATCTCAATGATCTATAATAATAAACATAGTGGCAATTTTTATTAAAAGATTTTATAATAAAATAACTGGGGTTTCGCTATTCGTTCAAAATACGAAATTCTGTTTTTATTGTAATATGTATCTACAGTACTGTACGTCAGCGAACGACCGAACCTCGTCTGCCTCTTCGAACTCATGACGTACGATGCGCGTGAAGGCGGGATAATTCTGTAATAATGATCTGCTGTGACCTATTTAAGGAAAATATTTAAAATTTTATAGTGCTCTCAGTAAACAGGCTGTTTATATGAACTTTCTTTATTTTATTGAACAGAATGGTAGAACTTTCATCGGTCTATTGGATTTCTCACATAATTTGTGACCAGTTCATATGGAGATTCCTTGAGCCTTCTTTGCGACATTTGCAATTATGTTGAATTTTTAACCTATTTCGAATAGAATTAAATATTTCATAACCATTTTGATGTATGCATCACATCCGGATTGTGTATGTGATCTGTTGCTACTTTAATCCTTTCAAGTAGCTAAGTATTAACGAGTAGCTATTTCTTCTTGGAACACACGATGCTGATATCCAAAACAAAATAATCCAACGGATTTATTCGAGGATCATGGCCTACATACTGGACCTTCACGGCCAATCTACCTGTTTGGAAACTGTTGATTTCGCCAGCTAATTTAATTAAATTTAGAATCATGTTGATGAATTATGAATATTCTACTGCCATATTACTTTTATCGATTTATATTGTATACGTGATGAGGCCAATTTCATGTAATGTGAATACCCGGACCAGTAGAACCTAGTTTTAGGACGTGTTGCTTGTCAACGTGGGCATATGAGTAGAACAGTAAACTTGGAGAATAAAGTTTTCAAACGATGCATGAGCGAGCAAGAGAAAGATATCAGTTTCTCGAAATGGAAGGACGTTGATATCATGTCTTTTGCTCGTTGAGCCTTGTATATTTTGCATATACGGTGTAACCTCGATTATCCGTGTTCCGATTATCCGTTCTGGTGGATTGCTATTTCAATTATTCGTGTCTCAATTATCTGTGCATAGTTATCGTTTATGTTTGCAGCAGTAGATTCGTATTTTTATCCATATTAACTAATTAGGTATATATCACGGCCCGATAAAAAGAAAGAAGAAAGTTTTAACTATTGCGGATTAAATTTCCCTTTTGTAAAAACAGCAATAAGGTGCGCAAATATTGTGTTTGCCCTTAGAGTATGGTATCGATACAGTTTGTTCGTGATATAGTAAAATAGAAAAAGAAAATGGAAGCTATTATTTCTAAATCAGACAGTTTAAAAGCATCAGATATAAAATTATCAATGAATGCATCAACAGTGAAGACAATCGATGATGCATTAATTAAGTGGTTTCTTCAAAAAAACAAAGGAAAGTATTTCTATATCTGGACCAATGTGTTTTGCACAAGTGCTGCACAAAAAGTTACGTATTTGTGGATGTTCTAATACTTTAAGCGGTGTAATACCGTTTTAAACAACGACATGGAATTCGTAAGTTAAAAGTTCACTTCCGTAGCAAAGCTGAAAAGTTTTGCAGGTTATAAAATGAAAAAAATCACGTGACGGAATTATATTGTGCTAAGATATTAGGTGATCCTAAGCTTAGATTAGCTGTTATTCGCGAACCAACATTTCCACGAGTTTTAAAGAATTTGAAAACACTTCCAGTACATTATTACAATAAAAAATTATCATAGGTGGATCGTGAAATATTCAAAGAATGGTTTTTCAAAAAATTTATTCCTTGTCATTTAAAAATTTGCAACAGAAAGCATTGCTTGTTATGTATGTACATGCTCCTTTACGAAAATCATGATGTAGAAAGCTTCTAGGTCGCTTTCTACATCATGATTTTCAAATTTCAAATTTTCCAATTTTTAGTAAAACCGGAAGTTATAAAAAATGATGGTACATGTGGTACTATATTCAAAATTTCATTGAAAATATTTATAAATAGAGAGGGTATGGGCTGAGACTAACCAAATCAAAAGTAGAATAAGTTGTGATATCAGGACTCACTTCATACAATAACGATCAGTTTTTTGTTAGTGAACAAGTAACGGGTACGCATGTAATAATTAGTTGCTTCTTTGACTTCTTATATAGAATATTATGTTATGAAAGCGTTAACAAGTTTTCTAAAATTATCAATACTTATTTTATTTTATAAACCTTGGGTATAGCATTTTATAATGCAAAGACATAATAGATAAATAGACGAAAACCAAAAGAAATTGTTGAAAATAGATTTCTATAAGTATAAGTAAGAGCTAAGAATACTCACAACGTGACCCATCCTTCCTAAGTACTTCATCTTCTCTTGCACGGCGGCGACCTGTTTTAAATACCACTCCCTAGCCTTCTCTATAGCACCAAGACCCTGCATTAATACATCCTTCTCCTGTTCGATCTGTTTCATCCGCTTGAGCATGTTGTAATCTATCCCGTTTTGCAACGTGTGTCTTCTAGGTTCCCTTCTGCGAACATTTGGTTTTTTCTGGTATAGACCGCCCCCGGCAGGGGCATCGTTCTGTCCCGAAGCTTTTCCATCTCCCATACTTCTACCGCTCGTTCTCAACATTCCGTTGGTGCTGTTTGTGTTGGCGTTGTTGTTGTACTGGTTTGACCTCTTCTCACTTTTACCTTAAAAGTGAAATATAAGATTAACGGCCGTATATGGCACAGAGTTGGAACGATTTTCATTATTTAGAAACGGATTTCTTACTTATTTGGGATAAAAGTAAAAAAAAAGAAAACATAATTAGTGATAGTTTCATTTTTTGCTCCTCGAAATTATGGGGAAACACATATTTTTTTCTAATAATTATGTACTAATAACATATCTATTACAAACCAGTCAAACCAACACTCGAAATTGCGATTTACTGAACTGATTTGGCTAATCTTGATATTAATGCCGCTTTTGTTTTACAACATTGTTGAAAGGCAGACTAAAATTCCTTCATAATGTGGGGTCCATCTTTTCATGTTTCTGACGACTGCTCCCCACGTCCAAATAACCTGCCTTGGTCATTATAAGTCTATTGTTATGTATCAAGGTGTAAAGCACAAACATTATATGCCTATAATTTGTGTCCCCATTTTTAAAGTCATTTCCTGTATTATTGCGCAGGTATTTTTTTAGGGGTAGAGGAATAGTTGGGGGTTAGAAAATAAGTACGTACATAGACGCAGAAGATACTTCCATGGGATTCCATGAAAATGCTATGGCACTCTGTTCCATACAACACTCTGCCAGCAAGAAGGTGACGGTTAGCTGTAACGGGGTAAACCAAAATTACATATGCGGTATTTTGAGATACCTATAAAAAATAAACTCTCTTTTTTTCTCCTCTTCGTAACAATAGTGGAAGTCGCAAAAAAATAGAAACGTCGAAATTTCGAGGGTTGATTTGGCCTTCTAAACGCGGTGTTTCACAAAAGAGAAGCGATTTATACAACATACAAGTACAGTACAATCTCGATTATCCGAAATAATGTGGACCAAAGTGATTTCGGATAATCGAAATTTTGGTTAATCCGAATTTTTTTTGGAAAATAGGAGTTTAGGATGCGTATATCATTAGATCGACTTAAAAACATTTATGAAATATTTTACTTGAATTTATGTATTAATTTAAAAATAACATCAACAAATAATTTGTTTAATTTTTATTACTTAATTTTTTTTAACATAGTATGTACATAAATGCCTAAATATGTACATATGTACATTCATAAAAGACATGTTAAATGCAACGTAAAATATAAAATATATGTCCCATTCTACACTTTACTGTTTAAAAATGAGGTAATTTTTAACTGCACTCGTTTAACACTACTTCTATTTTTGGCCGCAATGTCTCTCCAACGTTTTATTAAAAGAACATCCGCGGCAGTTGCATTTTCTTGTTGTTCTACATAAGTTAACGCTTTCTCCAAGGCTTCTAGTCCTTCTGAATGTGACATTTTTACTGGAATATTGTCAGTGCATTCTACTTCGTCATCGTCATCACTGCTTATTTCATTAGCATTTTTGCAAACACTTTCAATTAATTCTTGGTCAGTCATTTCATCTCTACATTACCACTGTTTAACCATTCATTAACTTCTGTTTCCGTAACATTTTCACATCCTGGTATTTTCGTGAAAATTTGCTGTAAACTTTCTTCATGGTCGGACTCTGCTTCTGTGATACGTCCCTCCTCGTGTTGAATCAATTTTGACCAAGATTTTTCCAGGGTTCTACCTTTTACTTGATTCCAAGCTGAAGCTATCCAATATACAACATTTTTCAAGTTTAACTTCTTTAGACATTCAGTGAGATTGGCACCCTCATCTACTTCTTCCAAAATATGCAACCAATAGCAAACGCCTGTAATTTCGTTTTAAATTTTCCAGCACACCCTGGTCCATGAGCTGAATGAGAGAAGTTACAGCAGGAGGCAAAAACATTGCTTTTATTTCCCCACTTTGAAGTTGCTCCGCACTTGGGTGAGTGGGAGCATTGTCTAGTAACAAAACACATTTTCTGGGGTATCCGTGCTCTTTTAAAGAAGACTCTACTTTTGGTACGAAATCTTCAAAAAACCAATTTTTGAATAGATTTGCATTCATCCAGCCTCTTTTTTGATTTTTATACAAAACAGGTAAAGCATTGGGACGAATATTCTTGAAGGCTCGTGGTTTTGCTGACTTACCGATACATAATAATGGAAGTTTGTGTCTCCCAGAAGCATTAGCGCATGCAAGAACAGTGATACGTTCTTTGCTAGGTTTGTAACCAGGTGCTCCAGCTTCCGTTTTTGAAGCTAAGGTACTTGAGGGCAAGATTTTGTAGTTCAAGCCGGTTTCGTCGCAATTATAGATCTGGTCTGTTTGTAAATCATTTTCTTTCATAAGCTCCATAAAATTCTCTGCAATTTTTTTTGCGGCAGATACATCGGCAGACAACTTTTCTCCACAAACTTTCAGTCTGCGTACACCATGTCCTTTTTTCCATCGGTCTAACCATCCACCACTTGCAGAAAACCTTTCAGGCGCTTCAATGACCGGCAATTCTTCGCTTAAACTCACTGCTTTTTGTTTTAAAATGGTCCTCGAAATTGGTATTCCACGTTCTCGATTCTGTGTAAACCATAAAAATAAAGAATCATCCACTTTTTCGTATTCACCTCTTTTCATACTTTTTCGTGCCGGGGTCGACGATGATAAAACACTACACCATTTTTCAAGTTTTTCGCGATTTTTTCTCCATTCTGCAACCGTACTCACGCCTACGCCTAAATCCTTTGCTATATTTTTAAGCAATTCACCATTATCTAATCGTCGAACCGCTTGTGAATCCCAGACGCGTTTCGTATAATGCGAATTTTTTCGATTAATCGGGATTTTTGTTTTTAAATAGTTTGTTTCGGATAAACCGGATTTCAGATAATCGCGATTCGGTTAATCGGGATTGTACTGTATTTACATTCTTGCTCTAAATCTATATAAAATCGCTTGTACATACGAATTCAAATTTCAAACAAACATATTAAGGGTTAAAATCTCTCAATAAGCTTGAAAAATAACGCTTTAGGGAATTTTTTCTTGAAATATCAAGAAAGGAATGAAAAGTTGTACATGCACTGAAATGTCAGGACATTTTCTTTTATTGAATAAACAAAAATAGCTGTTTTACAAGGCAAATATATTAGGCAATTAACTTTTTTTAAGGCAGTTTGAACAGGCTTGCATCTATGAGCACATTGGACCGGGCATTTTAATTTAGAAACTAAAAACTAATAGATTACGTAAGATACGCATTTTAAAAATTTTAAAAATTATGTATCAGGGAACTTTATTGCGCCATTCAGGCCTGGACTTCTTACCTTTTTCCAACAAAGTCTTTCAAAGCATTAAAACGCAAATGAGATCCAGGCCTATAAGTAATTATTACCATTATATTATATGCCAAAATTTGAATTTGCTTACACTTCCACTATCGAAAACTGCGACCGAAATATTTTTATATATGAACAATATTAGATATGACGAAAATTTGATTTCCATTCATTATTTTAGCACCTACTGTAAAATTCTATATTTATTGCTGTTTCTTTCATACGTCATAAAATAAACTATTTTATTACAAATATGTACGGCGCGTGTTTTTGGAATCGATTGTCAGCATTGTTCACAAAATCAATCGCGGATACATCCATTCAACAAAATATTTGATATTGAAAAAATGCCGAGAATAAATATAGTGTATTTTGAAGTGTCAACAAAAAGCGTCTGTTGGTTTAGATCAAATACCTTGTAACATTTTGCGTCATGTAGGAGCGTTAATTTCTTAACTTTTAAGTGACTCGGTATACATTGTTTCCAATGTGTAAGAAGGATAACAGAGAACTAATGTTTAATCGTCGATCTATCTCTATCTTGTCTTACTTTTCGAAAGTTTTTGAAAAGGTTTTGTATAACCGCTGGAGCGGTCATCGTTTTTTACAAATTGTCAATTCTGATATCTGAAGAACAAATCCATTAAGGATGGCTTGATTAATGTTTGTTAGATACCGAGCTTAAAACAAGGTTTGTTATTTGTTATTGGATAAGTCGTATCGTTTACGCATACTCCGGCTTTTATTACCATTGGATTTTTGTTTACTCAGATAGTCTTGGTTAAATAGTTTCTATCAGTGTTACAGATTCAGAAACATATTTTTCAACTTCGGAAGTAGTTACCTCACGGATCAATCGTAGGCTCATTATTTTTTATGATATAGGTGAAAATTACAATTACAATATAGTATGGACAGTTTCAAAAATATGTGTCAGGCTACTATTTGTGGCATTCACACAGCTGAACTCTCGGCAGCTACACACAGAATTCTGAGTTCAAAACAAAATATTGTTTTAACACAATTCTCTTGAAGAGAAAATGAAAGTTTTATTTCGATGAATTTTCTTAACTAGAGAATATATTTGGATTGAGAGTTTGCTTGTGTCCCGCAGATGAAAACAATCTAAACCTTTATTTTCATAGTAGAGAGAATTGCAGGTATAGCTTGAGAATGCGATAGCAATGTAAGTGGGTTTGCACTCGGAGTGACGCTGATGACGCGTGGTAGGCAGAAACTCGTGCCCGTCTCTAGTGCTATTCCCCTTTCATTGCTTTTGCTGGTATGGTGATTCCAACAATAGACAACGAGCTAGGCTGGTGGCATTTTTCGGTTCTAATTGTGTTTGGAATTTTTTCTTTGACTTGTATAAAGCATTATGATTTTAAGGTAAGTATTACTATTGTTAAGAAGATATGAAGAGTGATTTAATTCAAGGATTCTAACATTTTGCTCCAAGACGAATGCGTTTAATGCATGTAAACGATATTCTTAAGTGGAGACTAAAAGTAGTTTCATCCAAGACTGTTAATCTCTTACGTCAAGATTATGCTGTTACGACAATTTTCTTCTTGCCTTAAGAAGTTTTTGTCTTGCAGATATTCAAAACGTAGATTTATTTGGTCCAAGACAAATTTATTTAAGCTAAGCATGTTTTTTTCTGTAGGTAGAAGTGAGTCTGCACAGACAATTTCCACATATATGTAAGGCAAAATTAAGTTCATTTGCATTTAGCCTTTACAACCGACCAGATGGCTCAGTATCAATATACGTTCAGCTTTTGGAAGGAATCAATCACTTGGACCTTGGTATGGGATCATCATAGTAGACAGAAAGAAGCTAATGTTAATACAAGCTCTCTTACAATTTATAAAATGTATATAGTGTATTGTTAGCGTAAATTACACCCTCGCAATATTGCAATATTGTATAAATTAAAAATAATATAAATTTTAATTTATTAATTTATTAACGTTAAACACGCAGATGAATGCATGAATAAGTTTACCATCCAGAAATATTTTTGTTAGTAATATTTTAAAAATATATACAAGTAGGCAAGTGGCCCAGTTTAAATTCTTTTTTTTTTGCGCTACGTCACTGTTGTTATATTTAGCAAATAAATTAGTAAAATTTATTTCTAACATTCTTTGTTCACGGACAATTGTTTACCTTACCAACTTAAATTGTTACATTGATCGGATTATGAGTAAAATATAGCTTTAAAGGTTTAAGACGATTTTTTCTTTTGTCATTCTTACTAAAAAAATATAAATAATTATAATAATTAATATTGACTGCGAGTAAGTTACTATAAACATTTTGCTAAATTGCAGTAAAATTAGCAAGACACGTTTTACTGTGCAACACACCATATAAAAAAATAAAAAAAAGTGTTAAATGTATACCAAGCGATTCAGTTTGGTATTCACCTACCTGTAACTTTTTTACTTTTAGGAAAAACTATAGCAAACTAAGTATATATATTCGTAAATGCAATGACAAAACCTATTGGATGAGATTATCAATTTATCTTTGCGATGACATCTGTCAAAACGGTGACTGTCAACTTTTTGTTTTCAAATAACACCCTCTATATTTTTTTCCACCATTTGATAGGTATTTTATTTCTAATTCCGAATATGTATCACAACTAAGAAAATATTCCAGAGTCTCTCTAACAGAGGCATACGTAATATTGTATTGTGCAACAGAGATCAATCAGAGGGTTTATAAAAACAAACAGATCTGTATTGCAACAGACAACAGGAGATACTAAGAGCATTAGTGAACCCCAGCATACAATCAATCAAGACGGGTTTGGGAATGTATTCGAGAACTGAATACCCTGGCAAATCGCAATAAAGTTACTTTACTATGAGTGCCCAGTCATTTCGGATCATCGGCTGCATTTATAGGACCAGAACCTGTTCTAAGAGTCTCAAAAAAAAAAAAACAGTACAGGAGCAGATAAGGACTTGGACCCAAGAGAAATACAAAGAACAGTAGAACAACACAACGAGTCAAACTTATGGAACTTTTTGAGAAATCGCCATGTTATAGCTGTATAATTTATCTTATGTTGAATTTAGAGTTGAAAGACATTCAATTGCTTTCGAAATTTAAATAGGTACCTTAGAGTATCACCTTATTGAAGGTTGTCTTTCGTTTTGGGGGAATTTTAAAGCAGGAGCTAATCGAGAGTAGACTTATGTGGCAGCTGGTATACTACAGTATGGTGATGTACTTTACATTTTATTTATATATTTTTGCCCCTTTACTTTGATTTATAACATTTGTAAATAATATACCTATTATTATGTTTTTTCATTTTTAAATTACTACTGTATGTATTGTCCATGTATACATCTGTTTTAGGCAGATTGATTACAAGTAAATCTTATATCTATGTACAATTGGTATTAAGTATACCGGTATTACAGTCTTTCTGGATTAACATTTGTCTTCTCTTACCTTCTTGGTCGCTCATCATAAGTCCCATTTGCCAATTTTGCAAGGCGTTCCGGATTTCCGCACGATCTATATTTCCGCCAGAAGGAACTCGTTCTACTGCTAGAGAGGTGCGTGGCGGTTTTGGCGGTCCATACAGCGTGGGTTTGTTTATGTTCGGAACGGGTTTGTCTACAAAGGTGTGCACATCGACCGCCGTTTCCGTCTGCTGATTTTCTTTCCTATCCGGCAATAGCTGTGGCATGCTCAGGGTTCTTTGTTGTGTTAAAACGTTGTTGGGACGGATTGCAGCTGTATTATTCCATGCGGGCTTCGCTGGCGGACATTCGATATCTAGAAGTGGTGCCGAAGGTGGTCTGTTCGGCGAAGATTCCTGCACTCTTTGTTTTAGGGGGCTTTGATTTCGCTGCTCTACCTGGTTCCTGAGTAAACAAATTTTTAAACCGGCACAAAAACGTTCGAACGTTAAAAGTCCGTTAGGCGGTGTCACTTTGCGTAAACTTTCGATAACGCCTTTCGGCAGTCCTTTCGAACCATCATCTTGCCATCTGTTTTCTATATCCGCAAAATTTACATGTCCGGTACGTTTATCATCCATTATATCAAATAATGTACGCATCGCGGACACGAATTGTTTCGGTAAACCATCAAGGGTTGACGACGGCGACGACATCGCTCAAGAACGAAATGAAAAGTTCAAGCAAATACGTACACAGTAAACACTTCACTTTCGGTGCATTTCGGAGGTTTTAACAATAGAAATAGAGCCTGTCTGAGTTCACGATGGGTCTAATAAGAATTGATCGCGCGTAGGAGTACGTTGTGTTTAAAAGTCACGGAGCCAACATATGCGTTGTGGCAAAGATACCAGGCACCGATCGAAGCGGGCAGGTAACTAACTGTTGTATTACCTACTGATCGCACGACCTTGCCGCTACGAGATTGGTGGCGGTAAATGATGTTTTGAATGTTGCTTTAGTGGCGAAAGGTGTGTGGATGCGAGCGAACTTACTGTGCACTCAATTAGAAGAAGGTGGTTGTCCTAAATAAGACGAAATAGTGAATGATTCCGTTACTCTATTATTCACGTAATGAATTTTAAACAATGAATGTTTCTTTGAGTATAATATGATCATTTGTAGTGAGTGCTGCGGTTCCAGTTGTTATTGTTTGTCAAAATCTTAATTCAGAAAAAGGAACGTGGGAACAAAGTATTGGTGTATATGACATAAGTTTTTACGTCGAAAATTTTGAAAGTACCAGTGATGTAAGCTGCTAAACTTTTGCTAAACTCTTTCCAGAAATATGCAGTTTTGGAAAGAGAGAATTATAAACAAATAATCTAATTTTGTTTATAATTTTTTTCTGTTAGGAGAGAGTAGCTAGGCCGGAAGCAACAGAATTTTTTTATTTTGTAAATATTTCTAATAACTACATATACATATTTGTGATATGTGGTTATTAAATATGTAACACATATTTCTTTCATATACGCTCAATATTGTGGTTAAGCTATACAGTCTGTTCAGAATGAAGCCAGCACTATTGCTAACTTCGTTATTATTCGAACTGCGTAGTCGGTCAAATTAGCATAGTAGTAGTATTTTTTCTGCTGATTGTGATGGTGAAAGCAAAAAGGGAATTGAGTTTCGTATTTTGTAGATATTGACAAAAATAGTATTTTTTTAAACTTGAATGTGTTAATGCTTATTGAAATGATCAAGTAAGCTAGGGTTGATTAATGCGAAAACCAAAAAGCGGATAAGCTTCTGTCAAAATGAAATAGTCGTTTAGTTTATTTTTTTAATACAATCGACAATGATATTTACACATCTAGAAATGTGCGATATGATGGAAAGTTACATAGTTTGCAGTAAAAGTTCGCAACGTGCTCTCGCGCATTACGCTGCTCTTTTTGCTGCCAGAAATATGCCCGACCAAAGGTTTTTTTTAATTTTATACCGTAGATTTCGGTCAAGTGAAATCTTTTTTTGAAATCTGTTGTAAAGAAGAAAATTATGATAAGGGAAGACACTGAAGTTAATGTTTTTGACGTATTTTGAACAATTTAGAGAAAACTTAATAAGGGATTGTGTAGGTACATACGTGGAAACTGTTTACAAAATTTTGTAGAAAAATAAATTTGTGTCATACAAATACAAATTAACGCAAACTTTATTTCTGGGAGATAGTGAACGACGTTTACAACTTTACCGATGACTGATGAACGCTGTTAGAAACAATCCCTCTTTCTTATGCTTGGTTTTATGGAGCGACGAAGCAAATTTTTCTAATAGCGGTATGTTCAATCGGAAGAATAATCACCATTATAGGAGCCAAGAGAACATAATAAACGACCCTCATAACCCACAGCGACGATTTAGCATTAATGTATGATGCGGACTGATCGGTAATAAAGTAGTGGTAGTGCCTGTGTTTTACCAAGGTACTCTTAGCGGTGAACGCTACATAGACTTATTAGGGTGTATATACTAGAAGAGTTTCTGGATAACCTAAATTTAGTGGATCGGCTGCAGGTGTTTTTTCAACAAGATGGTGTGCTGTCTCAGAATTATGGAGGGGTAAATGAATATTTTAGAAATAATTGGATAGGTACACAGGGACGAATTTCTTGGCCGCCGGATATTACATCTTTAGACTTTTACTTCTGGAGAGTTTTAAAAAATGAAGTCTATAAAAGGCAATAAGAAAATGTTAACAAATTGCAAAGCAATATCACTAACATTGTAAGTAATATTGGTGGTCGAATTATTTTAAAGACCACAAGAAGTGTGTACAAACGCGCACGAAAATGTGTCAAAGTTGAAGGAGACATTTTCGAACAATTGTTATAAGTACCTATATTATTTATTTTTTATTATTTTTATTTTTTAATATTCCCAGTAATTCTTGCGTTATGTATTTATTAATTTTGTATCAATAATATTTTAGTTCAATAACAACAATAGCTATTTAAACTCCGTTTTCACAATTTTAAATAATCTAGTAATTTCAATTACCGTTTCTTTTCTTAATTTTAAAAATTAAACAATAAAGTATTAAATGGTTGTCTTTTTCAAAATATGTATGTTTATACTGCGTTGCAAATTCTTTTTTTTTGCTTAAATATCATTGTCGACTGTTTAATTTTTCTAGAAGCTTATCCGCTTTTTGTTTTTCCCATTATCAACCACAGCCTACTAGATCATTTTAAAAGGTATTAACACTTAATGAGCTAAATTTCTTAATTTTTAAATTTAGATTAAAATTGTACATTCTTCCAAAATATGCAAAAATATAGGGGGTATTTTTTTGCATATTTATATATTTTTAAATGAAACCCATTTTCCATTTAAAAAAATATTATTTTTTTTTAATATCTCCAAAATACGAAACTCAATTCCTTGTCTGATTTCACCATCATAATCAGCAGAAAAAATACTACTGGTTTGCTAATTTAACGGACTACGTAGTTCAAATAATAAAGAAGTTAACAATAGTAGTTTTGAATACACTGTATACATATATATTGTTATGTTATTTTATATGAATTATGAAACCCAAGGAATTGTTGACTATTTAAATTGAATTTACTTGGTTTCTATAAGGTATTGAATATTATATTTATGTAACTATGGATATTGGCGGAATATTCGTATCTTTCAAATGAGTGTCGGGAATTTTTAATTCAGTCGTATCGTTAGAAACGTATTTTTTATTTGGAGTTGCCGGGTGAGTTTTTCCTTGGAAATGAGGAGTTTGTGAGAACAAATGGGAGAAGGGTCTTCTTTTTCCATTTCCTGAGAGTATAATATCTTACGAAACATTTTATCTAGTAATTTGATTATTTATTAATTTGAAATTCTAAGAATTGTGTAATCTACTTACTTTGAATGGTATGAATAGTACAGCGTGTTTGGTGTAAAGATGAGATGTATCCAGTTATTTGTTAGCTTGGAGTCGTCCCTTATTTAATCCTGGAGTTTTGAAGAGCAATATTCCAGGCAACATTCTGGCTGTAGGTTTCCAACTGGCGTTTTGGTACACTTCATGTGAGCTGAAATGATTTCTGTAACACAGAATTTATATTGGAGTAATTGTTTGTACCAGCAGTAAGCGATATTATCATCCTTTTGAACTTTTAATTTCGAAAATACGTATAAGATATTTCAAGGTTAGATATGTGTGATTAATTGACATATTATATTGTGAAAATTTAGTAATTTGTATTGTAAGAAGTTGGTCATGATTCTATGGGTTTCGTATACGTATTTCTTGTCAGTGTTTTTGTGAAAGTCCATATGGTGGGATTTTTGGTGGGAAATTTGAATTTTACTTATGTTTATAACTCGACAGATCTAAGTTCTTAGTCTGAATTGAGATAATAGAAATCTTTATAATAGTGGTTTCTATGTAGTAAATGAACCTACTTACTTGAGAGTATCTGTAGAAGGCTTATTACTTTGTCGCATTTTTTATGTTAATATAAAGAACTTTCGTTCGAAGTTCGATGCCAAGGCTGTTTTCGGATATCTGGTTGGCTACGTTAATGACAAAGATGGATTCCTTCTCAGAGGAAGATTGTCTTGAGTTATGACGTGAGATTCAAAGCAGAAGTAGTCTGCAATTTGCGCAATGGTACTGTGGATTTTGAAGTTCTCGGGGGTAGTACCGGAGATCAGAATCAGTTGGATTTGCAAGTTGAAGTTAAACAGGAAGAATCAGAAAAAGTCGGACCTCACGACAAGAAAGCTCAAGGTTCACAGAAAATCGAAAAGTACATTTCGGCGTCTGATTCTGGAGGAAGTCGAGATTGGAATAATTTTCAAGATGAATCAAGAAGTCAGAGATTCAAACGACAATGTAAGAAGCCCGATTGGTTGGAAAGTGACGAGTGTTTGATGATGGCAGCAACTGTCAGGAAAGAATACGAAGATGCAAATTTATTTATCGAAGCATTGCAATCAAGCGAGGCTGAACAGTGGTTGTAGGCCATGCATAAAGAAATGAAATTCCTGAAGCAAAATAATACATGGGTATTAGTAGCACGTCCAAAGGATACTCAGATTTTGCACAATCGCTGGGTTCTACGACAGATAATTGCCAAAAACAGAAGTGTTAGTTTTAAAGCTCGATTGGTAGCTAAAGGTTATGTCCAAAAGCATACGGCATCATTTATGATAGAACGGAAGGTTTGAAAGTCTACACTGATGCTGATTTTGCTGGTGACAAGAACACAAGGCGTTCAAAAACCAGCATTATCGCAATACTGTCTGGCGGAGCCATATCATGGATGAGCAAGCTTTAAAGAGTTGTAGCAACATCTACAACTGAAGCAGAAATTATCTCGGCGAGCGAAAGAATCAGTTTGGTTAAAACGTTTATTATTCGAGTTAACTGAAACATCAGAATCGATCCCAGCATTGTATGTTGACAATGCTAGTACCATAAAACTGACAAAGAATCCGGAATACCATCAACGGTCCAAACATATTGAAGTTCGACATTTCTATGTGCGAGAGAAATTCTTGAATAGCGAACTTAATTTGGAACACATCAGTGGAAAGGACCAGTTAGCGGATTTGTTAACAAAACAGCTTGAACGTGTTAGATTTGTCTTTTTACGCGAGGAAATTGGTGTGAGGGTCAACATAAATGAATAACTGTTAGAAACTTGAATTATTCACAACTATAAATGCACTTGAAATAAAAGGCAAGATATCTTAGAACAAAGGCTTATAATATTATTCAACGATAACATAAGTATAGCGAGAGGCTGCTGTTATTGCGAGCTGGCGTTCTCGAACTGCCCGTCCGCGCTCCGCTCAGGCCGACCGCATCTCCCCGTTGCCGAAAGAATTTTTCGACATCAGCATTTTCTTTCATAACTGTATTTCAGTTTTTTTTTTCATTTTGGAGGAATTGTGATAAAAAGAAGAAAAGAACGTTAATTTAAAAATATCAGCTCAACGTATGTTATACACATAAAAAAAGAAGACGTTCGTATATTATGTCAAAATATGTCAATGTAGTTATATTAACAATATAAGTGTCTTCAAACAGGTAGAAATCATATTAATTTCAACAAATACCATTTGTTAGACCGTTTTTACTTCATATAACGTATAGAAAAACATCGCTAAAAGATAACTAAACAATCACATTAAAGATACATTGATATTAAATAATAACTATCACACTGACAAAAGTCAATGCTAGGTTTTTCCACTATCACCAAACAACACCAAAGGTTCCAAAACCCAATTACTGGATTAAATAATAAGTCTATATAGTCTATAGTCTTCCTGTTTGTTAAGAGTGGGGCGAAACCGTTTGAGTGGGGTAGAATTTTAAAGCTAAGGCCACCTACAAATTGAGATGTGGTTCATTTCTGAATTTGTAGAGAGTACACAGATGACTCTGGATGGTGTTCAGTAAAATTAAATAGTTATTTAATTTATAAAAATATAATTTAAAATATTGTCTACAAGTTTCGTAGCAATATATATTCTTATAGCATATTAAAATTTCCAATAATGCGCGAAGTTTTACTGTACGCACTATAATAGCAAGCGAGGAGGCTAGCCACAGATTTGGCTCCGCACCGATGATTAATACCATGGCTGAAAGCAATGTGTCTCTGTAAGTGCACGTGCACTTTATACGGCGAATACGTATGGTTGGAGGCTTGCCGCCGTGGTGAGATCCTACCCGATCGGCATGTTATCGTGCGTTATCGGTCGTAAAACGTTGATACGAAACTGCCCGTGCGACTCCCAGCTCCCAGTACTAATAAGTTTTGTTAGGTTACGCACACAAAATGGATAAAATGAACGAAATTAGAATTTGCCAAGATATTGTCCACTGGTTGGTAAGAAATTCTTTTAGTTGTTTAAACATAGAGACGAAATTACACATCGTACAAAACATTGAGAAACCACGCCCTAATTTATCTGTAGTATCTAACGACGGCAACCGGCAAAATCGTGGTTTTAGTTCATTATGGCACACTAAATGTGGTTGGTTAACTGGTTCAATTGAACGGAAAAGATTATTTTGTAGGCCATGTCTACTTTTTTGTTACCAAACCGAAACGTGGTCGAAATTAGGTTATACAGATTTAAAAAGATTAAAAAAATTATCAATTATATTACGTTATGTCAAGAGCGGTAAAGTTATTGAAAGATTTTTGGAGTTTCCTTCTATCCTTCTATCAAATAACAGCGAAAAATATGATTTAAAACATATGATGGTGCATCTGTTATGGCAGGGCATTTAAATGGTTTACAAAGTAAAAAAGCTTGTAATATAAACAAAGCATCTACAATTTTCTTTTCTAATTTAATTGTTATTGTTTTTAGAGTTTATTTTTGGTTTATTATTACGTTTATCAAGAGTTTATTTTTACGTTTTTATTACCTTTTTACCTATCACTTGATCCAGTTTCCTATCCAGGCAAGATTTCACTCTCCTCTACGTGGTTCTTGCTAGACAATAATTTATATTTTATTTTAATCTATTTTTTTTTTTAATTTTTATTCTACACTTACAATGCTACAATAATAACTATAAAAATATAATTTATTGACTGAGGAGAGTTACTTAGACTACAGTAGCCTCCCTAGAACAAAAAGTCACGAGCCGCCACTGTATAAAGGTCCTTCATTTAGGAACATTATTTGTGTAACTTTTGCCCTTACTTATATTTAATTCCAGCTCGACAAAGACGCGAGGTGGCGTCGAAACGTAGCTAGTTACGTATGTATGTCTTTTGCTAACCAATAAGTACTGCTCATAATATAGCCGATGGTTTTTTATTTGAAGTAGGAGTGGAACATTTTGACTATTTTTCAAGTTCTGTTGTTGTATTGTTTTTATGTAAATAAAAGCATCATTTTTGTGTGTTGATTTTTTACCATGATTTCCATTTTAGTTTAGAAAAGTTACACTAAGCAAAATCTGCTAACTCCAAAGTTATTCACAAATGATGTTTGTATTTATCAGGTTTAATTAATCATAAAACTACTAACATAAATTTATGGAACTAGCAGGTTACCATTAGCCGACGATATGTTTTTTGCAAAATCCTTTTTCAAGCACTGCCCTTGCATGTTGCATACATTTATGAGCATATTTTATGGGGTACTTTAGTTCATCTATAGGCCCGCATCTGCAGCAGGAAGAAGTTATGTATAAAAGAAATGAGTCGACGAAGCTTATATGAAGCTTCAGGGAAAATCAAGAGATGAGTAATAATAATGTTGAAATAAATGGGACCATTTTATCTTCTTTATGAACGTATCGCGTTTCCGTACACTAAACAAGAATGGCTGGAGATTTGTAGTCACTTAAAAGATACAAGTAAGGCTGGTTCAGATGAGTTACTTAATGGACTATAAAAAAATTGTACCGTACCTTATTATCGCTTGAAACAGAATTGAGTCCTTAAATATAAATCTTGGAATCACCATTGACGGAAATCTGAATGGGTTGGTAATTGTCACTTAAAACTGAATAGTGTCTGCTATTTCACAGGCAATTTAAAGGCGTTCTTGAGTAGGGAATTTCTAGTAAGTGGTGAACTCTCGAATATAATACGGCATTGTGTTTTGGAGTCCATCGATGAAATCAAAAAACTTTTTAAAAACGCAAAAGCGAATCTTGGCCTGCATGCTGATTTTAATATACTGCTGCTTCTCAGCTTAGAGCATGTATATATATTCATCGGGAGACTGGAATTTGAATGGAAGGTGAATATTTATCACGGCCATATTATGCAGTGCATATTATAAGAATATTTCAGGAACAATAATGTCCATAGTTATGACATAATTATATTATATCTTTCAATATATGGCTATCATCCAGAAAAGCACCCACTCCAATGGAAATAAGGCTACTTAACGCATTGCTGGGACCGGTAAAGTAAATTTAAATATTTGTGGATAGCAGTGTATACTATATTGACGAGTTTCAAGTTGTATTTGCGACAAACTCTCTCTTAGATAACGTGTCTATAATTAATATCTTTTTCTTATTCATCATTTCGAAATGAAGAACAGTCATAGATAAAAACTAAAAGGAGAAAGACGAGGGCAGTTTTCTGGATGTGAAAATGACCTCTTAGATTTGCAGTTTTTGTGCAGAACGTAGAAAATAGTGAACATGTTCGCGCTTAATATTTCTACAGTCCGTAGAATTATGCCTAAATTATGGAAGAAATTCCTGAAAACTGAAACAATTAAGTTTTCGAAAAAATACTTGGACATATGAATTTTGGTTTTTTGAAATGATCCTTTTCTTATTAATGTTTATTTCTAATTATTTATGAGTTATGAGGTTATTGTATTTTTCTTAATAACGCTTTTTTTTTTGTTGGTTTCAGTAGGTTCTTTAATTCTCTAAATGACAACATCGAAATGTGGATGTCTTACATAACAATATTCTCGTGAAAAGAAAATAATAAAATTAATATTAGTCAGTCCTGAGGTCCAGAGTTCAAATCTCACTCTGGTCAATTACGATAATCGTTTTTTCCGGGGTCGTAATGATGATTAGGAGGGAGATTTGACTCTGCGGGGTGCCTGATATGCATATTAAATGCTTATAATAATAATATCTACTCCCTTAAAAAGAAATAAATGTTCGATATGCCATCTAACAACCTCTTGACAAAAGTAATGTGATGTATACATTCTTCTTGTACCGGGTGATTCAGTAAGGGTGGCGACCGGCTGTATCTCGGAAACTGCTATGCCTAGAGCTTCGGGACAAAAAAATACATAACCAATGTGGCCACCAGAAATATCCGAAAATTATTTTAATGTTCGAAATTTTACCGCTAGGGGGCGTATCTGCTATGTTCAATCATAAAATCAGTATTATCTTAGAAAATTGCAGGTTGAGCTATAGTTTTGAACGGACCGTTCGAAAGTTGAGTTGATGGCCCATTATTTTGTTTAATAACTTTTTTTCATATCTGCCATAATAAGGAGCGGGGAAGCCAATCAATTGTTCAATATGTAAATTTTAATATCTCCTGAACCATTCAACCAATCTGAAAATTTTTGGGCTCGTTCGATTGAGCATTTCATGGGTTTTTTCTAGAAAAGTTGTCGTTCTAGCATTTAGTTTGAAATAGGTAAACTACAGGGTGTTTTCTGTAGTGATAACATATTTTAGTGAATTTCAAGAAAAAATTAAATGTAACCGTGCTATATAATTACCAGTGTCGCAAGCTAAATTAAATTGTTGAAATTTCAGCGAAAACCGCATCTTAATATCTCTATCCGTTCTCGATTTATCGCCAAAAGAATGAAATTTGTAACAAAAATCAACTGCGGCCATGAAAGTAGGCGACGCGAGGGATGGTTTCCATGGAAACTACGAAACTATCAGATTGTTGATTGCTTATATCCGCTAAAAATAGTCAAAACTGAATGGAATAAATTATTAACGAGAATAATAACAGCAAAAATAAAATATCTAACCAAAAATTTTAATTATAAATGTTCGGAATGTCTACCGTCACTGGCCACCCACAAATTGAGTCTGTTACTTGTGGATAATACACTCGCTTCTACCTCGGCAATGAAAATATTTCTGACGGCTTCTCGAATTCTTTGTTTCATATTATCAGGTGTTGTTTGGCGGTTTTTATATACTATATCTTTAAGTCTACTCCATGAATAAAAATCAATTACTGTGAGATCGAGGGACATCGGCGACCAAGAGAAAATGCTACCCCAGTCTATCCATTCATTTGGGAATCGATTACTTAAAAATTCCTTGACACTTCGCGCATAATGCGCCGGGCAACCATCCTGCTGAATCCACATACACATTCTTGTCTCCAGGGAACTATCTTCGAACAATAAAGGCAATACATTTTCCAAAAAATAGCCACACCATTTAAACGGTGTTCAAAAAAGTAAGGACCAATAATTTTCCCCCAAAAATTCACACCAAACATTAACACGCCAACGATTTTGAAATTGAACTTCGCGTAACCAGTAAGGATTGCTTTCTGACCAATAGCGCATGCTGCATGGTCAAAATTTTCTGTTTGCTGTTATTATTCTCGTTAATAATTTATTCCATTCAGTTTTGGCTATTTTTAGCTGATATAAGCAATCAACAATCTGATAGTTTCGTAGTTTCCATGGAAACCATCCCTCGCGTCGCTTACTTTCATGGCCGCAGTTGATTTTTGTTACAAATTTCATTCTTTTGGCGATAAATCGAGAACGGATAGAGATATTAAGATGCGGTTTTCACAGAAATTTCAACAATTTAATTTAGCTTGCGACACTGGTAATTATATAGCACGTTTACATTTAATTTTTTCTTGAAATTCACCAAAATATGTTATCAGTACAGAAAACACCCTGTAGTTTACCTATTTCAAACTAAATGCTAGAACGACAATTTTTCTAGAAAAAACCCACAAAATGCTCAATCGAACGGGCCCAAAAATTTTCAGATTGGTTGAATAGTTCAGGAGATATTAAAATTTACATATTGAACAATTGATTGGCTTCCCCGCTCCTTATTATGGCAGATATTAAAAAAAGTCATTAAACAAAATAATGGGGCATCAACTCAGCTTTCGAACGGTCAATTCAAAACTATAGCTCAATCTGCAATTTTCTGAGATAATACTGATTTTATGATTGAACATAGCAGATACGCCCCCTAGCGGTAAAATTTCGAACATTAAAATAATTTTCGGATATTTCTGGTGGCCACATTGGTTATGTATTTTTTTGTCCCGAAGCTCTAGGCATAGCAGTTTCCGAGATACAGCCGGTCGCCACCCTTACTGAATCACCCGGTACATTGCGTTTGACATAATGCTGGGCTTAATCCAGGTATTTCGCACGGTATTCGATTGTTTTAAATCCTAAGCATGGCCGTGATCTATCTAAGGGGTCAAGGGGTGTAAGATTTGGGGAGTCACTCTATCAATTGCGAAATAGACCTACAAAATGTGGAGAGATACCATTTTGTTGAACCCAAATAGTGTCATTTGGTAAGTCAGAATCACTTTCGTTTGGAAAAGCGTCCTTAAAACTTATTCCTCAAGATATCTATATTCTATATATCATCGTCCCGTGAGACTTCCTTTAAAGAAGAAAGGGCCAACGATTTTATTGGCAACAATATTAACTTTCTGAGGGTGTTGTTTATGGTCATCCAATGAGGATGCACAAAATCATTTAGCTGTGTACTAATGTAGTAAAGTGTGGATCAGTATCACATTAATCCTGCATAAATGCACAGAATTATTTTCGGCGATCAGGATCGTCTTCATTTAGTTTGTGCAGTAGGTGATTTTCAAAAGCATGGTATTTCTTTCTAATACACTTAATACTGTCTGTTGACTAACTCCGATGTCTGTGGCAACGTACGATGAGGATTCTCTTCAATACTCAACATCACATGAAGTTTGAGTATCTAAGTGTTTGATATGCCCATTTAGCAGCACCCACTTCCAAAATACATTCTAATAATATTATTAGGATATCTTTGGAACGTTGGTGCTGGTAGTGCAGTTTTTGTTCCACTTTACTAACTGTGGACCGGCTAATAGACATATCTGGACACCTTACATTAAACATGTTGCACCGGTATCTTGTGCTGTGTTCTTGTCTTAGCTTTGCATTCAATAAAAATTTAATAATCTATATAGGTTTCACTTAAATGAGCCATCATATCTTTCTGTTTACTTTGAATACGGTTCGATACTTACATTAATATCCAAGTGTCAAAATTGTCCATAACAACTTATCACCATAGTAACACCTGTTGCTTTGCGGGGAATTACAAACACAACAAATGGCCTTCACTCTTTAATAGGTTTTTTCACAAAAATATTGTTATGAAAGGTTGTAGCTGTGTGTATCCGCATTTCGATATTTTTTGGGAGTAAAAGGACTTATTAAAACTAACAGAAAAATGGAGTTATTCGATATATATACATGAAAATTTAATATTCGGATTTCAGGGGGAAGAAATAACATTGATAGAATATCAAGGAAATTAAGTCGAAGTTCCTTCGTGGCGTTCGTTTCGACTTGATTTTCCTGATATTCTCCGTCGATGTTATTTCCTTTCCCTCAATCCGAATACAGGGTGAAGAAATATTTATATGGTTCGTTTGCGTGACTCACGCGAGAGTTTCAACTATTTAACTGACGTTTTTCGGCTCCTGCTGCCATTTGTCACCCTTGCAGTTTTTTTTGTGGATAATAAAGTACCGTAAGATGGGGTGGATAGGAACAGTTCTGACAATTTCGAGGGCTATACAGAAAAAAGAAAAAAATTTTTTTAATTGTTTTTTTCTGAAAAATTATGAACAGGGTTTCTGCTTTTAGCTTGCGAGATTAGAAAAAATGGGCGCATGCCAAAACCCTTATTTTTTAAAAAAAAATTGTTGTTCCTATTCACCTGGAAATGTGGTGAATAGAAACACTCATAAGAATACACGTTTATTTCGTTTAACAATGTTCCCAGATGTTTAGAAACACCATCAAAAAAAAATTAAACCAAATAGTACTAGTTTGCACGTGTTAGATTTGAGGTTACGTACAAACTCAACTTTGACAGTTGACAGCATTTTAATAACATTGGATATTAATAATAACATTTTCTTGCAATCTCAGCGTCACCAAATATTTTTAAATCTTTTATTGCTCTTTTAAAAACTTTTCCCATTTTTGTTCCTTTTCACCCACGAGTTCCGATTCACCCCATCTTACGGTACTAAGTTCATTACCCGCAGAAAGGGGAGACCAAAACTCAGGTAGTAATAAAAATGGAATTTATTTATGTACAATATAGTAATAATTCATATAAACTATATTAATCTATAACAACAATGTATACAAGAGTATTAAACACATCAAAAATATACGAATAATAAAGTAATTGAGATGGTAGTTCGGAATTTGGACGATGCTGACCAGCAGCGCGATTCGAGAAAGGGTCGTTATGAATTATCATATCCTTGGCATCTTCAGCATTGAGATTCAGTCCGTGGGGCACCCAGCTGTTGGAGGACTCGCTGTTCTATTTGCTGCATATGCAAACCATAATATAAAAATTAGTGTTAGTAAAACGCAGAAAATACATTTAGTATAACATAAAAATTTTCATGAATTTATGTTAAAAAGCATGTCATAGTATTAGCATTAATGCAGATTTGACCAAATGTGGTAGTGAAAATGTTATAAATGTATAAGTATGCATTGTAGTAATTTCACGAAGGCAGATAAATGCCGCTAACCTAAAATATATGTAACTACATACAATAATAGATATTAGGATTACCTCCAAAAATGTGTTATGCGGTAATGTGTGAGAATGTGAGAAACGTAGCGTACCCTTTATAATCGTAAGCAGGAATTTAATATATTTTAGGGTTTCTAGAAAGTTGAATAAGATATATTAATTTTTGTTGTTATTGAAGAGGTTTTAACTTTTGTTTTAATGTTTCTCTGGTCTTCATTTATTGTTTTGAATGAATACCCTTAATTAAAAATTATGTTAATTTTTAAATTTAACTAGCATCGCAGACACAATAACGACAATAATATATAACAATGCAAATGAAGCGACTTGTGGTTCCCACTAGTATAACCAAATTTATTTTTGTAGGACTTAAATAGCTGAGATGGTTCATAAGAATTTTTGTATTTTGTACCTTTTAAATTATTATTTTATTCTCAGAGAGTTTTCAAGAAACTATAAATTCGGATTAAAAGAGTATTCATCCTAAGTTAGGTCTTGACGAATGTTTAGGTATTGAATCCTGTGCACACTTGAAATATACATGCATGCGTTGACAATCAGGCCCTTTCAAACACATATGTCTATGGGTTATAAGTGTGCGCATTTTAGAATGACCTAAAACGTAGTAAGATTCTCGCCAAACGTAGTAACAATTAAGTTTTCTCGGCACCCAAATATAAAGTTATCGTGTACGGTATACAGAGGCAGCATTCCCTATGCATGTCAAACAAACAATTGAAGCCAATATGACCATGGGGGTATTGGAAATTTATGTACCTAAGCAGTAGTTATTACTACGCATTAACGGACACTGGTGGAATCTTATAGCGCAGATATACACTAAACTTAAGAGTGCACTAAGGGTATTGTCTAAGATTTTGAGTTCTTTCAGACAATACTTTTTAATCTGTGTACACTAGTAAATACCACTCGTGCGAGAGCTATAATCTCCGGAATCTTATCTTACGACCTTATGCTGTTTCTGTACGATAGATAACTATGCAGTTGTACTGTTTGTGTTTAGTCATTCCCATACACATTTGAGTACAACTGTATAGCTTTCTTTTTTTACGTGTTGGTTTCAAAGATGGCTTACATGCGCACCAACGTTTTAGGCGTGATCTGCTCCATCATTCTACCAATAACTATATTGAGATTGTATAATGTGCAATGTGCATGATTTGTTGAAACATTCTCTGTACAATGTTCATCGAATGTTTGGTGGCGTAAAGTGTGATTTCATCTTGTTCTAAAGCCAACCACACAGCATGTGTACGTATCTAATAACTAGATTGGGGCGAATACAGATATCCTTCATACAGATGTTTGATATTAGACGATCTGAAGGTAGCTATTTGCAGAAGGTTCTATGGATGGCGCGGTTAGGCCAGCTTCATTTCTAGACTTGAAAACTGCATCATGCAAAATGTAAAATACCTTAGTTCTGTATTTCCTCTAAATAAAATAAATGGCACTTCTATACTGTATATGTATACGTTGATAATAAAGTAATAAGGTTTGGCGAAAGTCTTAGTCCATTCTCATCATTCGAAAATGGTATCTACATATCTGTGTGTCACAAATAAAGCGAAATGCATTTGAATCTAGAAAAGATCAAGCAAATATTCACAAGATTTGTTGAAATTTTGTTGAAGTGTTAACATCTGTACTTATAAAATCCTTTATTTATTATTGTACCACTGCAATTTCTTCTAAAAAAAAAAAATAATAGGCACAGTATTTTTAATGAAAATTTAGATTTATTTGTTTAAACTAGGAGTTTTGTCGTATTTTGTGCAGTTAACGCTTACACCAATTGATTTTGCATTTTGCACAGAATTTAATGCTGTAACAAAAAATACCATGTTCCATTTATAGAAAAAAGTTATATTAATAAAGTTAAAAACCTGTGTTGAAGACGAAAAGTACAATAATTGAGAGTTTCTAATATTACATTACAATTACATTACTCTTGTTAATAGTTACTATGTTAAAAATGATAAGTACCTAGGTAGATATAAAAAAATAGCAAGTAATATATATTTCTATCGTTCCAGAAAATGGTGTCTAAACTTTAGTTCAGCTGCAATTTTATTCATGTAAAATAGGAAGAATAATTACAAGATCACAAGCGATCATTTACGTTTTATAACATTTAATTTATTTACTGAATTAATCCTTAGAATAAACATATAAAAAAGTTAGTACTTTAAACAATACAAAAGTAAGTCATGATATAGCATCTCATTTCTGCATACTGGACCATCATTGAATCGAACTATTATAATCAACCCCGAGATTATTCACTATAAATATATATATTAATATAGAAAACACGTAGCGTATATAGGTGAAACTTGCTTATGTAAGGAATTCCGTATTCATTATACTGTAAAAGTGAATTATTTATCACAGCAAGTAAGATGCGGTAGTGAATTATTAAAGCATTGGACTACCTTATATACACCGAGCTAAATAATGTATATATATATACGTCGAAGAAACTATGCTCTTAGTAAGTGTAGTTTCTAGTGCGAACATATAAAATTTAAAATTTTTATTTTTATTGTAAGGACAAGGCTTTTAGGATAATAGGTAATATGACGCAATATTTTCTCATGATCGTGTTTGGTTACAAAAATTATGTTTACCTACGTATAAATTTAGAAAAAAAAGCAATATACGAAAACTATTGCAATTTTAGAAGTAAAATTAAGGTTTTAACTGTTAGATACAAGAAAAATACTTTATGATAGGACGTGGATGTAGGTATATATAAGTATGCGACTTTTCATATTTAGCCACCTCAGTTTCTTGAACTTATGTATGATGAACGTGCTTCCCGATATTATGGGTTTTGCAGTTTCTGGTATGGACTGTTATCTGTTCTAATGTATGAATGATTTAGATTTGATAAAGATGCAATATGGAAAAACGAAAATGTACGCAGATATATTTTTTAATATATTTGTTTAGTCATAGTTCTTTTAGTAGTGCATTACTGATTATTCCAAAGTGGTTATTAGGGTTGATTTGTAGGCTAGGAAAAGAAGAAGAGAAGAAAGAGAAACATCTGTCAGATCTACGTGCCTTGGAAATCGCAGTTGCTTAAATATCAGAGGAGGGAAATTAATTTTACCAACATTCATAAGAGCGGTGCCGACACAGTATCTAGTCTAGTAAAAACGAATGTGTTGTGTTATCTAGTTTTAACTATCTCCGTTTACTAGATACATAGTCCTATGCAGGTTTTCTATTAAATCACTTCATCTTCTACGTAGAAATGATCCATACTAATTAATTTTTAATTTTCTTTCAAAATATCGGTGAATTTAAGGTATACAAATGTTATATAACATGTATTCTTTTCATTTTTAGCAATAAATAACCTCAATTAAATTAAAGCAAATCAATTTGAATAGCCCCAGAGTCACTTTGTTTTCCCTTATCAAATTATAAGCTATTAGCAAACGTACTAAATTTCCATCGAGAGATGATGCGGTGTTTAGATGAAATTCATATGACCTGCAATAGCAGATCTAATCTGCATATCACCTTTAACATCAGATGACATATAAATATACTTCATATCATCTGCATATTGATTATATTTGCAGGGATTACCTGCATAATGCATTTAACGACAAGTAAGGACTATGTATATTCTGCATATAGCCTTTCGTGAGAGGTCTACATTTAATTAACATATAAAGATGGTTTGCAGATCACTAACACCCGCATAAGCTCTCCATATAATCTTTATTGAAATAATCTGCATTATGTATTGTATAAATACACTTTACAGGCTTTTTACGCTAACCTCTTGCACATGGCCTGCGAAAGCTGGCATTTAATTTTTAGTTGTTTCTTACCTCAAAATATTGTGTACTATGACTAACATTCAAAGATATTGTACACAATACGGTGATGTATATTCTGTTGGCGGCGGTCAGTTGACCGACCGCATCATCACATAACTCTATTTTTAATTTATTTAGCAAATGTAGCATTAAAACTGACTGCTCTAGCTTATTAATTGAATTAACTAAGTAAATGATATAACAGGGTGGGCCAAATTCGATAAATATGGAGTCTTGCAATAGTGCCTCAAGTTTGCGCACAGTTCCGGTATGAATTAAGTTAGGAATTTCATTCATATGTCGATATACTGTATCTCAGAATATTTATTATATTTTAGTAATGGCAGACTTCCGGTTGTACCGGTAGTAGATAGCTTTGTTATTTTGTGTAAAATTTAATTTTCTCTGAATTTTATGCTGGTATCATTCTGTCTATCTCCAACGGTTTTGGAGTTATTTCCGATTCTACAGTTTTTCGCGATAGAAACGTATTGCGAAGAAACAAACGTGGCCATGGAAGAACAAGTATGTTGTTTGTTGATACATATTTTGACCAGGCGCTCGTGCTTACGTCAGTCGGAGGCTGTGACATTGATCGAACTTCTTCGTATAACTTCGTAACATATAAACATATAGAAACGTATTTGATGAGAGCATACGAAGAACTACGATCATTGTCATAGCCTCCGACTGACGTTAGCACGAGCCGTGCCTGATTTTGACATTGGGTTTTAGGTAGGTATTTAAGAAACTTGGTTCTGTTTCAATTTTTATTATTTGCTTTTTTATTGCTCAAAATTTCAGTAACTTAATTATTTTTCATATATTTTTTTTTTTAATAATCTTATTTCTTCTCAGTCAAACATTTTTGCATTTAACTTTATCCTACTATAGAACAATACAAGCTATAGTAGGAGTTGATTCAACTAAATCTCTCTAATGTTAAATAATATTGTTGTATCAGTTTGCTTGTTAGTGCAAAAGTAACAGTGAAGTTGCAAGTAAACTGATTTAGTGGGATTATAACTACTTAATTTTAAAAATAGAGCATACATTATATAATAATTTTGTGCACTATATTGTGTTAACAACCGATTTTAGGTTGACAACGACCAGTTATTTACTTTGTTTATTAGAAAATCTCACTGGAAATACTAGTTTTTGTGATTTTTTTTTTCTATTAAACTGAAATGCATATACAAATTCATTCCATCACCTCTATGTAAGCCAAAAAGCATGATTTCCAATAAGAAGCTATCATGTAGGAAGCTTCTAGGAATAGACAAAAAAAAAGAATATATGTTATTAATTTTGCACGTAGTGAGTTTCTTATGGTTTGGGCCCTTTTCCTACAATTTTTCTCCCGCCTTCTCATGTTCCTGATAATGTGTCATCGAGTCTTTAGACCCGCAATTTTTCATAAACTAAAATGACATTCATTCTCATATTGCACCACATTACGTATTACTTGGTCATCGAAGTTTAAATTTAGTGTAATTGAATTAGGTATATACTTACTAAGGAGTTAGTACTACGATTAGCTTACAATTAGCGTATACATTATTTATTCTATCAAGAGAAGATGTTAAGGCAAAGCCACCCGAATTAGCCAAACCAAAAGAAAAGAAACAAGGAACCACCCATATTTTTCCATTGCCAACTCCACATCTTACCCTATGTATATCTTTGTTCCTTTGATGTCTAGCTACTAATTCGTGTTCGGACAGGTAAGCTAAGCTTTCGGACTTAATTATGGCACCTTCTAGTTCGGGCCCTAATTTTGGCACGTTATTCTTCTTTCGCAGTAATGATTTAACGTTCCAGTGATTAGCTGAGTTTACTGAGGATCTTCTTTCTACCAGCTGGCCCGATTTCTTGTCATCAACCGAAGATATATTGTTAAAATCAAAGTTGTCGATCGAGCTATTTGTACAATTGTGACTGCTGAGGTTTTTGCGATCAATATTTACAACGCTGTTATTGTTATGGACGTAATGTTCGTTAAAGGAAGTAGAACTGTGGATAGGTATGGGTAGGCGCTCATTGTTACCTGTTATATTGACTAGCGTAACATTTTTGGCTTTCAGAGACTCACCCGCATACAAAGAAATGACAGCTGTGGATTTGGTGTTGTGTATGGTATAGGACATGGGTTTGTTGTTGGTGGCACCCCTTATATCGTGGTTGCTACTGCTCACAGAAGAAGTCGTCGACCAACTGGGCGTCTTGCGGGTGGGTGAACTATACCCGGACGTGCTTTGCGACTCGGGATTTTGGATGATTACTCGCGTACCCTTACCGTTTATAGTTGGCTTAAAAGTAGTCATCTCCGGTTGGCACTCATTCAGCGGGGAAGTTATTTCCGCAAGGGAACCCACGGCGCTCAGGGTTTTCTCGCTTTCGCTGGCATCGCTGTTCCTCCACACAGTCAACGATTTATCTTCTTTGTCCCCAAACACTTTCGGTTCAGAAGGTGTTTCGATCGTATTTGGACTTTCTAAATCTTGAATAAGCTGGAGAGCCGCTTCCAGCTCTTTTGAAAATTCCGCGTCGCTATTCTTAGAAAGAGTCTTTTCAGAACTAGTGACACTTTCGCTATTACTTGACGGTGAAATTTGATTTGGAGGTTCCTTTTTGCTGACGATCGCTTTCTGAAGTTCCTTCATTAGAGAAGCGTATTGTACTTTCTCGCTCGGACTAATAGGGTCTCTTCTAGTTGCGATAGGTTGTGGAGCTTGATATTGGGAGCCCTCTTCTGACTTGTTGCTTAGGGCACTATTCAACCTGGAGCGATATATTTCTGGCTCCGTTAACTTCTGCAGGTACTCGTAAATGGGTGGGTTATTTAAACTGACTTGGGAGGAACTAGCGGAAAGAGCCACAGGCGAAGTGGATCTAGAGAAACTCTTCATATAACAGAGTTTTCTATCGTTATTGCTGTTACTATCGTCAGAAGCCTCTTCGATATGCACTACAGGTTTGTCGATAAGGTGAGTCGTGTCGCTCATCAGTCCGTTCTCTAAATCGGTTCTCCGATTCGTGTTGGTAACTGGTGGTTTTGGTGTACCTTCCCGTGGAATTTCCAAATATGGAGACGATTCTACGTGATGATTAGATGTCGCTGCTGCTTGGAACGCGCCCGTATCCGCGTCGTACACCCAGCTCTGCGGGTACGCGTTGTATACTGCGTGAGGTTTCGACGATTTGCGCTAAAATATTGAAAGAAGTTCGTGAGAATTTGTATTTTTCCCCTATATGCTTAATTGTAGTTGATGGCGTTGGCGTAACAAAAGAAATCTCTTACATAACCTTTACTTACCCTGGGAATGATGTACTCAATGTCTGATACTTGTTCATGTGAACCGCGAATTTTCTTTTTCTCTCGTTTCGGAATCGTCTGCAGTGAGCAAAACGTGAGCTGACTATCCAGAAACGAAACGATGATCACTAAAGCCGAGGACGCTCTGGTTGCTATACTTGCTGTAAAAAAAATCGAAATATGGGATTATTCGTGGTAGAAATTTTTAAAGAATCAATACTTTATTTAATATAAAAATGGAATAAGGATGGGCAACTGAAGAAGTTATATTTTCATCATTACTATAATTTATGATAATGACAGTGCTTGGTGAAATCGGGTCTAGTTAAAATGAATGATTTTTTTTTTCAAAAATAATTTAGAATGCGAACTTCGTTAAGTTATCATATTTAATGCAATGAGTATTATAAATGTAAATAGGTGTACTTTGCGCCCGATTGGGAAAGTTGAGTAAACATGTAAAACTACTATTAGTGAAGTTTTACACAGGTGTTTTTCCAAATCGCCTCATTAGAATTTTTCGAACTTCGGATAGGAATTGAATCTTTGAAACTTGGAAAGTTGTAATGATGTGCTGTGATCTATTTAAGGAAAATATTTTTAATTTCATAGCGCTCCCTGTATGCTGGCTTAAAATATTAGCACTTTTTGCAGAAAATTCCTTATAATACGTCAAATATTTTAGTTTTAAACAAGTAAAACTACTTTTCCAATAAAACAATCAATATATTATTTTTACAATGACGCAGTATCTATTTTTGTGTTTCTTGATTATATATTTAAGGTGTTTATCCTTACATGTTTCTCAATTATTACTAAAATTCAAAATTCATGTAAATTATTACATATTCAAAAAAAAGATTCTTTAGAACAAAGAAATATTTCTTTGCCGCTCTTATACTAAAAATAATATTATTTCAATGAAAGAAATATATTTTAACTGACTTTTAAATAGTGGCGAGGAAATATTTCTTTGTTTTAAAGAATCTTTTTCTGACAAGGGGAGATCGCCAGATGTTAAGCTCAGTTTTGGACCCGACCTTGTCAGTTGGTAGTAGAGACCTATTGGAGTACTTTTGTAAAATATTAGCCATAGATGGCCAGGCGTTTATTTTTTTACGATTCTTTAAAGTTTGCAGTGGTTGATAGTCTCGCTTAAGTACACTCGAATACGACATAGATTTGCAAGCTACTGGTGGCGTCATGGTGAAGTGCAAGGATAGCATGCGGTAGGGCGAAGGTTCGAATCGAACCGGAGGCGATGCTTTTTTTTATTTTTTCATTTATTTTTTGTTTTAATTGTTGATTTTACAATGATAATGAAGCTGTGAAAGTACGTTCCAATTACACAGACTATCTGTAATATCAGTATGTAATGTAATAGGTGTGTTAGAAAATAAATATCCGTAATTATTTATAATTATATAAATGTATTTGGGTTAATTGTATTGGATAATAATGAGATTACGATTAATTTAATATCCTTAAAACTAACAATAACAGATTATACAAATCTATGGTTTAAAATAAAAATATTTTATTAATTGTGTATGTTAATAATCGGATTATGTTGTCTTCAAGAGTAGAGAGCAATCATTGGGTCATTTTACAGATAAATCTTTAATAGATAGCATATTTTTTGAAAATCATTTTGCTAATAATCATCCTACTAATACAACTAACAGAAAATAGTTAAATGTTTCGAATTAATATTTACTTTGGATCAGATATTTGTATAATGTGTTATTATTAATTTCAGCGAAATAAATTAATCGTTATCTTAAAACTATCCAATGTAATTGACGGAAATGCATTTATCTGTGATTAAATTATTTTCTAACACTCTGTACAACTAACAAATTAAACGTACTGTTACACGTTCATTATCATTGCAAAATCTAATAAGAAAAAAAGAAAAACAAAAATAAATGAAAAAATAAAAAAGGATCAGCTCCATTCAGATTCGAACCAGCACACTAGCCTTGTGCCTTACCGCTACGCCGCGCCACTAGTAGCTTGCAAACCTATGTCGTATTGGAATGTATTTAAGCGAGATCGCAAACCACTGCAAACTTTAAAAAATCGTAAAAAACAAACGCCTAGCCATCTGTGGCTAACATTATAAAGTACTCCAAAAAGTCCCTACTACCCACTGACAAAGCCGGGATCAAACAACATCTGACGATATACTCCTATCAGTGTTGGCCATAATTATATGATAAAAGGTTTATCTGCCAATATTTTCAACTCTTTTATAAACTCCTCGGAGAAGAAACAAATCAACTGTGTCCTGAGCAAAATTGTAGCCATATTGGACATTTTTGAGCAGTTTAAAGAATTTGTTTCTGATTTATGTGTTGCCTTTTTATGTCGCTTATTCACTAATTTACTGATTGTAAGTGGCCAGTGTTTGAAATATTACACTTAATTATATTTAAAATATTTCCTTTAATTTATTGTATTTTTTAGGGGTTTGTGTTCATTGTAAGTAAGTGCCGGCGTCTATAATTAAATAACCAATCTTTTCAACTATTATCGTTGTTACACGTTTCATGAATGTCGCCCAAATATAAAATATTACTTTAAATATCTAGTTTTTAATATGTTTCTTATTTCGTTTGATTTATAATGCTTTACTTAGGCAGAATTTGGAAAGTCGTTAATACTAAAACTAAGCAACAATACTTAATATAAAAGAATTACTTCTTTAGCATCCTACACGCTTAGCACTGCGCAGTTTGGTGGTTGCCAGTAATAAATCACCGATGCACGTAAAAGGGGACAAGTCACTTTTCGAACAGTGTTGGTTTGAATCCTCATCAAAGCATCACGAGCACCAGCGAAATATCATTTGTTTCTTGTCGTATATCATGGCTTGCTAATAATTAATATATAATCTAATAAACCGAAAACTACCAACAAAGTATAAAGAAATGCTAACGGAAAATTCACCATAAGATACAGATACATAAATATTTTGATTTAAATACTCATCAATAAAATATGAGCTAACACAATTTGATCATAAAAGCTGCGAATAAGCTGTAGTCTGTCATACAAAATTTGAGTTTTTCTTTTGATTTTTTGTAAATGGATAAAATAAAAGCAGTGAACATTTTGTACATTTCATTACATTCTTTCCAGAAAAAATAACTTTTCGTCTTAATCTGATCAACTCCATCTGGATATACGCTGTTATCATTTTCCCCATCCAAGTTTGACTTTTAAATGGTTCTTAAGTAATTACACAGAATAGTTTGCGATAAAGATAAATGTTATCATATGTATTATTTTTAATCATGAGTATCACCCATAAAGTCAATTTTACTTTTAAAATAATAAGTTTGCCCAAAGAAGTGTCTAACTATCAGAGGTACGCGCGCTAAACCTACTGAAACTTGCCCTTCAAAAAGAGAAATTGCCGCCCAGACAGCAGAATTGCATATGCAATAAATATCTACATGAGCATTTAAATATGCATAGAAAATTCATACAGCAGTCGGATATTTTCTATGAACGTTGGCTGAATGTCACAATTAGACTGTTTCAGATATTCTATAAATATACTAAATATAGCATTCTCAGCACTTTTACTAGAATATTCTCAGCACATTCATACTAAAAGTTCATTGATACACATACATATAAGTATATATAATCACTGTAAAAGGTGTATGTATTAGTTTTGGACACGGGCAGGGGAAATAACAAGTGTCCAAAAAGAGCTAGGCATTTTCGTTTCTTATTTTTTTACTTGCTTCATTTACTCATTTATTTAGTTATCACATCTTCTTTACATTTTATTAATCCAATCTTCTTAACATTTTAGGTTTCGATTTTTTTTATTGAATCGATTTTCATAAGCATTGAAGAAGATTGTATTAATAAAGTGTAAAGAAGATTGCAGTTAAATAAATAAACAATACAAAGTCAAATTTCAATCTGCATTTTACAATATTTTTTTTTCACATGCTTCGACTTTTAATAATCATCTTCAGGTAAACTACAAATTTAAGAAATACATGTAAATTACTATGAGATTAATTCTAAGAACATAGATAAAAATTTTTAATTACAAATGTCAAAAGGAATTATCAAAAGTAAGATGAAGAGTCAAATTTTTGATGTAACATACATAAAAAAATTAAGAGTAACTGTGTACATTTTTTGAGAAAACAAGAGAAAATTATGAATGGCGAGTATGTTTTTACCAATTTTAAATATAAATTTAACCCAAATATAGACATTAGAAACTTACAACATATTAAAAATAAAATCAAACATAATAATTCAATAATAGCTAATGCAGATAAACATGCATATAGTTATAACGAATAAACAAACATATACGCATGTACTTGTGATGAAACGTTAGAATATATTCATAATAATAATTTCAAAAAATTAAGTAAGAACCCCCTTAATTCGTTAAAAAACAAAAAACTCTATAAAGGTATCAAAACATACATTAAAACTAATAACCCCACCAAATACATTTAATTACATACATATGAATCCTAAACTCTCATATTTAACAGCACTACCAAAACTACAGAAAGACAACATCCCTATTAAGTAAACTTATAGATTCATAAAATTATAAATCAAAATACAGAATAAATAACACTACACAATTAATAAATGAATTAAAAAATCATAGCACTAATACCATGATTTCATTTGACATAAAAAATTATATAGTAACGCACACTTCAAAACCATGAAACAAATTATAACTACCACAAATTTAAATAATAGTGATTTCCATATCATTTCACACTTAGAAAATTTAACTTTAAATAAAACGTTTTGTGAATTTAATAATCATTATCAAACAACAGCAGACGAATTACCTATGGCCAATCCTATTTCTGGATTAATATCTGATATACAGGGTATACCACGGAACCCGTTCATTAGAAGTTTCCAGCGTTCCCTACTATTTATTAATTTGAAACTTTCAGGTTAAGAATAACCCATAGCGTTCTTTTGTTCTAAAATATTTTCGATGTTGTACAACTTCCGGAAGTACCGGAAATTGCCATCAACTTTCTTAATTTAAATGGAACACCCTGTATGTTGTTGCATTTTTGGATTCTACGATCGATTCTACGATACACTGTATTAGGTTAGCCTATACCTATCTTTAACGGTTTTTGAGTTATTGTGATTTTTAAGAAAAAATAGTGTTTTGTTGGGGGATTTTTAATAGCCATTTTTTTGTTCTTCTTTAAACGCAAAACCTTCATATTTTACAAACAGCTAGTAAAACCATAAGGGTCTACGAAATACATTTCCAAACTTATCGCAGGTTATACAGAGTGTTCAAAATTTAGTGGCAAAGCCGAAAAACTTCAAATACTAAAAAGTAACATTTTTATCCCTATACCTATCTTTAGCGGTTTTGACATTATTAGCGCTTTTTATAAAATATTAATTAAAACTGTACTTAAAATGACCATTTGAAAGTAGACTGTGAGTATGACAACAGGAAAAACAGTTACGTTTACAAAATAAATTTAATAAATAAATACAAAATAATATTAACACAATAAACAAATAAAGATAATTTTACCGACAAAGAAAACTAGAAAACCAAAAATAAAATAATATAAACTAATTGAGGAATACTATAAATGTTCAATATGATCCCCATTCTGTTCAAGACACTTTATAATTCTTAATTTAGTTTCCCTTGTTGTTGCTCTGCCTATTTCGTTTCGATCTAGTAGCTGAAAGGCTATTCTCACACGATTTAATAGGTCTTGCTTATTAAGACTAGGTGTACTATAAACTTCACATTTTATACGCCCCCAAAGATAAAAATCAAGTGGCGTCAATTCTGGTGATCGAGGAGGCCAACTCCAAGGTCCATTGGAACCAAACCACCGGTCTTCAAACATTTCGGTCAATTGCTGATAAACCTCTCTGGTGTTGTGGGCAGGTGCACCATCCATCTGATACCAACATTCTTGCCTTATGTTTGGAGGTAAAGTGTGAAGAAAATTTGTAACTGGTCCCCTCAAAAGCTCTAAGTATTTATGTTCATTTAAATTATCATCATAAATTTCGTGGATTACAGAATCATTTAAAAGACAACAAAACACATTAAAACTGTAACGTATAGTTAAACAACATAGAACAACAGCACAAATAGAAAAGACAATCCATTTTCGCGACACATAAAATTATAGTACATAGATACGTAGATGACATATTTTACTGATGGATATACAAATGCGATTCATGAATTTTTATTATACTTAAATAATACTCACAATAAATTAAAATTTACATTAGAAATTGAAAATAAAACATTACATTTTTTAGACATATAAATTCACAGAAATGATACATTTAAATAGAGCAGTTATGGAAAACCCAATACAACAAACAATATCATACCCTCTAATTCTTACAATCCAATACTACAAGTTTTTCATTATTATTTATTATATAAATTTTATGACATACTTTTCTATACTTCTATATTTCATTCTCTCTTCTGTATATAATGCATTTTAATTGTGTTTTGCTCTACTGTGTTTTTTATGTGTTACATCAAGAATTTGATTCTTCATCTTACTTTTGATAATTCCTTTCGACATTTGCAATTAAAAGTGTTTATCCATATTCTTAAAATTAATCTCATAGTAATTTGCATTTATTTCTTAAATTCGTAGTTCACCTGAAGATGATTATTAAAAATTGAAACATATTGTGAGATAAAAAAATGTTGAAAAGATTGGATTTTGAAGTTAGTTTATATTTATTAACCAATCTTAACACTTTGTACATTAATATTGTATGTATTCAATATAAAAAAAAAATCTAGTTATTATTTATTATTCATAAAATGCTATTTATAATACAAACGATTTAATTATTATAAGCTGAATCTTGCATTTTTATGTAGCCGAATCGTGAGGCTCTTCTACTTTAGTGTTGCAAAAAAGTGCAAATTGATTTACTTTTAATTTTCCATGTGAGGTTGATAATTTTTTCTTCTTAACTAAATTTTCTTTTAAATACATATATGTACATATATACCTGCCATTGAGGAGAACGGCAGTTAGTGAATATTGTTCTATAAATAAGGCTTTAATATAAAACCTTTATACCCTTAAAGAAAATAAGAAACAGTTTAGTTTTTATTCCAACGCAGTGCGTGCTTAAAATATTTGTTCACATTTTTTCCTGAAGTAATTACGCACCTTTCAATCTGTAAACAGCAACCTGTCAGTCATTCAATTATTAAGGTTGTTATTATTTGAAAAGGAAACTGTTAACCGTTTAAAAATTTACCCATGTTATTTCCGATTCTCATAAAGAAACTCAGAACGTAAATACGTAAAAAGTGAAAAAAAAAGTTGCGAAATGGGCAAAATATTAATTGCGGTATAGTTTGGTCTGAGCTGTAATTATAGTATCGTTACCATAGTTGATGAGCACTTGATACTGATGGGCAGATAGCAATTTCTCCATGTCTGCTATGTAGTAACCCCATTCACTGAGAACTGTGTTGACGGAGTTCACAATCAAAATTGAAATGGTCATATAGAGTAGTATTTCCTGACGACCAGCAGATAATTGACCGAAACATGCTACCATGCCACCTCCGATACCCACGAATATATTCTGAAAATGATTAAAATCCAAATTAACAATAACGAATCATCAATTTTACTATTGAAAATATAAAACTGTTTATGGAGTTTTGATAGTTGCCTAACTGTAATAACTTAAAATTCTTTGTTGTCATTAAGCTAGATCTATTATTTTTTGAGACAGAGCCAAACTGTGAAGGTAACTTCCCTTATTTTTTGACGTATGTTCTAAAGACAGTTTGCAAATAGTGCTACTAATAATTTAGAAATGGTAATAATCAATTTTATGCATTTTGTGCTATAAAATTTAATTAAACATTAAATAAACCAGGATAAATTTACACTTACTGAACGAAACAAACTAACTTTATGTTTGAATGTCGCCTTGTTCCGTTTTAATTATTATCCAATCTTGATTATACTTTTAGTAAGTATGATGAACATAAAATCAAAAAAAAAAACAATGAAAATAACAAATTAATTTTATAAAAAACTTTACAATGAGATTAATCAAACTGAAGGCGTTGACAAAAGTCAATGAAGTACATTTAAAAAATTGGATTTTATTTATTTAAATGACCTAATTTTCAAAAATATTAACGTTACACATAAAGCAAATTAACTTTTCATTGATTCTGTATTAATATGTTATTGGAGATTGTCAATGTGTAGATCCATGTATAAGGTTGTATTTTGCAGAGCATAGTACGCAGTGATAGCTACGTTTTGGTCCAATTGATGTGATTCGAGCTCGTAGATAGAGCGGATGCTTTGATGGAAGAAACTCTAAATTGTACGGTTAGATTAGATTAGGATTGGGATGGCTTTCTGATCTATTTCACCGCGACATTTTAAGACCCTTTCTGATCCTCTCCCTTCTTATCTGCTATTATAACCTGAGACTTCCTATTCATGTTAGATTTCTGAACCACGGCGTTACTTGGCATCCCCATAAAAGGTGTCTCCTTATGTTCATCTAGTTTTAGTTTTTTATGGTCAGTACCGTGCGATTTACTTATCGGTGCCTGACTGTGCGTAAGTATGTATACTGCAGACCTAGCACGCCTTCCTTGTGTATAAATATGTAGTGGTAGCAGGTTTAGAATTACTTTTATTGCGGCGGTAGGGTCCGATCTCATCACGCCCGTGGCCCAGAGACAAGCCAGTCTTTGTATTTCAATTAGCGTTTTGGCCGCTCCCGCTTGCTTCACCTTTGACCACTAGGCTACTCCTCCGTATGCTATCATGGATTTAATTACCCTTGTGTATAACCACAGAGTCATAAGACCCTAATTTCTTCCATAAAATATCGAAAAATAGGAAAATTAATACACGTAGTTTCATTTAAAAATCGAAAATCCAGTCATTTCCGGTCAAACCGGAAGTGAATGAATTGAATTTATGTCCTATACTTAACCCCAAAATTTCGTTAATCTATCAAATACTATAAAAGCTTAGGGGCGAACCACCTTCCAGAAACACCCGGTATATAAATTCAGATAAGTGGGGAATTCGGCATAATAATTATTTAAAAAGTAAGGTCACTACATATTAACAAGAATAAGTAACTATGTTAATTTGGTTAGTTTTACGATTTGTATTATAATGATTGTATTATTATTATTATGCAATATAGGATATAGGACTAAAATAATTAAAGAAAAACAATATTGAATAAAAATTACAATAACTATTATTTCAATAATTTATGCACTTCCACCAATAATTACGCCGTAATTTTATGTTTAATCTTTTTTCTTTTATGTAACTCAAATTCCTTTTATTTATCTCATTATCTTGAAAAAAATATTTAAAAATGCCAAATCTATAAAAAGTTACAGTTTTTAGAACTCGTAACAAATATTAAGGAATGAATTTTCACTTTTCGGAATTGTTCTAACAACTTTTCGAAAATAACATGTCAATAATGGTTTCCTAATTCACATTTTGGTGTCACGTCCTTAGTTAAATTGTTGCGCAACACCAAAAGCTTTCCGATTGGAGTTATTATTATCCGACAGCCATATTAGTTAAACAAAGAGTAACATTAGAAAGAAAGATATTATATTTTTGCTTGTTGGAGTTAAAAATTTCTAACTACATGTGGTGTAGTTAGAAACATTTCCGAAATATGTAAAATATTTCTTTTTAATGCCATTTTGACAATTTTTTAGTGATAGTTTAACTGTTTTTAGAAAAGGTACAAGTCCATTTAATTAACTTCGTAATTTTTTTATGTGGATATGTCCGATACTTGTACTGGAAGTTTGATCATTTAACTCCGGGAGATTCTTAATATAATCAAAAGGTAAAAATTATATCAAATATTTTTTTGTATCTGGAATAGTAACAGAAATAAGTAGTGTTTAAAAATAAATAAAAACAGTGTACACATAAGCTTTTTTTTCCAAAACAATATCTATCGTAAAAGATACAATAAGTACCTAAATATGAAATAAACATGTTCTTTTTATTACATGCGAACATATTTAAGCAGGTGCTTTAATTGTGGAAATTTAACTATCACCACCATTTAGAAACTTTAGTGTGAAATTCAATCTTATTACCATAGTAGGCGTCGCATTCCAGCAGTTACTGCACCAACTTAAACACAGAGTAATTAAAGTATGATATTGCCGTGACAGTGATTACTATATTGTCATAAATTTCCAACCTACATTAGAGCTTATCACTTTAATTCAACTAGTTCTGCACGTAATTTAGTATCGTGGTGTTGTGCTACACGTGCTATTATTGTTCATACGATACTAGGTTACAGTAAATTATTTCACGTGCTTGCATACACCTAGCGTTCCTGTTAGCTTGAGGCACTCCCAGGCGCGCCCCCAGGTGGCGGATAGGGGAGGGCCACGATTCATGTACTCATAACATGAGTGGTGGCCTGGTCGAGTATAAGATCTTGTGTGGACTATGACCCAGTAACTTGGAGAGGACACATGTAAACCTGAGCGACTAATAATCGTAATATGGGGAAGATTGAAAGCCGACCCGCGGACCACCTCACCCTGCCCGAGCTGTAGTGTCGTGGCGAGGGCCTGCACAGGGTTCAACGATGCCGGTTGCAGCTCCCCTGAATACCAGGGGACTCAACTGATAAACCACGCCCTCTCTAGTTGAGGGGTCGGGGGGGTCTTTGCTTAACCGCACGGACCGAGAGGAGACAACCTCATCAAATAACCTAAATCCTAAGGCGGCGGACTAGGCCGATGGGATGCGTGGCTGGATAGAAGACCAGTCTCTACTAGTCCAACCTTGGGGCACCGGGCGCACCCCATTGTACCTAGCCTTACCCCTGCACGCGGGGCTCTGTGGGGGTGGACCTCTATTTCCCTAGCTTCTCGTGGGATCAACTATGGAGAACGAATTTAAAAAAACACCAAAGCGGGAAAACACCGCTGATAAACAAAAAATGGAGCAGCCTTCAACTTCCAATGTGAGACTACCTCACAAGGAAGGAACAAAGGCAAAGTATCAAAAGAAGCCAGCCCCTCTGCCTGAACTAGGACAACCTGGAGGCAGAGACGATCCACTGAGACGTGGCCTCAGTGGAGCAGGGTGTAAATGGTATCTGCGCTACCTCCGTCAAGGGCTTGCACCAGAGGAAGCGAGAAAGAAAGCCGAAGGGCATAAGGGTCAGGGTGAGCAACGAACCTCACCTGCGATGCTGAAGCGGAAGAGGAAGGAGACTACTCCAACCCAAAAACCGCCCAAGAAAAAGAGGGAAGAAGTAGGGAAGATCACCACTTCTAGCTCCACAGGAGGCAGCTATGCAATGGCTGTCAAGAAGGAGAGAGTTGCCATCCTGCCAAAAGCGTTCCCTGAGACTACCCTCAGTGCGGACGAACAAACGGCAGTTGAAGAGGCAATTGTGGAGGAGATGTTTGCTGGATGGGAGCATAAGATCCAATTCGCAGGCATCCACTTTAGGCCGGGGCTAATCCTGGTTGAATGTGAATCACCACATTCGGCAGAGTGGCTTCGCCTAAAAGTGCCAAACTTAAAGCACTGGAAGGGAGTACAGCTCACGACGTGCAAGGGAGACGACATCCCATCTTTGCACACCGCAACCCTGTTCCTCCCTAGAAGTCAGGGACAAACCTCTGAGAAGCTTCTAGGACTCATAGAAGCACAGAACGATGAGCTAAGGACTAACCTATGGAACGTCCTTAGCCTGAAAGATGAAGGTAAGGGCCAGCTCTTGAGGGTGGGAATTGACCAAATTTCCTACCAGACCATCAAGAGCAAAGGGTACACCATCCACTATAGGTTTGGGAAAATACCCGTTCATGGGCTCAGGAAGCAGCAGGAGGAGCAAAAGGGAGAACCCATCCCTAGCACTTCCAAGGAGGAAAAACCAGAAAGTGATGTGGAGAGCACTGGCAGTCTCCACATTTCAGACCTATATCGCGGAGAATCTGCATCCGATACGATGGAGGTCGAGGAGCTAGACGAGAACACAGAAGGGGACAAAACCCTTACGGACGCAGAAGAAGGGGACAAGACCCTTACCGGTAAGGACGACACCCTTACCGATAACTAGGGAGCAGCGAGATGGCGGGCATCAATATCGCCCAAGTGAACGTCCACCACGCCAAGGGAGCATCTGCTGTAATCTCCAGGACGTTCACAAAACAACATCTTAGTATGGCGTTAATCCAAGAACCCTGGATATTCAGGAACCAGGTAAGAGGACTTGCTTGCAAAGGCAGTAAAGTAATCTATGATAGTAATAGTAGTATACCTAGAGCATGTATTCTAGTTAGAGACAATATTGACTATGTTTGTTCTCCAGAATTCGTGACGAGAGACCTTGCCTCAATTCGAGCATACCTCGAATTTAGGGGGAAGCGTCAGGAAATCGTAATAGCTTCTTGCTACTTCGATGGAGATGGGCTTGTACCACCTCCCGAATTGCAGAGGCTTGTAGAACTCTGCCGGAAGAAGAGGACGCCACTACTCATAGGATGCGACGCCAACGCACACAACACTGTTTGGGGAAGCAAGGACACCAATCAGAGAGGTGAGAAACTGTTAGAATTTATTATTAGTAACGATCTTCTCGTACACAATGTAGGGAATACCCCCACTTTTGTAACGAGGGTAAGGGAGGAAGTGTTAGACATCACATTAAGTACATTGAACCTGAAAGATATGTTAAAAGACTGGAAGGTATCAAGCGAACCCTCTCTCTCTGACCACAGGATAATTCTGTTCAGACTAGAGGCGGATACTTCGGAGCGACCGCTCAGGAGGAATCCCAGGAAAACAGATTGGGACAAGTATAATACCAACCTAAGTAGCAACCTATCGCGGATCGAAACCAGAAGGGCCAGACACCATCTGGACTTGGAGAATGATCTCAAAGAAGTGAATAAGGCAATACTGGATGCATACGAATCAAGTTGTCCTATTCAACAGAACAAACGCTGTAGGGACGCGCCTTGGTGGAATTGTCATCTGTCAATGTTGAGATCCGATACACGGAGGCTCTTTAATAGGGCCAAGTGCACCGGAGATTGGCAGAGTTACGCCGAGAAGCTTACCTCCTACAATAAAGCCATTAGGAAAGCAAAACGTGATAGTTTCAGGAAGTTTTGTGAGGATATCGACGCAACACCTGCTGCCGCAAGACTACACAAGGTATTGGCAAAGGGCAGGGTCGATACAGGAGTGGCACTAAGGAAAGCGGATGGAAGCTTTACTGACAGTGAGGAAGAAAGAGCTCTTCTCCTTCTAGAAACTCACTTTCCTGAAGGAAAAACAGTCACCTCGGAAAACCTACACGAGGAGCACAGAAGACCAACCAAGGAAGCTACAATAATGGCCAAGCACATATGTAGTAGCGAACGGCTGAAATGGGCCATAAACACCTTTCAGCCCTTCAAGACACCAGGAGTAGATGGGATATTTCCAGCGCTACTTCAGAAAGGGCAGGACGTAATCCTACCACACGTAATTCGGATTAGCCGGAATAGCCTAGAAATGGGATACATACCAGAAGTCTGGAGAAGGGCCAAAGTCACTTTTATACCAAAAGTAGGGAAGAAGGATACTACACATCCGAAATCTCAAAGACCTATCAGCCTAACATCATTTGTTTTGAAAACAGTGGAAAAGGCGGTAGATAATTACATCAGGACAGATATCCTGGAGCAGGTGCCTTTGCACCCCTGTCAGCACGCCTATCAAATGGGCAAATCCACTGAGACCGCATTAGTGGAGCTGACAGATCAAATCCAGGATGCACTGATGAATAAAGAAACTGTAGTGTGCGCCTTTCTAGATATAGAGGGCGCTTTTGACAATACTCCGCACGAGGCCGTCAAGAAAGCATTAATTGAAAGAGGAGTAGACGGCGCGACGTCTAGATGGCTGTCGCAGCTGCTTTCTACTAGATCAGTGGAAATGGAGGTGGGAAGCAAAACCATCTCGATCAGCACGACCAGAGGATGTCCACAAGGGGGAGTTACTTCCCCACTCATGTGGAGCTTGACAGTAGATGAACTTCTATGGAGGCTGACTAATCTAGGCATACCATGTCAAGGGTATGCTGATGATATAGTCATATTTGCAAGAGGAAAGTTTGAGAATATCCTCTGCGACATAGTTCAAAGAGGAGTCAATACTACGAAAAGGTGGTGCCAATCAGTGGGACTTAACATCAACGCCACTAAGACTACCTTAATAGCATTCACAAGGAAAAGAGAACCCAGCCTCAAGACCATAAATATAGATGGGCAAGACATAGACTGGAAGAAGGAGGTGAAATATCTAGGACTCATCCTGGATAATAAGCTTCTGTGGAACAAGCATGAGCTTGAAGTAACTAACAAGGCAAAGAAGGCTCTAATGGTCTGTAGAAACTTTGCAGGAAACAACTGGGGTTGCAACCCAAAAATACTGCTCTGGATGTACACAGCAATCGTGAGACCAATGATCACTTATGGGGCAGTGGCTTGGAGCAAGAGAACTAATCTGGCCATTGCGAGAGCTAATCTCTCTAAAGTGCAAAGATTAGCATGTGTATGCATAACTGGTGCAATGAGAACCTGCCCAACAGCAGCTATTGAAGTGGTACTAAATCTCACTCCTCTTCACATTTTTGTGGAGAGCATAGCTAAAAGGACCACACGTAGGATGATCAGGGAAGGAACGGCTAGGCATAGGCCTCAGCCTCTTACAGGTGACCAAATCTGGGACATGCCCCGAGATGACATGCCAAGGAAGTTCAACTTTGTGAAAGTTTTTACCACGAAGCTTAGCACTAAGAGTGAATGGGATAGAGATACCATTTCGAAACTCAATAGAAACGCCATTAAATGGTATACAGATGGCTCCAAAACGGCAGAGGGAACTGGAATAGGGATATATGGGCCTAGAACCAAATATTTCGAAAGCTTGGGGATGTACCCAAGTATCTTCCAGGCGGAAATACACGCCATTGAAAGATGTGTCCAGGTCAACATTGACAGAAGCTATGAAAAGCAGGAGATTATCATAATATCTGATAGTCAAGCAGCCATTAGGGCGCTGAGGTCAAACATAATCAGCTCCAAAATGGTTTGGGAGTGTCTACAAAAACTAAACGAGCTAGGCAAAAAGAACAAGGTAACCCTTTTGTGGGTTCCGGGACACACGGGAGTGGAAGGAAACGAAATAACAGATAATCTCGCTAAGAGAGGGGCTAGAACACCTTTTGTAGGGCCAGAACCTTTTTGTGGGATAAGTAGCAGCATAACACTGGAGAAACTGAAAGATGAAGTAGAGCAGAGAAAATCCAAATACTGGGAGAATCTCCAGGGAATGAGGCAAGCTAAAACTCTTCTGGGTACCTATAACCAGAAGAGATCTGCAGAATGCATCAACCTGAGTAAAAATAATATTCGGATATTGACAGGGATCCTTACAGGCCATTGTAAACTGAACGGACATCTAAGCAGGCTTGGAATAGCGAAGGAAGCCGAATGTAGATTTTGTGGGGAACAGGACGAAACGTCCATTCATCTACTCACAAACTGTGTTGCACTGTGCAACTCAAGGGCGCTGCACCTGGGAGCATGTGAAATCGAAGAGGGAGAGTTACCTAATCTGGGGCCTTCGGACATTCTGCACTTCTTAAAAGGAATCAGACTGGACGGCCAGCTGTAAATACAGCGAGAAGAGGGGACACAATAGATCTTTTAGGTCGCAGTGTACTATCACCCTAATCACACATACATACATACACCTAGCGTTCCACGAATAAACGTGTAATAGTTATGGAGATGCAGTTTACCGGTTCTTTTTCTTAATGATAACATGTAGAAATATTGCCCCTTTTGGTAATGTAAGTTAATTTAGATTGCGTTTTATGTTGGTGTCACTTAATTTATTTAATACACGAGGACGAGTTCGAATTTAAAGGAAATATGTGGGGAGTTATCATGGCAAGAAGAAGTTATTAGATATCAGTCTCAGTTTTGATTCCGGCTTTGTTAGCAAATTGTAATTATTTATTTATATTAGCTACTTTGGTTTTTATAAAATTGACAATTTCCTATGCTACAAGAGCAGTGTTGGGAATCATTTTGAGAAAATCAGTTATGAATAACGTGCCTGTTCTTGTTTCATGTAAATTTTATCTTATTACAAAAATATTATATATACCACATATTATATTAGTAGCAGAGTTAAGAAAAAAGTCGGTCATGTTGTTTATGTATGCCGAAAATATAAACAGCAAATCAATGTACGGGCGTAGCAGAAAGTGCTCCAACATTGGAACAATTGTCCTGGTATGGTACATGCGAAAAAGTGCATTTCGTTTAATCATGTCAGAACCCAGGAACTACTACAATTTGACCGTAAAAACGTCAAAGTAATAGCTTCTGTCCTTACAGGTCACTGCAAACTCAGAAATCACCTACACAGAATCGGACTCTAAAGAGACTAAATGCCGGCTGTGTTTGGAGGATGACGAGACAGTTGAGCCACTGCCCCGCCACAACGAGAATCAGGTATGACATCTTTGAGAAGGTTGACCTTTCCTTAGAAGACCTGAAACGACCTCATTCAAAAATATTTTGAGCTACCTTAAGGGCCTGAACTTGATGGATGAACTTTAAAGATAACATCCGCTCTACAATAGCGTCAATCGACCCATGCGGATGCTATCTTTCCTCAATACCAATGCCGAAAATATGTATTAATATTGCAGCAATAGAAATATGCTTTCAGCGGTTTTGCATTTAATCCTGCAATAATAATATTAAGTACACTTCTGTCTCCATGACTTGTGTTCTTTTTACTATATCTTCTCACATCTATACTCTGAACTAATTTGTACGATAACTTATGCCGAGAATTTTAAGGATAATTGAGGTTTTTTTTCAGTACTTATAAGTTGCTATTTGAGCTATTTTCATCGTCTATGGTCTATGGCATTGCTCTGAAAGAGGATTGCGTCTTGTAGATTCCATCTCTGAAATTGTTGTAGGTATGTCAATTTCTCCCTATTAAGCTATTATTTGGGTGATCTTTTGATTTGTACACTGTCTGAGAATATCTTCAATCGTACCTTAGCATCGTCGGGGGATAGATATTAATCTTTTGAAACTGGTAGTTATATCTAACTTGTGTCCATGGGGATATTTCAGTGGTTTTGCTCCACTTAAATCTATTTTTACGGAAGGTTTCGTCATCGTTCGTTGATGTAGTAATGTCCATATTCATTGTGGTAGGGCGGTTGTTCTAGAATTATAATTTATTATGGCTTATTAACCTGTTTGATTGATGCGTTGAGATCCATGTTCTTTGCATTGTATTACGCATTATTGCTCACTGCAATTCTAGACTCTATGTATGAATAGCTTCCGGTATCGCGGCTATATATGCCGTTTTTTCAACTTCCTGTTCTTTGCCCATCTTCTCTAAATGGGACGGAAACATTTTCTCAATCTGTTCTGTTGTTGCTTCCCAAGCGCGCTCTCACAAATTCCGATTTATCAATGTACAAGCGATCACAATCACACGAAATGTTATAAACACCATTTTTGTTGCTTGGTACCTATATATTTCTGGCTTTGTTCTAGTTATACGCGACCTTGCTGTGTTTGAATTTCTTATTCCCGTTCTAATATCGAATTGGGGGCCAATTCGATTCCCGACTTTTTCTCGATTTTTATGTATGGGATTGTGGTGGTGACCTCCTATTCATTTTTGCGCCTGGTCATGGTTGTATTGACACTTCGTGCTTCGGACAACACATCTTTCAGGCATCCGTTGTTTCCGAGCATGTCGGTAATGATTTGAATTTCGTTATATATGTATATCAGTTGAATCTGAATATTATATCTATGATTCCTGCTCAGTCACGCAAGCACCTTGCGATCCCAGATTTTATATGTTGTGTATATTTAGATTGGTAATGTAAATTCTGTCCTGCACAGGGCGATTTTCTGTACATTCTTCATTTTCAGTTCTATCGCAAATTTGATAGACGGTTCTGTGGTAGATATTCTTCTAGGGTATCTGCTGGATGTGGCCATTTGACGAAGGTGGCGTCGGCATATTTGAGCCACAACTTTGACTTCAGATGATTTGTGCAAATTTTTCCGTACATTTGTTGGAGAATTATCGATAGAGGAGAGCCCATCACCATTTTAAATTCTTGTTGGTAGAATTTCTTCTCTTTCTGGCAGTGCGATGTATCTGTGAATACTGATAATAGTTGCATGATGGTATTTACGATTAATGTCGTTCAGGTTTGGAAGGTGTTCGCTCTGGAGGGGGTTTTATCTATTGCTACATATGTGAAGAAGCTGGTGACATCGAAGCTAACTATTGTGCAATTCAGATTTAACTTGAGGTTCTTTATTTTTCCAACGAAGTGCTCTGTGTTCTGAACTGTAGATTCTGTAGCATTTGTTGCTGGTTTCTGTAGTATCATCTGTTCGATTTTATGATTTAGTGAATTCCTAGAACCGACTATTAGTTGTAATGGGGTTTTTCCCAAGTGAATTTTGGTAGGCCGTACATATGTATGTGGAGGTTTGTCTTAAGTAGGAATCAGTCAGCGGATTTGGATCTAGCGCAAACGTTACTTGTCACCTTGCATATTTAACTTATGACATTTCTAATTGTGAAGTATAAAACTTCAAAGTTGTGGATCAAGGCATTTTGACGCTAGAACAATTTGTCCAGACTTTCTGAAAACCTGCATATATTCACAGATTCTTACATAGATGCGATGATTATTTATGTGTAGCATGGGGAATGGAAAAATACCTATGACCTTTACATCATGATTAAAAAGAAACACAATGACGCCTGTATTCCACTAACATTTCACAGAAACAAGAAATTGTTAGCGTATCTAAAGATTTAATAAAATCTTCTACATACAATTAATATGGTTGGTAATGTATAATTTATCAAGGGTACTCACGAAATCCTCATTTAGCCTAAAGTATTATTACATTAGGTGTACATATAGCCACATATGAGACGTTTTTCCATAGTTATGAGATACCCGTCATTAAAACGTCCCGAAAATATTACGGATGTACGTTTAAGCAGCCAGTAATTATAGCGAAACTATTGGGTTTCGTGATCGTTTATACCTTTAAATTACTTTTCATTAGTTTGCAAAAAATAAGTTCTGTGAGAATCAAACGAGAAGTATTGAATTTTCTAAATCGTGCTTAGAGGTTATGGCGGCGGTCACAGAAGAGGCTCGCCGCTTTGCTATTTTTTCGTCATTATCCTTCTACTTTGAAGCTTATCGATACTTTGTGTGTATCGATTGGGACTTCCCTTCCGTTCTCACAAAAAAAAACATAAGTTCCACAATTTGGAAACAAATAAATCATATTAAGAGTTTGAACATGACATGGAGAAAGAACCGAGTTTCTGAACTGATAGGCCGGACAAGGAACAAAAGCTCGCTTGGATTTTAAAATTACCTTTAAAAAGGTCTATTTAACACAAGCTGATACCAGCGACACAGAACAAACAAGGAAAATACAAAATATTTAGATATTAATTTTATTTTAAGAGAGTATTTGAGTTTATTTGCGTTACAAATCACATTTAATTACTTGATTTAACATTTAAAAAAAAGTTGACTTGCCAAAATGTCAGCTTTAAATTGTTATAAAATAGGAGTTCTACTACTATTCGAAAGAAATAATATTCGAGAAAAATAGATATGTGTGAAATAATAGTGAAGAATCAATAGTGATATCACAATGATTATTTCTAGAGTGTGAAATTAGAAGAAAAAAATTATTTTTGAAAGTTAATGTATCATTAGTAAGAGCAACTGGATTCTGAAACTAAACTGCAGAGCATTAAGTATGCAGAGAAAAAGATTTCTTTAAATGAAAGAAATATGCATTGGGTTTAAGAAATATATATTATTAATAGTGGGAAAGCGTTCTGTTGTTCAATCAAGAACATAATTTCCTTCGCGGAATAATGTTCACTCAAAACAATATATCAACATTTTGTTGAGTCAAATGTAAAAAGAAACTCTGATTGGAACAATGTGTGTTCATTTAAAAATACATATTACTACGAAACTGTAGATATTTTTAATTAAATTTTATTAAATTGATTTTAAATTAACTCAACACTGTTTTATTAACATTCAGACATGCAGCGTCCTCTATTTAAGATAAAAGACTCCACAGATAAGCTATGCATCAATACCTAGATGCCACTATAGCACACAAGTGAATGAAAAGCTTCCCCTCTACCTGTTTTGAGTATACAGCATACCAATCGGGTCATATAATATTTCCTCAGTAACACTTGGGACGTGACAGACTGTAGTTCGTCAAACAAAGAAGTATATTATAGCTTAATTGACTTGTTATAATCCTTGTTTCTTTAATAAGTGCTATTTTAGTTATTTAGTTGTGATGTTATTATGTTATAGTGAATAAAACCAAATTTTTATACATAATTTTGTTTATTTCGAGTTAATAAAAATTTTGAACAATTAAAATGAAAAATTCTCTCTCTCTCAGGGTAAGTAAGTTCAATTACTATTTAAATTATACAAAAATAAGATTCCTTGAATCTTAATCCAAACTAATCTCAAAATATCTTGTTTAAATATCAAAATTGAATTCAAAACTCCCGCTAACCTCCCGTCATACAATCGCGTATTGTCAAAAACCTTACTACAACAGCAAACGTTTGTTTACAATTAAAACTCCCTAGAAATCACTGTTATCAAAATATTCTAACCTCAGAATTTATTTACGTTCTGAACGCCGGTTATAAGTTCGAAAGATGAATAAACGCTTACTTTCAAGTACGATAAACAGCTCCTTGATATTCCAAATACTGATTCCCGTTCTGCAACAATCTTTCTAGCTCCAAACCTGCGCTATCGATGTCTCAGCCACCCAAAGTTGTATCTCAGTCCCTCGATTGTGGCTCCAGGAATAGAAAACACGTCCCCTAATTCTTCGAAATTAATGGATTACCATCATTTTTGCACAAAACACACAACACTTCATCCTTGGCAAGTAAATCTTTAGTTAAATGACTCTTATAATTATTTAAATTTTGAAATTTTTAGATGTTTTTGAAAATACAACCAACTCTGGAAAATATCGAAAAAGAAGTTTTTTACAATTGTTTTAAACAAACATTCATATCTCCTAGGCATTAAGATCCCATCAACGATGAAAGAGAATCGTTTCCAACGATACGACAACCTTAAGTGAACCCACGTTCGTACGATCAGCGAAGGAACTTTACCTAAAAATCCATGGAAATGTGCCCTTTTAAAATTATATGCGATATAGTGAGTGTTTAGTTTGAATTTTTACAATAAATTTACAAAATAGTTACATACATAAATATAAAAATACAATTTATTTCAATAACAAACGTTTGATGTTGTATGCTGTTGATTTTAGGTAGGTTAGGTAATTTGATATCATAGCAATATATAACCTTGATTGAAATTACACTGGGTATTACATGAGCACATTGACTTAAGCATCGGAGAGCTTTAATCTCAATAACAAATTTTTGGTATTGACTGAAAGTAATAGGTATGTTTGTTACTTTGTTTGAATCAATTAACAAATTTGTTATTTGCAATAACACTAACTAGTTAAGTATACTATTTTATTCCTAGTTTTCTGCCACCATGACGGGGGCTCGTGGTCTATTGTTGGAGTCACCATAGCACTATAGACACCTCGAGTATCACTCCGACTGCAAACCCATTTTCTTCGCGATTGCATATTAAGCTATATCCGCGGACGCCTACTAGGGAATCAGGCGTTTGGATGTGCGTCCCCTACGGACACAAGTCAAACTCTAAACCCACGAGGCGACCATAGCGCAAGTCGGTAAAATTCGGTTAATTGTGTTTAGGCATTTTTCCTTTGATGTTTTTATATTATATCATGGCAAACTGTTTCTGGAATCACTACATACGCAGTCGTGTGTAGGTACTCATCCACATAGTTATCCAGCGGGACTGACAATCGATGAATTATCGGAGCTAGATGTGTGAGTGCATTACCGTCTTACGCTGAATATTACAAGTATACATTATGAGTATATTTAATTTACTCTATTTGCTGTACTTTCTTCTATTTTCAATTTAGAGCCGGTATTTCAATTTCCTAATAAGAGTATCTAATAACAATTCAGCTAATAAGTATAGGAAAAGTGTAAGGTTATTTCAGTTATTCAGCTATTCACTTTTAATAGGAACTTTATTAGGAGATTGAAATACCGGCAAGTACAAGGCAAGTAAGTTTAGTTATTAATATGCCGTGATAGATGGTATCAAAAGCCTTGGCAAAGTCGGTACATCAACTTGCTCTTTCGAATCTATGCTAGAACTTATAAACTGAGTAATTTTAGCAAGATTAGTAATAGTTGATCTTCCAAACATAAAACTATGTTGCTGAGTAGATATGTAACATCGAATGCAGTTGTATAGCCTACTTTGGAGATGTTCAAAAATTTTAGAGCAGCTGGATAAAATTGCAACAGGCCTATAGTTCTGAATATCGCATCTACTACCTTTCTTAAATATAGGATTAATCCTGCAGATCATCCATACTTCTAGAAATGAATTGTTCCAAGGGCAATTTTAAATATCAAGCATAATGGAGTACACAGAATAAATGCGCAATCTCGAATTAAAAATTGGGTAGACCATCATGACCTGACGTGTAATCTCCCTTCGAACACATTCGATGGTCGATCGCACTTCATCATATACGTAAAAGGTGCTATTTGAAAATAATTTGAGTTCACAGAACGATTCAAGGAAGTAGTTGTAGTAAGTACAGGTGAGTGGTATACTTCGGCAACATTTTCGGCGAATATTTCAACGATTTCATAAGCATCGGTGAATTCTTTGTCAGCCAGTTTCATACAACCAGGGATTCTTGATTTGCCAGTTTTTTGTCCAATAAATTTCCAAAAGGTTTTTGGATCACTAGAGATATTATGCTCTATACGGTTTCTATATGGAAGTTAGGCCTTACTTGTTTCTATCTTAGCTAGCGAACGTACTCTAGCAAATACGTAAAGTGTGTAGCTTTCCACTTATTATGATAAAATTCTTTTAGTTTTAATACTTGGACTACTTGTGGAGTATACCAAACAGGATATTTGCGTGATTTCGTAGTAAATTTAGGTACGTGTTTGTCAATGATGGAGTACTTGGTTGTATAAAAAGATGAAACTGCAATGTTTATATTAGCGCATAGTTCCAGAAATGACCAGTCGACATCACATAGTGTGCGGGAAAAAATGCAGAAGCGGAATATCAAGATCTAACTTAACATTAAGGGTGGGGTGGTAATTGTCTTCGGAGACAAGGGAAAAATCGCTGCGGCTAACAAAAGTTGGACAAGATAAATTAGAAAAAACTAAATCAAGTAACCTGTTACTACTATTGATTACATTATTAAACTGAGATAAGCCTAATACGTTCATAAAATGTTTAAGTGTTAAGTATTTGCGGTCGTTGGAATTGTTAACTGAATTAAACATTAAACTAAAGTTCGTATTTTGTACGAATCGCCAAGATAGTGGACGTTATAACATTTCTCTGTATTTCTTCGGGTGTGCTTCACTCCACTTACCACGCCCTCTTGCTATCGCGCATTCACCAGCAGAAAATAATTCTATTGTGTACAGATAAGTTTCCGCCATTTGCTTGATCTCAAGTTTAACAGATATATTGCATTACGTTTTGCAATAATCCATAATTCAATAACTTTCGTATGTGGAAAGTAAAATTAGATTGCTACAATACTAAAAATTACGTTCTTTTTATTAATGGAATATTCTACCACTGTCCTAGTTGAGTGCATATAATCCGTTTGTTTGTTTTGTTCTCTCATTCCTGCTTTATTAAGTATTGAACTTTTATCAAAGCTATCAGCTGACATTGAATTTCTACCTTTCTAAAGGTGTCATAAAAATTACTGCATTAATGCATCGCCAATTACTTCATATTGTTGAAGTAAAATAATTCTAAATAATTGAAAATATATATAAAATACTTTAAACAGACCTTGAATGTAATTATATTCATAATTAGTTACCGATATAGAATAACCATTTATTATTTTAAAAGAAATAATTGATATATATATGATAATATTTTATAGGTGTGGAAATTTTTACATTTCATAGCTTTCTAGTGTTCTCGGGTTCCGGAAAAACGTGATAGCCATGTTATATGACATTTGAAAACATCAGAATACCTGCTCTTTTGAAATCGTTTAGTTTCGTGGCAACTATTATTTTTTTTGTATTTTCAGCTCATCTAAGAGTTGCAAAATTTCTAAAATAGCTTTTACTACGCACTATACTTTATTATCTGAATGTTGAAGAATAATTTTATACATTGTATGTGTTGATTATAAAAAGTTTATTATGTGAAATATTAGGGTCGGTTTTGAAATTATACATATGATGTCTTTTGGGTTACATTATTCGAAATACCTCGAGGAGATCGATGCGGGTAAACAACGTATCTTTGAAAGAAGCGTACTAAATATGAAAAATACGAAGGTAGAATTTTATTAGATATCCATAATATTTTGCGCAAATTTCCTGCGAGAAAAAAATGGCAGATGCGGCAGTTCTGGCTGTTGACGAACCCACTGAGATGGGGTATTTATAAAATATTCATCAAGCCACTGCACTTCAAGGAGTGCATGTTACAACTATAGCAACAAGTGTAAAGGTAGAGGAATTTTAAAACTAAGGAAAACAAGGAGATTGTTACCCAATTTTGAAGGTTGCCGACATGAGAGAGCTCCGGAGAATTTTGCGCACTGAAGATCTTTTGAATCTTGTTGGTAGAAATCCGGCTGTAAGTACACGAGATGCAGTAAGACGGGTAGGGGTACCTCGCAATGCGGAACACATTTTATTAGTAATTTATTGTGTGTATATGTGACAAAATAACAGATTCGGTCTATGTACATTCTGAGCGACTGAATGAAACAATTAATTTACAGTTTCTGGCGGACTATATGAGCGATGCGATGTACAGTTTGATATACGAAGCTTTATACACTACGGAGGACCATCACATATTTTTGACGACCAGTGCTTGACTTTCTAAATGTCCTAGATGGATTGGTTGTGGAGGTCTCAGACCGTGGCCCCCACAAAAAATTGATTTAAATCCACTCGACTTCTATTTGTGGGGTTACTGGAAACCCTAGAGAAAATCTAAACATAGATAACCTACGGAAACGATTTTTTTCCAAGCAGGATATTAGGTAAAAGGCACCCTTTCAACGCCGTGATAATTATTCATACCGCATAGAAGTGTGTCTTCAACCTGAAGGCGGACGCCGTGACCATTTTATGTAAGGTTTCCATCTGTTTCACTTGTTTACAAATCAACAATTTTTTAATAAGATTAAAGAAATTAGAATCCTCTGGCACAATAACTGAACAAATAAATCATCTTTAATTTACCTTTTATTTTTACTGCAGTGAAGTAATGTACCATATTTCTTTTTGAGAATTTACTTGCATTGATTTAATATAAAAGTTTCTTTTACATAAACCTTTTAGTAAATCTGAGCATTGAGCAAAGAATATTTAATTGCTTCCATAGTTACAATTATAGTTTAACTGAATACTTTCAGTTACAAAATAACTTAGTTACAAAGTATTGGTATAATGTAACTAGTTACCATGGTAATTAGGTATTTTGTATTTAAGGAATACTATATTTTCTCCAAACAAAGAAGTATATTATTAGCTTAATTGACTTGTTATACTCTTTGTGTCTTTACTAAAAGCTGTACTAGTTACTCATTCGTGATGTTCTTATATTATAGTGAATAAAAACGATGTATTTAATATAAATTTGTTTATTTCGAGTTAATAAAAAGTGATGAACAATTGAAATGAATATTCTCTCTCTCAGGGTAAGTAAGTAAGTTCAATACTATTTAAGTTGTACAAAAATAAGATTCCTTGAATCTTAATCCAAACTAATAACTCAATATATCTTCTTGAATGAATAATCTCTTACTTCAAGTACGACAAACTGCTCCCTTATAATCCAAATACTGATTTCAACTCTGCAACAATCTTTCCAGCTCCAAATCAGTGTTCCTACGATGTCACAGCTACTAAACTCAAATCGAAGCCCCTCAATCGGGCCCAGCATTAGAAATACGTCCCCCAATTCTTTCAAATCACTGGATTACCATCATCTTGGCACTACACACACAACACTCTCATACTTGTAAGTCATTTTAAGTTAAATGACTCTCATTGTGATTTAAAATTTATAAATTTCTAGATGTTATTCGAAAATACAACCAACTCAGGAAAATATCGAAAAAGAAGTCCCCACAATTGTTTTCAACAACTTTGATATCTCCTAGGCAAAAAAGGACTCCAGTAACGATGAAAGAATATCGTTTCCAACGATACGAAACCTTAAATCAACCCACGTTGGAACGATCAGCGAAGGAACTTTATACCTAAAAATCCATGGAAACGTGCTCTTTTTAATTAGATACGATATAGTGAGTGTTTAGTTTAGATTTTTACAATTTGTTTACAAAATAGATAAATACATAAATAGTAATACATTGATATATATAATTTAGTACTTTACGTATGTTGCTGTAAGTTGTAGAGTTTTTGATGATATCATAGCAATATATGTATACAGTGGTACCTCGACATACGAGTTTAATTCGTTCCGTAACCTTGCTCGTATCTCAAAGCAATTTTCCCCATTGAAATTAATTGAAATGCCATTAATCCGTTCCAGCGCCCAAAACTGTTGTGCCCCTCAGTTGTTTTTGTTAAATGTTTTTGAATAAGAAAAATGTATTTACAAGAAGAAACATTTATTTATAAATAACAAATACATAATTCTATAAAAACATAATAAAAGAAAAAGTGAAGTGCTTACGGAAGCGCTTAATTTTCGTCACTGGTCTTCGCTTTTTTCGTCACGCTTTGCTCATTTTCACCTGCAGATCGTTTAAAAAAACTGTCGAAGGAGGTTTGTTTCTTCCTTTCTTTCAGCATATTGCGGAAATGAGTTAGGCAAGTTTCGTTGAACAACTCCGATGCAGGACCAGTTGCAACGTTTTCGGGGTGACTTTTATTCACGAGCTCTACAACTTTCTCCCACATTCCCAAGATCTCCTTTATATCTCTTGTAGAGATAACCTCCTCCATCTCTGGCTCCTCTTCAAAACTAATTTTTCGTTGAACCACCGTATGCTGCTGCGAATGTAGATCGTGTAACTCCTCGATTGTCAGCTCCTGAGACTGCTCCTCGACGAGTTCGTTCACATCTCTCTCATCCACCTCCAGACCCATGGATTTTCCCAGAGAAACAATCTCCTCTACCACTCACACTTCGGGTTCCAATCCTTCGAAGGCCCTTTCAGCTACAGCCTCAGGCCACAGCTTCTTCCATGCAGAGGTTAAGGTCCTCGTTGTAACACCCAGCCAGGCCTGATCAATAATTCTTAGGCATATCACGATGTTAAAGTGGTCCTTCCACAACTCTCGAAGGGTAAAGTTTGTGTTCTCCGTCACCTCAAAGCAGCGCCGAAAAATGTGCTTGGTGTACAACTTCTTAAAATTAGAAATCACCTGCTGATCCATAGATTGCAGGATAGGAGTGGTGTTGGGTGGTAGGTAGAGAACCTTTATCAACTTGAACTCTTCGAGTAAATCATCTTCGAGATTTGGTGGGTGAGCAGGGGCATTGTCGAGGACGAGAAGAGCTTGCATGGGTAGGTTGTTTTCCTGTAGATATTTTTAACAGAAGGGCCAAACACCAGGTTTATCCACTCCACAAAGAATCCACATAACTTGCAGTTTTTCTTTTAAAATCTTATGTGACTTAAAGGCTCTGGGATTTTCCGAATGGTATACTAGCAGAGGCTTGATTTTTCAGTCGCCACTCGCATTGGCGCAAAGTGCTAGAGTTAATCTATCCTTCATGGGTTTGTGACTTGGCATCGTCTTCTCCTCTGCCGTTATGTAAGTCCTATTCGGAATCCTTTTCCAGAAAAGCCCTGTCTCGTCACAGTTGAAGACTTGCTGGGGATGTATCCTTTGGCTTCTATAAGTTCGGAAAACGTTTTGATGTAAACCTCAGCTGCCTTCACATCCGAACTAGCTGCCTCACCATGCCTGACGACGGAGTGAATGCCGGTCCTTTTCTTAAAGTTGTCAAAGCAGCCCCGACTGGCTTTAAACGAGTTTTCCGATTCCTCGTTTGTGGAAGTGTGTGGGATCTGCTTCAGCAAATCACCGTAAATCGCTCGTGCCTTCTCCCATATGATGTTTTGTGTTAAGGTTCCTCCTTGAAGCTGCTTCTCTGTCAGCCATACCATAAGTAGTTTCTCCATCTTTTCTTAAAGAGAGGTCCGGAGCTTAGAAATTATTGTAACGCCCTTAGCTGGCGTTATACCCTTTATCAACTCCTTCTGTTTAAGCACAGTACATATCATTGATGTGCTACGCCCGTACATCCTCGCCAAGTTAATTACTCGCACACTTTGCTCATGTTTTTCTATGATTTCACGCTTTAATTCAATAGACATCATCTTCTTCTTCGGACCCATGGTTATAAAAATAATTGTGACAATGTTTTGTAAGTGTACAAAAAGCAAAAAACGTAAACCCAACAAACAAGTACACGGACTGAGGTCTAGTCTGAGGTGGGAGAAACTGTTAGACGCTGCACACGACCCCAACATGCGCCCCGCATGTTGTGGTCGTGTGCAGCGGTGTAGTGTGCGATTCCTCGCATCTCAAATCTTGCTCTCATCTGAAAGCAAAATATCGCTCGCTTGGCGGTTCGTACCTCAAAACACTCGTATATTAGGGCACTCGTATATCGAGGTACCGCTGTATTTAATTAGACCAGGAGTCTTTGCCGTTGAGGAAATGAGTAAAAGGCAAGATTTCTTGGGTAGCGGCAGTAAACTTGAAATTAAATTACTCTATTGTTCTTTATTTTTATTGCCAATATTTCGCACCTAACTTGATGCTTCATCAGGGCTTAAAATTTGAACAAAAATGTGAAGAAATCTCCACCTTAATAATCTTCAATAATGTTGAATTTTGTATTGTAATTGATTTAAATAACTTAATTAAAATGTAGTTTAAATAGTAGTAGTAGTTTAATATATATAAATATATGAATTGTATTTGAAGTTGCCATTCAATATTCATATGATTTAAGAAACTATATACCTCCATGATTTTTACATACAGGTTTTGTGAATTCCAAGTACAAAGTAGTTGAACTCTTTGAATTACAATGTAATTTAACACTTTCAATTATCTTCAGTAGAAAACAAGTGAAGAGCAGTGTTAAACGTAATGTTTTCGGCTAAGGTAAACCTTGGAAGATATGCTCTTTACCAAATCACTAGTGGAATAACACTGAGAGGATGGCAACTTAGTTGCCGAAATACGTATTTAGATTTGTATCTTTTAATTTTTGTAGTAAGGGATTTTTTCACTTGTTCTTTTGGATTTTTGTTATACTTTCAATTACAAATTAAATTAGTTACAAAATAACTTAATTACAAATTAATTGAATTATAATGTAATTAGTTACCATGGAAATTAGTTATGTTGTATTCAGTTACTTAATTCAATTAACTGAGTGGTTTTACTAACAAATGTTATCATGAAGGAAATATGAGCCACCGGAAAAGCATGATCTGAAGTATCTGAACCCTCTTAATTTCATATTCACCGCGTTAACGATCTCAGTCGCAAAGTATCAAAAAATTGAGTGGGTAAATACAACATCTATTCAAAAAGGATTTACCACAACTGTATAAAGAAGGTAATTATGTTCATGTTTCACTTTTTGGAAAAAAGAGAGATAATAAAAATGCGTTTGTGTTATTCAAGATGTCTGCAACATTCACGAATTCCAAGTTGTAGGTAAGATATCTTGCAATGCAATAAAAAACCACATTTAAACTAACTAAAAATGATATCGGTATTATTAATAGAAATCGCAAATTTTCGGCTAAAATACGAATTTGAAAAAAAACTCTATGTTGGCGGATAGATATATACTGACTTCTTAACTATTGGTAAATGATTGTCAACTACTCGAATTTTATGAAATTACTGCTGTTATTTATTGCTGAACTTGCAACAAGTAGTTGTTTACATTTTAATTTTTTTTATTGTTTTTGTTGTATTTTTCTATATAAATAACAAGTATACAAGTTGAATTTTTATTATTATTATTTCCTTATACTCATCTATTAGGTCCGTTGCCTTGAATTAGCTGGTACCTATATTTAATCTATTAATTTATTGTTTGCCATCTAGTCGTGGTGCATAAATATACATATTTTTAATTTCCTGGTAAAACATGATTACTTATTTCAATAACTTAAAACGTTATCAATATATTCTTAAAAGACGTTTTTTGTATGTGTCTGTTTACGTTTTGATTTTGTGAATGTATGAATGTTCTGGTAGGTATTGTCTATTAATTACTCAATCGCCTTCGTCACTTTCATTGTGTATTTTTTTACATTTTCACATGTAACTAGAACCATGGTGTACGCATAATCAGGGTATGTTGCTTAATATTTAACCGCATTTGCTCCATTATTCGTCGAAAAATGACAAATACATTTAAAATTGGTTTCGATTGGGTAAAAAATGTTTTTCATCCTTTATACATGACATTCCTTATAATTGTATCTTGTTTCAGTATACTAGTATATAAGTAAAAGTTCCAAGTTTTCTTTTTACAATTTTTAATATTATACTGTACGATATTTTATTACTACATATTTATGCAGAATGTTCGGGCTTCATTTGAAAATAGAAATCCACGAATATCCGAAACAATTGTCCAGAATTAATTAAATCGTGTAGCACGGAATGATCGAATATCTTTTGCGTTTATGCAGAATAAGTATGAGACCACTGTCAAGTGATTTCGCAATTTTTTTGGATTGCAAAAATGAAAAATAATTTCAGCATCTATAGTTATAGTATTAATAGAATTGTGCGATATTATTAGCAATTTCAATTATTATTCCATACTATTTACAACTTCAGTTTTATATTCATATAGATATAGAATGTTATATAAATTAACAATTAGTTGCACCATAATTTCACTTAATTGCAAGTGAATGGTAGTAGTTGATTTATATAAAGCCGTGTGTTATATAAATACATAACTTTCACGAATGGTAATAATTGATTGATATTTATGTGGATACACTAGTCATTATTTTTGAATATTTTTAAAATTGCAAATATCGATGTATAACTACAACTACTTTAAGTGTGTGCTAAACAAGAACGTTGCTCTGCCTTTTTTTGGTATGAAAGTTATTAGCTGCTAAAATTCCTAGTGGGATGCATTAGCAGAATTTGATAATTTAAACTGGGATGAACTTTAGTGTTCTCGTTTGCCACATATCTTTATTGTTATTATATCATGTTCATATACCTACTGTAATTTTCCAAAAATGCGTTTTGGTTACAAGTTACTTCATAAGACTAGGTGGTATGTATACAAGTACCTAGTCAGTATTTTGTGGATACCCATAATAGACACACAAGATATCCAGATCACTCCGGGTTACAACGATTTAAATTAATTCCGGGCAATTGTTTCGGAAATTCGTGGATTTCCATTTTCAACCGAAGACCGAATGAACTAAGAACCGATAAACTATCTAAACAAGATTAATTATCCCTACCCTAAATTTATATTTACAAGTGCTTTACCGCCTGCGTTGACCTACTAGAATTCCGAACTCGTACAAAATGTAACTGCCAAAGAAATGTGCTTTTACCCTAATAAATCCATCCAATGGTGGAACGGGGCCTGTTCACGATTTAATAAATTTTCCAAAATTTGGTTGAGGTACGTGGACGATATATTCGCGGTTTTCGATACTACTAATTTCACCATCCTTGATTTTGTCACCGAATTAAATTCAAAATTCCATAGTATAAATTTCACTGTAGTAGAAGAAGTAAACAAACAACTTCTGTTTCTCGATATCTTAGTAATTAGGAACAATCACAAATTAGAAACAGATATTTGTAGAAAAGAAACCAACACTAATAGATTTATTGTGGTTGATTCAAATCATTGCGGACAACATAAAATGACCGGCATTAATTCCTTGATTAATAGATTAATAACTTTTCCACTTAATAAGATGAGATTCGACAGAGAAGCTCGCTTAAAGAGAGTTCAGTATAAACATTATGTGCGCAGCTCCACGAGTTTAAATTCATTTCAAACCCGCGATAAAAAATATATTAAACTACCTTTCTACCGAATTTCGAAAGGTATAGGCGGCATTTTTAAAGAGCATAACGTGAACACATGTTTCACGGCACAAAATACATTACAAAATTTGTTAGGTACTCCGAAGGATAAACTGACTGTCAAGGAAAGGTCAGGCATTTATAAAATTGGGTGTGAAGGCTGCAATAAAGTCATTATGTCAGACAAACGAAAAGAGCAATAGAAACTAAATTTAAGGAACACATTGCACATTATCGGTACGGGTCACAAGATCAACATTGAAAACCTCGAACTACTAAAAAATGTAATATCCCCGAGAGAATTATCCGCTTTTGAAAGCATTTATATTAAAAGAAAATCTAAAAATAATTATTGATTAAATCGTGAACAGGCCCTGTTCCACCATTCGGTGCTGATGGATTTATTAGGGTAAAAACACATTTCTTTCGCAGTTACATTTTGTATGAGTTCGGAATTCCCAGAATTCTAGCAGGTCAACGCAGGCGGTAATACACTTGTAGATATAAATTTAGGATAGATATAACTAACCTTGTTTAGATATTTTATCGGTTCTTAGTTCATTCGGTCTTCGGTTGAAAATGAAAATCCACGAATTTCCGAAACAATCGTCCGGAATTAATTTAAATCGTTGTAGGGCGGAGTGATCGGATATCTTGTGTGTCTATTACTATGCTACAGTCCTTGCATATTTTAGGATACCCATAATAGCAAAATTCCAATTTTATTTTGTTATAAAAATGTATATAAACGTATTGGGTAAAAATATGGAGCAAACATACCTATTAGTAGTAATGGATACAAAAGAGTCCTTTCAATATATTTATAAAGCGACTAAAGAATTAACTCAGGGTAATAACTAGGGGTAACAACTTCCAACAAGTCATCTCCAAGATGATCAAAAAATATTTCTTCAAATAAGCCAGCTATAAAAATATGCATGAAATCTGTTTATGAATTTTTATTTTGAATGAAATCACAGTGCTTTGTACAAACGAGATCCACTCTAATTCATTATAGAGTTACTAATAACATAATTAACAAACATGGAAACTGAACCATTTATGGGAACCTTTACAAGCTTAATGAAAAGAAAATTGCGAAATTAGAAAGCAATGAATAAACTCTGCGCATTGAGAGACGGGAATACTTATAATAGAAACTGTATAATATATTACTGTGACTTTATACCAAATGCTCGCATTGAAATTTTAAATTTATTTTTAAATATGTTTCGTAATTATAACTTTGTAAATATCTATTACTTCTTGTACGGTGAAAATAAGTACATCAATACGGACAATTGGCCGCGAGTTAACTGCTAACTGGGCGCAGGAACAACTCGCCGCGGAAATGTAAAATTGCCGAGGATGCATTAAAAATGTTTAAAATATTTTTTTAACACGGGAAGGGGTGAGAGGAGGGTGAGGGGTGTTTTTTTTTAATTCTAAAATTACTTCTTTTGGCACAACAAGATGGTCCATTAAAATTGTCTTATATTTTTGTTCAACAACGGAAGGGGTAAGATGGGGAGGGAGATGATTTGCCCACCACTGATTAAAATTTATAATTGAAATCGAAGAAAACAACTCCTATGTTCCAATATTTTCACCAAATTTCATGTAAAATTGCCTTCAAAACGGTACTAATAACATAATAATTAGGTATTTTCAGTATTTTCGAAGATATTTTGGGAAATATGTTTAATAATAGCCATTTACAACAAATGGAGGCCGTGATGCAAAGTTATTTTATTTTTTACACTTTTAGATATAAAATAAGTTTAATTCAAAATATGCTCAAATATGTCGCCATTTTGATCTGTGCATATTCTCAACCGTTTCTATATGGATTGTTATACATTTTCAGACATATTATTCACATTTAACTGAAGAAAAACATTTTGTATGCGTTTCTTCCGTTGTAGCTGGTGCTATATATACGAAGTTTTTTACAGTAGGACACAAACAAAAAATCACAAGGGGCGAATCTGGTGATCGCAGTGGCCACCTTAATGACTCTTCCCTACCAATTCGTTTATTAGTAAGTACCTTATCTAGTCTCGGTTAGACGAACCCAGTCTAAGTAAACTTACTCTCGACCAATTTGTTCGAATACAACCAGGTCGAGAGGGCTAAGACATTATGGGGGCACAATAGGTCTTACGGCCGAGTTGCCTTACGGTGTAAACCTGCCCATGAAGGTCAAAAAAGAAAGTACCTTATCTAGGTGCGCTTTTACAGCGGCTCCGTAATGTGCGGGTGAACAATCGTGTTGGTACCACAAGTTACCTGGTAGGTCTTCAAGCAGTATTGGCGCGTTTCTATAAATTTCACAATTGAAAGTATTGTCAAGCAAGAAGGGATCCACAACGGTGTTCCCTAAGATGCTTCCCCAAGTGTTAATACTCCATTTATATTGGCTGCAAATAGGCTCTACGAAACGAGGGTTTCTGTATCATAGGAGTTGCTTCATCTGTGGGTGTGAAAAGCACATAATCTAGAAAATTTTCATCTTGACGTAATCGTAAAAGCAGCCATGGTGAATATTAATTTTATAAGGGTGAAACTTATGTTTCTTGAAAATTCTTCTCATGGTAGTGGTTGCAATTCCATGTTGTTTCAAAATTGTCCTTACAGACACGTACGGATTTTCCACAGCGGATTGAATGACTGTCACTTCATTATTTTCTATAACCATAGCTTTTGTCCTTTCATGTTTATCGTAAATTGCACAACCCGACCAAAGAAACCTTACCAACCAATTCTCAAAGCTCTTACTATCCGACGTCCTACGGTTAGAATAATCCGCTACAATAGTGGATTTCTGTTGCAATCACCAAAAATAAGTATCACATCTATGAGTTCCTCTTATAGAAATTTATTTTTAATAAATAAATAAAGGCTGGTTTAATGTTATTCATTTATTATAACATGCTTTACATTTGTATCGCCACTCGGTAACCACGCGCATCGGTGATTAGTGTTGTATATATTGTAATAAAAATAAAATATTACACTCACAAGAAATTCTTTTTCTTTTTTTTTTTTTCGTATCTTAGGGTCGTTGATGAGATTCGATTTGACCAATACTTGATATTGCTATTTACCGTGGTGTAGACAATTTTGGAATTTGCCTCCTTCATTTGGCAACTTTTCCTTAGGTTGATCAAATTATAAATCAGTTTGAAATTGAACTAAACACAGGTTGGTAACAACCAAATAGTTTTCCGCGGATATAGTGGGTAAATTTGTGTTTATAAAGGACGGTGTATCAGATTATATTGAAAGGAAAACAGACAATAATCAGGTAAACTAAATTATATATTAAAATAAGTAGAATCGAAATAGTAAATATGAAAAATGGCATATGATTAACAGGTAAAACAGAAAAACTAACCCTGTTACAATATTTCTTACATTACCTAACCTTAACTTTTAATTCTGAAATCTATTACTAAATTATTAATAAAGAAAATAGTATTAATATGGTTAACCGTTCTTGAGCTAAATTTGAATAATTATGATAACAAACAGTTCTGAAATGGATTTTGGATATGTTAGAACATTAAACTATACAGATATGCTCAAATGTTTTATTTTTCTTCGAGTAATGACAACATTACATTCAGAAAGTCAACAAAAACGGATATAATAATTGACTCTAAACAGAAACAATTGAAATTAAAATTAAAATGTATTAGACACCCTATATTTTTTGCGAATATTCAAAGTAAAGTGAGTAAAAAATAAAGCTCTTAATTTAAATGCTTTATAAATTGTACTACAATAGAAAATCTTAATAATTTGGCGCATTCCTATAAGCTTTTAATACAGTTGCAATACTTTTTTCAGTGCGCAAAAAAACTGACATCTCAAGAACGTGAACATGCATAAAAATTTAATAGATCTAGAAAAAGTGTCTATTAAAACTGTTGTAAAATCATAAAAATGAATACCCAAGCACATAAATTAACTGCCACAGATGTAATGACAAAACACGAAATGAATAGTAAATCATAGAGATGTCTAATACATTTGAGCATATCTATATATACTGGATATAAACTCATCCAATCTATAAAACGTTCTTTATGTATTAATCTCCAATTTTAAATCGATTTGGTAAGTAATTTTGAAGTGTCTTTCCGATGATTGTTCTTAAATTTTTTGATATTAAACCTTTTATTGTTCAATTTCAAAGCAAAAATGTCACAAGTTAATAAAGTTTTATGATACCGGCCTTTTTCGATATCTTGTCCGTTTCGGCGGGCTCTGAGTGTTTTTTTTTATCCTGTGTTTTCGTTTCTTCTGGAACTCTCGGCTCCTGTTGACTCTTGAAGTTCCTGCTACTCCTGAATTCTGGATCTTTTAGGTTCTTTTACTTCAGGCGAGTTATTTCTCTTGATTTGCGCTTTGATTATTACTGTTTTTTTTAATTTTCCACTTTTTGTGGTTTTATTATTCACTATTTTATTAAATATTCGCCGACTTTTGCTTTAAAACAAAATTCTGTTTTTATATTCGCTTTCTCCATAAAAAATCATATTTTGAGAAAATTTATATTACTAATTCTTAAAATTACGTGCATTCTATGCTCAAGCCAAACTTTTTCTCCTCTATTCAATTTTCTAAACAACTGTTCTTTTATTTTTTTCATAGCTCTCCTAGAATCTGCATATCCTTTCGACTGCGTTGTTTCCAATGAGATCCCAAGAAAACGTCAAATGATACTGAATTGACTTTATTTGTCCCGAAAATATCAGATTGCAACGTAACACATGTTTTAATTGATTATTACGCTCATTAATGGTTCTTATTCACTAATGTTGGTTATTTTGCTTTAATAACACATTAAATCTTAATTAATTCTCTTATTTTGAAACATAATGAGGAATTGCACAACTTTCTTTTTATGTCATAGAATGATAGAGAATGTTGTAATATATAGCCCTTCATTAAACCTTGTTTTAAATTGTTTCTCATTAAGGCATAATTAATTTTTTTAAAGTGCTCTGATGTCACAAGTTCTTTCATTCATAAATTCTTAGTCGGCATGATTTGGCAATGGAGCGATAGTCATCGTAGTTCGCATTCGCATCATCATCGCAGATAAGTATATTAAGTTCGCTGTTCGCATGCTTTGCGCGTACAGATGGCGTAAACGTATTATTACGATATTCTGTGTTTATTTTACGGGGTTTGGAGGTTATAATCTTTGAGAATTCGTTCTTTTCCGATTAATTGGAGAATTTTAAACGCAAACTAAAACAAGATGCAGAAATAATGCCGAATCCCAAATTTCTTTGTGACCATAACCTGCATAGCACCTTAATAATATCGTATTTCGCAGCCGGTAAATGACTGCAATCTGTGATTATTACGGGGGAGTAATTTCTATGTTGCCATATATTCTCGTTCATTCATAAAATTTTACTACGTACCTGTGACGTATAAAGATCTTAAAAAAATTATATTTCAAAAACTACTTTACAGAAAACCGTCAAAATTTCAGTGTAAATATATATTTAGGTCATGTACAAAATAACATTATTTTAACAAGAATTTAAAAAAAGTGCAATTCCTCATTAAAATTGACAACTGATTACATACATGTCACTTTTTCTGTTTCTGTTATTCTGCCACTAGATGACTCTAGCTTGACATGTCAAATTTAAATGGTAAATTAAAATATTTTCCTACACCTTAATTGAGGTAGAAGGAGTTATTGATTATATAAATTAAAATATTATAAATGGGTTTTTAAAACATAATTAACTCAAATTCTAACTTATTTTAATACTCATCAATCTCAAATAATGGATTTTAAATTGTAAAATTTTTAAATTAACATTTTCTCTTAATATAAAAAAAAAATGAATGAATATTTGCATTTTCCTCGTTTGTATTCTGAATTTTGTGTTTGTATGTGTTAATTGTTATATGTGATATGTTTAACACAAAATGTATTTATTTCTTATTAGGATGAGTCAGAGGATCTAAATTATAAATTATATTAAATATAAAAATAGTTTATATTTATTAAAGAAATTGCAGAACAATATATAAGTTATTGTATATTTTCAGTATTACGTAGGTAATATATTGTGAAAATTATTTTTACTATTAAAAAATTTATATTCTTCAAAAAGGTAATAAGGTACCTACCTACTTTAATATTAATATTTTCGAAAGTTATTGTTGACTTATTATTGGGGAAGACTGTTGTATTAACTGACATGGTACGACGATACTGAAGATATTACGCTTGAGCAGTTTGAGTCCCAATAACATTTTTGCGCTGTTTCGTCTACAATTTTAGACGTAAGTGAACGATTATTAATATGTAAATAAAATACCCCAAACATCGTTTGTAAGGTGGGCTATCACATGAAACAATGTAGGTTAGAGTTAGATGGTTGTTCTCATCGTGCAGTATCCTCAGACACTTTGAAACAAGGACTTGGACTTGTACATATGAACGGACATGTGATAAAAACATAAGCTAATGTACCTTGATAGTTGATAGTATTGTTATATATAGTTATTGTCTAATTATTGATTTTTGTCTTTATCTTGAAACGACTACGACGACGACGGTGAAGGTTGGTTGTTGTTGTTGTTTGGTTGCTTTTACCATTTGTTCATTAAAGCCTTGCTTATGGGCTTTCGGTTACTTACTTGTCTCTTAAATGCTCTTGACTTATGCGTCGCTCCTCGTAAGTTGAAAAAGGAGTTTCACCTTAACTTCGTTTGGTGGCGCTGATGCCAGTCATCAAACGGTAAATTACAACCTCGTGCCGGTTTGAACAGTGTTGCGTAATACTAGTTTCGTTACAATAATGTGTGTAAACCCTGAGATAGCAACGAGTCGGAGAAAAAAGTTCAGGGTTCGGACTACGCAACAAAACGGTAAAAGTGCATCGAAAATCAAATGTTTATTTCCAAATATCAAGTGCAACAGACAAGGAATATGTACAGCAAAAAAGGTGTACGTAAAATAAAAAACTTTAAAATATTTACGGGGCTTCGGCTTGAAATCTTAATACGGTATCTAATAACTATGTTTCGGTTAATGCGGAAATCTGTGTACAGGGTCGGTCAATAAGTACTTAATTTGTACTCTGGGAGCACCAGAACGATGCCGGCGCAACGGCCAGAGCGCAGAAACAAAGCGGTGAAGTGCCTGCGTCGCGCCAGTGAGCTTTGCCAGCGCTACGACTGACCGGGATTACGAAACTCAACGGGTATCAGAGACCATGCCGACACGCCAATTGAAGCAGACGGGAAAGATGTCTGTGTTACGTCAGCATGCTTTGCCAATGCCACGATAGACCGGGATTGCGAAACTCAACGGGTGTCAGAGACTATGCCGACACGCCAATTGAGGCACACTGGGAGGGACTCGGGAACCGGACTCTCTGACTGGAACTGTTAAGTGCGCGGCTTAAATATACTCGCGGTTCCCCCCACGCGGTTGCGATGGCGGGAGCCGGGCTTGCGTGAATCGGTCCTGTCGGCAGGGGCGACATTCGCGTCGTAAACAAAATTGACTGAATAAAAACTAAATAAAATAAAAATAAAATAACATGCGGTAGCAACGCTACCGTCCATGGGAAAATCAATCAAAAATAAACGGAATTAATTTCTAATCTTGCTGCAAAAATGCCAAAAAGGAAAGCTGTCGTTGATGTTCAAAATTTGAAGGAAGCAGTCACAGTTGAGGGTAAAGCCAAAATATAATTGAGGGGGTAGCAAGGTGTTTACTGCAACCCTTTTTCGTTATGTCCTTGCGTACAATGCGGGTGAAAGTTTTCAATACAAAAATCACTTGGAAGTGAAAGAAGTTGACTATACAAAAAAAAGGTAGCACGACTGCACTACAGTTTAACCAAGAAAAGAGTTAGTATTGTTGCTTTTAAGTTTGTTAGGGTAAATAACAACAAAATGTCACCTATTTGCAAAGAAATCAGAAGCAGAATGGATGCGGCACTTTACTACTACAGTAGAATTAAACTGAGTTGGCGGATGCGCGAGAGAAACAGGCCGTGCTCAATGGAGTGAGACACACCCCAAAGAATTAGGAGAATCGTTATAATTTGCACGCGAAGTATAGGTACTATCTTCGCGATCCATACAAAAATCGTAATTCAGTATATATTGTACGTTGTCCATCCATTAGGCTTCGTTCGCCTCTTCGAGGTCGTGACGTATACTACGCGTGGAGGCGGAGTTTCCGTCAAGTCAGGTTAATTCTTCTGTACAGTAAAATTAACCTGCCAGCAAGAAGGAATTAGGCAACTTGGTATAATTCGCACGCGAGAATATAGCCACTCCCACTATCTTCGCGATTCATACAAAAGTTGTAATTCAATATGTATTGTACGCTGTTCATTCACTAGGCTTAGCCCACTTCTTCGAGCTAGTGACGTATAATGCACCTCAGGCTAATTTTACTGTAGTACTATAAACAATTTGGTAGCATGATATTTGCTGAGTAGGGTTAATTAGTCACTATGATATGTTGTGCTGGTGCTACTGGAAACTACATACCACCTATAGTAGAAGAAGACATTGAGGTTCTTCCATATGCTCATATTAATTAAAAAATGCTGTTATCGTGTATTTTCTTGACATAACCATATTGCCAAAATTTTGTATGTCTTAACCAAAAAATTAACGAAAATTCACTTAGATATTTCTTTAATTAGCGCTACTTAAATCCAGGGATAGCCTCAGCGTGTTCAACAGGTATTCAATACAATAAGTCTTGTGTGGGTTTGAAATATGTCCAGAGTTTCTCTTATATAAGAAACCGTTAGCATTCAAATAATTTTAATAATTTAACACATTTCCTAATTGTACCTATCTGGGAATATATTTTCGTTCAAATAAAATATTTACTCACCCATGTTCCAGCCCATAGATTACTGCTTAAATGGAGGGCCGGTATCGAAATGAGGAAGAATATTCCAGCGACCAGTTGTGCTGCTCCACATGATACGTAAATGGTACTCCATAGCACGTGCAGAACTGACCACACGCGCTCGCAGACCAGGCACATCACGCCCTGAAAACATTAGTTCGTAGAATCCTTGTTTACATTCCTGGATAAAATTTGAAAATTTCATCAGAATATTCAAATGCGCTTAATAAAGAGAATATTATCCAGAACTCATTGGTGTTAGTTATACGTTAGTGTGTTAAAGTGCTTAATTGTGAGATCAACTACTAATATCATTTCTAAAATGAAAATATCAAAGTTTAGATTATTGTATCATTATCCACTTTTATTTGAAACATAAAAAATTTAGGGAAAAAAAAACAATAACCTATAAAATTGCCATTACAGAATCATGGCCTATTGTCATCGACATTTTATTGCGGTCGTTTGGTTGGTTTTGAGTTTTGACCTGTATCTACGAGGAGGCACACGTCTGTGGTCTCTAACAACGACGAACGATATTGCCGTCAAGCGTGCTGCTCAGCAGCGATGGGTATGGGTTTAACATTTAGAATTCTTACAATTTACAATATGCCATGTGCATAATGGCAATATTTTTGTTTCAATAAAGATCAACGGCTATTAGGAAAAAGAAAATCAACTTTTATTTTATACTTCTTTCTGCCATCTAATTAAGTTGGTATCGTATTTTTCTGAGCGTTAAATGCTTTTGAGAAATGTGTATGAGAACCCAAAATGAGAAGTACATATGTCGTTATATCCGGTCTTTCACTCATTTCATTCATTCATAACGTTAGGGTGGACAGCTTTAGTCCAGGCATTTGAGCTAGGTGCTCATTGTACCGTCCCTCTTAAACCTCCTACTTCCTACTCGACCAGCTTGGTATTCTCTATAAAGCCAAGTATCTTGCCCAGTGGAACCTTGAGAACCTTCGAGGGCTCCAATAGATCCTTCTCGAAATGTTTCTGCCGGAGGCCTTTCAACTCCTCACATGTGCAGATTACATGTAAACTCGTTTCCTCCTGTAGCTCACATCTTCTCAACCACGGTTTACCTACTCGACCTGTGTTGTATAGATGCTTTTTCAGGGGACAGTGTCCAGTTACTAGCCCAGTAATGGTTTTAGCTTCTTTTTTGCTGCGTCTAAGTAGGTTATCAGAGAACTGAGCATCCCCATCCCCTATTAGCGCTTTGATATTGAGTTGACCTTCAGTCGTCTTCCATTTATTTGTACTTTCTTTGTCCAACCAGGTCAAAATCTGCCTTTTAGCGGAATTCTTAGTAATCCTAAGTGTTTTAGAGCCCTACTTGGCTAGTTCGTCCCGGCACACCCAAATCAGCGACACCGTGTGATCCTGTGCCAGTGTATTGAGAGATTGTTTGCAGTCTCTAACTATTCCTTTTCCACTAGACCACTGCCCCGTAAGTTATCGCTGGTCTCACCACAGCCATGTATAGCCAATAGATCACCCTCGGCTTCAGTCCCCAGGTTTTTTCCAACAACTCTTCTGTAGCGCCAGAATAGCTGCGTAGCCCTGGTCGTTGTTTTAACTAGGTAATTGTTCCAGTTCAGTTTCGCATCGAGGGTTACACCCAGATACTTTACTTCTTTGGTTAATTGTAGCTACTGCCCAAACAGTCTAATGCCGCCTAGGTCATTAAGTTTCCTCATGTTGGTGAAGGCAACCAACTTTGTTTTTTGTGGATTAACTGAGAGTCCTTATGCCAATACGCCCGGGAATTTCCCCTTAACCACTATGACAATGCCATCAGGGTACCCCTGCGTCCATATTCCTTTGTCGTTTAATGATGAGATCATCCACGATCAGGCTCCACAGCAGTGGTGACTATACTCCGCCTTGAGGGCACCCTCTAGTTGTCCTCATGGCGATGATTTTATCTAGCATTTGGGCATAGACCACTCTGCGTCTTAGCATGCAGTCAACCCATCTGCTGGTCGTGTGGCTGATGTTCCGGTCCATTAAGGATCGGTTGATTGAGGGCGTTGATGTGTTATCAAAGCTCTATGTCTAAAAACACTGCAAGGGTAACTTCCTTTTGATGTAGGCTCCTTTCGAGTCCTCCCACCAAACTACGTAGGGCAGCCTCACCTGATTATCCCATCTGGTATGCTCATTGCAAAGGATGTAGGGGAGATCTACCGAGTGCTCCTTCTGTAATATTAAGATGTATAATTTTTTTCCATAGTCTTCAGCATGAAAGATGTAAGACTAATTGGTCTGAATGATTTCGGATGGTAGTATGTGTCCTTCCCAGGTTTCGGAATGAACGCAACCCTAGTATTTTTCCAGGCGTTTGGGATGTAACCCAAGGCGTGGCTAGCCCTGAATATCTCCAAGAGGGGCCCCATGATGTCTGTCCTGACGGGTCTATTATACCAGCTTTCGGGGCGTATCCGTTTTGAGATCAAGGGCATTGGAACCACAGTACAGGTGCTCCTCGTACAACACGGTTAATTCGTACTGTGTTATATCGAAACCGTGTCATACGAAACTTTTTTAATTATTTATTTAAACTAAGATATAATATAGAATAATATAATTTAAACTTAGATATAATATAAATCAAGGCAATGGTGTTGTTTCGAAACCAGGTCTTAAGATGTAAAATTTTATGATAGCTGAGATTTCGTTCCAAATATAAATGATACAGTAAGTTACTTACAAGTTTTTATTTAAAAAAATTTTGAAATTCAACATTATGATGAAATTATATATACAAAAAAAAATTAAAATTATAATGATTATAAAATAAATAGAAATAACTTGTCATAATATTGATATCATTGTCACTCTCATCAAAACTCAGAGTTAATCTACTTTTTTCTCCTCAAAGTTGATGGAAACTCCTGTTCACTGTAACTACATACATGTCTGTTTCAATCTTATATTTCGGTCAGTTCTGTCTGTTCATTTCCAAAGAACTAAACGCATACTGACACTTCTCAAAAAGATAATAAGAGATGAAAGGCAAAAGTTCTGGTAGACCACGGACACAGCAAAATATTGTTGAAAACGTAGAAAACCTTGTTGAAGAAAACCCACAGACCTCAGTTCGTCGTTTATCAGCTCAAACAAACGTATCTTCTAGTACCGTTCATAGAATTTTAAAGCGTCGTTTTTTTTTAAATCAATTGCAACAGGACGAACTCAATGGGGGTTACCATTAATTATTTTATTTCCTTATAATTACTATTATTGTCACTTCATAATTATTATTAAGTATATATCATTGTAATTAGTAACAAGTATTTTTTCTTTTTCTTTTCTTTTGACCTGTTATATACATATTTTGTAACTTTAACCAATAAATTATCTATTTATCTATCTACTTCCAGCAAGATGGGGCTACTGCACATACAACTCGCGAAAATTTAGAGTTTTTAGAACATTACTTCCCTCATCGAATTATAAGCAGAGGTGTTTGGCCAGCAAGATCACCAGACCTTACTCCGTTAGATTTTTCTATTTTCGGAATGCTAAAAAATGAAGTATATAAAACCAGAATTAATAACTTAAATGACCTGATGAATACAATTGCAATTAAATGTAATGAAATCACACCAAATGTATTGGAGAATATTTTTAACAACATGAAACGTCGTATTGCATTATGCATTCAACAGAATGGTGACCACTTTGAACATTTGTTATAAATTATAATTAATTAAAATTTTTACAAAGTTATTTACCTTAGTTGTTTGATTATCTTATTAAATAAATTAATAATCTAATTGTACTAGTTTTCCGTTCATTACCATATCGCTCGATGATAAATTTTGACAGTGACACTTGGATAACCTTTATCCCATTGAATCTATATCCGCATTTTGAGAAAGCGGCAAACCATAATTTATAGGCTACATTCATAGGCAACTAGATGAAGTTCTTTTTGATACACATTGTACATAGTATCCTCCATTTAAAATAACACTACATCCGGTGCAATCGGAAGTGCGTCATTATTGAAAATATTTTCCTGAGATACCCCTTATAATATAATATAAGTCGGTTTATAAATGAAATTCCTAACTTAATACGTAAAAGAGCTGTGGAAGCCTGCCTCACTATTGCAGGACCCTGTATATCGTCCCTTCCTACATCCGTGTTGCTTTGATATCAAATAGTTATAGTGTTCAAGATCCGGTCATTTAATTTATCGATTACAATTCTATACTTATTGTTAGCTTTACTGCAAATAGTACCGATTATCATTATTAAGTAACTAATAAGTTTCCCAAATATTTGCTTCTTTAACTAGTAGGTAGGTATCTCTAAGTTTATTTCTCTCTGCAAGTGGTGCGTGTACATGCATTTTTCATGTACTGCACGAACAAAAGGAAGTAAATTATTGTATGCCAATATGGATGCATATGTATCTGAGTATAAGCGAGTTGTATCGTTTCGTTACACTTGCCGGCGTTTCTTCTGTGCTGTAATACCACAATTGGTTTTCTTGAGAATTATTACGCAATTGTTTGTTTTGCTGATGCTTTGGCATGGGAAAGTACATTGGAATCTTTTTGTTAACGTAGATGTATGGCATTTGAAAATTTCTTTTCTTGTAGCGGTGTAGCATTTTACATCTACATAGATGTAGAATATGTACGTGAATTCATGGCAAATATTTTTTTTTACTACAATAGGCAATAACTGGCAATATAAACAACAACGAAATTATTTTCTAGAAGTGTTTAAATCATCCAGAAATTTATTCGCCACAATGTGCGCCTAGTTTGGATAATTAAAGTTACTATTTTTTCATTCCTACTCATTACTGGTAAATCTGAAAGAAAACTAATAATAGTTTATTTGTACATTCAATGCCGACTAGATATACAGGCCCAATCCATGGAGAGAGGGATACTCTGACAGCTAGAAGTTGGTGGGGCATATATCATTGGGCCAGCCGAGGCAAGAGCGATTTGCAGGTGCTTACTTGCGAACTGCGTTTAATAAACTAAAAATTCTATTTTATTAAATAATAAAATAAATCAAAATTACTAGCGAAGCTTAAGTTTTTATAGCTTTCCTTCGCTTTGACTAGAAGCTACTTTGGTATTAATACTTTTGACATAATTAATTAAAAAGATATTAGGTACAGTGGTATATAAAGAGACGTATATTTCAATTAAATATCGTAAATTACTATCCAATCATTTCCTCCTTAATATTTCCGAAAAATGTGTTTTAATAAAGTTTTTTGATTGGGAACCTTTTTGAAGTATTCTCCAAATTCAAGAGATAGATATAATATTTTCAAATAAACAATAAAAAACGATGTTAAATATCGGAAAATCAAGATTTTAATTTTCACCTGCTCTTTTTGCCAATGTACAGATAAGTATTTTCGATTTCAACGTTATCTAAATCTAATTAGGATCAGCAATTATAAGCGAGTTTTTACAGTGATGACATGGAAGTTTTGGAAATAATTTGAAGTATATTTATCCGGAAATATATGTTAAAACTAAAATCTCTTCAGCATATTACTACTTTTGAACATTTGTTATCAAGCTCGTTTAGATGAGAAGTTATATTATAACAAGATATAATATATAATTACTTACAAAAAAAAACTGTTTAGAACTCTAGATAAAATAAAATACGTTCAAGTATTATACAAAACAACAACCAAACTAAAAAAATTATTGGACACAAGATTAGCCACGAAAGTTATATTAAAGAAAGCTAGACGCATAAACCATGTTCTCGCAATGGCAGGCAATCCAATACTGAATGTCACTTCAGAACAGTGTTGCCACCGCTGAGAAGTTTTACGTACTAGAACTTGCGTCCGAAACGTAATAGATTTTCTTCCCAGCGTAATCATAATTTTTTGAGGTCAAAATAAAAGAACAACCAAACGTAACACAAACTTTGTGGCCTTCTTTATTGTATTGTATTGTATTACTTCACAGTTATTCAATCAGCTGTTTAGAAGTACCTTTGGATATCTCTTAGGTGGTGTGCGGCGGCAATTGTACGCCATTTAAGACACTCAAAAGTACTTTCAAACGGTTGCATAACTACAAACATTGTACTATCGTATATTCAAAGCACAGTTTCCTTCTTTTAGTTTAAATGTATACATACACTTTACGGTGAAATACACAATAAAAGAAATGCTAGTGGTGTCATCCATAATTCGCCCAAGTAATTATTTTTTGAGACCATATTATGCGGGCTTAGTGGCTTATTATAATATATGTTTCATAACTACATATAGATATACAAATAAGGGTTGTTGATAACGATCACGACCGGATACGATAATTTATTTTTTTCTTACTAAACCGCTGCTACGATATGAAAAACGTGATAGGTTTTTCGCTTAATGTAACATGGTAGTAGCGTGGAGCCAATTGTAGTAGATCTGCTACGAAAGTATATAATAGCGGTGGCAACACTGCTTCAGAATCACGTGGAGTACTCCGACACGATGCCTACTCCCACTCCATGTCATAGGCCTGTATATCTAGTCGGCGTTGGTACATTGCCTTGGTCGGAATTGTGGTTTTGTACCCTAACGTCGACATCAGAATACAAGAAACAACGTTACTCAAGTGTCAGACAATACAGAGCAGATAACTAGCGATATCTGGGTAACATATCTTTGTAATCATGTGTTACTTAAAATTGCATTGCTTGTTTTCTATGATCTACTTGTTATATTAAAAAAGTCATAGGTACTACAAGGTATCTCCTAATTAAAAAAAAGAAACAATAGTTATTTGTATGACTAGGCCAGAAACTATAGTTTTGCGAGTGTGAGTACGGTTTGCCGTGAGTGTGCAAACGGGCCGAGGCGAAGCCGAGGTGTCACAAGTGCGAATACTCGCAAAAGAGTTTCTGGCCGTGTGTTACACACTATTTTTTGAGCCGACAAATCTTAATTTTGTTGTAAATAATAAAAAAAAATTAACGCTAGGGAGTTAACAGTACAGTATGAATTTTGAATTGGAAATCAGGGTTAAAATACCTTAGTGTTTTGATGTTTTAATTTTCTTGGTAGTTTTGATACATATTCATCAATAATAAGGACAATGGAAACCCCAGCTCATATTACAGAGGTTGTGTGTGAAGTTATTAACCATTTATTACCTGTAAAATCTTCCGAAAATAGAATTAGAATGAATATGAATTAATTAAGAGATGGTGTAACGAGAATTCTGTCATCGAATCTATAATTAATGCCAGGAATGTCAGTAATTCCAATATAGTGTTGCCAACCAATAGTGGTCTTTTTGTCGGCCTAGGCCGAAGAATGCCAAGTTTCCGGCCGATTTAAAGTAATGCAAGATCAGTGTTTCTGGACGGAGGCGCAAAAAATGTCTTATAAAATGGTTACATCAACGGACTTGAAATCTTCCCCTATTAGTACCTAATATTCTGATTATGACAATTAATGGTATTTATTTAACTATATATATTATTTGGCATTTTACTTTTTTTTTAATGGGATAGCAAATAACGGACTTATGGCTTATTGTTAGAGCGTTTCCGTGTCACCAAATATGTAAGAATGTAAGTATCCCCCCTACTTACTTCAACGTTTAATTTTAAAAACAGTACAAAACGCTTTTTATGTTTTTATATGCCTGGACAAATATGTATCAATTCAAGTAAATATTTAAATATTTTCAGCAAATCCGAGTTTTCATAAATCTGGATAACATTATATCTTTCTCGTTAAATATTATTAGCGACGGAATTCATGTCGAAATTTAAAATGTTAGTATGCATGCAAAATATTTTATGTTTAAGTAGTGAGAATTACGTTATTTATTTCAAAGTACTATTTTTGCAGTATATGTGCACCTCCCGACTTAAGTAATGTTGTTGTCTTAAGCGCTGTGATTATCAAAACTACTCACTATTTGGACAGGTGCACGTTCGGCTGGCACCGACTTTTCCAGGTAAAACGTTTATTGGAGAGAGTGTTGTAAAACTCTTCACAATTACGCAAATTAGATAGAAAAATGGAAACTCACATCATGTGCCCAATTGGCTCTTAAAGCTTGAACTCTTAATATTTAGAGAGATGAGATTGTAGATGAGAAATTGAGTTGCATTAATTACTTACTTTGTTTAGTAAACTATACCAAAAGAAATTAAGTTGTTATGCTTACCAACGTTGGAATTTATATTAAAGCCTATTTCAAAAATGTAGGAAGTAAGAAAACAAAAGAGTAATTGCACATGTTCTTTGATTATTCATGTTTTTGATCTTCAAAAAGAAAAACAAATATTTGTAGGTATTTAAACATAAAATGATTATTTGCTTGGGTGTGACAAATAATTTTTGTTGTTCGACCTTACGTACATCTTCCATTTCTAGTCCAAATTGTAAGTAGTTTAAAAATTACCATTGCATTTTTAATTAATTTTATCGAATTCTGCACATTAGTTGACCCTGATGAAGCTGTTATTATATGTCCATGCGAAATATTTGTCAAATAGATTGTATCTTAATAGTTATACTATATCAATCAATATAATAAATATTTTACAATTATTGATCAAGAAAATTTCATACTATTCAAAAAATTAACGATTTCTGTGGTGATAATATCGTATATACTTAAATCAGATTAAATTTTGTAATTTATATATAACAAAGTAGCTGAGTTAACTAGTTCTTAAGTCTATTCAACTTCTGATATTTCTCTTTAATTTTAAATCCGTCAAGAACTTAAGAACCGATTGAACTTCTCCTCTGTAAACTTCTACACGCGAAAGCCTGAGTTTACATTATCATTTATTTCTATAAAATAGTTTTTTTAACTTGTTACATTTTACCTCATGGTTTGTTTGGGCTTTTGTTAATATAAAGCAATTCCATAACTATAAATTGTAATTACTGCCAACAACTATTTCACAAAAATATATTAGCTACCTAAATGAGTTTGTTTCAAAGAAAGCATGCATATTAAAATGAAAATGATATACATATTGCTGTGGTCTGGCAACCCGGTTTGCGTAAATTCAGTTTCTTTTTCTTATTTATTCCGTTAAGCGTTTGTAAATGTTGCGAGAAATTTCAAATTGTTTTATTTTTAAATAAGAGAGTTAATGTTTTGGATTGTTTAATTTGTTTATTTTATTGTTCAGTTATTTATATTAATTTCATTCACTTGTACATTTTGCGGTCACTGGTATTGTATATATTGTTTTGTTTTTGCGAGTTCGCCTGTTTGCGGACAGAGCTTGCTGCGTTGCGTCGCACGCATCGGAGAATTTTATACATATACGATTGTTTGAACCGTGTAAGGTCAGTTCCCTGATAACACGTGTAAGTAGATATATAAAAATTGTATTTCATTTCTGCCATTTTGAGATTTATGCTTTCAAGCTTTGAATTCACGTTTTTGAATTTATTTCGTTAATCACGGAACTCATTTAATAATAATTGATATTGTATTTTTGTGTACACAATTTAGATATAAGATCTGTTATTATTTTTACGTACAGGAAGATATTTTTAAGTTTAAAGTTAATTTTTTGTTCGTTGTAAATTTTCTGATTTTTAATTATTTGTTAATCACCCCGGGTTGGGTGAACAAAAGCATTGTGCTTGCTTTTATTTTTCATTTATATAAATTACTTGATTTTTTTTTCGTTTAATTTAGTTGTTAAATATTGAGACCACGTGGATTAAATTGAAGAAAAATTATTATCTTCCTGAACGATTTTTTTTGTCTTTTGCCGTGTTAAAGGATTTTGAATTGTCCTTTGTAATTTAAAGTCAAAAGCAGTTTTGATTTCGACCAGGATCATATGTCCAAGGTTTTTTTTTCTGCAAAGTTTGTAATTAATATTTTTTTCTTTTTTTTTATATAATAAAATTATTGTATTTACGTCATTCAAAATTCTGTTCTTTTAGTTTTTGATCAAACCTTTTAAAATATTGTTTTTGAGTATAAAATAAAGTCAGTTTTCTTTTCACCCACAATATTCTTTTTTTTTAGAAACCCTGAGTTGAATTGTTCTTTTGCGCCTTATAAAATTTTGATCATTTGAGCTAGCTAATTTTTCATTTTAAATTTCATTTTATTTGTTTGTTTGTACATTCAGTACACAGCAATATGTATACCTAATAATAATAATAATAATAATAATAATTCATGCCTTTATATCCTCCAACAGCTTTCGCCAATTACAGGAGGCATCGCCCGGCTATGAGTTATTATTACGCCTGCTCCCGTAGTGTGTATTAGGGTTTTCATTTTTATTCAAACACAAATTTGACCATGTACTTTACTCTGCCTTTATATTAAAATTCACAAATTAGTTATACAAATTTTAAGCTAAATATTGAACTTTATAAGCTTATCATCTCTATTTCTTTTCGAATACCTTATTATGTAAAGTACCGAAATAATTAATGCTACTTAATTTGTCATCTATATTTTTACTTAATTATACTTAAACATTAATATTTAAAGTTACCAATCATCTCTAAGCTGTTAAGAGGACATTTTCAAAACAATTTAAATCGCAAAATACATATAGATATACGTTTCCATTGGATGCTAAACAATTTCAAATCTCCTGACAGATTTGCATAATTGCTTGGTATTTTAGGCAAAGTTACCTCAATAAATCTCCTACCTGCAAAAACCGATGCCTAACGTGCACCTCCCCAAACAGTGAGTAGTTTTGATAATCACTGCGCGTTATACGACGATATTAATTGAGTCGGTTGGTGTACATATATAGTATTTTATACGTCAGGTCGTTATCAGCTCGATGCATTAAACTGTAGTTCTAACTTTCCGTATGTCCATTTCCACGTAATAATTTCGCTTTTAATAGTCACTTTTTATTTTAATAAATTTAGATGATTACGAGGCCAAAGCTTTGTTCAATATTATCACAGATAAGTATACCAGATAGCTCACCTTACGGGAGAATTGGCAGCGGCTTTCGCTGAAATGGGAACCCTCGAGCAAATAGTTGGGAACCCTGCGTGAGTTCAATCGGAGCGCTGCATGTCAGTCTCCGCACTTCAGTCGCCGGTGGACAGTCGCGTAGGCACGTACGCTAGCATTAAAATGCCTACACGCGGTGCTGGGAATAAATGCGTGTATACATATAGGCTGCGGAAAGTCTCGGAAGAGTTTTAGAGCCTAGTAAGTTATTTAAAATCCCGGAATATAACTTATTGCGTGCTGAATGGATCAAAAATGCGGGTAAATACGTGTTGGGATATCTTTGTTACATTAATACAAGAATACAACAGTAAAAACTCACGACAATATTGCATTCAACATACATTTATTGATATTGTAAATTATAATTAAACATTAATACATCATCAAAATAAAATAAAAATGCAGACTTTAGTTGTAAGAAAATTGTAACAAATTTAATTATTAAATTTACACACTCTTGAGAGACCTACCAAACGTCACGTATATATGTAAGTATATAGGCTGTTTTAAATTTGGGGGTCATTAAATTATAGGGATTTTGTTTATTAAAAGAAAGATACAATGTATGTAGGTTTAAATTCGACATAGCTAAATTTGACAAATAATGTAACAAAAAAAATAGGGGTAGATCATTTGCAAAGCTTACTACCGCCGTAAGTCATCAGACAGACAGGTTTTTGATTTGTGCTTATATCGTCTATAAATTTGAAATTGTCAAAACTAAAGTTTTAAACAAAAATCTGTATTTATAAGCGAAAACTCCACGGTAATCCGTGAATTTGCACCTGCAAATTATGCGCTTCTGCTTTTTGGGGTGGATATATAATTATATTAAGTTAGGGAATTTTCTGCTTATACCCCAGTTTAGACTATATATCTTTTTGTAGTAGCCGAGATGACCCTAGCACCACAAATATTAAAATATGTATTGTATACTTTTAAAATATACAGGTTATTTACGCTATACGGCACGGAATATTATGGCCAAAACACGTGACGTTCAAAAAGTTTTTCACTTTTGGGATGTATGGGGGTTTATTATAGTTACTTTTTAAAATTACTTTCATATTATACAGAATGTTCCAAAAGCACGAAAAGTATCAAAGTTGTGTTTTTTTTTTTAAATGTATCCCTCTTCTATTATTGCACTTCTGGATTGTCTGATCAAAATAGATGTCTGTTTTAATAAGGTTTAATAATAATTAAACCTTAACGTTTTTCAAAGAATTTGAATTTTGGAAAAATCTCATCTAATTTTTAATTTTCTTCGAAGCTTGTGGTAAAGTGTATCAATTATAATAAACTTGGTATCTTATACAAGGTGTACAAAAATTAAAACTAATCGAATAAGAATTGTAAGTGGCTATAACTTGATTAATTTAAATAGAACGCCATAGTTTTTAATTTAGCAGGAAATGTACTTTTTAATTACCTATCGAATAGTATTTATAGGTTAAGCTTTAAGTCTTCGCATTTGAATATGCTAAATAATCGTTTTTTGCACCATTTGATGTTTCTAACCTATCTAGGTGCCTATATAGTACTGAGAAATATCAGATAATTTACAACTATAAGAATAATAATGAAGAATATCTTTATAAGTGCTCGGAAACTTTACGTAATTTATAATCCAATCGCCTATAACAACAATAATGGAAATAACATATCAACGATAACATAAAACAAAAGCAAAATATGTATTTAGAACAAAAAAAATGAATTATCTGACATTTCTAAAAACTATACTATAGGCAGGCAACTAAATACAGTAGACCTCTTATTTAAAAAACGGCTAATGGTGCAAGACACCACCATTTTTATGTTTTTACAGATTTATTATTATGTAAAAACGTGAAAACTTAAAGCTATAAATACCGATAGTTATTATAAAGTACATTTGCTGGTAAATTCAAAAATATGGTGCTCTATTTAAATTAATCAAGTTATAGCCAGCTAAAGTTCTTATTTGAATAGTTTTAATTTTTGTACATCCTGTATAAGATGGTAAGTTATTGTAATTGGGTTATAAAATATGGTCCATTGTTACACTTTATTGTAAATTTCACTTACATAACTTAAATACTTCTTAGGTATTTAGATTAAATTTTCACAAAATTACAATTATTTAAAAACCTTAAGGTTTAGTTATTATAAACCTTATTAAAACAGACACTTATTTTGATTAGACAATCCAAAATGCAATAATATACAAACTATTTTGGAGCACCCTGTATAACATAAAAATAATTTGAAAAAGTAACCATATATCCCAAAAGTGAAATTTTTTAACATCACGTGTTTTGGCCACAATATTCCGTGCCGTATAGCGAGAATGGCCCTGTATATATTATACATATTTTAAGAAGATTTGATGTTACTTGGGGATAATAAAGAATGATAATTGACTTTAAATCGGATTTATAACATTTCGACTAGATGCAGTACAATTATCACTATTCATTATCTCCGTTGCTATCAAGAAAAAAAAACTTCATATACTATAATAACAATAATTCAATAGTTCGTGCAATTTCAGGCTTTATTTTCAATATACTATATGTGACTTGACATTATCAATTAAATATCTTGTTACTTTTCGACTACTTAATATAAAAAATCAGAAATGTATGAATTTTATAACTAGCATCTTAATGATGCAATAGTAAAATGGAAATTAAAATATTACTGCAATAAATGTAAGTCAAGAAAAATGTGCCGCGATTAAATTTAATAAAACGAACAAAACAATTAACAATTACATTAAACATGACAAACTACATTTAAAAAAAAATTTATCTATAAAATCATCTTTTTTTTAATGTAGTTTGTCATGTTTAATGTAGTTGTTAATTGTTCTCATCATACATGTCTGAAGAAGACTATGTTAAGTAGTCGAAACGTAACAAGATATTTAATTGATAATGTGAAGTCACATATATTGAAAATAAATAAATAAAATAATAATTCCAGGAATTATTGTGTTATTGAAATAAGCTACTGGCTATAAACTTTGATTCCTTCTAATATATTATAACAACCATAAAATATATTCTTATGAGACACATACGAATAAATTCAATAAATGCATTACGCACACTCAAGTCAATCTGGACAGTCTATAGAAAATATTCATATTCTAAATAAGAGCGTAAGCAATTCGCATTCAAGGAGGTATAAATTCTATTCAATTTGTTATTTTAGGTAAATAACAGCTGTGCGGCAAAAAAGCATATTTCATAAATAAAAACGACTAGCGAGCCGGGTACCCTTTCCACACTCCGACGTTTGCTCTCCGACCGTACACCGGGCTCCCCGCAGCTATCTATGTTTCATAAAATCGTAATATTGCAGCCTTTATTTATGCAACCCGTGATAATCGGGCAAATTTGCCACGGTGAGCTATCTGTTTACTTATCTGTGATATTATATTACGTTTTATTGTATTTCAGCAGTGCATTGTTTTTAATTAGAATTGTAGTTTTAAAGCAGTTGGTTGGCGCAATTTTATGCGGTTATATTAATCGCAAACGTAATACTACTTTTCGAATAGAGGAAAGTGAAAGGGTTCTCAAGTATATTGTGGATATGAATTCATAAATTACATAATAGTTGCTAGTTTTAAAGGGTAGGTATACTACATCGGTAAAAATATTTATTTATATTTGTAGGTTATTTTCCGATATTGTACGAAAGATTAGGCATGTTAAGATACGACGCTTCTGTCGGAATGTTTGATTTTTAGTTCAAATTTTTTGTGACCTTGAGTGCCTTTAAATTGGAATGTAGTAACCCGGGATGGTTGAATAGAACATTATTTACTTTATTACAAAATAAATTGGAACAAAATGTGGGTAAACTAAAGTCTTCAATAATTAATAGCTTATCGGAATGGAAGTAATAGCGCACAAAAAAATCAGATAGAATATTCAATTTATCAACTGTAGGCGTTCTGGGCAAATAAACAACAAACATATGAATACAGACAGATTTAAAAACGTATTTTCATGCAACTATACCTAACAAACGGAAATCAGACCGCAAAGTCGACACATCCAGTTTCCTGACAGATAAATAATCCTTAATGGCCAGAAGAACACCTCCGCCACGGCTTGGGCCATGAGCAAGAAAATCTCATCACATCGCAGTACTGTATAACAAGGCGGAAAATACTCAGTATCGGAGATGTCAGCACTAAGCCAAGTCTCAGTCAAAGCAACAATGTCATATTCGCAATCACTAATATTAGATACAAATTCATCTAGTTTACCCAGTATATACTCCGAACATTTTGATAGTAGGCATGCAATTCCATACTGTTAGGCAATTTCAGTTTTTTTTCGGCTCCTGAACAATAGGAACTTCCGGAAAACCATTATTATATACAATTTTCAGATTTTTTTCCCCATTCTATATGCGGAATTTCAGAGATTCACGGCAGAAGGCAAGGAAGTTGCGTTTATATGCGGTTTCATCTTTCTTTATAATAAAAATATGCCTAAATTCCACTGACGACCTCAGAGATCTCGTGTTTTTCAAAATTTCCATGATCACAAATCTGTTAGAAAAAGCAACCCGAATGGGACGTGGTTTATTGGAGGTACCAGCTCCCACACGCATAACATCACAGGGCCCAATTTCACAAGCATCCGGTTTAATAGACTTAATCAATTTGTTAATGTTCAGGACATGGACGGGTTTATCACCCTCCCCGAAACCAAAAACCATGATGCTATTATCCCTCTGAACCCGATCCAAATGATTTAGGAGATAAAGACGGTGCACCAAGCGATTTAAGCTTTGAAAGACGAGTTTCGATGCTCGTTAACATCAATTTCAATTCTGCAAACTGATCAAATACTTTGTTGCATGAAACGCAAAAACCTTAACACCTTTAGCTCGCTATCAGGTAATCCGCTTAGCATCATCGCTATTAATCTGCGTGCAGGTAACGTGTAAATAATTCTTGCACCCATCACATTGAATAGTACGATTACTATTCGCTTTCTTACAAATTGAATAATCGAGATGCTAAAGTTACAAGAAAAAAGAAAAGATACTTGCGAATTAAATATGACTGAGGCGTAATGCTTTATTAGGGCGTTTCAATTACATTTTGCCCTGCTCTAAAGATCGTAAGGGCGTGAAATTACCACAGAGTTGGTGTTGATTAGTTCCTATTCGCATCGTTGGTAGTCGCTCGGTAAATTTTAATTTCATACCAAGTCTATTCCATTACGAATCACTTTTACTTTTCATTTTATTTTTGGTACATAATACAAATAAAAATGAATAAGTATGCAAGGAAAACAATTAACTGCATAATGCAGAAAATACATTGTTAAGAGTAATGTAAAAGAAAATACCAGAATCTTTAAATTGTAAAGATATAAATAGAAAATACATGTTGGAAAAGACGTGCACCTACTAAAAGTAGATACTCGTTGTGATATATCTGGAGCAATCAAGTTAATAAAAAGTCGCTTCTTATGTGCAGGTAGGCGGCGCACAGTGGATCGAAAGGCGGTAAAAAGCGGACATTAATTTTCTTATTTGAAATAAATTACTGCTTTTAAAAAAACTTAAACTTTTTATTAAAAAAAATTACATCTAATCTTAACTCTAACTGTTATGTATGAAACCTAATCGTAATCTGTTTTTTGTAACTCGCTCGCTTCTTCGCTGTGTATAAAAAGCTGACTTCGCAAATTCTACACCGCCTTGCGTCGATGTCCATATGCAGGTATAGTGTCGTTCAAAATATAACACATTGACTGAAATTAATGTTGATCAACGAGAGAAAATTTTGTCGAGTAGGTAAGGTTGTATATTATATCGAGTAAAAAAATATTGTTGTACCGTCACTACTTGTATGTGAAAATGAAGCTAAGAGTATATAGTATTTGAACCTGCATAAATCGAAGAAATAGCGTATTTGTTGATATAGATATAAGTTTCGTAGCTGTTTCTGTGTGATCGAACTTATAATGTAGAGTACAATATTATGCAACAGGAAAATATTGTCATCACTGAATACATTTAAGACAGAAACCTGGGCTTTGGTATCTTAATAGCTTAAATGTGTCGACACTATTAACGCAGAAATAAAGAGCATATATAATGTAAAATTATGTACCTATATCTGTTTTTAATAGAAAATTCTTCTAAACAGTGTTGTAAACGTTTCTCTTGAGAACAGGTCGTTGATAATCAGTAGCAGTACCTACATTTCACTTAACACAATTTTCAATTTTGCCGGTGAAGAATTAATAATTCTACAACTTCTGGTAATAACTCACTTCTTGTATGTTGGTTTAATTTTCGTCTTGAATGGGAAATATATGGATCGAAAGTAATCTTTTCAAAATATCTTTGTTAGTAGCTGAACGGCTACATTTTCTGCTAGTTTATCTCCCTGAAGTTTTTAAGCTCTTTATTTCGAGCTTCAGCAGCTTCTTCTGAAAGTTTGCCCCTAGGAAGTCACATGATGATATCTGCGCCATGCAATAGAATTTTATGTATGGAGGCTAGCATATATTACCAACTATATAAATTTATAAATTTTTCAGCTGTTTCTTTTACGTAAATATCAAACTTCACGCAATCAATTTCTTTCCCTGTAGCCAGTCGCTTATTACATTTGCTTCTAGGATGGTTATTGAAGCTGTTATAGCTACATATAAACATGCTTGTATCGTTTGCCATAGTATGTATTTTTAAATGTTTGTTTATATGAATTTAGCCCAGAACTACCGTCGAATCACCATTTTGAGACAAGTCAATTCACTTAGAATATTTTGTATTGTTCTTCCACATATTTTTACTATGCGAGTAGATGTGTTAATTTTCTGTGATATTTTTATTACCTTTAACCAGCAGGTACATTTATACTACATTTATAATAATCATATATATGTAGATACTTTTCCTGTTTATGTGCACCTATGGTAAAACTTAAATTGTATTCATATTAGCCACAAACCAACTAGATGGAGAATAACTCTAAGAATGCATAGGCGAACCGAAGAAGTCAAACATACCAAGTATATACAGAAAGATACTCCATTTTGTTTATCTTCTATTAATGGATTATTATAAGCTAACACAGCACATTTCACAATTCTAACTTACTGTTATAACACAATGACAACGATACAATAAGTGCAGCGAATATTAAAGAAGTAGCATTTTCGATCTCATAATGTAGGTATATGACCGATATTCATAATTATGCTAATTAGTTTATACCCTTTTTAATCCGAGAACTAAGAGATTATGAAACATACATCGAATGTTTCGTCTCTGAAATGGCATAACTTAACAAATTTTTAGTAGAAATACTAATTAACATGCATTTATGAGAATGGTAGAAACGGTAATGCGATAAACAAAATGTCTTTTTTTCAAACAGTTGCGCGAAGTAGCACCTGAAATCGTTGGAGCAAGTACTAGAAGGATCCTAGATGACAAAACAGTTTTCCCTTTTCTGGGCAAATTTGGGCATTTTTTTTAAAAAGCTAATAGAAGTTGAAATTTAAAGTCATACAACACCATCTTGAAGAAATAGTAATTGTATAGTTAGTTACAAATATGATTTGCTAATACTTTGCAGGTTGAATTGTACATAGTTAGTGTATATTCTAAGCAAATTGCAGTTTGGTATCTTTTCTAATTCCGAAGATTTTAATAGTTGAAGAGGACGGTCGAAATACACTCTTAGCGTAACATCTCCGAACATATGTACTTTCAGATTTGTTTCTGTTCGGTATTCCGTCAATCTACTTGTTTGTACTGTGATTTCCATATCTAATGCTTATTTTACTATACACTTATACACATTTTATTATGATTCTGGAAGATTGGCTTTTTGACGCTATATCAGATTTTTAACCAACTTCGATCCACTCTGCGGCGCGGCGTATGAGAATGTTAGGGTATCGGCAGTAAATACAACCCAGACGAGTAGTTAGATCCGATAGTAAAATAGTATAGAAGCTATGTGTATTTTTTTCAAAAACATTCTTATTGTTAGAGCCTTTAATCGTGGGAGTGCCATTGCTTAAATTGGCTTAACTTTATATATTTTTGCAATAAAATAAACGTGCCCCGCGTGTAATCACTAGGTTAAGGGGAAAAGGAAAATGTGAACATATAACTCTTCGCGGCGGGATACTCTATTTGGCGCCTTTAAAAATATCGTTTCGACTACCACATCCGAAAGTACAATCTTATTACACTCATTGAAAGATAGAAAGCGCCCCTTTATCGAATTGAACTATAAACTGAACGGCCAACGCGCCATTTCCGTCACTTTACCGTCCATGGACGGTATCGTACATAACGAAATGAACTACCAACGCGTCACTTCCGTTACTTTAGCGCACTCTTCTGTGAAGATTTTAAAGTTTTTCTGGGTTCGTTTGTCAAAATAGATGTCAAACAATCTGTCATTCAAATATGAGTGATCTGTATTCTGAGCACTACAGATGCAAGTACCTAAATTGATTTTAGTAAGTGGTAATCATGTGGTAGTCGAATAAATATTTTTTTTGCCATCATATCCGAAAGTGCAACCTTACTACACTCATTCGATGATAGAAAGCGCCAATGAGGAATTGCACAATTTTTTTTTATACCATAGAATTATAGAGAATATAATAATATATGGCCCTTCATTTAAATTGTTTCTTATTAAGGCATAATAAATTTTTGAAAGTGCTCTGACGTCACAAGTTCTTTCATTCATAAATTCTTAGTCAGCACGATTTGGCAACGGAGCGATAGTCATGGAAGTTCGCATCATCATCGTAGATAGGTAATATTAAGTTCGCATGCTTTGCGCGTACAGATGGCGTAAACGTATTACGACATTCTGTGTTTATTTTACGCGGTTTGGAGGTTATAATCTTTCAGAATTCGTTCTTTTACGATAAATTGGAGAACTTTAAACACAAACAAAAACAAGATGCAGAAATAATGCCGAATCCCAAATATCTTTGTGACCATAACCTGGGTACCTTAATAAATCATATTTCCCAGCCGGTAAAATTCGTCAAATAAAAACTACTTTTGTCACTGTTCCCCGTAAATGACTAATCTGTGGTTATTACCGGGGAGTAATTTCTATGTTGCCATGTACTCTCGTTCATTCATAGAATTTTACTACGTACCTGTGACGTATAAGAATCTTATAAAAAATTATATTTCAAAAACTACTTTACATGAAACCGTCAAAATTTCAGTGTAAATATATATTTAGGTCATGTACAAAATAACATTATTTTAACAAGAATTAGAAAAAAGTGCAATGCCTCATTTGCCGAATTAAATTATGAAGTGAACTACCAACGCGTCACTTCCGTTACTTTACCGTAGTCTTCTATGAAGGTTCTGAAGTTTTTCTGGGCTCGGTTGTCAAAATAGCTGTCAAACAATCTGTCATTCAAATAGGAGTGACTGTATTCTGAACATTAGAAATGCAAGTAAATTCATTTTACTAAGTGGCAATCATATGGTAGTCCAAAAAATATTGTACGCACCCAAACTCGTCCGATGGAACATCATTTTCCACCTTGATACTTTGAAAACTATTTTCTAATTTGATGTTACAATAAAGTTAAAACAAACGACGACGCAGCGCGGTAATGAGTAATTTCTGGAACAGCAATCTGGAAAATGATTTGTAAAGTAGAAACATAGAAGAAAAAGAATTTTTTTGTAATCAAACAATATGCATTTTATGCTCCTCCTTATTTTTTTACGCATTATATTTGTAGCATTTTCATGGTAAATTTTCTTACTATTGCAGCCACACAATTTCTTAGATCAGAAAACAAGATATATCCGAAATATTCATAAAAGGCATATTTTCTGAAAAGAATTTGATCAATTTAGTAATTTTAGTGCAAGAAATCTGTTCCTATATTTTTGTAACACTTACTAGAAACGAGCAAGAAAATAAAGGAGATAAACGAATTCATAAAACAAAAGTTTATCGCTTTCATAAAGAATGAAATAAATAACTGAAATATATATTACTTTCTTCTTAATATATTTTCAATTAATTTTAATAGAAGCAACAGTCAATTAATATTAACTTATTGATCAACATTGTTTTGGTTTTGCTTTCTATTTCTTCATAAGGGGACTTTTCTAGTTGCTGCTACAATCCTATGTATAGAGAGAATGTTCTCAATACATATCTCGATTACCACAATATAATTATCAATAGAAAAAGTGATACAAACCTGTAACTTCGAGAAACTTGGAATAATAAATTCCATAATTGCAGTAAACCAACGAATGATGAATTATTAATAAAATTGGTAAAAGTTTCGGCGAGTTCATAATTTTGCGGTTACGGTGCCATGTTTTTAAATTAAGGTAAATTGTAATACTGTATCAGATATAATATAGTGTAAAAACTGTTAATAGGTATTTACGGTTTCGCTGTAAACTCTTAATGGAGGTTTTCTCATGAAATTCTCATTATGGTGAAAAAATCACGTTACTATATACAAAAAGTATAAAAGTCGATAATAAGCGTACTAGATATAAAGTTTTGTTACTTCATATTACAGATACTAATTACAAATTTCCTAGTAAAATACTTTGGCCTAATGAAAACAAATGCTGCTCAAGGTAAACAAGTAAAGTTATAATAATAATGATAAGAATAATATGTAATATGAAATATAATTAAGTTACAGTAGTCATTCCTGAATGATTTTTATTATTTACAAAAGTAATCTAATTGTGCCAAATACAGAAAGATTCAAAAGTCGAAAATATAAATATTATCAATATTTCTAAGTCGTACATCTTAGGAGAACCTAATATTAAAGTATCTAGTGATAAAAAATCAATCTTGGACAAAAGAAACACCGTCTCGGCGTATATAAGAAATAAAGATTTAGATATCCAGAGCCACTGATTGGTGACGGCTATTTTTGCATTAAATGGAGCAGCCTCCATGGAGGCAACTCCACGGAGGCTGCTATTATATTATTTTTCTCCAAACATTCCCATAGAAGAATTTAAAAGGTTACTGGACATAATGCTAGAGCATATCAAAAATACAAACTTGGATATGGTTGTAGCGGGAGACTTTAACTCCAAATCTCCGATGTGAAGGTCTTCGCCCACGGATGCGCGCGGCGAATACCTTATGGAATGAGCGACAGAACTAAATCTGTAATTAATGCCGGAAACACACCCACCTTTGAAAGAGGAGAAAGCCATTCATTTATCGATGTAACGCGAGCATCAGAGAACATGATAAGACGCATAAAGAACTGAACTGTTACCCGGGAAGCGCACACAGACCATAATTATATTTATTTAGAGATCTTAAATGGCAAAACAAGAGACAGGGCAGGGAGGCGGCGACATCTTTTGGATAAAAAAAAAGTTCTTCCAGAAATTGAAAGAACACTACTGCAAAAGTACAAGCAATGTGACACCAAAAAACTTCATAGACGTTATAGCGAGAATAAATAAGGAATGCACGAGAATTGTACCCAGATGTCCCAGATCTCTCCCGTACTGGTGGGGTGAAGAAATTGATGATAAGAGAAGATAGTGCCACCGCCTACGTTGGAAGATCACGAGAAGTAATAAAAGCCAACTTGATACGACACATCGCCCAGAATACAAGCAAATCCGAAAAGAACTCAAAACTGTTATTTTAAATGCAAAAAGAAAGAATTGGAAGAAGCTAGTACTTGATCTTTTGATTTTCTTTCTATTTCTTGATTTTAACTTTACCTAGCCTCTATATCTATGAATTAATAATATTTTTGACTGTTAACGATGAAATATTCATCCGTAATACGGATGTTTATAACAATATGCAGACTCGATCTTTTAATGACTACTCTGTTTCTAAGCACTCTTCTAAATTTTTTGAGAATGGTCCCAGATATAGAGCAATACAAGCCTTTAATGCATTGCCCACTAACCTTAAAGCCATTTCTCGGGACATCATTAAATTCAAATATAAATTGAAGGAATTTCTGCTGGAGAAGGCCTTCTATTCATTGAGTGAGTACGTATGTAATCGTTAGTTTGTATGTTTGTGTAGTGTGTTCTTTACATTTTTTTGTTCCTGTAATTGTCCATATATATATATATACTTGTTTTGACGATGTATACATATACATATGTATATGTATATTACTGATATAGTTGTATTTATTTTTTTATTTATTATTTTAGACGTTAAACTATATTTTAATATGTTAATGTGTTAACTGTGTATCCATTTGGATAAATTTGATCTTTTTCTTTTTTGTATTATCATGACACTGTCGAAGTTTGTTTTACAATTTACGACAATAAACACTATTATTATTATTATTATTATTATCTCGAAGATAATATATGGGGTGACGCGTATAAGAATGTTCCGCGTGAACTAGGTATTATGCATCTACCATATTACCCGCCCAAGTTGCAAAGAACCGAAATTATTAGAGCACTTTTCCCAAATAAAGATGATACATTCGCTAGACATAAAACTAGAGAAAACATTACTCCGTTCTCAGAGAAGGAATTACTAGCGGCTGGGCAGAAGATGAAAACTGGCACGGCCCTTGACCCAGACCATATTACCACTGACGCCGCCGTCGCACAGTGGTCAATATACCTAGCAAATCCGGACATCGGCTCTAATTTTCTTTTTAAGAGTTGAAAATTTAAAAATTTTTTTTTTTTTAAATTTAAGTTTTTAATTATTACTTTTTCAGGTTGTTTCTTTTAAACTATTAAAGTTTCAGTTTTAAAGTTTTTGAAATGACGTCGATTCGTCATGGATAAGCATAATAAAAAATATTTTTTACTGTGGAAATTATATATTTCACATGTTTACATTATTTTACAGTAAATGGTAGAAGTACTACAGACATAAGAAGAGTAACAGTTAATCTGGGTAGAAATCCCTTTTTGCCTCTAAAACCTTATAATAGGGTGGATATAAATCATGTCCACAACTATCAGCCGATTGTTTTAGTCTTGTGTATTGTTCCGGGGTTAAATTTAGCTCTAAAATTAAAGCTAACGCTTCTTCTGGAGTATATTTCCGTTGTTCTGGATCGGAAGTGGTCCATTTCTGAAATATGCGTTTAGCACGTGTTGGGGTTGTTGTCGTAGCTTCGGTCAACAATTTCGCAGCAGCCTGGTCACCCTCGTCGCGTAATTTCATTGACGTTGCAAAACTTAGTTCAGCTGCCGATGTTTCTTCCCTTAACTGTTCGGTTTTTCGACGTTTATGTCTCTCAGAATACTGCTTGAAATCCTTAGTCGATTGAGTACCCGAGGGCCCTGGAGTAGGCTCCGTATTGGACGAAGTTGGTGTTAAGCGATTCTTTAATAGCTCAGGAAATACAATTTCCTCTCTTAGCCAATCGTCATATCGAGCCAAGAAAACTTCGTTCTTGCTGAAAACCTTCTGCCATCGTTTAAGGTACGGCGAGAAAAAACTTTCCCTTGTAAAAGTTATTAATACTTCCGTGGCATGTTCATCTCCATTAGTGGCGAAGTGTTCTTTAAGGTACTCCAACACGTGTTTTTTTCGGTCAGTAATAGTTTTTCTAGGATATTCCAACATTTTGTTGTGCAAATCTAACCGAGTTATCGGTGAAAAATCCATTGTTGCTTGAACAATAACGAAAAACACACTAACAAAAATTTACGAAGAAAAACTTAACAACAACTGATAACACAACTGTAACAACACTAAATACAACAGAATAATTAACAATAAGCTCTCAGAATATCACTCACGAGACGTTACTTGGTACGTGACCAAAATGCGAATGGAATTTATAAGTGCACTCTCTCCTTATATTTCGTCTGTAATCACTTTCTGAGGGTTTCCGAGAGATTAGTTGATTTTATGGCATAGTTAAGCCTTTGAATATTAAGAATAAATTTAATCTCGAGTGTCCTGATGTGTCCTTAATAACGTAAAACTTGCTTATTTACAAAATTCCAAGAAAAATGCAACGATAAATATATTAGGTCGGAATAATTTACGGCTTATCGGATTTCGAAGTATATTTAGGGTAAATTGTAAAGGAATAAATGTACTACCTGCTGGTAAAACCATTTCAACTAATTGCTTTAGGTGAGCTAGACAAGGCCTATTAAACATCGCACTAATTTCTCCTTAAATACCAACTCATGTAAAATATGGAATTTTGCACTAGTTCGCGGACCATAACTTATTACCGGTTTACTGAAAACTGCCACAATTTTCAGGGAAGTAGGCGAACAGGTAGATAAATATAATATAATCGTTTCAGCATAATTCAAAAAAAGTCAAATTTTGTGCAAATGTCCGGAATACGCTCACAAATTGACCACTGTGCGTCGTGAAGACCATAATCGAAGTCGCTCTAGAAATTCGACTCCGGGAAGTGGAAAGAATCGCAGGTTGTCCTGATTTGGAAAGGAAAATCGACAATTTTACCGTCAGATTATAGACCGATTTGTTTATTGACTGCGATCGAAAAGCTCTACGAGCGAATGCTCAAAAAGAGGTTAGAGGAAGAGTTGGAGAAAAACGGTGGCCTTTCCGAAAGACAGTTCGGATTTAGAAAGGGAAGATCTACAGTGCATGCAATCAAATCCATAGTGCAGCCAGTTAAAACATAAAAAAAAAACCGGCTGGTTCTCGTCTCACTGGATATTAGGAATGCCCTTAACTCTGCCTCCTGTAGTAAAATACTGAAAAAATTAGAAAGGAAGAATATCCCCCCGTACCTAATAAATATAATAACGGACTATTTCAGTGTCAGAAGCGTCATGCTGGGGCCCTCTCCTAGAATGGAGGTGAGTGCTGGAGTTCCAGCAATAAATTAACCATATGATATAAAACTCTGTTTGCAGAGGTAATGATTTTGATACCGTAGAAGGAAATGGTTTTGATGGCATGTATTTCGATCTGACAATGAATGCAAACTGTTCATTCACTGGAATTTCTACACACAGAAAACTGGGTAATAGAATCTAGAATTTTAGATTATATAGAATCTATATAATACTGGTTATTAAAAAAGATATTTGTACATAATAATGTAGTTAATTACCTCTATAATACAATAGTTTATTAAAGCACAAGTTTCATAAAACGAGAGGCTTTTATGAAATGAGGTCTTTATACCATTTTTTTTTCTTTCGGTAATTAACAATTTTAAATTTTCATTTTAAATTAAGATCCGGGATTTTTTATTTAATGGGTTTCTAGCACCGACAGTTAAATTTGACATTTGCTTTGAAATTTTACGTTGTACGCATCCAAATGAATAAATTAGCGCGATTTTGTAAATCCCACGCTGTGGGATCTATTTGAACTTATCACGACAAACTTATAACAGGTAACAGTTGCACAATGTACCCATATATGTAATATGTATATGAATGTACCAACTCCAAAATTAAAAAAAATAGATACTATAATGAGCTCCTTTACAGCATTGTTTTGAATTACGAAATCTTTCAGTAATTAAAAATGTTTATTGATTGTATTAAACCATGCAAAGCCTTGTACCTAGATAGTATAGGAATGCCACGCTACTACATAGCTGTATAAATATGTTATACTACAGAAATTGTTGTAAAGATGGCGCTACTGCTTATTTTAAAACCATTATAATCCTTATTCATTGTAAATTGTGTTCTGTAAACACGGCTACCTGTGTATAAAATGTAATGATTACCGATTTCTCGCAGAACGGGATGCTTCTACACGGCCGGTATACTGCACTATAACGGTCAGTCTGATCTCCGCAATAACATTCAAAGGGGCAATCGGCACGAGTCACAGTGATAAGACTCACGGTTAGCCTATATAAATATCGGCTTTTCTCACATATTTCTGATTAATATGGACTAATAAAGATACAGCAAAAGTTTGGTATTGTCCAATCTAATAACAAGTAATATAAAAATACAATATTGGATATAAATTCTAATTGTATCTGTACACAAATAAATTTATTAATTTCAAGCAACTGCGGGGATACAATACGGTAATTATTGGTATCATAGATTATAATAATATACAGTGACCGGTAGAAAGTGCGCAGCATATGGGAAAATGGTTTACCTTTGAATATAGCAAAATTATTTTATTGCATCATATCTCGGCATGACTTGAGACTAAAATAGCACTCGCGATTTCTGCCGAAACTCTCATCGTATACGAGGGAGAGTCAAAAATACAAAATTACGCTAAGAGTAAAGTACCCCATGTTTAACATTAGACTTTTCTTTATTAAGCAATACTTCTTTGGTTTTAAAAATTAAAGTAAAATATCGAGTTTCATTCACTTTTGATGAAAAATTTCAGTTTACTGGTTATTCTGAATTACCCTGTATAAGAAATTGAGCGCGCTCATACAATACGCAAATCTTAGTGCCGTTTCACATGGGGCGTATGGTCAGGACGGATCGTCAGCGCTGACCATACGCGCCGAATTTCCATACGCGACGTACTCCTTTCAGATGGACAGCGTATGGTCAGCAACTGACAAGTCGGTGTTGCCATTTATACTAGACAGCCACGTGTGTGCTAGAAAGGGCTAATCTGGCAACAGGCGAAATGGTACGCAACTGACCATCAGTTCGCATGTGAAGTTACACATTAGGTTTGTCCCACCAAAACTATTGCTTAATAAAGAAAAGTCTAATGTTAAACATGGGGTACTTTACTCTTAGCGTAATTTTGTATTTTTGACTCTCCCTCGTATACGATGAGAGTTTCGGCAGAAATCGCGAGTGCTATTTTAGTCTCAAGTCATGCCGAGATATGATGCAATAAAATAATTTTGCTATATTCAAAGGTAAACCATTTTCCCATATGTTGCGCACTTTCTGCCGGTCACTGTATAATATAATAATAATTGGTATCTAATTACAGTTTTGTATTAAAGTCGTATAACACTGCATGTTAAAGTTAGTTGCTGTCACTATTCGTAATAAAAAATATAATACCTGGTATTATATTTCTAATATCCCATATTAGACAGTTTGCTCTGCGTATCTATCATTTACAATTAGTATCAAGTATAACAGTAGAGCACTATGTTTATAGATCAGAACATTTCCGGCAAAGTACAGGATTACGATGATATTCCATCTATTATATATCATGGCACAAAGGTAAACCTGGACAATATGTAGGATATTTATACGGCGATCGTCCAGGTTTATTTGTAGCAGTGTACCTACGTATGCTCGTATATATGTTACATACGTACCCCAGGTTTGTGTACGTGGATATAAAATTAATGATACTTGAAAATATAAAATCACGATGAGCTATGAGGTAAATTAATTGTAGTCTCACTTCTAATTACTCGGTTATTGAAAGCGAAGACAAGGATTTGTGCTACCTCTTCGGGAGGGATGTCAGCCGGATCTAGTTATTGATGAAAAAGCTCATTAGTTCGCTAAATATGGTAGAGATTTTCTTTTCTTTGTAATTTCAAAGCTAATTTCAATACATCTTTGGATTTTGTATTCCTGTATTTTTCTGGTACTTGTTAATCATCGTTCGAAATTAAACTGGTTTCTTTAGCACGAGATTGGTTGCAAGTTTTCTCTATTTTTTAATCTTCATTCTTTTATGATGGCCTAACAAACATTGTGTATATACATTGCTCATTTATTTATCACCCTGTCAGTTTTATTAATGAAAATTCTTTTTAATCGTTTCGCAATTTTCTTTACCCTTAATCTCTACAGTCACAGGACGTCAATGCTAATTAAAATTAATCTACTGTATGTCAACATTATTGAATGCTTAGTCTTTTAGATTTCCCTATTCGTAAAAAAACAGAGTAATCTGCTTCCTGCCGTTCATTCGATACATTTATAATATAATGCACTTTTGTATGTATTGTACATACATGTAAATTAACATACTTGATATGAATTTTTATATATAGAAAGATGTAAATTTGAAAGACTGAATATTGAGATTTTACTTACACTTAGGAAACAATGGTTCAATTAACCGTTTCTCAGTAAATATTTAAAGAACATAAAAACTATGAACATTTTATTCTTGATTCAAGATATAAAAATACAATTCAATGTTTTGTTAGTATTAGCTACAATTTACAAGTGTTAACTGAACATATCTGAATAGTAAACTCAAAGAAGAAGATTGCCGAGTTAATCAAATAGATAGGGTGTATATACAATCGAAAATAATTACATTAATTTAACTAATCGCTAGTGTTATTTTAAGAGCTGAATATGTTTATTTGAATAATTTTAAATTGTATTATCGAAGTGCTTTTATACAGTGGGCGGCTATGCGCTTATTGTTGTTAGTTGTCCTCTCTCCCGCAGTAGCATGGATTCCAAAAGAATAATTTGCCGTTGTAAAGTAATCGAAACCACATTTGAACATTTATTCAAATACAGTTTTCCCTGTGGTATAATGAAAGCTTTGTTTATATTGTTAGGTATGCAAACTATATAGGAAGGTAATGTGTAAGGTATTCCTCCAGAGTATTTACACAATGCGGCAATATGACAAAGGTGTCGTCAAGGGATAAACGAAAAGTTGACGAATTATCACAATAATATTCTATTTTGGTATTTGTTATATGCGTTATCCTGTTTTTCCGCTAATTAGGTTTCCATCTGTCGGTTTTTTCTGCTTAATTTTGATTTTACATTTCTCAGTCCTTCCTGTACAGAGTGGACCAAATTCGATGTATTTTTTTATTTTTATTTTATTTCTTATTTATTTATTTAGATTGTCGCAAGTTCCACACAGAACATAGACAGTGTCACAAAAAAATACAGTTATAATATAAATACAACATAAAAAAAATTGTACTTTTTTTTATATTTTAAAAGTCTTTTGTATAAATAAAATTTCGACAACACAAAAAAAAAGAAAGAGTAAATATAGAAGTTGCCACCATTTGTGCATTTTCTAACTTTTAAGAAATTCATCTATTGAGTAAAATACACGATTCTTCAGATAATTTGTCAATGCAGCTTTAAACTGTGAAAGAGGTGTACGGTGCCCCAAGTGCAATGGCAGCTTACTGAATAGAATTATGGCCTTGTACCTTGGACTCCCTTCATATAGGCTCGTGCGGTGCAAGGGTACTGTCAAATTATTAAAACCCCGCGTCTGCATGCGATTAAAAATATCTCTGTTTCTAGTGAACAATTTGGCGTTACGTTTATGAAACAGTAAAAGTTCATATATGTACAGCGACGCCAGGGGCAGTATTCGAAGCCGTTTGAACAGAGGTCTACAGGATTCGCGCATACTCGCTCGAACCATGCACCGGATTATCCTCTTCTGGTACAGAAACAAAGCTGCAGTCCGCGGAGAAGAGCCCCAAAAAATCAAGCCGTAACGTAGTCGCGATTCCACGTACGCAAAGTAAAATGATTTTAAAGAGCACAAGTTAACGCAATCTCGCAAGACCCTCATGGCATATAACGCCGAAGAAACCTTCGCCTCGACCGAAACGCAGTGCTCGCCGTACCTCAAGGATGGATGGACGAACAAACCCAGGAAGCAGTAGCTGGGTAGCTCCGGCACGGATTGACCGTTTGTGTGAGCATACACAGAGTGATTATTATCATTCGCGGTCGAAAACGCACTAGACCGGTCTTGCCATGGTTAAGGATCGGCCAGACAATTTTGCTCACAGTATGCTGCCGTATCAGATACAACAGTAGTTAAGGAGTGAGACAGAAGGGAAACAGACGCACCGACCATAACGCAGCTTGTATCATCCGCAAATTGTGACAGAAAAAGTGGTCTGACTTTACAACTCAAATCATTAATATAGACCAAGAACAAAGTTGGACCCAAGATTGATTCCTGGGGTACGCCCGCAGTAACATCTAATAGTGTTCTGATCCCGTCCGCGCAGGGTACATCATAGGTAAATTCACTTTGCAGCAGAGATACGAAAAAATGAGAGAAGGTATTCCGGGGCTACTTTTGTGAGATCAAATCATTGGTGAAATCAGTTTTTAGATAAATCTTACCGTTATCAAGGTATTAAAAAAATGATTTTGCTTCAATTTCATCCTAAGATATAACTTCTCATTTCAAAAATAGTTTAAATATTTTTCATGCAGTTTTTTATTTGGGATTTGGATATGAATCTACTTTTCAATAGCTCCCTAAAATTTTGCCTAATGACGTCATTTTATTTATTTTTGAAATAGAAATAATAGGCTATGATATAGCCAAATAGCAAATTTTGCAGACTTTTCAAAAATATATTATACCTGTGTGATACGTTTGTATTACCCGATTTTCTCATTTGCACTGTTTTCCCAGTAAGCTCTAATTTTTTAAGCGGGTGGCGCCTTGTTCTATCTTATCTATCTTATCTTTCACCCAAGCAATGTGTGGTTGGTTGATACCCAGTTATTATTTGCACTATCTATTTTTCTGATTGTCGGTATACGCATTTTATTTAATGCCCTCTATCACATTGCAGTACAACAACAAACGGAGTGTTTGGAGGACGCCTTCGCTAAATCAAGTAGGTGGGTACTGCTACTCAAAAATAGATAACGAATGGAATATGGAAAGAATTTTGTAAAGTTGGAAATGTTTAATATAATAATAATTTTAATTATTTAATTTCTATAATTTTGCTAATGCTTTGAGTATGATATGATATATCTTCATTTGCATAATCCGTTACGCGACCGTACAAAATTAAATTTCGTGACTTCAGAACATTGTTAATGTAATAAGAGTACGCTACGCCTTTGCACTTAACAAGGCACAACATCTTTAAAGCGTGTTCTAATTATGTTGTCATAGGGGAGTTTTTTTGCCTTGAAGAAAATTCTGCGAACAAGGGTACAATATAAGTCACAAAAGAAAAACAATTTTATTTTTGTAAAAGCAACAAAGTATCCTAGCATTGTTACTATTGAAGAAATAGACATATTTATGATGTGTATTTTTTAATATAATCTTAAAAGATTACATTTTTTATTTAGTAAATCATTTAACATTGGAACTTCACTCATATATCTGCTGTTAACTAGGCATTTACCGTTTAACATTTTGTCTTGAAATAACTGTAATCAATATCTGCGCGAAGATGCAACCAATAAACACGAAGCACATCTAAAACTGAAGAGGCAGGTACGGTTTGAAGTCAGAGCGGCAAATATGACCTAAATATATCCACCAGTTTCCATGATGACCTAAATAAACCGACTACACAATTCAATATATTTAGACAAATGTGAAGCGCGTTTTTGATATGGTGTTGCGCTGAAATTAAGACAGCAAATGTTGACCATACAAACCCTTGTCTTTTTTTTTTGAGAATATATACAGGGTGTTCCTAAATATCATGTACATAAGGAAGGGGGTAATTATTTGGTTTATTTTGTGCCTAAAATTTCATATAAACATAGGTCTGCAAACGCTTCATTACCAATCTGCAGGGTGTTGAAATTTCAAGATTTTTTCACTTTTTACTGTATAGTTCCTACAGTTTTTGAGATATTTTGCTCAAATTTGGAAGGTAGGTTACGCTATAAGGCCTGCATCATTAGCCATGCCAAATGATGATGTAAATCTACAGGGTAATAATTTTTTCGGTGTCATGCCCTCTTTTCCCACCCTGAACTTTTTTGCGATGCGCCACTGCTAGATTCTAAAATACGCAATAAAACTTTTTGATCTCTTGTACTTTTTTCTTATCTCTGACCGTTATCGAGAAAAAAAAATAGAAAACAATTTTCTGTAATTCGCCAGAGAAAATTAAATTTTTTAAAATGGTCTAGCAGGCTCTGGCTTTATTCAGATAATCACTTGAGTTTATTAATTTTAAGAGTTAAGGTGCTACTACCTGTTAAAAAATAGGATGACCCGGTTTTCGTAGCATTGTTTTATTACAATACAAAGTAACATAACTAATAACAATAAAAACCCTAATTAATAACAATGACAAGGAAACTATGCTACAACAATTGTTGAAAGTGTCCTCCTCCAACCCTTATACAGGCGTCCGCTCTTCTTCTCATTGATGCTCGCACTCTCTCAAATACTCCTGGAGTATTTCTTATCGTTTCAAATCCATCGATTATTCGATTTCGTAAGTCATCAACAGTATTCACAGGTGTTGTATACACTAGAGATTTGAGATGTCCCCACAGGAAAAAATCTATACTATTTAAGTCAGGGGACCTAGGGGGCCAAGGCTGAGGTCCACCTCGTCCTATCCACCTATTCTCATATACTTCATTTAAATAATCCCGAGACAAAATAGAAAAATGTGATGGGGCGCCATCGTGCATATACCACATTTGATTTCTAAGTAAAAGGGGCAAGTCTTCAAGTAATAAAGGCAATTCATTCTGCAAAAACAGCCTGTATGACTGACCAGTAAGTCGACCAGGCAAAAAACAAGGACCAATCAAATTATCTCCAATTATACCACCCCATACATTTAATGAGAACTGTTCTTGAAAATGCGTTTGTACAATTTCATGTGGATTTTCATCTGCCCACGTGTGGTTGTTGTGGAAATTCATAATTGAAGTTCTTGAAAAATTCGCTTCATCGGTAAAAAGGATTTTACAATTAAAAATGGGGTCTGCTGCTAGCTTATTATGGTACCATTGGCAGAAATCAACCCTTAAAGGGAAGTCTCGGGGAAGAAGAGCCTGCACTCTTTGAATGTAGTAAGGGTATAGCAGGGAAACACGTAGAATACGCCAAACAACTTGATGACTAATATTTAGATGTTTACTGATTTTTCTGGTGCTGGTGCGAGGATGTCTGTCTATTTCATTCAGAACAGCCTCTTCGATCTGTGGTGTTCTAACAGTACGTGGTTTACCTGCATCATTAGTATTCTTTTTAAAAGTTTCAGTTTCTCCAAGACGCCTATGAATATTTGAAAATATTCGATGATCGGGTATCATTCTATTGGGATAGCGCTCCATGTACAGACGCCTGGCTTCTCTTGCATTTCCATTCGGAAGGCCGTAGATAAAATGCATGTCAGCCATTTCAGAATTAGTGAAATTTGGCATATTTACAAAATTATAACGAGTATTTAAAACACTTTTACACCTTACAGTTTGCAATTTAAAACTTTACTTATACAGACACAAGTTACGCTTTCTAATGTTAGTCGTCAAATTAATAAACTCAAGTGATTATCTGAATAAAGCCAGAGCCTGCTAGACCATTTTAAAAAATTTAATTTTCTCTGGCGAATTACAGAAAATTGTTCTCTATTTTTCTTTCTCGATAACGGTCAGAGATAAGAAAAAAATACAAGAGATCAAAAAGTTTCTAAACAAGACAGAAAATTTATTGCGTATTTTAGAATCTAGTAGTGGCGCATCGCAAAAAAGTTCAGGGTGGGAAAAGAGGGCATGACCCCGAAAAAATTATTACCCTGTAGATTTACATCATCATTTGGCATGGCTAATGATGCAGGCCTTATAGCGTAACCTACCTTCCAAATTTGAGCAAAATATCTCAAAAACTGTAGGAGCTATACAGTAAAAAGTGAGCAGTAATTGTAAAACCTTAATGTCTTAATCTCATTTTGAAAAACTCCGACATTCATGTATCTGGATATATGGAAATCCACGCGGGTATGTCTTGTGATCAAAAGTGGTAATCCTGAGGAAGTGAGTAACTATAGGACAGTCTCTATTATATGTAACTTGGCAAAACTTTTTGAGTCTATACTATGCGACCGTACTTGTAAAACAGTCAGATCGCCAGCCCAACATGGTTTTATGTTGAAACGTTCTACCTCAGCTGCTTCACTCAATACGTTTCGGAGGATTTAGATCGGCAAGGTCAAGTTGATGTAATTTATACTGACTTCCAAAAAGCTTTCGCTCAGGTAGATCACTACGTACTACTATGGAAACTCGAAGCAATAGGATTTTCGCAACCGCTGATTCTACTACAGAGGTTTTATCTGGTTGAAAAAACGCACTATGTGGAATATTGTCAAGTGAGGTTAGATCCATATCAACCTTTTTCTTATTTAATACAACTACCACAAGGCTCTAATCTCGGTCCAATCCTTTTTCTATTATTTTTAAACGATATTACGGCCGTTATTAAAAGTGAGCACTTAATATTTGCTGATGACTTAAGAATATTTCGAACCATAATATCAGACGAAGACTATATTACATTACAAAAAGATTTAGATGCTATTAGTGATTGGTATAGAGAACACTACCTTTCTTTAAATATTAAAAAATGTCGTAGGTACACACGGAAAAGTACTATCATTAATTTTATTTATACTTTAAACAATGAAGAACTTAGTCGTCAAGATAAAGTTAAGAATTAGGAGTCATATTCGATAGCAAATTAACTCACATCAACACAATTGTTACTAACGCATATCGCAACTACGGGTTCATATGCAGAAACTGTCGAGCTTTTAAGAATGTCAGATGTTTAACTATGATGTACTTCGCTTTCATAAGATCTAAACTAGGGTTTGGTGGAAAACTAACAATAGAGTAAACAATATTGAAACATTCACATAGGTTTGCAGTAAATAGCGAATACTAATTGTCAGTTTCTCCAAGCGTGTAATAATTTAAATTTTCAATATTCCAAACATAATATATACTCAATACATACTTAATTTTTATAATTATGAGTGTTATGGGGTGTGTAGTATTTACTGCGTATTGATTATTATATTATTAGTACCCGTATATTTCGATATTTAAATGCAAATATTACAACAAAAATTACGGGGAATCTTATATTTTTTGTTTTTAAAACGACACTAACAAAAAACACAATTTTAGAAACTTAAAAAGTAAGATACCAATACAAGACAGTATCGCCGTTCCCCTCCACCTCTTTAAATGTTCTATCCAGTGTAAATGGGCCATTAGTACTGTACAAAAATCAAATTCCAACTAGAACCTTGAAAAGTTCTAACGAGCCAGTTTAGTAGGACGCCTGTATATCAACAGGAAAGCAAGTCCAGTGTAAATTTAGTGATGTAATTTCATAAACGAATTTAAGTAAAACTAAAATAGGCATCATCATCAAATGCGATTACTCTTATATAAAAACCGGACTGAATAACATTAATGGAACCAGCATGATGACTGAAATAAGCTCCTTAATGTGTATACAAAATCCTATATAATTTGGCATATAATCATTCGGGTATGAATGTACATAAAATCATGCATACTTACGATGTTATATCAGTGACCGTCAATTGTCTAATAGTAGTATTCCCAAGGAAGTTATTAACGGTGGGAAGAGAGACACAACCTTGCAATTAGTTAGACTTGGTATGTAAACAGAATAATATTATTTTAAAATTAGGAAGAACTGGCGTAATTAATAAACAAAGGAAGGAATTTAATTGAATTTATGCTAAAATTATCTCTCTCTAGAAAAGACTAATTTTCCATTACATCAATTATTTGTTAACAATAGTAAATTATATAGAATATAATTAAGTTATCTCCAAATTAAATGTTTTTCTTAGTAGGTACATATATAGGAAATACGCCTTTGAGCAAATTCATTATCTGCAAAATTTACAGCTGAACTTGCATTATAACCTTGGAGAGGATTCATTGTAGGAAATAGGTTTGAAACAGTCAGATCTGAGCACGTATATTTTAATGAGTAATTTTATTATTAACAGGCGCTTTTGCGGTTAGTACATTTTATGTTTTAATTATGCGTATTTCTGTCGTTACCTTATTGTTGTTCAATGGAAAACTTTTAAAAATAATAATGTGTTCATACTTTTATTGAGAATCTTTTGTAGTGTATATGTAGATTGTGTAATGATTGTACAAAGTATGTAATGAGCGTTTCTTGATAAGTGCATATGAATTTTCAATTTCTAATACTTTATTTTTCTATATTAGTCCTTATACACATGTTTTTTTTTTTAATAACTGTTAAGGTTGTGGAAGATGAGACTATTGCGATTCTACTTATACCTAAGTATAGATAGAGTACTTTGATATTCTGCAAATAAGAGTAGTATAAAATAAAAAAGTGAGAATTGAAAATATTGTAAATAATCCAAATAGACCTTACATATGGTTCCGATTTTATGGATAAAAGAAATCGTAATGGCACACATACGAATGCAGTGCGCAGATTACCTAAATGGAACTCTTTCTATCTCACTTCTCGAGGTATGCTGCAACTTGGAATCGAGTAACAACGCCTGAAAATGTGGAATCAGGCTTTCGGAAATGTGGTGATAGGATTACAATTTTCTCTGTCCTTTCATATCCAGCTCTCTAGACGTTTCCGTGGCCTTGACCACAATACTTTTTCGACATTTGAGTCTACATCCGCAAAAGCTGGTGAAGCCACGGCAGTTTTAGATCCTCCTCCTACAGTTCCTATAGAAGCTCTTACACCAAGTTCTTCGACTTCTATACACGATTTCTTACACGTTCAGTCCACTTTATTTCTTTATTTCCCTGGCAAATAAATCCATGCCCAAAAGCAAAACTAAGGACCTTGGCGGAAAGTAGGCGAAATGGTAGAAAGAAACTTGAAGAAGAAGAATTGGATGAAACAGAGAAAATGAAAGGAGCAAGAAAACTAAGATTAAGAAGAATTTTAACAAAAGAAGAAAATAGCAGAAATGTTTATACGGGGTCCTTCTAATGAATGTGAAATGAAGATAATAAAGAGCTTTTGATAAAAGCCAATGAAGTATTAGCCTCTCAGATTCAAAAACTTTTGGTATTTCAACACCGATCTTTCAAGTTTCTGTCTACAGTAATTCTCCGTAATATATTTTTTTGCGCCTTCGTCCAGAAACACTGATTTGCATTACTTTAAATCGGCCGGAAACTTATCATTCTCCGGCAAAAAGACCACTAATGGTTGGCAACACTATATTCGAATTACTGACATTTCTGTGATTAGTTATAGATTCGATGACAGATGACAGAATTCTCGTTACACAATCTCTTAATGAATCCGTATTCTTTCCAATTCTATTTTCGGAAGATTTTATAGGTAATAAATGGTTAATAACTTCACACACAACCTCTGTAATATGAGCTGGGGTCTCAATTCTCCTTATTATTTATGAATATGTGTCAAAACTACCAAGAAAATTAAAACGTCTAAACACTAAGATATCTTAACCCTGATTTCCAATTCAAAATTCATACGTAATATGTATTGCCAACCTGTACTGTTAACTCCCTAGCGTTATTTTTTTTTTTATTATTTACAACAAAATTAAGATTTGTCCGCTCAAAAAATAGTGTGTAACACACGGCCTGAAACTCTTTTGCGAGTATTCGCACTAGTGGGACCTCGGCTTCGCCTCGGCCGCATAAACCTTATTCACACTCGCAAAGTTATAGTTCCTGGCCTAGTGATACAAACAACTATTTTTTCTACTTTTAGGTTTGGGACATATTACTTGCAATATGAAGCTTCCTGTCATGGACGTTAATGATTTTGCCTGTGTTGCACCAAAATAAAATATCTAGAAGGACCTGCAATAGCGCGTCAGGCTTCGTTCAGGTTTTTCGCGAATTAAGTTAGGAATTTTTCTCATATGCCGATTTATACTGGATTATAGGGTGTATCACTGGAAAATATTTTTAGTAATGGCAGACTTCCGGTTGTACCATAGATACCAACTTTGTTATTTTAAATGGAATAGCCTGCATATTGTTGCCTTTTTTGATTTCTGAATTACGTGACGCTTTAAAAAAATATATTTACAGGGCCTTTAAAATTTGAAAATATCACCGAAACTATAAAAGTTAGAAATATGCGGTTTCCTGTTTTTGCTCAAGCATAAGCAAGGGCACATTATTTTATTAATAAAATGCTGAGTCAGACGTCTAGCTGGTTTCTTCGAAACAGCTAACGCCTAGTGCCCTGACGACCGCTTTCTTTTTTCGCCAAATGAGAGGAAATTATTCATTAATTTAATTACAAACTTTTTCTTCACACACCTTGATCGTGCCACTCTATTAGAGATGAAAGGGTCTAGGACGCCAGGTTCCCCACCCTAGATAAGAAGTTCCGACCATCGACCTTCAACCTTCGAAATGCTGGGTTTAAATTCAGGATGATTGAATAGGATCTGTAATTCTCGAACTCTAAAATCAAGGATAACTTGATTTTTTTTAATAGAACAGTATAGCAATTTTTGCATAAGTGGATGTAAAATTTAATTTTCTTTCGATTTTATGCAGATATCATTGTGTTTCTCTCTAACGGTATTGAGGATATTTCCGATTTTTCAGTTTTTCAGAAGAATAAAGTTGTTGTTTGTTGACACAAATTTTGACATTTCTTGTCCGAAATAAGTAGGTGTACTTAAACTGGTAATATTTTGTCCAAAAAAAAAAAAATGAATTATGCAATGAAGGAAGCATTGATATGATATTTGCATTGGGTGAGAATGAGACAAAGTGTTTTCTTGCTACTAGAATTTATGCGACTTTTTTTTGAAAGACGACATCCAGAAGCGATGTGTTTTGCCAAATTTCTTTAGCGCTTTACTGAAACAAGAAACGTTAACTATAAAAAGATGTTGGCGGTTTTATTGATTGTTACTGAAAATCTAAATACTAGTCAAGCAAGTGTAGGGCAAGAAGTTGAAGTAAGTGAGAAGACACCGCAAAGAAAATCCGATCAGAAAATATATGGTTACAGCAAGATGAAACCCCGGCCTAGTTTTTACAACAAATCACACCCCTGTGAAAGAATCAGTAGGAAAATAGCTTGATTGAAAGAGGTGAATCAGTTCTTTGGTCCGATCTAACCAAAATAGCTTCTCTTTATGGAGGCATGTATAGAGAACCTCTAACCACTGAACAAAATATGTACCTAACATAGAATTGCCGACGCGTTTGCTTTCATTACACCTGCCATTCTTAGAAATCTGGAAGGGGCCTTTCAAGTGAGGATTGGTAAATGGCTATAACAAAATGGAAGGCATTTCGAACATCTTAATTTCAAATGTAGTTAACTTTAAAGATGCCGCTTATTTATTTTTTGTTTGTTTGTTTGTTTGCAGTGGTCATGATGTGTTTCGCAGGCCACTTTTATTCAAACATGACAGTAATATTGCTTCCAGTCCCAAGCCTGATGAAATGTGAGAGGAAGGTGGCTAGCGCTTTGGAATACGTTCATATATCATGAAAAATCGTGAAATATATCCAAGAATTAGAAAAGAAAATAGATAAAGGTGAATGTATAATAAAGAGAAGAGAAGGCAAATCACATATTTGGAAATTGTTTTTCAAGGAACACATAAATCACTTAAATAGTATTACAGATTTCTTGAGAATGTAGGTATTATATTATAATTACGTATATGAAAAATATAAAATGCGGATACCCATGCGGGTACGGATACGGATGCGGATCAAACTGATTCAAATGAGGCGCGGACGCAGATCGGATGCGGATACACTTCAGATACGGATAGGAAAAAAGTATCCGTGCGGGTTCTATGGGCTCTATGTATTTATAATACGTGATATCTCATTTCTTCAGCGCAGATATGTGTTACTCAAAAGGTTTGTAAATAATACCGGTAATTTATATTTTAATTTACAAATGTCGACAAACAATACATTTAAGAAAACTTTACTTATTATTTGGTTTTTACAGCATTTGTGATATATGTATAATGAATTTACAATGTAAGTGCTGTTTATTGTTACCTTAATGACTAAAGTTACGTTTAATCTATATGTTTGGTTCGAAGTTATTGTGTTGATTTATTTCAATGGTCTAGTTATTCATCTTGGAACGATGTAAAATCATAAAGATTTTGTACATTTAATTTATGGTATATTTCCAGACGCATTGAAACTATAATTTCCTGAATGATTCGATTCGGAAAAGATGAAAGTATCATTGCCTCAATATCTGCATAATTTCTCGCATAGGTTATATCACTCTTCAAAATTCAACTTATTTGCAATCATAATTTGTTCAGTTACGTAACTTGTGTGAGAAATAATTCCTAGAGTATTATTTACATACATAGATAAATCAACAAACTTACACCAATATGCTGTTGCGTAAGTACAGTAAGTATTTCAACTCCTCTTCTATTAGTATGTATAAAATTGCATGGCACAGCCACATAACAGTATAGTTAGAACAATACGTTAAGATATAGCGATAAACAATACTACAACAATAACAAGAACACTAAGCAGCGATGCTATTCACGCACAACTCCGAAAAATACTGAGTAATTTACACACATGCACCGTATATAATATACATACATATGCTTGTGTAAACCATTATGACTATAAAAGATACGGATTCAAAATGTTTATATAGCGCTGATTTCAGTTATTATAAATATACGCTCATACATGCCTTAATTTGAAGAGAAAATTTTACAAATACTGCTTTTGTACAAATCTATTTTTCGGTTTACATTCTCCAGGTTTTAGATAGCAGAGAACTTTAATTTGCTTTATTATGACATATAATTCTTAAAAGTATATAGGTACATATATATATCCAGAGTTACTGTTTACAATTTCTTCATAATTTAACATAAATAAAAAAAAACAATATTTGTAGTTTTAAAAAAAGTAAATGATGACAAAAAAAACTGTGGATTTTTATTTCAAAGTAAAGCAATTAAGGATGCCGAACTAGATTTTTGTCGAAACTTATTGCATTATACTCTCTTAAAACTTTATTTCAATTTAATTAAATTTACAACATACAATCCTGTATATTATCAGCATAAATTATGATAAAAGAGACGTTCTTGTACCTTCCATAATAGAAATAGGACACGAACCTTAAATGGGTTCAGTATTTAAAAAAAAATGGAAACAAAACTTTTTAGGACACTTTATAAAAAATATGTTTTTCGTCAGCGAAAATTTGATTTCTGTTACCAGTGGCAGAATATCAAAATAATTTTCATTTTTAGAGATGAAAACTACCTAATAATTTCCACCTGAGCTAATCACCTGCTACTACTGCGCGCTTCAATGTTAAATCACATTAGTTTTTGCTGTTGTAATTTCTAATTCAGACAGTGTATTTAGATTTTCCAAATCCACCAGGAATAGTAAATTAAGCTAAGAAATCCTTTGTTGACTTATTGCTAAACAGATCGAAATATATTTTCTACATTAGGTACCTCTTAAGCAAGTTTTGTTATAATGTCATAATCATAAGCACAGTCGTTGAAATCATTTTTTAAGCTCGAGAGGGCCACCGAATTAGTCTCACATCGTTTGTTAAACCGTTCTCTCATGTACAGAGAATTTTGTCATTCGTTAAGCAATATACATTTTCTTCATTTTCTTTTGCTTACAATGTTCACCAAGTCTATACTTTACAACTGCTTATGTTATGAAGCAAACAACACTCGTATATTATCCCCTAAATCTATACACTGTGAGATCTTATTATAAACTCTTATGCCCATATTAATGGGGCCTAGGCTAGTGAGATGGAGAGTCAGCTGGTCTATGCATTCATATTTAGATCTGGTGTCATGCGTATGTATTGCAGAAGTAAATTGAAAATTGTGTCTGTTGGAATAGATGTAACAACACGCATCAAGAATGTATAAAGATGGCGATGGTAGTATTTTTAAATGCGTGAATACGGGTCTACATGATTCAGATCTTCTTAGTCCTACAATTGATCTCAACATAGCCTTCTGCGCAATTAATACATCTTGAGCATGGGAGGAAGTTCCCCACAGAACAATACCATACTGAAGTCTACTTTGTATCTCAGTGTAATAAACAGAGAGTAAGATGTCACGCGATAAACTGCCTCTCAGGGATCTAAACAAATAAGCTTTTGCAGAAAATTGTTTTAGCACGGTCATGACAATATTCTTTCCAAAGCATTTTATCTTGCATAGTTATACCCAAGAATCTCACACTATTCGACCGGTTCAACTTAATACCATTTATAAATAAATCATGTGGCTGAATATTTCTTTGTCTTGTATGGAAATGTAAAAATATTGTCTTTTTCATACTTAGAGAGAGCTTGTTACTAGCAAACCATTGATATAAAATCTGCAACAAGTCAGTAGCATTTTGCAGATATTCATCATTAAATGGAAAAAGAATTGATATATCATCAGCATACATTGTGGTATAAACATCTGTGAGAAAGAGAGTAATATCATTTACATAGATATTAAAAAGAACCGCACCGAGAACAGTCTCCTGAGGAACACCATCCCTAACAGGTAGATGGTGAAACCTGAAAGCAACCATGCCCGCTGTAGCATCAGAAAAGGTGAGTCATACAAACTGTATTCTCTTGTGTAAATACGTTTTGAATCAGTTAGCAGCCGTACCTTTGATTCCATATTTTTCGAGCTTTCCAATGAGGTTATCACGTTGAACACAATCGAATGCCTTCTGCAGATCACAAATGGGTGCCTTACGCTGTTCAATATAATACAAAAGTCTACTGTGAAAAGTTATTAGTGCAGTAGAAGTTGATATATTTTTTCTAAAACCATGCTGATACGAGTAATAGTTTCAAATTTATCTAGAAAGCTGTTCAGTCGGTCAGCATACCGTATTCAATTATATTTGAGAAAATCGATGTCAGTGCAATAGGTCTATAATTAGATGTAGATTCAGGATTACCTTTTTTAAATGCAGGAACCACCATGCATGTCTTCAGAACGTCTGGGAAAATACCCTCCATAAAAGATAAATTTATTAAATATGTTAAAACATGAACAATGTACTTTCGAAATTCTTTGATTATAGTTGGATGAATATTATTATCAGGGCCGTTAAGTTTTATTTTTTAACTTTCCAATAATATCATGTACTTCAGAAACAGTAAAAGGTTGAATGAACATTGAGTTGGCATTAGCTTTAATTTTATTCTCTATAACTACACCGGGTATGTTCGCCATTCAGCTAAGATAGTTTGAAAACTTTTGTTAACAACATCTACAATTTCAAGAGGATTCTCGACAGTTTTACCATTGCTTATTAGGTTAATATTTGGTTACGTGGTCGTAATGAGAGCGTTTACTGTACTAAGAGTAACTAATAAACGTTTATAAACTAATAATATAAATACATAATACTTCTTATTATACATGCGAATTTGTTGTAGGTATCGAAAATAAAATATATTTTCTCATATGTTGCGGAACAAACCTACCTTATTTGAACCAACAGTTTTAGGTCAACAGCTAACCGTACCCTACACAAGTGCGAGTAAAAGTTCGGCCATGAACACGGGGTCAACCCGGAAATTTAGGGGTGATTAGTAGTGATAAAGGTAGTGTTTGTTCAAATAAGGTATGTCTCACAACATGAAATAATAAAAAATATAATTGATAGAGTGGTTTTATCAAGATTCCATTTCAAAGTAGGCTTAGGACATTTTAACAAATTTAACAAGAAAATAAATATACTGTAAAGGAAATAAAGTGGTAGTAACACAAAATTTATTTTTTAATATAAAGTTGCAACGGCTTCTGTCAGTTTTGGGGTTATAGTTATTGCTACCGTTGAAGGATATTGTTCCTGTGCACAAGATAACGTGTTTAACGCCTTAATTCTTAGAACTGAATTCAGTTACTGCCTTTCCTATTACACATCGTTTGCGCGCTTTGATCTAAGCGAAGACTTGACATACAGGTATAGATCAAACATATTTATGACAGAGATTGGTTAGTTTTTGTTAGTAGCCTGAGTCATAATAATTATCAAAACAAACGCCGAAACATTCGTGCGTTCATTGCTATGATAGCATCCATAAACATTCTTTGAAAATAGGATTTCACAACCTTCGCTTGTATCAGTTTGCGGTATTGCAACTTCCGGAAATACTGTTCTATTATCATTACGCAGTATTTTCTTGTGATTGTAACAGTCATGAAAATCAATATCGTATTGGCACAGAATTGGTTAATATTTTCTTAATAAGCTAGTAGACATTACGTGTTTTAAATTGCTCAGCTGTTTTCTTCTAAATTAAAAGGCGAAGAGTGCACTCAATAAGTATTACATCATAAATCCATCCATACGTGTTTTTTAAGTAATTTGAATGTTGTAATCTTGAATGTAAAACACGTTGTCGACGTTTGGTGATAAATTTAATGATAATTTGCAGATGAAATGTTATTAATCATAATGTGTCAGTCTAAACAGATTATCTTAAGCGGTTTAGAAATAGCGTTTTTGTGCATTATATATTATTATTATATTATTCAAAAAACTATTTTCTTATCTAGAGCTTTTGCTGAATCCACTATACTGGACAAAATGTTGCAAACATATAAAAAATATAAATATATAAAGTTACGTTGGAACCCTAGAAGGGTGTTCCCTTTAACATAAAATGTTTAAAGTGCAGAAAAGCGGTGTAAACCCAATCCCAACGTTTATAACAGTACTAATAGTGTGCTAAGAGATCTCTGCTAAATTTGCCCGTACTTATATTTTTAATATGTTATACAATATTGCTTCTTCAATAAAACACCTCCTAGAGTCATCTGTAATACCTTTAGATAAATATATAAATTATATCCCCTTTAAATAATATGCCTTACGCTCCTACTAACGAAAAGTTGTCAATTCTGCTCCTCATAAATATATATATCTGTTAATATTCAATGAAAATGTACCGTGATTGTTTTGTTATGATAAGTAATCAATTACTAAACTTTATCAAATAAAAGAATATATTTTACAACATATAAGTTCATTATTTCATAGAATTCCAAGGAAAATACGGAAGAAAAATACTTTCAATAAATAATCTCAGGTGAGTAGGTCCAAACACTATATAAATTAATTTATTACAAACATTTCTTCTATATCTATCTATACCCAAGTAGTACTCACTTTAATCGTTTGAAATTTATATTAAATTATTTATTTTCCCTAAATATCTTAACGGCCTTTCATAATTCACGACGCCAACATATACAAGTTTAAATAACTAAATACTCACAAAGCATAGATTGTTGTGTTGAATTACTACCAACTTTTACTCGACAGAAATTAACCTCAAAATACACTGAGCTATTTCAATTTAAATATTTCATAAAATTGAAACGTTTTGCTTACTGTAGTAGGATCATAAAACTCCTCCAAAACATATGTTCCAAATATCAGACGATCGAGCAGAAATCACGAATGGTCCTGGGCTCCAAATGAATTCAGTTACGAGCTCAAACGTTGGACATCAGCTACCAGTGGCGGCTGGTACTAAAGGGCACAAGGGCACGTGCCCACCCAACCACCAAGATAAACACAGAAAGAAATTCGCATGTAATCCAGTGCATTATTTTGTTTTATTATTTTTACGTATTTTTAGAACGACGGTATCAAAGTTTCTTTCCGCACCACAGACACTAGCGCATATACCAACGCCCAAAACTATGTTCCGGGGTACAATATCCGATGTCTCATTTTCGAATATGAATCGGCCGGCTCCGCTTATCTTCGCCATATGCGTTTATACGTCTCTTTGGGGCACACAATTTTGTGTCTCCAGTTAACGTCGTGCATTCATTGCGACTGCATTGTTTTCGGCGAGTACCACGCATGTGTGATTTGGAAGGCGTTTCAAAGTGACGTTTATTATTAATGATAGAAGATAATTGTGTGCAAAATCTTTTACAAAACTCAACTTTCATTTGAGGAAAAACTTTTAATTAAGAAGAAAGGACGGCCGATTCCTCATCTTCAAATAAACTACGCTTCCACAAGTAAAACTAAAACTTACAATGGAGTATTCAATAAAAATATATACGCAAAATATAGTGGATGTGCGGTTGTTGACAAAATTATTGACGAAGATGGGATGGATTCAGTTAGTATTAGGGAAGCAAGTGGTTTATTGAAGCATATGAATTGCTCGGAATTTCTCTGCTGGTTGAAAATATTTCATTTCATCATGTTGAAATATTATTTTATCACACTCAACTGCAAAAGGCAATTGAACAATTTTAACAGCAAATTATTCACGTTAGAAATTTAAGAAATTCTACTGACAATGATAATCAAGAACGCAACAATGAAGAAGCTGCAAGGAAAAGACAAAAAACGACAGCTGGAGATAACAGAGCTGTTATTGCAAAGGAGGCATGTGACACTATTTTAAGGCAAATTAGCGACCGGTTTGATTTTAGGGATCACTTAAGTGCGGCAAAATAATTTGATTCTCAACATTTTAAAACTTATTCATTTCCACACAAACATTTTGATGAAACCATGGAATCTGATCCTATATTGGACAGTGTAAAATTGAAAAGTGAACTTTCAGTAATTTATGAGCGCAATGACATGCGTGACGTAGGTACTGTTGGATATTATTTGTACAACGTCCATGTCGACAGCAGAATATGAACGATGTTTTTCCAGCCTCAGACGCATTAAAACTTTTCTGAGAAGCACAATGTCAGAAGATTGACTGAACGCATTGGCGGTTCTATCAATAGAAAAGAAGTTTATCTAGTCTATCCCGGATTTTGACAACAAAGTCATAGACGTCTTTTCCAGCATGAAAAATAGGAGAATGGATTTTATGTACAAAAGTTTTTATTTTGTGTCCACCTGCTTTCATAACTCACGAGCCACCACTGCAAATACGCTATATTGCGATATAATATGCTAATGACCAGATTTCTAATTTAATTTTTCAGAATATACTTTGAACAACCTTTTTTTTTTATCAAAGATCGAAAAAAATACTCCTGTTTTTTAAATCAGCAACAATCATTCCCATAGAAGCTCTCCTTAACAAATATTTCAATAATGCGCCACAATAATTTTAGGTAGAATCGTGTAGTTTTCATGATACAACATAGTAATGGCGTACCTGCGATAGTGAATGTTCAGTACATATTAGTGAATTAGTTATAATTGAATTGATCTTTTATAACCACTTGAATGAGTTTTTTTTTTGTGGGAAAGGTGGTATGTAATGGTATATAATACTTTCATCACAATTTTAAGTATTCAAACAACAAATTATTCGGACATATTTCTAAATTATCTTTAAGGTTGCCACGGTCCGACCGCTCGATTAAAAGCCGTTGATCTGGCTAAGCAAATAACCTTTGCTCTAGATTTTTAAAGATATTTCACTCACACAGTTTGTTCTAAGTGAGTGTAGTCAGAACACTCCGGCCCTCTAATTTATATTCCAAGATTCATCGAACATTTTTATTACTCTTGGCAAATTAGGTACGGCCAATGATGAATCTATTAATACCAATCCAAAATAAAGTTGGGCAGCTTTTTTGAGTATCTTGCAGTAGGATATGTGATCATTGATTGGCTGATCTTTATGTCTACAGCTTCATTAATCTTATTTTTGTGAATTGGTTTTCCCCTTACTCCAAATGCACCGCTTTGCGTAGTTTTTAACTACTATATTACTCATGAAAATTAAAATGCGGTGCGACTGTATTTTCTTTAAAAAAATTAAAATGGCAGTTGTTGTACCTTGGACCTAGGACCAAGGTAAAACGAACGTGCCGATCAGAGGTACAACAAAGTGAAGACTTTGCGCTATTTTTTGCCACTCTGTATAGTTATATGTATATCAGAAATACATAACGTATTTTGTCTCGTTGTTTTCTCACTTTCAAGGCCCGACAGCAGTGATAGCAATGATTCTTAATACAAACTGAAAAGCATCTACCTCTGAATGTTAATTTAATAAAAGCCTATCTGCTAAAAGTTTGTGTTAAGATTAGTATGTAGGTAATGATAAGGAAAAATACGTACAAACCGTATCTGCTAATGATTGGCAATTTGATTATCGTCACTGGTGGTTCATACCTACAAAAAAAGGAAGCACATTATAATAATAATAATTTATTGGCAGTGAGATTTGCAAAAGCAAATATGTATCTTCTTATTATAATACAATTAATATATTACAAAGAAATATAAGTACATAACATCATAATTTTTCATCATAAAAATCGTCAACGCAATAGAGGCACTTGCTCAACAAGTATTTTTTAAGAGATTTCTCAAACATGTTCATGCCGGCTGCCAGACCCAGCTCCCGCGGTAATTTATTAAATATTTTTATGCAGTTGTAGTGAGGAGACTGCTTAAAAAGTTTAGTTATGATGCAGTATGCTAAGGTTGGTTGCCCCGCGTGTCTCATAAGATTTGTTATAGTCACTACTTCTAGCGAAAGCAACCATATTTTTTCTAGTATATACAGCACACTTAAATATATTGCTACGAAACTTGTAGATAAATCTTTTAAATTTTAATTAAATTTTTATTTAAGTAAACACTGTTTTTATTCTCCTAAACACCACTCAGTGTCATCTATTATATTCTCATTAATTCCAAAGATATGCTAGATCTCAAATGTTAGAGGGCATGAAAGGTTCCCACCACAGGATTTAAGTACACCGCAAACGAATAGGTTGATACTTATAATTTTCAGTTAACCTCGGGACGCGGGAAGATAACGTCACACCCCTGAGCCACTGATTATTATATTGATATAGCTTATAACACTTAAGTATCTTTAATGTGACTGTAGTAGGTAGTTATTAGTTAGTGATGTTCTTGTACTACATTGAATAAAAGAAACAACAATTCATTCATCAAATTTATTTAACCCTAAATAAATAAAATACACTAACCTCAAATGGCGTTATGCATTATATGCCAGTTATAATTTCAAAAGATGATAAAATCACTTACTTTAGGTACGAAAACTGCTCTAATATAATCCAAATAATAATTCCAATTCCAAACCAATCATTTCAGCTTCCAAATGGTGTTCCAACGATTTTACAGCAAACAGGCTCGAATAAAATTCTCCAACAACCCCAGGATTAGATGTACGCCACGCCAAATCTCGCAATCACTGGATTCCCATCATCTTGGCACTATACACGTAATACGTTATAATTCTTGTAAATTTGAAAAGTTTAGGACTTAAATTGTGATAGATAGATATTACAAAATTCTAGATAAATATACGAAAAGCAACCACACTCAGGAAAACAAACGATAAAGAAGTCTCCCACATTTGTTTTCAACAACTCAATATCTCCTAGACAAAAAGGACCCCGGCAACGATCATAGAAATCGTTTCAAACGATACCAGAGCATATAAATCATGCCCTAAAATCCATGGTTACAAGCATTAATTGAATTAGATACGAACTACAGCTATTAAATGAAGACAGTTGTCTGTCATTAAATTAGTATAGACTTGTAAAAAATAACAACTGTTGAATATCTATTGAACCGTGATAAAAATAGGTATTATTGTTATTGATATTGATATTATCAACGTTGTTCAATCATCTCTTCATATTTTTTATTTGCTGGTTTATAAGGGCTTCATATTTATCTACCTCTGGCTCTATTATTTATTTCTTGACGCTCGAAGGTCCTTTTTTCTGTTTTTCTATTATTTGAGGGTTTACTTCTTTTCATTTTATATAGGTATTTCTAAATTAAAACACTAATTTTGGGAAGAAAGGATTTGCGATCACAATTACAATTTATTGAAACCAGTTATAAAGAGACCAGATACAAAAAAAATGTTAGAGACTCGAGGTTTAAAATTGTCAACCACCCTTGAAAAGTATTTTTGTCAATATTTTCAACCATTTGGCTCCAGTCCCCCAGTGATTGTGTTAATGACCTTGCCGTGTGGCAATATATCAATGTAATAAAAAATATATTTAATGCTATAAAATGTTTACAATTGATTTAAAACGAAAATACTAGAAAATTATAGAATACGCGTGATTTCTGGTGACCTAACATGTTGAGGTAGGTCCGGGGTCTATTTCTAAACAACCGCCGTATTAGATTTCAACCTATGTAGTTTATATACTTATATATATATTGCTATGTTATTTCCAGTGTATCATGCTAAACAAAACCCACAGAATCATAATATCGACTATAAATTGTTTATGTAAATGTATTTTTATCTATTTATTTATTTTTGTCAACGTATGTAATAATTTAAACCAAAAACTTACTTATTTCATATATAATTCAATTAATGCTTGTAACCATGGATTTTAGGGCATGTGCATGTCTTTCGATTAATGTTCGACGAGGAATTTTTATGCTCTGGTATCGTTAAAAACGATTTTTATGATCGTTGCCGGGGTCTTCTTCTTCGTTTTCGGTTTTTCCTGAGTGTTGCTTTTCGTATATTTATCTAAAATTTTGTAATATCTATCACAATTTAAGTCCATACAGTTTTCAAATTTACTTACAAGAATGAGAGTATTACGGTCTAATCCTGGGGTGTTGAAGAATTACATTCGAGGCAGTTTGCTGTGAGATCGTTGGAACACCATTTGGAAGCTGAAATGATTGTTTTGAATTTGAAATTATTATTTGGATTATACTACAGCAGTTTTCGTACCTGAAGTACGCGATTTTTTTCATCTTTTGAAATTATAACCGGCATATAATGCATAAAAGAATTTGAGCTTATATTTATTTGAATGATAACTGTAAATCTAGTGAATTTGATCGTGTGAGGTTGTATTTGATTTTGTGGGTTAATTTCACGAGCAGTTTAAGTTGGTATTGATTTTATGACGGGAATTTAGTGGGAGATTTGAATTTTATTTATTATACTATATTGTCCTTTCTTTTATTCAATGTATTAGAAGAACATCACTAACTAATAACTACTACAGTCACATTATATAATATAATATAATAATCACTGGCTCAGCGGAGTGACGTTATCCTCCCGCGTCCCGAGGGTGACTGAGTATAATAAGTAAGCAAACCAAAAACATTAAATATTGTGTAAATTATAACATTGTGGCAGTGTTTTTGTAAAATTTACCTTTACAAATTATAAAATAGCATAGAAAATTATGTTCTAGCACTAAAGGACTAAATTACCAAATTCCGTAAATAAGTATTTTCGATAAACATTCATTTTTAAACAACATATACTATTTGTTTTATTACAAAATTGAAAATTCGTATGTTTATCAATGATTTAGTCCGCATGAAGTGGGTAGCTCTCGAATATCGCTTGTTATAAAATACAAATAATTTCCAGGTTAAGCTTGGGATGAACTGTTAACACATAGTTCACGGAACACACCTAACATAACAGTAGTCCTGAAACTTCCACCGATTTAATAAAAATAATAAAATATAAACTACACAGGCTAAAATCTAATATGGCGATTGTTTGGATATGGACCCCGGACCTACCCCAACATGTGCCGCCATAGAAATTACGCCCATTTATTTTTCTACTAGAAACGCTTCATACAAATTCCGAAACTTTAAATACGTTTTCCTCTAAACCTTATTTTCGCACAATATCTACACATCACATTTAACAAAATCGAGTAAAATCTTTTTAAAATTTATTTGATGATCATCCTGTCCTAACAGAATTTGAAGTTATCACTAATAAATAATAATAAAATAATAAAAACTATTTTCTTTTTAGATGGAAACATTCGTCGTCATGATTTTCAAATGAAAATGTAACTATGTGTAACGCAATAATAATTAATACAGCTTTACGTTAAGGAATTATCAGGTTCTTTATAAAGCTGTAGGTGCATCGTCACATTTGAGATATTCACATTCCATGTATATCGAGCTCCATTTCAATAAATCATTTGCATCGCTGGATTGGGTCATTCTGCGATTCAATTTTACGATAAGTGTAGCACATATTTTTGCAGTGACACTTTCATATGTTTGCCAGTCTATTAAGAGCCATTAGAACCGGCCAGTGTCTCGGGCAGTTCAATCTCTTAATAGGAAAAAATGGAACATTAGTTTACTGCTGTCACAGTTTCTGCTACGCGTTCACGCAAATCAGTAGCGACGGCAAGTTCTCAGATATCAGCCAAGTGCCTCGGCAGCAAAATAATCGTACAAATGCTCGAACGGGCACTAAATTTTCATTAAGCACGTTAATGCTTTTCAAGTTTGTGCTCATCTCGCATTCGAAAGGCATGAACAAAATATGTATCTAATATCTAACAAGGGAACATTCCGGAGTGACACTTACCGATCCGATTGAAACTTTGTAGCACCCATCGAATGTTGTAAATCACAGCTAATCATTTTGACGGTGGCTAAAGCTTACGGGGTGAAAGTCACCTCTGAAATTTCAACGATGTTAAGATTTTTGCAATTACACCGTTATGACACATTAAAAAAATAACATTATATATCTCTAAATGCGCCTTCTATATGTCTATCAACCTAGCACGGATCAGATTGTTTGCCGCTTTTATTAGGAGCGTACACACAGAAAAATACATTCTCAAATTGAAAACAAAAAGTTATTTTGGGATTTTATGCTTGCACGAAACATAAAATACTATCCAGGGGAGAATATATACTTAATCCATTTTTTTGTCTCAGAACTAATTCTTTCTCATTGATATTTAAATATTAATTTGACACAATCAAATTGGTAGATAACAATATAACGACATACCTACATATGTCCCCATGATTACAGCTCTATTTGTCATTTTAGAAAAAAAGCTTTTCTACAAGAATGTTATAGAATCCAATGCTGCATCACCTAAAAATATTTTTGACTATACAGAGTGTCCCAGAAGTAGGAAAACGGATACTTACTTCGTTATTTTAAATGGAACACTCTATATATTATTTCATTTTTCAATTCTACGCAGAAAAATAACATGACTTCATATAAACCACTATATGTCTGTCTTTAATAACAACGTTATTATTTAAACTTTTGTAAAAAGTGATCCCATGCACAGCTTCGGTTAAGGCGGAGTGGTTTATATTCGCATTTGTTTTAGACATTCATATTTTAAATATCATACATGCATACCTAGTCTGATTCAACATTGAAATTAAAATCGATGTAATTGTATACAGGTGTCCACTATAGTCCTGAACATTTGCTTAACTTTAATCCAAGGTAACTTGATTTTTTTAAATAGCAACCTATATTTTTGCTAAATTAACCCTTGCCCCTTGCCCTTTCAATCGATACTAAACATTTATGATGCCCCATGCACGATTTCTTAGTTAATTAATGATTTTAAATAAATCCAATAATTTTTCCGTTAATTTTCAAGTCGCCTTGGTATATAAAAGCTAAACAATGGAATAAAACTGTGAATTAGTAGGTATACGTCGGCATCGGATCATAATTTAAAACTAATAACACATTTTTTGAAAAAATGAGAAATTTTATGTCATTTAGCTCTGTGATTATACCAAATTACTTAAATATATATATATTCAAAACCGTTAAAATAACAAAAAACACACATTAACAACAGTAAAATACACGATTGAATTAATTATAAAAATTTAAAGGAGATGTTCAAAAATATTTCCTCTTTCTCTCAAAGATATTTCTATCTCCTTTTGCGTTACTTTTTGCAGCAACTCTGGCGAACCGGATAAAAATGCCTCCCTTAGTGGTAAGTTCTCCAACATTTCATAGAATTGTGTTTGCTAAAAATAGTGGTATCGCTCTCCGTTGAAATTATTCTCGAAGACAAAGGGACCCACAATGTAACATCCAACAGTTCCTCCTCATACATTTGTTTTCCATCTACCTTGTACTGCGCACGTGTTGCTACAGATCTAGGATTGTCTTGTGCATAAGCGTTCTTTCTGTTCAGTACACTACTACTCTGGAAACTACCTTCTATCCATCACTCACAAAATCTTATTCTCTTTCCGTAATTATCATCTGTAGGCCGCTGATGGATGGATGCGGGATAATGGTGATATTTATGTTTCCGTAAAATCCTTTGAACAGTACTCTTATATACACTTCAGCGTTTCTGCTGATATGTGTCGTGTTCACACTTGACTGTTCCACCTCAGAAGTAAAAACATTGAACTCATTATCTTCATTAATATGGTGATAACGTTTATTAAACAGCACAGATGCTTTCAAATCTGTGTTTAATATTAAAACATTCCATTCTTGGACACCGTCTGTTTGGATACCCTTGTCTATATATTTTTGAAGCCAATTTCGTCCACATTCACCTAAATGTAAAATTTGAAAAATTGTGTAAAACGGGAATATAAATAGATATAAATATATGTAATTGCGAAAATTACATAAATGGTTACATACCAATCAAATACATCATATCAGCAAGTTTTTCTTTTGAATATTGCATATTTTGAAGTATATAACAAAATGTATAAGAAGATAAACAAGCAATGAGATTTAAGAAGGAAAAGGTATGTATTACGTATACAAAATTACTTTTTGACAGTTTTGAGATTTAATTATTGTGAAACAATTACCTTGGCCTACTAAAAATATGTTCTATAATTTCATACATAAATGACATAAAATTTTTCTTTTTTTAAAAAACTTGTTTTATATTATAATCCGATACTGACATGTATTTACTAATTCGCAGTTTTATTCAATTGTTTAGCTTTTATATACCAAGGCGACTTGAAAATTAACGGAAAAATTATTGGATTTATTTAAAATCATTAGTTAACTATGAAATCGTGCATGGGGCATCATAAATGTTTAGTATCGATTGAAAGGGCTTTGGGCAAGGGTTAATTTAGCACAAGCAAAAATATAGGTTGCTATTTAAAAAAATCAAGTTACCTTAGATTAAAGTTAAGCAAATGTTCAGGACTATAGTGGACACCTGTATACAATAAAAGTTTAAATAATAACGTTGTTATTAAAGATAGACATATAGTGGTTTATATGAAGTCATGTTATTTTTCTGCGTAGAATTGAAAAATAAAATAATATATAGGGTGTTCCATTTAAAATAACGAAGTAAGTATCCGTTTTCCTACTTCTGGGACACTCTGTATAGTCAAAAATATTTTTAAGTGATGCAGCATTGGATTTTATACCATTCTTGTAGAAAAGCTTTTTTTCTAAAATGACAAATAGAGCTGTAATCAAAGACCCAGTCTTCGGTGGGACAGCCTGTACGTATGTACATTTAAGCATATACAATAAAAATTTGAATCTATAAATGAAAGAAACCTTGATATAAAACTGTCTTCCCATAAATATATAGGGTTCATAACATAAACATGTTCACGGGAGGAATCTTTTTTAGTTTGTAAATATATAATTGGGGGAACGACAGGTGTGTCAAATTGAGCATTATTAAGAAATAAGAGTTAGATTAATGTAAGTAAAATTGCAGTTAATTGAAAGTAATTATGACATTGAAATTATCCATTTCCAAATCTAGCCTTCCCCACGTTTAACACGTACAATGATGATTCAAACATTATTGTAGCATAATTTTCTATCCATATGCGGCAGTAAATACATTCAATTTGCGTAGAGATGGCGCTTCTCTTATTTCACATTCGCAATAATTCATATCCTCCGTAAACTGAATGAATGACAAATACGATTATAAATTATTTATGTCGTGCATTTACTAGGTACACATCATATACGAGGTGTTATTAAAACTGCGACTTCTGGCGTACCACCGGCCGGCGTCGGCGGTGGCTGTTATTTGTTTGTAACCCAAGGAATTCTCATAGTAGGAAGAATTTGACTTATAAATATATAATATAAATATAATTACTACTGATATTTTCGAAAGTACAACTTTACTACACTCATACTTTACCATCTATGGACGGTAAAACACAATAAGTACATACCGAAATAAACTACCAACGCGTTACTTTACCGTACTCGTGAAGATTCTAAAGTTTTTGAAAAAAGTAGCTGTCAAACAATCTTCCATTCATATATGAGTCATTCTGTATTGCAAAAGCAAAATTATCTTTAACTATGAAGTTAAAGTTATTTACTTGAAATTTTTGTTTTTAGTTAAAATCATGTAGTTGAAATTATTTGTAGTTAAAATTATCTATGAATAATTTTCGAGTATTTATCTAGACAATCTCATTTATGAATAAAAATATTTGTTATTTAAATAGCCAACTTGAACCATTTTAGTGATATCAGTGTTGTCCTAGATTGGTTATGATGCGCACTAAATAATAGTAAAATTGTGGTTCTTTCAAATGTGTTTTATTTATAATATTATTTAAAACGTCAAGTTAAAGTATCACAACACAAGATAGAGTAAGTAAATTCACTTTTGTTGCAATATAATTCACATCGTTTTTCCTTTATAAAATCACATATTTAAAAAATTCAACTTTAAATTTTCACTTTATAGTCAATTAAATATAAACATACTGCTATTTTATTTTTACATCTTGACTTTATCTTGTGTAGTTATAATTTCTACAATTGACGTTTTACACCTGAAGATGCTCGTTTGAGCGAAACATGTGATAAAATATTATAAATAAAACAGATTGGAAAGAACATCAATTTTACTATTATTTACTATTGAACAATTTTATTCCAATAATGCCCAACTCTAATATGTATTATAAATAAATAAGTATATCTTATTGTTAGGAATGAATTGTGAATATGTGTGAATGTAGTGTAGTGATACAACCTATTAAGTAAATAATTACTTAAATAGTAAATTATCAAAATTTCAGATGTGCCTGAATAAATTATATTTAGCATTTACGTAGTCGTAAAATCATAAAATCTCATAATGTAAGTATTTAAGCTATGTCAGCAGAGAGCTTTTAATTATTTAAAAAGATTTAATAAATAAATACAAATTCACCTAATTGTTAGTAAAGTAAACAGTTTGAGAAAACTTGTTATATAAAATACATATAATGATTTATTCAATAAAACTATCCATTACGTTTCGACAAATCTTATTTGTTTATTGTTGTCTTCCTCAGATTTCTTTTTTTTTAATAATTATAATAATTCACAAAAATTTTTTTGTCTAGAAATTATGAACAATGTTATTAATAATTTAACAATTTTTTATGTGTTTTGTACTTACAGAATTAAGGACATTCACAAACATTTTAAAATAGTCTTAAACATTTTTTTAAATAGACATTCCAATTTTTCTTACACAACTACATACTGTTAATTGTCATTTAAAGTTAATATGCAGGTGATATATTTTGTGTGAATACCGGAGAACTACATTTAAAATAACCCGAAAGGCATGCTCAGCCATGGGCTTTTTTTTTCCCAAATTGTTGCACTAAAAATTGTTTATTTGAAAAATTACCTATATATATTACTGGCGAAAAGTATTTAAATGATTGGTGAATAAATTTTTGATAAGCTTTCTATATCTGTTTTGTCGTTTACTGCGGTATTTTGTTTTTTTATTTGGATCATTTCTAATATGCATCGCGCTTTATAATTTTTTTCTTTATTTAAAATACTTGTATTATCGAAATTGAATGTATGACCAAAGTTTATTGTATGTTTTTTTAAAGCAGTGAGGTTATTTTGATATTTGTGACCATTTATTCTGTTATGAAGTTGTTGTGATGTTTGTCCTATGTACACACCATTACAATTGTTACAGGGGATTTTGTATACTACATGACTTTGGTTTTGTAATGGAATAATATCTTTTAATTTTGAAAAATTAAAATTTAAATTATTGTGGTTTTTGTGTGCAATTTTTATTTGATGTGGGTCAAGAATTTTATTAAGTTTTTCGGATAATTGTGGAACGTATGGGACACTAATATATTTGAATGTACTTGGGTTTGTGGTTTTTGTGTTATTGATCTGTCTGGTGTTATAATATTGATGTATTTTGTTTTTAATGGTTTTTTGAATTAATGGTAGCGGATAGTTATTTTTTTGTAGGTTAATTTTTACTGTGTGTAATTTCTTTTCTATATTTTGGATTGGTTAAAGTAATGGCTCTATTAATTAAGTTGGCCATAACATTTTTTTTAAAACTAAAGGGTTGGGCAGAATGAAAATTTAAATAACGACCAGAAAAGGTTGGTTTGTGATATAATTTTGTCAGAATTTTATTATTTTCGCGAATCAAGGTAAGATCTAAATAGTTTAACGTCTGATTTTTTTCTATTTCAAGAGCAAATTGTAATTTCGGATAAAAGTTGTTGAAAAATTGATGAAATTTTATGATTTTGTCTTCAAAATATAGAAAAGAAATATTACACACAGTAAAAATTAACCTACAAATAAATAACTATCCGCTACCATTAATTCAAAAAACCATTAAAAACAAAATACATCAATATTATAACACCAGACAGATCAATAACACAAAAACCACAAACCCAAGTACATTCAAATATATTAGTGTCCCATACGTTCCACAATTATCCGAAAAACTTAATAAAATTCTTGACCCAAATCAAATAAAAATTGCACACAAAAACCACAATAACTTAAATTTTAATTTTTCAAAATTAAAAGATATTATTCCATTACAAAACCAAAGTCATGTAGTATACAAAATCCCCTGTAACAGTTGTAATGGTGTGTACATAGGACAAACATCACAACAACTTCATAACAGAATAAAAGGTCACAAATATCAAAATAACCTCACTGCTCTAAAAAAACATACAATAAACTTTGGTCATACATTCAATTTCGATAACACAAGTATTTTAAATAAAGAAAAAAATTATAAAGCGCGATGCATATTAGAAATGATCCAAATAAAAAAACAAAATACCGCAGTAAACGACAAAACAGATATAGAAAGCTTATCAAAAATTTATTCACCAATCATTTAAATACTTTTCGCCAGTAATATATATAGGTAATTTTTCAAATAAACAATTTTTAGTACAACAATTTGGAAAAAAAGCCCATAGCTGAGCATGCCTTTCGGGTTATTTTAAATGTAGTTCTCCGGTATTCACACAAAATATATCACCTGCATATTAACTTTAAATGACAATTAACAGTATGTAGTTGTGTAAGAAAAATTGGAATGTCTATTTAAAAAAAATTTTAAGACTATTTTAAAATGTTTGTGAATGTCCTTAATTCTGTAAGTACAAAACACATAAAAAACTGTTAAATTATTAATAACATTGTTCATAATTTCTAGACAAAAAAATGTTTGTTAATTATTATAATTATTAAAACAAAAGAAATCTGAGGAAGACAACAATAAACAAATAAGTTTTGTCGAAACGTAATGGATAGTTTTATTGAATAAATCATTAAATTAAAAACCAAGCCGCTAAACCAAGAGAAACAAAAAAACAAAATTTAATGTTACGGCTAAGAAAAAATTCCCCATAAAGTACATATATGCACGCATGTGTGAAATACTATTTTTAGAAGAAAATTAATCGTAGAATAACTGTATATATATATATATATTGTAGTTTATGGAAAAATCGATGAGGACGCAACCTTGTGCCAGATCCGTGGAGACGTTTAATTAAACACTGGAGACATGTTTAGCTTCTTGTGAACAGGTTTAGAGAATTTTTTAAGATATATTTTGTGGAGAAACAAATAATTTTTAAACACAAATATTTTGCAGGTGCCATAATTTTGTATTTTTCGATTTTATCACCAAGATGCATAACTTTTTTTTTATATAAAGCAAGAATTATTACGAAAGCAAATGCTTTATTACCCTCAAAATATAATAGTAAACTCTTACATTTACTGCATAGCACCTCTGCCCATCACGAAACACTGCCAAACACAAACAATGACATAAATGTTTGTCACAAAATAAAAACATCTGTAGGTACCTACTCTTCTTATATTAGGTAATAAAAAAGATCCTATGCTTATTAATGCGTATGGTATAGAATAGAGATATTTTATAATATAAAATGTCATTTCGTTTTCATTCAATGAAAAAAATGGATTGCTGAAATATTTCTTTTCCCTAAATTCTATATATGTATATGTATATTTTTTAAAACTTAATTTATACCTTTATTATAGCTTATAACTCCTTTATTATTGCATTTACAACACAAAGTATTTTAAGCAAACGTATAGAAAACTTAATATTCTACAAAAAAAAAAAATCTGACGCACTTTGATTATAGAAATAATAAATGAAAAGAAAATATGGCACCTGAAACATAATTTTCGCATTCATTAAATGATGATAAAAACCTATTTCACCGCGATGTCTTCATATCTATTGTGATTCTTCTTTTTTCCTAATTAGCTCTCTTTTCCAAGCCCAGTAGTAGAAACCTTGTTCTTCTCAAAGCATCATCGCAGCGACACAGAAAGTGGACTGAAATTTCCTCGTCTTGTTACCAGAACATGCAACTAATATCTTCTGTCATGTTTATGTTATGCTTATCAGCAATCAGTAGCCCTACTATCATTTTGACAGTCTTTACTAAGTAGGTTTTTAGAATTAATACAGGCCTTTGTTTTTCTAAGAACTGTTTCGCCTGTCTTTGACCGAGTGATTTTGCTCTCATTCTTAGAACTGATCGTATATCGATTCGTAGATGGACTCGGCAGCTTGCGATTTGATAATGCCAAGGGAAGCGCAAGTTCAAACGAAAAGCCTTGACGACCTTCGTCTGGCCAGCTTGTCTGCTGCTTCATTTCCCGTCACGCCCGTGTGGCTGGGCAACCTGTTCAATGTTTATTTCTTTTCTCTTCTTCTTTTGGATGCCCACTTTTTGTAGGACTTACATAGCCCCAAGCTTGACACTTGCAGAATTGGTCGCTGTAAACTTTGATTATTGATTAACTATCAGAAAAAATACTGACGCTTTGCATTTACGATAAAAACTATTGTAGTGAGATTGTAGGAAAGTCGGTTCTCTACAAAACGCGTCCTTTATAATTTAAATACTTCTAAATACTATACTCTTCGAGTTAGAAACGACAACTCTTTTATACTCTTTCTTTAAGCTAACGGATAAGCAGCGGGACTATTGGTGGGGGAAACAGTCCATTCCTTCTCAAGGGCACTGGTGATCCGTTTAAAATGTAACACTTTACTGGACTAAAAAAGAAAAGCTATTAACTCCCCAATTGACGGGCTGGGTTTGTGGGACCTGGCAAAATAATTTTTCTGTGGTATTTTTTTTCAATATTTTTTTTTAATATCTTCAGGTTCTTAGTACCTTTCTATCTTTAGTACAGACATGTTTCTCTTATTTTTTGAAACATGTATCGTCTGTCGTTTGATTGTAAGAAAGGTTTTGAGCCTGTCAGACCCGGCTCGTGTATTCGTGTAACTTTTTTCTCCAACGATTGTTTGTCATATTTGCTAGAACGATATAATAATATTTTATTGATACACAACGTTTCTGGACACTTTCCATACTTTTGAAATATTTTTTAGTCCAGAAAAGAGAAAAGCACGCGTTAACTGGTTTATTGAATTTTTGTCCGACAAAGACTTAGGCCTGTAAGTATTTCCTGCTAGCATGTCTCACCGAAAATGTATGTTCCTGACAATTCGTTTCGACAATACCGATGCCAAGGGAGTAGCTGGATAAACTCGTTGCCATAAGACACGTGTTTTTGGGTGTACTTTGGGTGAATATGTTACTCTAGGCGAAATGCTATTCGCATTTCATAGAAAATATAGCTTTGTCTGCATTTGCATAAGGGTGCGGGTAAACGTTAAAAGTAAGGTTTGAGAGACCCGGCCCGTCGGGCGGTGTGATTTTTAGATCACCCGTCAACCGGAGGGTTAACACTGATATTTACACTAAAGGTATGGGCCGTATGGTCGTTAGAAAGAAAAGAGCAACGATTTTGAAAAAATATTTCGCTTTTTTGGCCACAAGTATAGAAAAAAATGCTGATATTTCTGTTTATAAATTTGAGGAGTTATGCATGCAGAACTTTTATGTTGGGGGCGGTAAATAAAACAACTGGTTGTGCAGGAATACATAATAAAAGGTTTTCTAATGTGTTATTTAATTAAGAAAAAAAAACATTTGCTTATTCTTAAGTATCTAGTACAAAAATACTTAGGTATTTTAGTTCAAAATACAAACTCTGCGACTACTAGTCATAAGTGATATACAGTCTTTACTGTCAAGGTGGACATTCGCCCATCTCCAGTCTGTCTGCAAACGGCATTCTTTTGAGGAAGTTTTTATGACGTTTTCGCATAACTGTGGCTCTGTTTGGCGAAAGTAGCTCGAATGTTGGCTTTGAGGACTAGAATTGGTTGCGGGGCATTAGTGTAGACTCCCTCTTTCACGTTGTTTCAAAGAAAAAAGTCTAGCTGAGTTAAATTGCCCGATCTGGAGAACCCAAATTAAGAACTGAGTTTTGCCAAATAACGCGCTCAGGAAATTTCTCGCACAGCACTCGCGGCTTGGTCGTAGTGCCATCCTGGTGAAAATAAAAATTGTCCATTTCCATGTTGTCCGATATAGGCCAAAGAAAGTCAGTTCGCATTCTATGGTAGCGATCTGCATTGACTTTAATCGCACCGTTTGTTATTCTCACAAAAGTAACGTCCGATGACTTCGCCCATCCCAGAATTCGATTTCTACATTGGAATTTTTTCTAATTTGAAATCGTTCGTTTCAGAGCGAGATAATCACATTTTGCACTATGTTTGCGATTTTTTCTTTATCCAGCGGTCGCAGAGGATTCCTTTTGTGTGCGCTGCTATTATCTTACTTAGGTTTACGAATCTCATATGGTAGACAGCGATTTCTACATTGGAATTTTTTCTAATTTGAAATCGTTCGTTTCAGAGCGAGAAAATCACATTTTGCACTATGTTTGCGATTTTTTCTTTATCCAGCGGTCGCAGAGGATTCCTTTTGTGTGCGCTGCTATTATTTTAGTTAGGTTTACGAATCTCAGATGGTAGACAGCGGTTTCTACATTGGAATTTTCTCTGAGATCCTTAATTTCTGTAATCGTCTTGTGATAGTTTGTATTTAGCTTAATATGCAGTTAGTGGATATTAGAATTAAGAAACAATTGAGCGATTAGAGAATTAATACCACGTAATGTTTTTCTGTTATGTCAGCGCTCCGATCTTGAACTGTAATATAAATTATCGAGGCAGTTATAGTAAAGGAAAGATTTTTAATTAAATTGTACTAAAGTAAATCACTTTTTATTAAACAATATAAGTACACATTCTAATCAATTTATTATTTTAAGAAACAACAACCTGTGTCGTTAGAAAGTCATTGACAGGAAGTAGCTTTGAGCTCTAAGGAATTGTGGAGTATTTCCAATACACGTATCTTAAACAGTATTTTCTTTCTTACATCCAAAGCTTTGATGTCAGGTAAGAGAGAGTTTAAAAAGTCTTGATCGGGATCTGTATGACTTGTCATGTATTCTGTTATACTATCAACGTCATCTACCGGTTTCCTTTTTCGTTTTGAAGGCGTTTTGTTAAATTTAGAGAATTTTGTCTCGCTTATCGACGTCTCCTCTATATCCGGGCTCGATGATGTTGATTTAACTTGTTTCCGTTTATGTGAATGGTCATCTTCTATTTGCTCAATATTGCTACTGAAACTATAAACAGACTGAGTGTACAACATGTTTTTATTAAATAAGCGGTCTAATACCTATCTTCCTCTGATGCAGACGCAGGTAAGCATTCTTCCACGTAATTGCGTTGTACGTAGGGAATTAGAAATGTTAATTCCTCGTGCAAGTAGTACTTTCTTTTTGGGAATCTGCCTTGCCTTTTATCACTAGGCTTGAAATCACGTAGAAATGCTGTGCGTATATTCCTCCAACGTTCTTTACATTTTGCCGCTATAAAATAAATCTAAATAAATTAACACTGAAAACTTGCAAGGTGTTAAAGTGTTCTTCCATACTGTTTGAAACTACTAAATTATAATCTAATAACTTGAATAGTATCAAATCCAAATTTATAATTTATATTAGTGTTTAATAAAGCAACCAAAGAATCGAAGAAGATGAAATATTTAAATATGAAGTACTGGTGAATGGACGAAATTAAAATAAGTGAATTGCTATTCGCGGGCGATACAGTAATTTGAGAAGACTATTAGAGACTTAACACTGAATTACAAAACGTTAACATGAAGATCAATGTCAACGAAATATACGAAAAATACGAAGGTATGATACAAATAAAACATAAAAGTAGTACATTTCGGAGCAGATGTTGGAAATGTACCCCTCCGACTAAAATACAAACATCCGATCAATGTCTAGCGGATTGCCAAATCCGTCCGAGAAAGCCAGGAGTGTTGCGAATAACATTACAGCCTTCTACAATGCGATTTTTAAGATCTTCTAAATTTAAAATCGGGGTTGTATAACCAAGTGATTTTAAATATTGCCACACATAAAAATCCAGAGGGCTGTAATCAGGTGACCTTGAGAGGCATGGGTGTGGGAATCTTCGTTCTATCCAACCAACGGTTTGAATAAACATTATTTAAAAACTCCCGATTACTGCAAAATATCCAGGTGCACAGTCATGCATGAACCACATACGCCTTCTAATTATGAGAGGTACATCTTCCAAAAGAGCAGGAGGCTCATTTTCTAGAAAATGAAGATACGTATCACCCTTCAATCGTTGAGGAAGAAAAAATGGTCCTAACCCAAACGTTGACGGAAAAATTTGTTGGAATCGTGCTGCAACTGTGACATGTGGATTTTCATCAGCCCGCTTGTGGTTATTATGAACATTTATAATACCATGTCTTGAGAAGTGGGCTTCATCTGTAAACAATACAGTGGCAGCAAAATTGGGATTGTTTGCAATGTTTTTTGAAAACCATTGGCAATACTGCATACGGAGCGGATAGTCATTAGGTAGCAAATCTTGAACACTTTGAATATGATATGGATGCAATAAATTTTCTTTTAAAATATTGCAAACGGTTTTGTGACTAACATTTACTTGTTGAGCAATTTTTCTGGTACGGTTTGAAGAATCTTATCTTCAAGTTGTGGAGTTCTCGCATTTCTAGGTCGTCCAACAATATCCCTTGATTTTGCAAAACTTTCAATTTCTTGTAAGCGAAGATGTAGTTTGGTAAACGTTTCAGAACACAGCAAGCGGTTATTTGGATAAAGCCAGGCATACATACTTCTAGCCTCTAAAGCATTACCATTGGCTAGTCCGTACAAAAAATGCATATTAGCCATTTCAGCATTGAGGCGTCATCAAAAAGTTTAAACTGAATACAAACGAAAGCAGAACTACTACTACTACAACGAGATTAGAATGATGCGTTGGTTTTTAGGTTTGACACAGTAACTGTAAAAATTCCATAAGCCACTAAACAAAACACACATGTTTATAGGAACTTTTCGTCTTAAAATCAAACCGCCAATATTTCTGATTACTTTCGAAACAGCATGTATTGTAGCGAATCAAGGACGCTAACGGAAAGAATAGCACACAAAGAAATAAGGTGTTAGATTAGGACGTGAGGGAACTACCAGCAATAGTTCCGATCACATCCAAAAGTGGCTGATGGTCGAGTGACTTGCGCGCTGGCTATCAGTCACGGGGTTCGGGGTTCGAATCCCAGGGCCTGCTCTCAGAGTGAGGTTTTCGTGGTTTTCCTCACTCCTTGGCAAATGCTGAGAGACAAACACCTTAAGTCGCTCCACGGGCGCAGGCGTAATAATAACTCATGGCCGGCCGATGCCCCCTGTAATTGGCGAAAGCTGTTGGGGGATGTAAAGGCATGAATTATTATTATTATTATTATTAAAAGCATAATTAGTTAAAAAAATACAATACCGTTTCAGTTAACTACCGATGGTAGTTCCCTCACATTTAGAACTAACACGTTCTTGTGTGTATCAAAAGTTAATGTAGGTAACAGAGATGAGATTTCCACGCAAAATACAGGGCAAGACAAACAGTGACAGAATGAGGAACGAAGTATTTATACAGTAACTAAACATCAACAGCATACAGAAGGAAATAGAGGGGGTACCAGGAAATAAAGCGCGAAAGAGACCAGGGCAGGTGTGAGAAGTGAGGGTGTAAAAGATGCAGCAAAAAAAGAGAATTAGAATGGAACAAAATAAAAGAAAGAAACCGGGATAGAATTGTGTGGAGAATGCTATATAAGAAAAACCAGTAGGTATATAAGACTAAACTTCCATAGGCTTACACCTAACGCTAGAGAGGCTTCAGATTAAGAAAAACATATATATCCAGGATTACTTGTGGATGGTATACACAAAATCATATAGTTTTTAGTATATAGATGATAAAATCTAATTATTACTTCTTTAATAAAAAGCATAATATACTTCTTTTGAGAATAACTATTATAATGAATAACATACATAGAGTTACAATCTAATAACTACAGTCCATTTTTGTCAGTGTGTGTAACCAAACTTTTATGAGTAGGTACTTATGTGAAAGCGAGAAGTAATTCGAAATAGTTTTTTTTTAAGAAATCCAAAATAAAAGAATGCCCACGTTTTTGCGGTTATTACTTCATTATTATTGTTGGAGGTGTTAGATCCAAATATCCGGATTCAAAGAGATGCAAGGACTGCGGCGTAGTAATAGACGTAAAAGGATATCTTGTATGTCTAATTAAACGGATAGCACCTAAATCCCGATACTTTAGGATTTGGATATCCGGAGCTCAATTTCATCAGGTATGTAAAGCACTAGGTACTAGGGTAAGGACGACAATGGTTGGCAGGTAGATAGTCATTGGCACATGATCACATTTTTATCTATAATGTGTTACAACTGATATTGTCTGCGTTAAGATTTTATTCAAACCAAGGTTGACTCTTTTAGTGTTATAATTCATTACACTTCTCTGTAGAGTTGGTATCGGATATTTACGGGTGCCCACGGGTGCCTGACGAGCTGTGGATGACAATGTCATACTGTCAGATACACTTGTTTTCATGGTAGATCAGTGTCCGAGAAATTGTTATTTTTATACTTGCGAAAGAGTAAATATAGGTATGTAGGTGTTCACCATGGATGTATATTATTAGTGTATATACCTACGTAAGAAAACCTGCCTTATGTATAAGTTATAGCACTTTAAAAATCTTGATGCCAACCACCATATACTACTATAAAATGCAATTTTCATTGATTGGCATATGGATGCCAAAAAGTGTTTCATGATTTTTTCCCAGTAATTCAATGGTTGGCAAGACGATTAAAATTGAATAATTTGACGTTTCCTGTCTATAGTCTGGGGGGCTAACCGGGGGTAGATGTAAATTCGGCCGATTATAACATTTATTATGTATTTTCAACAAGGACGGTCTAAGTACACATGTAAACTTGAACGTTCTGAAAAAATTAAAACTCGGCCGTATTGTAGCGACACCTGTCGGTAGCTTCTGAAATCACGCGTTTGATCATGCACACAGCGCATATAACCTAAACATATCATATTAAAATGTAGACATTAATTTGTTTGCAGTTTGTACCTAATACAATTACGTGTAACAGAGGTGCGGAAGGGCCGAGCGGGCCGAAAAATTACAGATGCGGGCCGGGCCAGGCTTAATAATGAAACGGGCGCCCGCAAACCCGCTCGGCCCTTCGAGCCCGTTCGGCCCGTCGAGCGTAAAATACATACATATATAGGTACAATTCGAATAGAATGATATTTGATAATTGGATTTGTAAGTCAATAAACGTTGAGTTTTTATTTTGGTACGTACGCTTTGGTAGATAGTTGCTACCTTTATCAAGCTGTTGATATTGTTGCCATTCATTTCTTAATTACAAATAGTAATTCAGACATTTTTCTGTCTTTGTCGGATTGTTTTAATTTTTATTTTTTTTTCAATTGCGTTTCTTTAACTTACATCTATAATACTGGTATGCACTGTTTTTTATTTTATTATTTAATAAATGGACAGACTTTAAATTTTTACGACTTAAAATCTGACACACAACCATTTTATACTTAGAAAATTGCATTTTTTGTATATTATTTTGCATTTTGTACATCGAGAAAATAAAATCCATTTATAAAGACGTTTATCTATTTCATGCTTTTATCTATGAACATTCTTTTTTGAAATTTCTACTTCTTACAAAATCTATATTTTGGCAAACATAGTGAATATGAATACCTATTATATGTAAAATTCACATGGTTATTGGTAATGACAACTATTATGTAAATTGTCTATCCTATTCTACTATTAAGTCACCACTAGTTGCTAAAGCCTATTATAGATATTTGCAGTTATACATAAAAAATTTAATTCTTTAAATTAAAACAGTTTTCCTAAAGAAAGATAAAGTTTTGGAAGGACAATCGGTGATTCACACGGGCTGACGGGCTGGCGGGCCGAAGGACAGGCTTGGGCGGGCTGGGGTGGCAAACGCGACCGGCCGAAACGGGCCCGTTTGAGGAAAGAGCGGGCCGGGCCGAGATAACCTCTAACGTGTAATGAACGATGAGCAATAAAGCAATTACAAAAAGAGAAGTCGTTCAAGACGTGAAATTTATTTCCAAGCAATTTTAATAATACATAACGCTATATATTGGCCCAGTTTACATGTTGAAACTGCAATATAAAATTTTCGGCCGGCCGAGTTTACATGGACACAGGGGATTAATGCTAATTTTCATAAACGGCCGAGTTTACCATCGCCGTTTACCGCGGCGATTGTAACCTCTCTTTAAAGTAGTTATACCAGTTACTATATTCCCACATGCCAACAACTGTGGCTTCCCTGCCAATCACTATGAAATATAACTATGTTTATTTTTCTTTAGTATAGCTCATGGTTAAACAAGGGTAGAGTCTAAACAATTGAAGTAGTTCGAAAGTACTATCTTTCCTGTTACGGATGGCTTAGTTATTATAGATCTTCCTACACGGAATACATTGTGACCTCTATATAAAAATCGACACAACCTAATTGTGCCAACGACTGTCACCTTTACCCTAATTATGTATATTACTCTTACCCGATTCACATCCTATTTCTTTAGCAATGTTTTCCCATATTACCTCGGCATTTTCACGTCTGCAATAAATAGGGCTCGATTTATCATACAGCTCAGGGTGTTTCTTTACAAGTTTCACTATTTTTCTATTTAAATCTACTACTTCGTTTTTATTGTTCTATAAAGAAGTGTATGTTAATACATTGATAAACAATAAATATAGATATATGAGATATGTGAATAGATACAGCATACCATAAGAACAGATATACCAAACATATTCACAGAAGTAATATAACCTTTCTTTGATACATACCATTTTCTACTCGGTCCTTGTAAGCGCTTAAATGTTTGGAATTCGCTATATCAACAAATAAAAATCATTTGTAACGGATTTGCGTTTAGTTTCGTTTGCAACAAATTAAAATTTGTTTTATTTACGCGGAATGATAAAACTAACTACACTTGCCCTGCGATTTATACGACGTTCTCTTTGCCTAACGTGCTACGAATGCGTTGGCAACGTTTGGGTTGCTGTCGCTAAGTGTATTTTCGTTGCGACGTCCAACGACCGCGACTGGCTGTTACTATCGCTGCAGCAATAGGCGTCTGCTGGGCTGCGCGCGCGCCTTTTGCCGGTTCACAGACAAAGCGTTGCCAATGCGTCGTCCAGCGCTTCTTTCTTTAATGATCAGTAAATTACTACGCGATCTACACGGGAATGTGTAATTATACCTAACGTTGGAATTAAAAACCAACGGAATGTTTCTACGTATAACGCAAACAATCTGTTCGACGGCCTGGATGGGATCGGCAACTTATTCCTGTTAGGTAGATAGCAGATCAAGTGTTGCCAACGCGACGCGACGTGGACACAATACGTCACCATTACTTATATTTCTTGTTTTCTTTTGTTAGGGAAATAATTCGAATGTAGATATATGTAACAAAATATAAATGAGTTCATTCTGTGGAATCAATAATGTTTTCTTTGCTGTAATCACCTTTCGGTAATTAGATGTTTTGTAGCCCAGATATACCTAACAGACCTAACAAGATATAACTTGCAAGTGCATTTGTAATATATCACTGTGTTATACGTCACAATGTGTTGACCATGCACTGGCTGTTGACGGCAGCCTCACCCTCACACGCATCGTACGTCAATAGCTCGAAGAGGAGGGCGGAACCTCGTTAATGGCTGGCGTACAGTACTGCAGATACATATTACAATAAAAATTGAATTTCGTATTTTGTACGAATCGCGAAGATAGTGGGATAGAAGATAGTGATATGTTCTCACGTGCGAGTTATAACTTTTCTCCATATTTCGTCGGGTGTGTCTCACTCCATTATCTTGCTATCGCGCATCCGCCAGGTAAAATTGCATGTTTTGTACTTAGGTAGAATCCGATCCAAATCTCGTGATACTGGAGATGCGTGAAACGTAATCTGAACTTCGTACTATCCATGCTAAACCCAGCGACAGCAAAGCGATCGTTCAAATTTGCCGCTTCTTGCGTACCTATACAAGCACCACGAAATAGGAAAAGTCTGTAATCTACCAAGTACAAGAACAATCTGTAAAACTAATGATATTTTAACTTATTATTTTTATTAGTTGTCTAGGAAGCATTATTTTTAATTTTAATTTAATTAGTTAGCATTAATTTAGTAACACAAATTTAGTGGCTTACCGTCGACTTACTTACAATATTGGATTCTTATCTCGAAACATGTTGTAGAAATTGTTCGCCAATTTAGCATAATATCTTCACAAATTTAATGACTTTTCCGTCTTTAATTCTCATACATATTCTTTCATCTGTTATTAGTATATGTATATACGACTTTCTTCGTATAATGCAACATCTCATCTGCTAGTACTGATGAGCTTTGGTAAGGAGAAACGCGGCATCTAGTAATAATGACTGTTGATTATAAAACTTTTAATTTTTAATATTATGTATTCTTGTCTGTTAAATTGAAGCTTCCTTAAGATCAATCTGACAAGTCATTTTAACATAAATGTGTAAGATAATTTTTCGCAAATACTTTAGAAAAATGTTCCACCAAAATTTCAACAACTTTATATTTCTTGATTTAGCATTTGCTTTTACTGTTTTGTGCATTGCTTCACTTGTTTAATTTTGTATACCAAGGCTTACTTTCTTAACATCCTTTAAATTTATTGAAATCATTAAATTATTTATAAAATTCTAGATGTAATTTGCCAATATTTTATAGGTATTGAAAGAGAGCTGCATGAGGAATGGTTTTTTCGATGGAGATTTTCTATTTATAAATTGCTTTTATGCGACGTTTCATCACGTGTCTTTCTTATGTTCTTGAGTGCTTGAGAAAGACACGTGATGTGTCGAAACGTCGTATAAAAATAATTTATAAATAGAAAGACAGTAATTTGCTCATCGCCTTTTCAAGTGAAAACATAAAGCCGTAAGAGAAGATCGAGTTTTCGGCGGGACACTTTCCAGAATTTGGAATAACTATCGCTTCAATTATATTAATTGAATACTTACTGCTGTGTACTGAAAGTACCAACAAAAAAGTAAAAATGAAATTTTTAAAATGAAAAATTAAATCGGCTAGCTTTAGTAATAATTTCGCAAAAGAACAATTAATATCAGGGTTTTGATTGCAAAACAAAGAAAAATGTGGGCGACAAAAAAAAACTGACTTTCATTAAAATTCTTCAACAAATTTAAAAGGATTGATTTTTTTAAATAAAAGAAACAGAAATTTAGATTGACGTTCATACAATAATTTTATTTTGACTCAAAAGACAAACAAAACTAAATCCTTTAACAAAGCAAGAGATATAAAAAAAATGTTCAGGAAGATAATCTTTCTTCAATTTGATCCACGTGTTCTCAAACTTAAAACAACTAATTTTTATTATGGAAAATTCTAGTCAATTAAATAAATGAAATTAAAAGCAATCACAAAGCTTTTGTTCACCCAATCGGGGTGATTAATAAATAAATGACAAAATAGAAAAATTAATAACGAACAAAAAAAATTAACTCTTCAAACTTAAAATATCTTCCTGCACGTAAAAATAATAACAGATCTTATATCAAAAATGTGTACACAAAAATACAATACCAATTATTATTAATTGAGTTCCCTGATGGACTTAATTAAAATCAAATATGAAAATTCAATAATCACAAAATTACAAAATGTCTGCAGAGAAATACAATTTTTAATATCTACTTACTTTCGAGTCTTTCAAGGAACTAACTCACACGGTTAAACAAATCGTACATGTAACAAAAACTACGCTATAAGATCTCTCCGCAAACAGACGAACTCGCAAAAACAAACCAATATATACAATACTAGTGAAAAGAAAATGTACAACTGCATGAAAATTTAAAATATAGACAACTGAACAATAAATTAAATAAATTATACAATTCAAAACAATAACACTCTTCAATAAAAATAAAACAATTTGAAATTTCTCGTAACATTGACAAAACTTTAAGAAATGAAAAACAACTGAATTTACAAAAACCCGGGTGCCAGACCACAGCATTACGTTATACGACAAAACCCGCTTTCTAAAGATTTTGTGTGTTAATGCATTGGTGTTTACAGATTTAATAACTATTTTGACCAACGTAATTTTAGAACATATCTTGTTACTAGTTAAACGTATATCTAACACTTACAAAATATATACAGGGTTAGTAAAAAGTCCCGGAACGGTCGAATAACTTTGTTATTTGAAAATTATGATTTCTGAAATTTGGTATGGGGGTATAGTTAATATAAATGCATTTTATGCAATACAGTTAATATTTTTTTCACTTCCGGTTTAATCGGCAATACGTCCAACTTTTTTTTTTTTAAATGGAACGCCCAGATTTTTTTAACACTTTTGAATGCAAAATAAAAAACTACGTTCAGGAAGTATTAAGATGTTTATTTTTATTCACAAGAAAACAGTTAAACAATTAAAAAAGTGTCCTAATACAGAAAAATCAAGGTACCTTTGAAAAAAGTTGTTGTTTAGTGTTTGCATTCTTTTTGCCGTCATATTTGACAATTTTAAAAGCGTTTTAACTTTTGCATCGCTATAAATTTACTTATTTTAAACATTGACACATTTGAAAATGGCAGAAAAACTTACTGAATCAGAACGAATTGAGATATTAATGATGCGTGGGTACGGTGATCGTCAACGTTCTTTTGAAGAGGTTCGTATTTTGTTTAATACTGTTTATCCGGATCGTCACATTAGTAAAAGTACGGTATGCCGAACAATTCAAAAGTTTGAAGTCTTTCGTCAGGTGAAGGATTTACCTAGAAGGGGACGTCCATTAACAGCAACAGATGAAGAAACTAGTTGAATGTGTTACTTACAGTGGAAGAAAATCATGACGTGTCCACAACAGAATTAGGTCAAATTCATGAGATCTCTCAAAAATCTGCTTATACGATTCTTAAATCAGCAAGAATGGAAGGCTATAAAATGTATCCCGTCCATGAGTTAACTGAAGATGATCCAGATCGTAGACTACAATTTTGCGAAACAATGACGGAATTGATCGAGCAGCAGCCTAACGTTTTAGATCACATCATTTTTTCAGATGAGGCAACGTTTTGTCTCAACGGCACTGTGAACAGACATAATTGTCGCTACTGGTCAATTGAAAATCCGCATTGGATTGAAAAAGTCCATACACAGCGTCCTCAAAAGGTGAATGTCTGGGCTGGTCTTGTTGGAAACAACATCATAGGACCATTTTTTATAAGAGGAAATTTAACTGGCAACGTCTACTTAAATTTATTGCGAAATGAGGTTGTTACAGCACTTGCGGCCCTCTTTCCAAATGCAAACATAGGTGATCACCCTAATGCACATTTTTGGTTTCAACAAGATGGAGCTGCCCCCCATTTTGCCCACAATGTCCGCGATTATTTGAATGAAATTTTTCCGGGACGTTGGATCGGACGTAGAGGAGCAATCGAATGACCAGCACGTTCGCCAGATCTCTCACCATTAGATTTTTTCTTTTGGGCTCACATGAATTGTCAAGTGTACAAAAATCGTCCCCATAATCTTGAACAATTGGAAGAGAGAATAGTTCAAGAAGCCAATCGCATCACTCCAGAACAAATACAAAATTCAATAAGAAATTTTACTGACCGTTTACATTTTTGTCAAATTGTAAATGGAGAGCATTTTGAACTATTATTGTAATCACAACCTGAATAGACAGGTATCTTGATTTATCTGTATTAGGACACTTTTTTAATTTTGTAACTGTTTTCTTGTGAATAAAAATAAACATCTTAATACTTCCTGAACGTAGTTTTTTATTTTGCATTCAAAAGTGTTAAAAAAATCTGGGCGTTCCATTTAAAAAAAAAAAATTGGACGTATTGCCGATTAAACCGGAAGTGAAAAAAATATTAACTGTATTGCATAAAATGCATTTATATTAACTATACCCCCATACCAAATTTCAGAAATCATAATTTTCAAATAACAAAGTTATTCGACCGTTCCGGGACTTTTTACTAACCCTGTATACATATATAGATGTAATCTGTAATTTTTCTACCCTAAGGTGTAAGAACTATAAGATGTCTACAATAACATTAATTTCATCACTTCTTAGTCGTTCTTGTAGTTTCTATCCAATTCTTGTTTGGTTTCTTTGGTATCGATCCTATTTCATCCTTCCAGGTTTTCTTTGGTCCCCCTTCCCTCTTTTATACTGTACCTTTGCTTCCCATATCTGTTTCAGTTGTCTTTGCATACGATTGATGTGATCGAACCACTTTAGTTGGTTCTTCTCAATTATGTTATGTACTGCTTCTATAGCCAGTTCTCTGATTTGCTCATTTCTTATTCTATCTCTGCATGTAATTGCTCTCAGATATTTTATCTCTATGGCCTGTAATCTGCTTCGCTGTGACTGGTTTAGTACCTAACTCTCACTTCCATAAACCAATGCTGGAAAGAATATTGCCTTGTAAACCGTCATGTTTTTTTTTCTACTTATTTCTCTCTTTCTTATTACTGATCGGTTGATATTGGTATAATTTGGTTGCTTTGTTTATTTCTTCTTTCATTTCGCTTTCTATATTTCCTTCTCTTCTATCCAGATTCCTAGGTATTTGTACTCTTCCATTTGTTCTATTCTTCCCTGGTTTAGTTCTATATTAAGTTGTTTCTGTTTCTGTTCTTTATGTACTATCATTACCTGTGTTTTGCTCGTGTTAATCCTTAATTCTTTTTGTTTAATTCCTCTTTTCATATTATTAATTTTCGTGGAGGGCGTTTTCCGTTGGTGCAGAAATTAGCATATCATCAGCAAGGCACATTCTGACAAGTACACTGGCATTAGTCTATTAAAATCTATATGTACATATTTCGTAATCATGCTCTCTACTGATTTGATAATGTCATTCATAATTAATATGAAACTTGACGGACTTAATACTCTTCCTTGACGTAAACCTTCGCTTATATCGAAACACTATGATTATATACAGATCATGTTCCCTTACATAATTCTTATTATTTCTATATAAACTTTGTATACCCTTCAACAATTTTTACTGCGTTTTAATCCTTCCTATATTGTTTTCTGTGAAAGTTTTCACAGTAAAAATATGGTCCTGCGTAGTTCTTCCTTTCCTGAATCCACCTTGTGATTCGGCTAAATGTTTTTCTATTGTTTCTTTGATTTTTTTTCTCTAGTCTAAACTCATATGTTTTAGGCACAATACTTAATAGTGTAATTCCGCTGTAGAGTTCTGGTTCTCTCAATTCTTAAATATATGTAGGTATTCCATTTCAGTAATACCATCCTGGCCGGCTGTTTTAAATGTTTCAGGGCTTCTTTTACGTCTTTTCTGTGTTCCTCTTCAGTAATGTCATCTGGCTCGTGGCAATTTTCTTCCTATCGTATAAAATTAATAACTTTATAAACTAGCAACACTGAATGTTAACATGGATCCCAAAACTGATATAATATTACTTGACTTGAATGATGTGAATAACATTTCTTCTAGTTGGTCAGTATAGATAAATCGATATTACGGGATTAGTAATTAAATTTGAACCTTCACTTTTTAGATTTTAGTGTGATTTGCTAGGTACTGGACCACAGCGACTTCCAATGAGGCAGTTCACGTGTCGCACATCCGCGCTCTATGGTACACAGATCAAATGAGGTTAATTGAACACTCGTATTCTCCAGGCTACTAATTTGTAAAACGTGTTTATAACATAGTTCTACATACCTAAGTATTTACAATTACGATACACGTAAATTTACATAGTTTAGTGAGAATATTAAATTTTATTAACGAAGCGGTTTCACAAATTCTGTCATTTGTTTAGCTGAATTGGAAAGTGCCTATGTACCTATGTAACACACTATACAATTGAGATAACTAAAACGCACAGTTAGATACGATTAGAATATATTAAACTATATCGTATGGAGGTATGTACGTGCAGAGTTTTCTAATTTAAAATTGTAATGGATGTATTTTGCAACTAATACATCAATTATCCTAATGCATGTTTAAAAGAAGGTAAGAAAATGTTAAAAAAATACATATGCTAATCGTAATTTTGCAAACTGTTTAGCTTTTTATAAGTATGTTTTTATGTTTTGTGCAATTGCTTGCGTATTAGAATAACATTACTAATTTCTTAATATCTTCAAGATATGTAACATAAAAATGCAAGCAAAACATTTCACTCAATGTCGTTTAACTGTTAATAATTACAAATCGCATTATTATAACGTGCAACGAATACCAGAGAGATTACAAGAATTGCCATTTCAATACAGTTGTTTACAGAATATGCAAATATTCTAGAAAACAAGTTCCGTTTGTAATGTTGCATATGTATTTAGTCTAATAAATTAAATCAATGACTATTAAAAATTAAATTCTTATGGAAATATTCAACCGTTAAGGATCTATGCATCAGTTAATGCCTCATGACATTTTAAATATTTCAGAAGTATATTTTAGTTACTTCGTGTCGCGTCAAAATGCCATTAACGCTTACAATTAAGTGCGTGATGGTTAAAATAAGTATGTGATACTATTTTGTCAATTGCAATACCTGTGCTTTATGCGTTGGTATTCTCTGTGGTTCTGTTTAATTACTGCAAAGAAATAGTGGCTTCGCCATGGAAGGCGTGACGGAATTTAAATAAATGCTTCTAATAATGACGAGAGAAAAACTATTCCTCACGTAAACGCGAAAGGTTAACAATTGCACGAAATCAATGCAGGCGTGGCTTTGTTGCAGGAAAACTACCAATCTATAAAATTAAACAAGAGAGAAATATCGGATCATTGCATTATTCATAAAATTCAATATAAAATATCGTCATTATTTGACAAAAACGTATTATTGTGAGTTAACATTGAGGAAATATGTTAACATATCGTGGATTTTCAAAATTTTAGTAGTGCATCATACTAACAATAAGTGTACACTTATATAGTATTTGTTATTACATGTGTTGCATTTTTAAGGCTGTTTAAAAATTAATTATTTACTTCACCCTGTCTGATTACACTTTAGTCTGAAAATACGGAAAATAAATTTTGAAATACATTCGACGATGCTCGTAATTTTGGTGATAAGTTCTCTTTATACTACATGAACAAGCAAGACTTGGATCCCTCCAAACGAAATTAATTGAGCTGAAAGGTTCCTTTTCGAAATATGAGAAATATAAAAATACAGTCAGAACTTACCCTTCCAAATTGGGTGATGCTATATACTTCTGTCGCTTAGGCGCATATTACACTAAACGTTCTTTGACAAAGATCTTTTATAAAACATATTTGACAAACAACGTTTATAGCGTAAATATTTTATAAAAGATACTTTACAGATAGGAATGCGATCTATGTTGTGTAGTAGCAGTGCGAAGTGAGGTTAATAATTACATCATTTATTTTTTCCCCGACAACTTCCAATTTCCTTTCAATCTCCTTAAAATATTACCATATTTATATAAAATTTCCGCTAATGTTATAAAATGCATCGGTAGTTTGGTAGGACGACATAACAGTAATAATTAAATCCGCCGACATCTTCGACATCCTTGAAGATTTAAGTACTGTCGTTTCTGAAGCCGATAAAAAAACTGTCACACTTATAAAAATCACATTTATTTTTTCTCCCACAAATACCAATGTCCTTCAAAAATGGCGGGTAATAAATAAATACCTACCTTTCGATCAGTTTTTATATAGCCCTGTCGATACACCAACACTAATATTTTATAAAATATTTTACGTAGTGTAATATGGAAACTTTTAATGGTAAAATATCTTTTATGAAAGAAGTTTTAGTCAAAGTTTTATAAAAGATCTTTGTCAAAGAACTTTTATAGTGTAATATGTGCCTGAGATCTTTTTAATAATAATATATCTTTATTCAGCACGTTAGAGAAAAATAGAAAAATAAATATAACAAATAAACAAACGAAATATTATAAGCTCGTGCTAAACCTTAAGGAGCAGTTCAGATAGGTAACATAACACTACTCCCTGTTTTTAATCTGTATCCTTAAAATGTATATAAAAAAATGCAAGACAAGTACAGAAGAATCAACGCTACTGCACAAACATTGATGCCTAACACTACAAACTACGCTAAACATTCTGCGATGTAAAAGAAGGTAAATTAAAGAAAAAAAACAAAATGCAACGAATAATAATAATAATAATAATAAAACAAAACACAGAGAGGCAAATAAGCAATAAATTATCGTTTTTGATACATGTATCGCAAAAGCGCACGTTGGAATGGTCGCATATCTAATGTTTTGAAATTGGCCGCCATTGAATTGTACAAAGCATACACGTTAAAAGAAAAGGATTTTTCATGAACGTCTCGCCAATTTTTGAATTTTCCAATTGCATATGTCTGTTTCATTTGCATGATTAGGGACGTCCACCGACGACCAGCCCGTGCGAGCATTGACCCCTCCGGAATCCGGAAATTCGGTGAGGGAAGAAGCTACGGCCGATTTGAACGCCATGACGGTGGAGCCTTCAACTTATATATATATATATATATATTCTGTAGATTCTTCAAACGACGAGAGCAACGGAACTCCGCCGTACAAAACACCCCGTCGAAATGTTGAAGACGTCGTCGTGGAGCCGCAAAGATCGCCCGACCTCTAACAACATTTTCCCTCGCCTTCGGCCGACGAATCCTCACAGATTTTCTCGATCGACATCCACAACGACGAGGAAGATCCGGGACTGGAAGAGGATATTCGTATGTTTGCGGAAGAGGTCTAGAACGAATGGCAAGACGCGGAATTCGATCCCTACACCAGAGTCGAAGTTGCTGTCCTGGCGATCGATGTCGTCGACGAGAGGAGACGCAATCGGATGGCGAACGCCAGGGACGAGGACATCCGTCAACCAGAGGACGTCCGTGCCGACGTTGAGAGGCTTCAAAACCGCGGCCAACAGGCACCGTCCTACCTAGAGGCGACAGGACGTCGAGCCCAGTACATGCATCTGGGACGCATGGAGGGCGAATGTCACTTCTGTCTAGCGAGATTCTTTCTACGCGAGATGACCAGCACAAGAGTTTCCAAACGAATTGCGTGAACTATTTTCCGGTCGACATCCTTTGTCGAGAAAGTCGAGAAAGGGGCGGATCTACCATCATTACTCGGACATCAACTCGCTCTACTTTTTGGATCCAGAGGAGGCCACTCACCAAAGAATCGCCGACGTCGCCCACTTCCATGTACACCCGGGCCTTATGCGATCGCTGGGCGACATCCTTCACGATGTTAATCCGTTCGCTAGACAGTACAGGCATCTGTACAATGTTTATCAGGAACAGAGAGGACGGAATCCCGGAGGTCCCCTTCCCAGGGCATATTTGGAGTTCGTGGTACAACACCGCGATCCCCGTCACAGAGAGCTCGACCCAATTCAAGTGGACGAAGTCGCGGCCGTCTTCGAATACAACGAGACCCAGATGCCCAACCCGGGCATGAGGGTATTCCTGACCGAGGAAGACCAAGGATTCCGCAACATAGACTTGGAGAGTGAATTCTGCGATCCACTCAGCTTTCCGCTGTTGTTTCCCACCGGTGAATTAGGTTGGAGATGGGATCTTCCGTTCGCACGCAGTCGCGCGGATCGTCGTAGAACGAGAGTCAGTGTGCAACAGTATTACGCTTATCGGTTGGCACATCGTTTCGGCGAAGGCGCGGACGATTTTAATGTCCTCAGGTTAGCCGGTAAGCTGACGCAGAAATCCACGGTGTGTGCGTATTTAAAGCTGGATTCCAGCCGAATGAGCTACATCCGCACGCATCAGGACCAAATGCGCGCGAAGGAATATCAGGGTTTGACCGACTACGTACGGACCGCGGAGGCGGACCGAAACGCAGCAGTCGGGAGGATCGTCGTCCTCCCGTCGACGTACAATCTGAGTCCCAGAAGCCATATGCAGCGTTACCAAGACGCGATGGCCGTCGTTAACGTCGTCAGATATCCGTCGGTGTTCATAACGATGACATGTAATCCGAGACGGTCGGAGATCGTCGAGAACATACCTCTCAACGACGAGCCCTCAAACCATCCCATGCTGATCTGTCGCGTCTTCCAGATGAAACTGGGGCAATTGATGGAGGACCTTACCTTTCGCCAGGTAATAGGCGTACCCATCGCCCACCTCTGCGTTATTAAATTTCAAAAGCGCGGCCTTCCTCATGTCCACATCTTCATTACGCTAAGGAACGAGGACAAGCGCGATCGACGCGGATCGAATCGATCAGCTGGTGGCCTGGGCGCCGCCCGATCCCGAGACAAATAGACAGCTATTCGACCTGGTGGGAGCTCACATGATCCATGGACCGTGCGGGGCTCACATCCCAGGTAGAGTCTGTATGGAGGACGGCAGATGCACGCAGTTGTTCCCAAGTACTGGTGCAACGAAACCACCATTAGCAATAGCCACGTCAACCTTCGCCGAAGGAGAAACGGCAAGATCATCGAGATACTGGGTAACCACAACGTTCATCACGTGGGGAACGAGTTCGTCGTGCCGTATAATCCGTACCTGTTACTGAAGTGCAAGACGCACATCAACGTAGAGGTATGCACGAGTACGGGGTGCGTCAAGTACTTTTGCAAGTACTTTTTCAAAGAGTCCGACCGGGCCTTACGGAGAGTCGTTCAGGAGAACGATGAACCGAGACCGCTGGTACATCATGAGGTCAGTTCGTACCTCAACGGCAGATACATGACAGCTCCACAGGCGTCATGGCACATTCTGGCACCGCCATTTCACGAAATGTCTCACCACGTCGAAAGTTAAGAATTATTACATCTAAACACAAAATTATCTCATCTCATCATATTTTTCAGACTGTCAATACATCTGCCGGGTAGACAGCGGGTCGTGTTTAGAGAGGGCGAGGAACAAGTGGTGGCGAACGGGCAGCCCACTACCCACCTTCTCCAGTAGTTCAAGACGATCCCCACAGATCCGAATGCGAGACAGTTCCTGTTCGGAGAATTTCCACTGCACTACGTCTGGGAGTGCGGCGCCAAACGTTGGAAACGACGCCAGAGGCCTAACAAACCCGTTGTTCTGAGGATCTTCAACGTTTCAATCCGAAGCGGAGAGCTCTATTACTTCAGACTGCTCCTCTTGCACGTCCTTCGATGACATCAAGACTGTGCAGAGGACGGTTTGCGAGTCGTTTCAGGAAGCATGCTGACTGCGCGGCCTCCTCCAGGAGGACCGAGGATCCGCAGTCTCACAGAAGCGGCACAGCGCGAGATACCCAAGCAGTTGCGCCAGATGTTCGCTTACATCCTGGTCTTTCCCACGGTGGAAGATCCGCCAACACTGTGCCGGAGTACCTCAACAATCTCAATCTGTCTGGATTCCCTCTCAACCGACTGCGCTTGAAAGAGGGCATCGTCGTGATGCTCCTCAAGAATGTAAACGTCCGGGCCGGCCTCTACAACGGCACCCGACTATTGATTCGATCCCTCTGCAAACTCTACATCGACGCGGAACGAATCGGAGGCGATGGACGACTCACCGGCGAACGCGTGTTCGTCCCCAGAGTCGACTCCACGTCGGAAGACGACCCCACGTTGCCTTTCGCCCTTCGCAGACGCCAGTTTTCTCTGAGACCAGCGTAGGCCCTGACCATCAACAAAGCCCAGGGGCAGACGTTCGACGCCGTAGGCTGTCTGATGAACCTCGTCTTTCAGCACGGGTAGTTGTGCGTGGCGTTCTCGCGTGCGAGGAGGTTCGACCATGTGTTCGTTTATGTCACCGACACGACGAATCAGGGTAAGCTGTTGGTGAACAGCAATTCATTGTACACGCGCAACATCATGTACAACGAGATTTTATAATCTTTAAGGTCGTATATGGTGGTATTCGGGTTTCGTAAGCTCTTTTTATTCTCTAGGTGATAACTTTTGGAGAGGGGTTTTTTAGTCGGTAAAAATCCGGCACTCTGTGAACATAGCCACAGTGTCTTTTGAAGACTTTCCCCACATCGGTCATCAAACGACTAATTAATAGGCCGGGTGAACGGGCCCGAATATCTAGTTAACAATACTAAAAGCACAGATAAGTATACCAGATAGCTCACCTTACGGGAGAATTGGCAGCGGCTTTCGCTGAAATGGGAACCCTCGAGCAAATAGTTGGGAACCCTGCGTGAGTTCAATCGGAGCGCTGCATGTCAGTCTCTGCACTTCAGTCGCCGGTGGACAGTCGCGTAGGCACGTACGCTAGCATTAAAATGCCTACACGCGGTGCTGGGAATAAATGCGTATATATACGCTGCGGAAAGTCTCGGAAGAGTTTTAGAGATTAGTCAGTTATTTAAAATCCCGGAATATAACTTATTGCGTGCTGAATGGATCAAAAATGCGGGTAAATACGTGTTGGGATATCTTTGTTACATTAATACAAGAATACAACAGTAAAAACTCACGACAATATTGCATTCAACATACATTTATTGATATTGTAAATTATAATTAAACATTAATACATCATCAAAATAAAATAAAAATGCAGACTTTAGTTGTAAGAAAATTGTAACAAATTTAATTATTAAATTTACACACTCTTGAGAGACCTACCAAACGTCACGTATATATGTAAGTATATAGGCTGTTTTAAATTTGGGGGTCATTATAAATTATAGGGATTTTGTTTATTAAAAGAAAGATACAATGTATGTAGGTTTAAATTCGACATAGCTAAATTTGACAAATAATGTAACAAAAAAAATAGGGGTAGATCATTTGCAAAGCTTACCGCCGTAAGTCATCAGACAGACAGGTTTTTGATTTGTGCTTATATCGTCTATAAATTTGAAATTGTCACAACTAAAGTTTTAAACAAAAATCTGTATTTATAAGCGAAAACTCCACGGTAATCCGTGAATTTGCACCTGCAAATTATACGCCTCTGCTTTTTGGGGTGGATATATAATTATATTAAGTTAGGGAATTTTCTGCTTATACCCCAGTTTAGACTATATATCATTTTGTAGTAGCCGAGATGACCCTAGCACCACAAATATTAAAATATGTATTGTATTCTTTTAAAATATACAGGCTATTTACGCTATACGGCACGGAATATTATGGCCAAAACACGTGACGTTCAAAAAGTTTTTCACTTTTGGGATGTATGGGGGTTTATTATAGTTACTTTTTAAAATTACTTTCATATTATACAGAATGTTCCAAAAGCACGAAAAGTATCAAAGTTGTGTTTTTTTTTAAATGTATCCCTCTTCTATTATTGCACTTCTGGATTGTCTGATCAAAATAGATGTCTGTTTTAATAAGGTTTATAATAATTAAACCTTAACGTTTTTCAAAGAATTTGAATTTTGGAAAAATCTCATCTAATTTTCTTCGAAGCTTATGGTAAAGTGTATCAATTATAATAAACTTGGTATCTTATACAAGGTGTACAAAAATTAAAACTAATCGAATAAGAATTGTAAGTGGCTATAACTTGATTAATTTAAATAGAACGCCATAGTTTTTAATTTAGCAGGAAATGTACTTTTTAATTACCTATCGAATGGTATTTATAGGTTAAGCTTTAAGTCTTCGCATTTGAATATGCTAAATAATCGTTTTTTGCACCATTTGATGTTTCTAACCTATCTAGGTGCCTATATAGTACTGAGAAATATCAGATAATTTACAACTATAAGAATAATAATGAAGAATATCTTTATAAGTGCTCGGAAACTTTACGTAATTTATAATCCAATCGCCTATAACAACAATAATGGTAATAACATATCAACGATAACATAAAACAAAAGCAAAATATGTATTTAGAACAAAAAAAATGAATTATCTGATATTTCTAAAAACTATACTATAGGCAGGCAACTAAATACCAGTAGACCAATTATATATTTAATCCCCAATCACGACTTTTTAAAAATCACTTTATTAATAAAATATATAAAATATAACTTAAAACTAGTCTTATCCCTAAGACGGTTACAATCTAATTCATTTTCTTAACGTTAAAACACAACAGTTCACCTACGGTGTTATCAATCTAGTTTCTTAGAATTTAGATTAGTATAATGCAGATATGTATAAACGCAGAGTTAGGCATAATTATGGAATGACATAATTATACGTGCATATACGGGTGGTTAAGATATAACTGACCTCTTATTTAAAAAACGGCTAATGGTGCAAGAAACGACCATTTTTATGTTTTTACAGATTTATTATTATGTAAAAACGTGAAAGTACATTTGCTGGTAAATTCAAAAATATGGTGCTCTATTTAAATTAATCAAGTTATAGCCAGCTAAAGTTCTTATTTGAATAGTTTTAAGTTTTGTACATCCTGTATAAGATGGTAAGTTATTGTAATTGGGTTATAAAATATGGTCCATTGTTACACTTTATTGTAAATTTCACTTACATAACTTAAATACTTCTTAGGTATTTCAAACATGATATTTAGATTAAATTTTCACAAAATTACAATTATTTAAAAACCTTAAGGTTTAGTTATTCTAAACCTTATTAAAACAGACACTTATTTTGATTAGACAATCCAAAATGCAATAATATACAAACTATTTTGGAGCACCCTGTATAACATAAAAATAATTTGAAAAAGTAACCATATATCCCAAAAGTGAAATTTTTTAACATCACGTGTTTTGGCCACAATATTCCGTGCCGTATAGCGAGAATGGCCCTGTATATATTATACATATTTTAAGAAGATTTGATGTTACTTGGGGATAATAAAGAATGATAATTGACTTTAAATCGGATTTATAACATTTCGACTAGATGCAGTACAATTATCACTATTCATTATCTCCGTTGCTATCAAGAAAAAAAAACTTCATATACTATAACAATAATTCAATAGTTCGTGCAATTTCAGGCTTTATTTTCAATATACTATATGTGACTTGACATTATCAATTAAATATCTTGTTACTTTTCGACTATATAAAAAATCAGAAATGTATGAATTTTATAACTAGCATCTTAATGATGCAATAGTAAAATGGAAATTAAAATATTACTGCAATAAATGTAAGTCAAGAAAAATGTGCCGCGATTAAATTTAATAAAACGAACAAAACAATTAACAATTACATTAAACATGACAAACTACATTTAAAAAAAAATCTATCTATAAAATCATCTTTTTTTTTAATGTAGTTTGTCATGTTTAATGTAGTTATTAATTGTTCTCATCATACATGTCTGAAGAAGACTATGTTAAGTAGTCGAAACGTAACAAGATATTTAATTGATAATGTGAAGTCACATATATTGAAAATAAATAAATAAAATAATAATTCCAGGAATTATTGTGTTATTTAAATAAGCTACTGGCTATAAACTTTGATTCCTTCTAATATATTATAACAACCATAAAATATATTCTTATGAGACACATACGAATAAATTCAATAAATACATTACGCGCACTCAAGTCAATCTGGACAGTCTATAGAAAATATTCATATTCTAAATAAGAGCGTAAGCAATTCGCATTCAAGGAGGTATAAATTCTATTCAATTTGTTATTTTAGGTAAATAACAGCTGTGCGGCAAAAAAGCATATTCCATAAATAAAAACGACTAGCGAGCCGGGTACCCTTTCCACACTCCGACGTTTGCTCTCCGACCGTACACCGGGCTCCCCGCAGCTATCTATGTTTCATAAAATCGTAATATTGCAGCCTTTATTTATGCAACCCGTGATAATCGGGCAAATTTGCCACGGTGAGCTATCTGTTTACTTATCTGTGCTAAAAGGCATCCAAAAGCAGTATGCTATTAGTATCGTGGACGCCTCTAGCCGGTATGTTTTGTTACAAGGGATCCGATCGTAGACTGCGAATAGGCGCCGGAGTATTTTTATGGGGCGTAGACGGTAGGTCGTTTTGGTACTAGGGGTATCCCCATTTGTCGTTAAAAGTGGGAAAACGCGTAAACCTTTTCCGAAATTTCGATTTTTTACGATATTTGGTAACGGACCTACAATGCTCCAGGCCGATCCCCGCGCGCCGGCGAGAAGGGTCGGCTTATGTAATATTGCCGGTGATCAGCAGGTAGTCGTGTACCGAACATCAAAACATCGAAACCTTGAACGACGACGAATTTTGGTGTGAAATAAGCACAAAGGGGATCGAAGAAACGGTAAAACATTATTAATTAACATTATAATTAATGTAATAACCATTATTCGAAAGACGTCGGTTACCAAGTATGTAAATTATCGATAGTTGACGGATATCTCAAGCAAATAAGAATTTTGTGTTTTCTTCGATTGTTTTAGTGTTACAAAGCAAAATAATGATGATAGAGTATGTGTAATTTCTAATTAAGAAAAATTAATATATAGGTGACAATTTCACGTTTAATTATTATAATATATACAGTATGTGTAATTTTTAATTAAGAATAATGAATATACAGGGTGTACCGACGATCCCAAACAGGTGTAGACAGGAGTTAGCGGAGAGTGGTGCGGTATAGGGAGGTCTGCCGAGGTGGGTCGTAATGGGATCAAACCAACGACTGCGAGTCTTTTTACAAGTGGGAGGGGTTTAGCGGGTCTTCTGCGGTGCGTCGTAATTCGAATCAAATCAACGATTGCGAGACGCGAAACGTCGAGTCTTTTTACAAATGAGAGGCAGGAATTAAGAAAAAGGAATATACAGGGTGTACCGACGATCCCAAACCACAGGGGTGTACGAGGGTTAGTGGAGGGTGGTGCGGTTTAGCCGGTCCGCTGTTTTGGGAAGTAATCCGTCATCAAACGACTTTTTAATTGGCTTGGTGAACCGTCCGGAGTTTACTAGTTGGTCTCTATGCAACAATTGAGTAGGTGCGTGTGTGTGTAAATGTAACTATACTACAAATTCTGAAGGCGTTTGGAATCCCAACCACAAAAAGTTATTTTGGCGCTTCGTTCCATATCGAGTAACGTTTTCCATTGGATACCCTAAACAAACTCAAACGCCGACCACGTCACTTAAACGATGATTTGTATCGGGGCCATTTCTAAAGGAAACAATGTTATTAATTGTTATCAAAGATAAAGACAAAGGATCCGTTTAAATTTGGCGAATTTGCCAGATTTTGTGGTTGTTATGAATTCGAAGAGAAAATAGGTCTGTGATATTTGACAGAATGTCTAGTTTTTTAAAGCGAAAAAAAAAAACCGCTACTTTCCTTATTTGGCGTTGCAAAGAGAAACTAAAACGTATTTGTAATGCCAGTAATAGAAATACATCTACAGTACAATTATTTTCTGTTGGCGGAAACTCCGCCCTCACGCGCATCTCACGTCATGGGCTCGAAAAGACAGGTGGAGTCCAATCGATGGCTGGCGTATAGTAATGCACATGCATATTACAATAAAAATTGAATTTCGTATTTTGTACAAATCGCCGAGCAATAAAATTTCGAACGTCGAGTGTTCGATGTGTTCTCGTTCACAATTCTCATCCTTGCTTATAGTTTTCAGAGATAATGCTTTAATAAGGAGAAATAAGAAATTTAGTAATTTAAATTACAACGCAGCAGCAATAAAAGAATACCTAAATGTATTTTGTGCATTTGTGCATAAGGTCGACGTTTGCTTACAGGGGTCTCGTTTAAGAAGCTCTTAATTATACATCTATATGTAAGAAAAACTGCTACCCAAAAGTAGCAACACCAGGTTGTAGCTGATAACGCAAACAAGCAGTTTTACACATCACTCATTCCTAATAACTTTATGTGTATACGATACTTTTTCCATATATAGCGATTAGTGTTGAGCAAAATACAATAAATCAGTGCGTACTAGCGATGTAAGATTTCATTTCTTTTCATTACTTGTACTTAATCGTTACTTTCGTTGTTTGTATTCCATACTTTCGGTACTACTACCAAAAACGTTATTATAGGTACAGTGATGGCTTAATTAATGTCTTCCCCTATGACCGAGAGAGTATCAAACTTCTTTCTCAGACAGTTCAGCTTCTGTCGGTGTTCACATACATGAATACCACAGAAATACTTTTCGTTTAAAAATAAACCGACCACAAATAAGGTATTATGAATAGCAATACACATAATATGTTTCCAGATGTGTGTGTATAAGTTAGTTATAAATACAAAAACGTATGTATAGAGGCTTCGTTTAAATTCTAAGAAAATAAACCTAGTAGAGACGAAAGTGAAATAAATACATAGGGGGTGATACGGTGACGATGACAGCAAATTTCTTAAACTTAGTAAAGAGAGAGGGAATATTATTTTTGAAAACCAGCATACTTTCAAAGTTACTTCAGATGGATTCTTTTTCTTTGAGAGCGAAAGTAAATGCTATGAGAGACCTCGGCAAAACAAAGCGAGAAATTGCGGATGAGGTTCGACTATCGGTATGTTTACTTTGTGTTTCTGATATTCATAGTTAAAACATAAAATCTTGAAAGTAATTATGTAGTTTTTATTTTATTCGCATTATAAGCTGAGTGAATATTTCAAATCTTTGATGCATTACTAACTCAACACAAATCTGTTAGGCTTACTTTTAATTTGAATAATTTTCGACGCACATCCTATAAGATTTTTCCAAAGCTTTTGATAAAATTAATCACAGCTTGCTTGCATCTATTTTGCACTATGTGGGATTGGAGGATCTTGCTATACAGCTGTTAATGTCATACCTTGCGAACAGAGTCCAAGTTGTTGTAGTCAATGACGACTCATCTGAATTTCAACATGTAACATCCGGTGTTCACAAGGGTCAGTTTTAGGACCGCTTCTGTTTACTGTTTATACCAGTTACTTTAAAAATAATATAAAATTTTGTAAGTCCCCTTTTATGCAGATGACACGCAGCTTTATTGTTCCTTTACACCTACGAATGTTCGCACAGCTTCTGCGAATATTAATCAAGATCTGAAATGTCTTGTTGACTAGGCACAGCGACATTCTCTTACAATAAATCCTGCTAAATCGGAAATAATATTATTCGCGCCGGCAAATCAAAAAGCCAAGTTACTACCAAATATTAATATAAGTGTTAACAATGTTCAACTAACTTGCAAAAATTCGGTGAAGAGTTTGGAACTGATAATAGACGAGGAATTAAAGTTCAATGAATATATTAATAAATGCACTCAAAAAGCTTACAACAGTCTCAGATTAATTTATGGCAGCAGAATGTTTTTAACTCAAAAAATAAAGAAAATGCTTTGTGAAACATTTAGTTTTGTCTCATTTTAATTATTGCGAAGTAATTTATTCTCCGTTCTTAAGTTCAATCACCGTGCAAGAAATACAGAAAGTTCAAAACTCCTGCTTGCGTCTAATCTATGGTATTCGTCGACGGGAACACATTAGTCACAAGTTAAGGGATGTCAGGTGGTTAAATATGAAAAATCGTCGCATACTTCATGCTGCTTGTCTGTTTTATAAAATTATACACTCGGAAAAGCCACCCTATCTTTATAATAAAATAATTTTTAGGACTGATGTTCATTACCGTTTATTATTAAGACCGTTTATTATAACTATTAATAACTATTATCCCCCTATTTGAGTAAAAACGACAAAATTTAAAAAACAATATCCATCAAGTTTTAAAGTTAATGACCATGTTCACCGAAAATAATTTTTAACTGAAATAAAGTGAATAGTATTTGTTTTCTATAAAAAATTTTAAAGAATATTCCTATTATTTATAGGAGAGACAAGTTCAGCCATGGTTATCGCGATATTAACACATTCATATAATGTCATTCCACAACATATAATGTAAATTTGAATTAAGTTAAATAATTTTAACCAACCAGAAATGATAATTCTTAAGTTTGGAAAATGGGAGGAAGAAGGAAAAATAATATATGAATATGAAAATAATCATATTTTTGTTTCTTATTTTTTGACCCATCTTTTTAATTGTTAAAATTCTTCAGAAATAAATTAAAAGCCACTTCACGTTTTTGTTAAGCTGAAATAATCGTATCGCATATCGAATAAGGATTTGACTGAGTTGAATTTTAAATATAAAGTGTTTTGTAATTCCTTGACGAAATAAAGGTTCACTTTTTTCGTTAAACTGTCTATTCATAGGTTTTTGTATTTATTACTTATACACACACATCTGGAAACATATTACCTAGGTATGTGTATTGCTATTCATAATACCTTATTTGTGGTCGGTTTATTTTTAAACGAAAAATATGGCTTTGATATTCATCTACGCGAACACTGATAGAAGCCGAACTATCTGGGAAAGTAGTTTTGATATTATCTCGGTCATAGGGGGAGACATTAATTAAGACCATCAGTGTACATACATGGTTGATTCTCAAAAACGTATGTATATATCTGAATTGATGTGCACGCATTACACATTTAAATAATGTCTAATTTTCTGTGATCTGTATTAAAGCATTCAAACAGCGAATTTAAAAATGATACTACAGGTGTATAATTAAATAACTTCTTTCTTTAACGATGGTGAAAATGTAAAATTTGCCGCCTTGATAGATATAATTAATGTATCACTTATGACACGGTAATAGCCTAATAGGCCATTACTGGAATGGGTAAAATTAATAGAGGCGCGCTTCTCCGCTTGCGTATATAAATTAGCAGAAAATATATAATCAAATCTGTTTGTACTGTCTGCCTAATAATACACATACGTATCTCTACATGCATAGGTATACCTATATGTTACCTCAGCACATATGTTTGTATAAATTAACCACACATTGTAGTTCCCAAGTATGCAGTAAAACTACTATCGATGGATATTCTAGCGCTTTTGTAGCTGCTGATCATAATAGTTATTGTTTCAGATGATCTATAAACAAGTAATCTATGGAAATATCTATAACAAAATAAACAAAGTACCTATGCGAATGTTGTTGCAAAAAACGTGGAGGTTCTTTAAATGAAAATAGTATATATAGTAAAGTGTGTATCCTTTGGAGAAAATATCTAAATCGCATGCACACTGAGAAAAATTAACGGAAGCTCATTGGATTTATTTAAAATCATTAATTATCTATAAAATCCTGCCTGAGGCCTCATAAATTTTTAGTAAGAATTGAAAAGGCTTTGCTTAAGTATTAATTTAGCATAATTAAAAATATAGGGTGCTATTCTGAAAACATAAAATTAGGTCACCTTGGACTGAAGTTAAGTAAATGTTCAGGGCTATAGCGGACACTGTATATAATTAAATCGATTTTAGTATCACTGTTGTACTAAAACAAGCGTGTATCTATATAAAATATGAATATCTGAAAGAAATACAAATAGAAACAACGTCGCCTTAACCGAAGACTTGTGGTGTGGCCATACGTTGTTATTAAAAATAGGCATATAGCAATTTATATAAAGGCATGTTCTTTTTTTACGTAGAATTGAAAAATGAAATAATAAATATGTGTTTCATTTGAAATAATATGCGTTTGCCTACTTTTGGAATACCTTATATAGTCAGAAATATGTTTGGGTTATGTAGTATTGGATTCTATACAATTTTTGTAGAAAAGATTTCTTTCTAAAATGACAAAAAGAGCTGTAATCAAAGATCCAGTCTTGCGTGAAATACCCTTTTCTCACTATCATAGCATCTTATTTTCAGTTTCCGATTTATTTTACACAAAACAGCTTGTTTGAAGAGCTCGGTACACTGCTGATTTTTATTTTTTGCTGCATTTTACTTCCACTGAGTTATGATGATTCGCCGAACGTTAACAAATTTGTGTTGCGACCTTGTGCGTAGGTACGCCTACAGCTGAAGTCCCTTCCATTTCCAGTCGCCCAGAATGCAATGCACAGTTCGCAATTTTTCTCCCGGTATGTGTTTCAGGAATTACTAGAATATCGGAATAATAGTTCAGGAAAGATGTTGGAATTTCGTCAACGGCCCTTAAGTTTTTTTAAATTCTTTATAATATTTTTGGGATGTCAAATATAAAGAAAGCATCTAACAAAAATGTATACGTCTCATTTTATTCACCTCAGACACACTAACAAAGGCACCAACATCTGATATATGCATAAAAAATAATTGAGTTGGTAGATTTTATCTTTCGCCTCTCGATTCCCGAAGGCGGTAGGATCAAAATTCTTTTTATTTGTTTTTCCTTGTAGGTTGGGTAAAACTTTTCATGTATTTTTACTGATGTATGATTTTAACATATTCTCTGAACATATTCTTCTTTTAGATTGAAATATTTCATGTTTAATTTGGGATATTACGTAATATTTTGTTGATTCATATTGTTACCACATTATTTTAGATAATGTTTTCATATGCTCTGTCAGCCAGTTCTGTGGCAAAATCTTATTTATTTCTACCTGTCTACTCAATAACTTGTATGAACGTTACCTAGAAAATTAGAGAGAGAGTTAATTGATCCTTTTCTCCTATCATAGATGGCGTTTCCAAATTATGACTAGTACTTTGATGAATTGCAAGCTAAAAGTTGGTAAAATCAAATTATATATTTGCTATTTCTTATATATTGGAATACCTATTATCGTTTTAGATGCATGTTCTAGATATAAATTTTTCTTGCTTCTAATTCTGCAAATACTTGCCCACACTATGGGCACACTATGCGGATAGGCAACACTCATCCCCAATCTCAACAACTACTGGAGGAATATAATATTAATAATAATAACCTTTATTACCCAACAGACCATTAAGGTCCAATAACAGGATAATTACAATATCAATATGATATATAAACGAGATAAAATAAAATTCGTGTTATGCTAGATGTCTAAGTAAGTATTACCTCAAAACATTGGTCTAAACATATATATATATATGTAAACAAAGTAGGTGTTGTTTTGTGAATGTGTGTGCATGTGAGTGTTGTTTGTGTGTATCTATGTAAGCAGGTAAGTAGCGTTAATTTAATACATTACAGCGAGCATGTATAAGTAACAAAAAAAAAGGAAATTTAATAGAGAAAAAAAAATATTTAAGGGCATTTCCAGAGAAGTATCTAAGATCAATTTCACTTGAAGATATCTTCACATCCATCGTTGCCAATCCTAGAGAGTGTGTAGACTGGAGCGCGCCTCAGAATATTAGTCCTCGTGCGTGGCATCATGAATGTAGAATTGTATCTAGAGTTGATACGCGGAACAAGGAACGATAAATGTTCTAGTAGGAACGGACAGTCGATGACATTTGTCATTAATTTAAATAAGAAGTTTTTACAGATCGTCTCTCTTCGCTCGCTCAGGGGCACCATTTCAAAGCGCGATAGCATGGAATCCTGGGATGTGCCCCTATCCGGATAAATACCATCACTCTTGAATGATATGAATTTCAAGAATCTGCGGTGAATTTTTTCTAAGGCTAGTATATCGCATGTGTATAAAGGGTACCATATCAGGGCTACGCACTCAACTTTGCTTACAACATATGCAAAGTATAATGATTTAATTAAAGCTATGTTCTTAAAGTACTTTGCAATGCGCATTATAAACCCCAAGGTTTTGTAGGCCTCAGTACAGACGGCAGAAATGTGGGGCTTGAACGTCATCCCTGCATCAAATAACACACCAAGATCTCGAACATCGGTTTTGCGTTTTAGAGGGCTTCCATCAACATAGTACGATGATATATACGGTACGCGTGAACGAGTATAACTAACGACACAACACTTATCAACATTCAGTTTCAATGCAGATTTTTTGCACCACTCCGTAAATATGTCCAAATTATGTTGAAGTTTGTTGATATCAGTAGACTTTGAGATTTCCAAGTAGATTTTTATGAATATATAAGTGGGATAAAATTGTGGTTCCACGTATAATTGTAAATAAATTAAAGATATCGTTTGAACCCATTAAATAAACAGCCAATCAATATTAAAGATTACATTTCAGATTATTGGAAAAAGTTTTTTTTTTACAAGGGTAACGACGTCATTGGACTTTTCAAATGGTAACACTAAATAATTATTATAACAATTTGGTTTTCGTGATTAGTTGAATCGAGTATATTTCATCATATAATTTCAATACTTAGTTAACTACAACAAACTAATATATTTTTTGTACGTGTTTGTATTACGACTTTATGGTTCGTTTCACGTTGACGGTTTTTCTGTCGGTGTAGAATTTGGGATACCAACAATGTATTTTATAAGGTTAATTTTGATTAGCCATTACTGTAAGACACACTAGAATTGTTCGAACGCTTGCCGACATTTAACAGAAAAGGATTAAATCAATAAGCTAACTGTAAAGAGAAATCTAGCCTTCTCATCCGTTTTCAGTTAATTAAATATGTGCATTAACTGTAAAATTATCTATCGATGACTTAGATTTGCTAATTATAATATTAAGGATATGATGATGCTAATAATAATAAAGATTTCTCGATTGCACATAACAATAGTGAAAAGTAGCAAAAAAATAAATTAGTACGATAGAATACGATAAAATATAGTGCCTATAACTACTATGTGAAGATTTATTAAATAAAGATAGCAAAATAAGGATACAAGAAATATATCTACATGAAAAGAAGTAGTTAACAGGGACTTTTCTACAGTGAGAAATCAAATCGAAATTAATGACACAATTTTAAGCAAAATATTGAGAAAGAATATGATAGCAAACAGTCGTGTAAACAAAGTTAATATATTAGTCACATTTAATGGTATAATCAAGGAAAAATACTAAGCAATGTTTGAGATTTTTGTAGTATATATTATATTCAGAGAAACTTGAAAAAAAGCCCTTTTAAATAATACAGTTACACTATGAAGATCATCATCGCTAAGGTATCTTATTTTTCATGCGGGTGCGGTGATGTTTTAAAGAGAATTATTTTATGATATAAACATAGGGGCTGCAACTCTCTTCTATTATACATATTCAACCTGCCATCCTGATCAAGCTAATGAGAGACATGATCGTACTTACAAAAATAAATCCTAAACAAGAGTTTTGAACTTTTTGAATTTAGTATATTTCTTCTTGGTTTTCATCAATCTTCATCATTCTATCAATAGAGGGCTGGTACACAGACGTGCAACAGGTAAAGTGAATTTGTTTTTAAATATTAAGATGGATATGTAAGAAAAGAGCTTCCTTAAATTCAAATGTGCTTTTTTGATATAATTATTAATTTGTAAGCTGTATATGAAATTATTGTCTAATATCAAGCCAAGGTTTTTTGCGGAGATCATAAAAGGTATTTTTATTAACATTTATTGAGTGTCGAATTTTGTCGCAAGCATTTTGGAGTTACCAAAGATTAGGAGGAGATTAGATTTCGCAGGGTTAACCACCACCACTTCTTTATTGCAAATTTTTTATAAGGATTCCACCAAATCGCTATTTTTTAATTTACGTTTAGCCAACTTCTCGTTAGCGGATGCTGGATAATTTCATAAATAGAGTTGAGTATTATGTGTATAAACTGCAAAAACTGATTCTGCTAGCTAAATCATGAGTGTATGCGGGCAATGTAGCGTTAGGGGACGAGACCTGGCGCAATCAAGATGAACACTCTGGCTACGGTTAAGAAGAAAACTCTCTATTAGATTGACTGCCTAATCTACAAAATCAAAATGTCCGAAAAGTAACAGAAGTGTACGATGGTCAACTGTGTCAAAGGGCTTGCTCCAATAACACCAAAATCGTCACAAGGCCTCAATTACTAGCTGTCAGAATATCATCTGTAATATCAAGCAGTGCGGCCGTGATCTCAGTCGGCGGAATATATCTCGCTTTTTTACTTATTTTTCAAATACAATCAACAATCTTATCGTTGATTCGTTTCCCTTAACTAAAATTAAAAACAAAAGGTAATTAAAAAGCACTGGATAACAAAAGCTATTAAAATATCAATTAAAAACATAGCTCTTGCTATATATGGGTAGGTAATTTTTATTAAATTATAGTCTTGCAATTATTATAAAAAAATATATAAATGCATTCGCAAAATGGCAATAAATGAATCAAATAAAAAGTTTCTTATCTTCATCAAATAATTTATCGAGAGAAACGTGAAAGTGGTACGAGAATTGACGGGTTCACGCTAGCAAGTCAATGTCTCAACAGATTTACATTTCTGATAATAATAAAATACTAGATGGCCCAAACGTTGCTGTTGAATATTTGAATAATTACTTTTTAACCATAGTTATAAATTTAACTTGTTGTATTGCTTCAAAAAAGGATCCTATGCCTTTTCTACAATTTAATCATGATAAATCATTTTTATTTTTACCAACATACACAAGTTCATTACTATATAAGTACGTAAGTAATATTACAAATGAGCACTTCAAAGGATACGGCGATATTTCTGCAGAAATTTTACTTTTCCTACCACCTCATCTCCTTAATTCTTAGTAGATTTAATTAATCTGTCTAAAGCTAGCACGAGGATAATTTCGCATTATCGGATTACAGCCCTATCTCTGTTTTCTCAACTTTGTCAAAAGTCAAAGTTAGAACGCTTTTAGAGACTGAGAGTTTGCTTTCCAGTTATCAGGCCTTAGGCCTGGGGCGTCCACTACCGATGCTGCTTACAATTTCTTATATCATATTTTCGACCATATATTCTGCGACCTATCTAAAGTTGTCGATTGTGTTTTCCATTCTATTCTTCTTTGTAAACTTAAAAGGTATGTCTTCAGAAGTAAATTGAATGATTGATTTCGCTCGTAATTGGCTGATCATCTTCAATATGTGCAGTTGAAGGTCGGTAATGACTTCGTAAATTCCGAGTCCACATATGACTCTGTGCTGCAAAGGTCGGTTCTGGGGCCAAAATTATTTTTAATATATATTAATGACCTAGTAAGAAGGGGACCGAAAACTGTCACAGATTTACTTGCCGATAAATAGAAATCAAGAACGCAACACAATATGAAGGAATTAAAACAAACAAGATACTGAATAAAGATTCAGCAGAAAATTGTAAGATGACACTGGAAAGAAAAATGGAAAATACAACAGAGATAACGCATGAAAACAATATGGAATTGATTTTGATGTGCTTCAAGAATAAGGTGCTAGAGGCAGCTAAATAAACTTGTGAAGTCAGCAGAAAAGGTAATCAAAGGCATCAGATGCGGTGGAAGAATCAAATAAAAACAAAAAAACCTATGTGGCAAACTTACCTAAATAACAGAAAGGAATTCAATTAGGAGGAGTACAGCATGCAAGAAATCAAACTATGGAGAAGTAGAACAAAAAGCGCATACGGATAATGAGTATAAGACAAAGACTATTGAAACAGATTATTTATATAACGATGAAGGAATTGCAAAAAGCTATACTGGAACTTAAAAACGGAAAAGCACCTGGTGGGGATGAGCTAACAGCATAAATGTTGAAGAACTTGGAAAATAACAGTATGGAGTTACTATTGAAGATATATCAGAAATGATAGACTGAAGAGAAAATGCGGAAGGACGGGAGAACTTTATTCAACATCCCAATATAGAATAAGGAGGACATAAATATATGCGATAAGTACAGGGGAATTATTTTACTGACAATGAGTACAGGAATAAAAACACACGAAAATATTATTATATATTGACAAAAAGATAAAACCCGTAGCAGAACACACGTTAGAGGATTCTGGAGGTCGGAGAAGGTGCACTTAGGCCACCCTTACCGAACCCATTGTGCTACATCCCCTAGGGGGCGTCGTTCGCCCACAGCTTATCCAAGCCAGCCCAAATTGAACATGAGCTCAGGCAAGACGCCGCCAAAATCGGCCATCCTGAACCAGTACTCCACCGGAATGGACCACTGAATTGTACAAGCGCTGGACTGTCACATAATATGTGTTCTAACGCAGTGGCAAGTCAAAAGCCTCACAACTTGACGTAAGTTACTGCGAGAAAACTGCAGGCAATATCTTGCTGTCTTCGGTGATAGTCTGGGGATGGCTTCACGTGCTTGACGGCAAGTGGTTCTGGATTTCCATCTATTCTTGTGAAAAGTGGCAGTTCATTGCTTTATTAGGGTATTAAGTGCAGCCGACGAAATAGGAAGAGCAGGTTCCTGCCTCACAAAGCGGGAACGCAAGCATCTAATAGGAATCACAGAGTGGTTTCAGGAAAGGGTGAAGTGTGCACACATAGACAGGTATATACATACAAGCCATTCTCATCGGGCAATAATGTTAATGCATGTTAATATTATTACAGCACAAACGGCTATCTTTACTATACTTTCCAAACTATTCATTGTAGATGGAGTTTTTGCAAACTATGGGTTAAACAATAAAGAGTGGATGGATGATATGAACTGCAAAAACTCTGACATATAGGATCACATACTTATCGTTAAACTATATGTGGTATTTGTAGATCTAGAGAAGGCCTAGCAGAAAACTGTGGGAAATATCAAAAAAAAGGAATAAATGAAAAATAATTAGAATCATAAAGAATATCTACCACAAGAAATATAGTATCTGGGCCTTTTGTAACAAGCGAAGGATTAAGACAAAGAGGAAGCCCGAGCATAGTATTATTCAATATATTTACAGATGAAATTATAAATGAAATGCAAGCCACTGGTAAAAAGAGTACATGTAGGTTATAGATATCTGTAGTCAAGAAACATCTCAGAAGGTGCATTTTCGGTCGATCAGATAAAGGAAAGGATCTACAACATGCGTTGGAAGTATGGAATATGAACTTCGAAGAGTACAATATGGAAATGAACAAAAATAAAACTAAGGAGAAGGTTATAGAAGAAAGAAAAAAATAAACATACAAATAAATGTAATTGATATTGAACAAGTGGGAAGTTATAAATATTTGGCAATAGAAATACAAGAAGATGGAAGACAAGAAATAAAAATTAACAACAGAATAGAGAAAACACTGAAAGTATATCACGCAATGCATACCCCATTTATAAACAATAAACAAATTTTACTGAAAACGAAAATAAAAGCGTAAATAAGAGATATTTACACTTACTAATAGAAAGTTTTTAGTAGGATCTTCCATCCACTACTTCATGTAGTTACTTTTATTCAACTGCAACAAAGGGTCAGATCATATACCGATATAGTGGCATAAACATAAAAGTAATTTATCGATGAATAGCGTATGTACGTTAAATATATTTCATAATTTAAATTGTCCAGATCTAGTTATCTTTTCGAGATGAGGGCACTGCTCTCTGCTTGTACCTGGATGATCCATAGGGCTACATCGTTCGGGACGAACACTTTTCCTGTGGCTTTTTTCAGCAATTAATCAATATTATGTGGTATTTTATCGTTTTCCTCTTAATTGAACACAAACTAATTTTTTTGTGCAAATTGCAACGACTACCACTTATGAAATTGTTGTCAATTGAAGGTATATAATTTATTTTTCTGATTACATCATGGTTACTTCAAATGGATTTCTTAAAAGACCCTCTACCGGTTGCAATACTAGTATGTAAAATCTCTTTAAAGGTACTTAAGTCGATATCGAACAGCCACGGTTTAAGTGCATTCTTAATTTCTTATTTTCTAACTCCCTGGCAACTTAAAACGAACAGATTTGCAATCAGTGCCAGACTACTCATTTTATTAAATAAGGTTGGCATTCATTTGCAGCAGTATTCATGGCCAAATTAACGAGGCAAATAAGATTGTCAAACCTATTCAGATTACGTACATATATCCATTAATTTAGTCATAAGCCCGGCAATTATCAATTAAAGCGAACCTATTATTGTTACATGAATGTTCTCATAAACCTCTAAATCAAATCGGTGGGATCGCAGATTCTACGGTAGACCGACATTAAACAATAAACCGACAATAGGTCATTAAGTGGGATCGTCTCAGGGTAATTCAAAGTTAGAGGACCTTATCGTTAGTAATATCTAATAAGTAAACATACTTATTTGGACACCACCCTTCATGAAACGATACGCAAGATAAAGTGCATGTATTTGTAAAGAGAACTTTATAAATGCTGATGTCATACACATTTTTTTAATCACGGAACTACCTGCATACGTATCCAGCTACTAGCCAACACGTACACTAACAACTGATAAGGTTTAATATTTATCTTGCTGAAATATCGTTATAAGAATTTAACAGGCTTCTCATGGTTTCAAAGAGATGCTAAATAAGATTTTTAACGTAACTCATCTGTCGTAACGAATTTTGCGTCACCTGGTGTGGCAATTCTTTTAATTTAAATCAACGAGGCAGTTACCTACTGTTGGTTCTCAACTTCATTTCTTTCCTTTATACTACCATATTTCGTAGTGGTGTACATACGTAATCCACGGATTACAAAAGATGTGAGATGTTTCTAGAAGAGATTTGCATATAAGTAAATGCCTATCACGTACACCGGGTGACAATGAGAAGTGGATACACTTTAATAACTTGTTTGTTTTTTCAAATCGGAATTTAAATTTTGGGGGCCTTATAATAGATCATTTTGTGAATTTTTGCAATAAATTTGAATGTGCAATTTACCTCCCATTTGACCGGAAGCGTTCCCAACTTTTGATTCTTAAATGGAACACGCTGTATTTTCTTACGTTTTTTGAATCGCCGTGTTATTCTACGCCATCTGCGAATTATTCTTTTTTAAGTACGTATGTTTCATATAAATTTTAAAACCGAAACTAGGTGGTTGGAACTATCATAAATTGCTTTTGCAAATCAAAAGCATCGATTTTTTTCTTAAATTTTTGTTGTCAAAACTATTAAAATTCATTAAAAAATAAAGACACAGTTTGTCGTCCGCTCTAGAAACAGCCGATTACTCATGTTCGCCCACTCTCCAGGCCGTGTGGTTTGCAGCATACTTGCATGGCAAGATCCTTACAGCTTGCCTCCTACGAAGGAGGACAGGGCTGTGGCGAAAAAGGTGGTAGAAGAATCCCGAATTTGCTGGGCAATTAAAAGTTTCCAAGGGTTCAAGTCACCTGGCCCGGATGGTGTGGTCCCTGCTCTGCCTCGGTGGGGCAATTTACGCCCCGCTAGTCCTGTTGGTGACTTTATTCAGTGGGTGCATCGCTTGGCAGTACGTACCTGAGGTATGGAGAGAAACAAAAGTAGTCTTTATACCAAAGCCACCAAAGATTCACCGAGTCTGCCCTTCACTCAGTGGTGCGGCGGATAGAAAGATCATTGGACAACAAAATGTCTACTCTGGGTGTATTCTTAGTCATAGAGGGAGCTTTTGATAAAGCGTCCTTCAACAGTATTGTTAATGCCCTCACTCGGCATGGCGTTGCGCCGACTCTTGTGGGATGGGTGCGCCGTATGTTAGAGCAGAGGGCAGTAGAAATAAATGTGGGGGTGTGTCAAGGTCATGGGGCTTGTGGATTGAGGCTGTCCCCAAGGAGGCGTTTTGTCACCACTTCTGTGGAACCTTGTGGTAGATGACCTTGTCCGTATGCTCAATCTGTCTGGCTACTATATAATCGCATATGCGGACGATATCACGGTCCTAATTGATGGAAGATTCGAGGGTGTGCTCTGTAATGTAATGGAGACCGCCTTAAGATCTATCGAAAATTGGTGTAGGGAGGGTGGCCTCTCTGTAAACCCAGCTAAAACAGAAATGGTACTCTTTACCAACAAAAGGAAAGTTGAACAACTACAACCACCACAATTGTTTGGCACTGCTCTCAGTTTTTCGGAAGAGCTGGAGCACGTCAAAACAAAAACTGGAAAAGCATGTATGGTTTTTTGGCAGTGTTGCCGCATTTTGGGTAAGACTTGGGGACTTTCCCCGAGAATTACCTTGTGGCTGTACACTGCCATAATAAGTCCCATGCTAACCTATGGCGCGTTCGTCTGGTGGCCAAGGGTGAGACGAGTGGATGCCAGTAACCTACGTCAACTTGCGAGGCTTTTGACCGGCCACTGCAATTTAAACAAACACATGCGCTGCATGGGCTTGGCTATCAGCCCACTGTGCCGGGCATGCTACCAAGGAAATGAGACGCCAGAACACATTTTATGTGATTGTCCGGCGCTTGTGCCACTTAGAGGTTCCATTCTGGGGGAGTACTGGCCCAGTATGGCCAATTTTTGTGGCGCCTTACCTGCTGGTCTGCTGGAGCTCATGCTCAGTTTGCGCTGGCTCGAGTAGCCTATGGGCGAGCGACGCCACCTAGGGGAGGTAGCACAATGGCCCCTAAGTGCACGTGTTCACCACCTTCCCCGACCTAGAATCCAGAATCCAGAAAGACACAGTATTAAAAACCTTTTTATAATTTTTAAGATAATTAACACTTATCATATCTAATCTGAGCTTATTCAAAACGTCCGCCATTATGCTTTTACGGATTTGAAGTTTATAAGCAGGTACATTGTTGGGTCTTTATGTCAGTCTAAGCGAACCAAAATATTTATTTTTCTAATTGGATGTTGCAATAAAGCTAAAACAAACGACGACGCAGTGTTGATATGAATATTACAGCATACTGTGCTGTAATGAGATATTAACGTGGGTGGGGGGGGGGGGGGCTCTTGCCGGAACGTAATATAGGCGATTAATGTGCAAATTAGAAAAAATACTGTAAAAAACGTGTGCCACAATGACATGTAATGCTAGTACTTTGTAACTGTACTTGTACTCAAACTTGTACTCGTCATTGTGACACTTGTGTTTTAAAATACTATTATGCATCAAGAGCGTAAAGTAGACCTCGGCGTGTTAATAGCTCGCGGCTGGCGACTCGGACACCTCAGCCCATAGAGGCTAGTTACGCAGGAGGTATATATATGCACGACCCTTATAGAACATGGTTTTCAAGGAAGTCTTTAATTCAAAATTTATGCGAGATACAAAAATCAAGAGCTAATGACTGTTTCCAGGGCAATTGGGTCAACATTGTTACATAGATCGGTCTCAATATTTACTGTCAAAGTAATTACTTTAGCGGTCGCTCATCTTTATTGCCCGCCGGCGCAAAAGTAGTTCGTGGACGCAAAAGTAGTTCGCGGGCGCAAAAGTGCTACTTTACGCCCGATCGTGCATAATAATATTTTAAAACACAAGTGTCACAATGACGTTTATGTAATGCGAGTACATTCAATGTACGACCATTACGAGTTATTGTGTCACACGTTTTTTACAGTATTTTTTCTAATTTGCACATTAATCTCATTACAGCACAGTGTGCGATAATATTCATTTCAGCACTGCGTCGTCGTTTGTTTTAGCTTTATTGCAACATCCAATTATAAAAAAAAATTATCAGTGATCATGAATAATATCGCTTCGTATGTGCACATGGAGAAAAGATTGATATGCTTTTGATTGATAGAGGATACAAAAAGAATAGTCGTGAAACCCGATAATTATACGTGACCCGCTATCCTCCTGTCATATTTTCAAAAGCTAGAATGCGCGGAAATCCAGTTCCTAATCGTGAAAATCGTCTAATGATTAACGAAAATACAGAGGTTTATGTAATTGTATATATTCACTTAAATCCCACAGCTTCAATGAGAGAAATTGATCTTGAACTGAATATATCAAGAGAATCGGCAAGGACATTTTTAAGAAAGCATATAAATATCGTTCTTACAAATAATAAATAATTTGCACCAACATTTGTACGATGGAGATGCAGGTGGGAATATTCCACTGTTTGTTAAATAAATACAATGAGGACAACTATGTCATAAACAACATTTCATTTACTGACGAATCTTGGTTTTGTAACAACTCTATGTTCAACCGTCAAAATGTTCGTTACTGGTCGCAAAATAATGAGGGATTATAAGACCTGGAGCCCGAATCTTGAATCTCGAATGGCGAATGCCGCATGCGACATTGGCCAAATGACGAATGAAATGTACACAGTCGTATTCTTGAATATTTCAGCGAATGGGCAACAATCATTCGACATACAAAATCATACTCGACATCATAGTCTATTACTTCCTTACACTTGGAGGGTGGTGGCGTATAAGTCGGTTATGCTATATTCAGTTGTCACTTTTTTCAAAATAGTTCATATAAAAAATAATTAAATTAAACTGAAAATGGCAAACTTGAGAGAAGCAGTCATGCTTGCTGCAATAGAAGATCAAGAAGTAGTTGTATAGAAAATAGGAGAAGACTACATTTAATTTTACAGAATGTCTCGCTTGTCTAAAGATTTAGGTAGGATTGTAATTGAATTATTAAGGCCGTATATGCACCCGCAAGAACGAACGTCTGCTTTACATATTCAAACAAAGCAATATTTCCCAAAACTTCCGACATCAACGCTCCTCCCATAGAATCCAGCAGTGAGCACAGTCGACAACTTCGCGTGACATTTGTCGAAAACGACAAATGTCATTCGAGATTCAAGAATTAGGCCCCTGGGCACCTTCAAGAATGATTTGGTGTAAATGTTTGGTCGGGCATACTAGGAAATCGAATTGTTGGGCCCATTTTGTTTCAAGGCACGCTTACTGGAGCACGTTATTTAGAGTTTTTAAGATATCAGAGATGATCTTGATAATCTACCGCTACAGTTATACCGAAATATTTACTTCCAGCAAAACGGTGCTCCCCCCTCCCTCTCCCCCCCCCCCCTCTCAATATGAGAGATGCTCCGCAATATTTACATGAAACGTTTGGACACAATATTATATCAACAAATGGCCCAATAAAGTGGCCAGCCAGATCTCCGGGTTTAATTCCGCTTGACTCCTTTTTTTGGGGTTACATTAAAGATCTTGCCTTCATTGCTCCAGTTCTTACACTACAAGACCTGGAATACAGAATTTTACAGGTATTGGAAGCAGTAGCAGAAAATCCTCTAAGAAGAGCAGGAGAATGTTTGTGCATAACGACGGACATTTTGACTAAGCTTAGAAATAATTAGATATGATATTGTGTGTTCAGTGTCAATTACTTTAAAAATTATAAAAAGCTTTTAAAACTGCATCTTTATTTCTTAATGGATTTTAAAAATTTTAGCACAAAAAAGATAGAAAAAATATGAGATTTGAATTATTTCTCATGATTACAATGCAAACCAAAAGCAAATTACGAAACTCATAGTCACCTAGTTTCGGTTTTAAAGTTTACATGAGATACCTACTTTAAAAAAAATCCGCAGATGGATTCATCATATGTGTAGAATAACACGCCGATTCAAGAAATGTAAAAAATACAGGTGTTCCACCGAAAAGTCAAAAGTTAGGAAGACTTCCGGTCAAACCGGAGAAAACTTGGACATTCAGAATTATTCCAAAAACACAACGTTAATCACGTTGCCCTCCAAAAATTTTACCTGAAATAATAAAAAAGTTACAGAGTGTATCCACTCCCCATTGCCACTCGGTATAACGCAGCTCATAAGGAATAACGTCTGGGGTCGTGTGCAGTGTTGCTAACTTTACCGACATATCGGTAGATCTACCGATAATTTAACATACTTTCCGCTTATCTTCCGATCCATCGACTATTTATCAAAAATTTTCTTATTCAACGTCAACATCGGTTATAATTGATTGATTACAATCAATTATAACCGATTTATTAAGTAGCTAAAACCATACTCATCCCTTCTTCCTAAAAGTTTGTTCTAATTTATTAAAATGGTCCATAAATTTGATAAAGCCGGAATTGTTTCGCAATATCCTTCTTTTTACAAATTCCCAAATATTTATTTAAAATTTAGAAGTGATGCTAGGTTTCCAAAATTAAGTGATTTTGTATAAACTTACTAGCTCTGCCACGGCAAATAAGCAGTTTTGTTACATACCAAAGCTGTTTTAAGAGATAATGAATATCGATATAATTTCTATGCTTCGGATTTGCTATTGAAGAAAAAATGTATAATTTTAAATACACCATCTGCAGTTACATTTTAATTTTTTATTTCATACAGTTCTCGCACATTTATCGGCAATTTTGCAAATTTACTACCGGCTTTTAGTTTAATTGAGTTGGCAGCACTGAACCTGTGTTCGAATCCCAGAGGCTCAGAGTGAGGTTTTCGTGGCGAGAACTGCTGAGGCACATCAAGAAATTTATTTATATATTTCGTGCTAAAAGCGCCGCAAATGAATCAAAACTTTTAATCGATAACTACCAAGTTACGGAACGTCACAACTGGTTTCAATTCAATGTAGCGTTCTCGGGGATATAAAAGTACTCGTTTGAATTAAGACTATTATTTCTCACTTTGATAATATTTTCTTATTTCCTTTTAGATTTTTTCTGAACCTTTCCGTGCATAACATGTATTTTGTCTATAGAATTATGTGTTACTTCATACCACATATGGTAAAATATGAATTCCAATAGTAATATATTGCTACGAAACTTGTAGATATTTTATTTAAATTTTATTAAATTGATTTTAAATTAACTCAACACTGTTTTATTAACATTCAAACATGCAGCGTCCTCTATTAAAGATAAATTTACTCCCCAGATAAGCTATGCCTCAATAAATAGATGCCACTATAGCACACAAGTGAATGAATACCTTCCCCTCTACCTGTTTTGAGTATACCGCATATCAATCGTAAGATATTCTTCAGTAACTCCTGGGGCGTGGGGGGGTGTAGTACTCTAGACAACCTATGATTATTACCTTAAGTTGACTTGTTATAATCTTTGTTTCTTTAATAAGTGCTATTTTAGTTATTTAGTTGTGATGTTATTATGTTATAGTGAATAAAAACAAATTTTTATACATAACTTTGTTTATTTCGAGTTAATAAAAAAATGATGAACAAAATTAAGATGAATAATTCTCTCTCTCAGGGTAAGTAAGTAAGTTCAAATACTATTTAAATTATACAAAAATAAGATTCCTTGAATCTTAATCCAAACTAATCTCAATATATCTTGTTTAAATATCAAAATTGAATTCAAAACTCCCGCTAACCTCCCATACAATCATGTATTGTCAAAAACCTTTCTACAACAGCAAACGTTTGTTTACATCAAAGAAAATCCCTAATAAATCACTAACATCAAACACTCTAACCTCAGAATTTATTTACGTTCTGAACGCCGGTTATAGATGAATAAACGCTTACTTTTAAGTACGATAAATAGCTCCTTTATATTCCTAATACTGATTCCAGTTCTGCAACAGTCTTTCTAGCTCCAAACCTGCGCTATCGATGTCTCAGCCACCCAGATTGTTTCGAAGCCCCTCGATTTTGGCTCCAGGAATAGAAAATACGTCCCCCAATTCTTCGAAATTAATGGATTACCATCATTTTTGCACAAAATTGCAAATTTGCACAACACTTCATTCTTGGCAAGTAAATCTTTAGTTAAATGACTCTTATAATTATTTAAATTTTGAAATTTGTAGATGTTTTTGAAAATATAACCAACTCAGGAAAATATCGAAAAAGAAGTCCCCCACAATTGTTTTTAAACAACATTCATATCTCCTAGGCGTTATAGACCCAGCAACGATGAAAGAAAATCGTTTCCAACGATACGACACCTTAAGTGAACCTACGTTCGTACAATCAGCGAAGGAACTTTTACCTAAAAAATCCATGGAAACGTGCCCTTTTAAAATTATATGCGATATAGTGAGTGTTTAGTTTGAATTTTTACAATTTGTTTACAAAGTAGTTAAATACATAGATCAGAATACATTTTATTTCAATAACAAACGTTTGTTGCTGTATGTTGTTAGTTAGGTAGGTTAGGTAATTTGATATCATAGCAATATATATATAAATTCTATATACGTCACATGCATATAAAAAATAAATTTAAAAGTATTATTTTCAAGCATGACGATAAATCGAACCCTATGTAAAAATAAAAATAATTAGAAAATAAAAAGTTCTGCTCGACAGAAACCTTCCCAACCATTTGTCTGTTGAATTTATCATGTCAGCCGTATGGCATATTCTAAATATAAACTTGCGACAAAGTAATCTCGTGTCGTTTTCCACGTGACAGCTGACGTACACGCGTTTTACGAGTATGGGATAAATAAAGAACAACAACTCTACTTATTGACTGAAATATACCTGTATAGTTAAATGAAACAATTTCAGAGTGAAAATTGGCACTTCGACATTTCGCATCCGTTTTGTAGATAATAGCTACCTACAGCAGTAAAATATTTTATTCAGTCCATTTTCTTGTCGCATCATGCTTATCTCTCTTTTGCATTGTGTGGATCCTTGCTGGAAATACATGGATCCGTAGTTTTATATGATGTAAGCTTCGTTTAGTTTGAAGTTCATAGTGCAAAGTAAATCACACATTTTGCCTAATCTTTGTAGGGTTGTAAATCGAATGGTGCAAACAGAATTTTTGTATGAAAATAAAGGTTGTATAATTCTTATTTCCTGAATATCTTTTTTACATATCATAATAATTTTATTATTTGTAAACATATACATAATTAGTACACAGAAATAAAGTAAGAACATTTATTTCTTCTTGCTTCTGTTGTGACGACTGTTGCCAGTTTATTACTTCTTAGACACATTACTTTTAGGTTGAGCCAATATATATTCAAATGTTACGCGCGGTTTCGCCTTGCGTTTCTGTGGTGGCGCTGACTGTACGAATTCGTCAGCTGTCAATCAAAATGCCGCGCGTAGAATCGGCCGGTCCTTGCCCTTTCGTCGTCGCAATTAAATACTCTTAACCCGAATGAAGTAGCTGTTTGTGTGAGTGCGGGGTACCCAAGGTTCTGGACATGGTAGGAGCGCAACAATTAAAACCGTTACAACTTGTTTTTAATCAGGAATTCTTAAAAAAAAAGCAGGTGCAAATAACAACGAAACTACAATGAATAACAGGTTAGTATAAAACAAAATAATTATATACAAATCCAAACAAACATTAACAAATATTAGCCGTAGTAATACGTACGATGAAGCGCTTTTCGATTGGGACGTGAAACGTTGAATATTTAGTATTGACAGTAATTTAAAGCGACAAAGATCTATATATATAGCGGGTCGAGTCAAAAACACGCGGGCGGCTTAAAAATACGGGTTATGACAGGACAGTCTGCGTCGTGCCAAAAACTTTGCCGGCTCCGAAACCACAGCTAGAGGCGGTGTCGGCGTTGTGCCAGAAATTGAGTACTGTACCCCTGGTTCTTCCGGAAGTGTATAACTGTCTCGCTGACGGCTCAGGTAGCTTGACAGTTAGCTCAGACAGCATATGTTATTTCTTATGGGATTTTGGCTCCGAAACCACAGCTAGGAGCGTCCTGCTAGAAACTTTGCCGGGTCTGAAATCACAGCTTGGGAGCGGCTTCTGTCGTGCCAGAAACTTTGCCGACGCTTCTCGTAGAGAAGGAGTGAACTGAAGTGCCTGAGTACTGCCAAGCGCGCGGTTTGTATACCCTGCAGCGGTCCTCCACGCGGTCATGATAAGTGAGAGTGGGGCGTGCCTGAACGGACGTACCGTATGCGGAGACGATACTTAGCGCGCAATCCGGCGATCTGAACTATGGAAAAACTGATCAAATGGAAAGAAGATTAATGATAAATTAAGGATCAACTTAAAATTTATACTAAAATAGATATTCCAACAGAACAGCACGTTTCACTGTCAAATACTAGTCATTGATATTATTGGGCTAATAATATTCGCTGTTTATAAGTTTCTTCATCTGTTTCTTGGTGTTTTCAAAGTTTTCTGGGCGCAAATTTCAAAAATTTAAAACTATACGAAATTGTAATATGCTTAATATTCATTTAGGTGTAGGATTTAGAAATTCCTTGTTTTTATTTAGTTTTTCTTAAAACAAGCGATACTTTCCCTATTATAAAAAAGCAAATGAAAGAGATAAATAACTTTTAGAAGAAATTTTGATTGCACCTTCCTGTAGCATTTGCTTTAAAGCTATTAAGAAATCGCCATTCAAAATGAAATACAATTTTAGCACTATCATTCTTATTAACAATAAATACTCTAACCTGGCAAAAGTATTTAGTTAAATTATCTGGTGACGGTAAAGTAGTATCTCGTGTTTGAAAATTTGTCGATCACAATTCCAAGTTGATTACATTCCAAATTGCTTTTTTTCTATTTTACAAATTTTAGGTGTAGCAGTTAGTCCTTACTTAATTTCAGATAGTTTTCTCAGGTAAGTTCCTTTCAGATTACGCTAGTGTGTATAGCAAATTGGACTCTTTGTTGTCCTTGGCTTAAAAATCCATGCATCTAAAGCATTTCCTCACTAATTATATTGATATTTTTCTTTTCATTTATATGTCTTCACTCCTATTAAATATTGCAATACAACTTCTTACAGTCTCCGTATCTATATTTTTAATTATTTCTTTGTTTCATGTTCACGCATGGATATCATACCCCCGGCACTCTCTTTACCGCCAACAATTGAATTGGTGCTGCGATCTAACCGTCTTGAGAGGAACTATATGTATTGATTGAGGCCTGCTGCGATGGCGCTGAACACAATACAAAAATATTGTTTTTCGACCGGTCAATGTCAATACGTCATAACGCGTCATCAGCACGTGATACCGAGGTGCCCATGCGTCATGCTTTTGTGTTGATGTTTATTTGAGAAATTTAGTTTGACTATTTCACAATTGTGTGATTTGCGGTTTAAAGTATATTGTTGCTACGATTGTGCTACGATAGTCCATTTATTCTCAAAACATTGGGCTACCATGTTACATTTGTACATTCCTGCGATGCGGTTACATCTACTACAATATTATTTACAATGTCAACAATTTAGGTAAATATATATGCATTCCAGTAATATACAACATAAAACTTTAAGATATGTATTGAAATGTTATGCCCATTTGCGACAAGTTAATTTTGGTTTAATTTTAATTCACACATGGGATGTGTACATAAATGTCACAATTCTAAATATTAATTAAAATTAATCCAAAATTAACGTGTTGCTGCAAACGGCATAAAAGGTCAATACATATCTTAAAGTTTTATGTTGTATATTACTTGAATGCATATATATCTACCTAAATTGTTGACATTGTAAATAATATTGTAGTAGATGTAACCGCATCGCAGGAATGTCTTTTACTAAAATAATTTCCAATTTAAATATGCCGCTTACTATCCTAGTTCTGCTTTTACAGAAATCTTTTTTCTCGGCATTAGTTAGGTATATAGTTTCTCTCAAGACGTCTAGATGGCTGCAAGAAGCAAGTTTTTAAAAAATTTCTGAGTGGCTATTCTCTTCTCTGCATGGATATCGAATATGTTAAAGTGTGTGCCATATGATCAGATCATCGGTATTCCGTTTTTATAATGTTTGTGAAATGTTGTCGGTAATTCATGATGTCTGGTCATCAAGGATATTCATAAAACATCTGCTTACGATGCATTTATCCTGTTATGGGAGCCGCCTAGCATAAAGTCTCCGAAAACACTGCAGCCTCTTGCCTTTTTTATTATTTCCCATTTCCTTTACCCATTAAATTGTGCCAACCAGTCCAATATCCTGGTGCCGATCGAAATAATTCTGTGGGTCCATGTTTGGCTTGCCAAAAATTGCGTTGTGTTTTGCGTCACACGTCAACGTTTTACTTGTTTCGGTTAGTTTAAATATTGTAATTGGTTGTGTACCTTTATTTCTTTGTTGGGATACTATTTTTGTATTTATTACATTTTATTTATTTATATACTTTTTGACTTGTAATGTAAATATTGATGACTATTACTAAACAAAACAAAAAAAAAGTTCTCGAATGCATTCCCCAGTCTTGATTGTATCTTGGGGTCATTCAGTATCGCCTGCCTGTCTGTTGCAATAAAGATTTGTTTGTTTTTATAAGTCCTCTCTGATTAATTTCTGCTGCAAAATACAATATAGCGTATGCCTCTACTTGAAAAACACTGGCATATATTCCCATTGAGATTGTTATCATTGTGTTTCTCACCTCACTGTAAATTTCAGCTCCAATCACATTCTCGGTTCTCAGTCCGTCTGTAAAACAGATCAGTTCACCGAATCTGTCTCTGTAATTAGATTGATTGTAGCTTATCCGATCCGTGATTTCCACATAGAAATTTCTGTTAAGTGATATGTCGAAATCGTTTGGACAATATAGCTGTGTCCCGATCTTGAATATCTGCCACTGGGTATTTCTTACAATCCTCCCCCCTCCTTCATTGTAACCCCATGCAGATGAGGGAGGTCTAGGAGGCATTCCATTCTGGATTCCAAGTAACAATTGCACTCAAAAATGACACCAAGATATTTCACTTCCTCGTACAACTTTATTTCTTCACGCTGGAGCATTAGTGGTACTGAACTATCTAACTTCCTCTTTCTCGTGAATGCTACTGTGGGCGCTCCTCTTCGGTCTATTCTTATAAAACTTGTAGAGCGTTCTGCATTTTGACCAGCACTACGTTGTTGAATTTACCTTGGGTCAGAATGATCTGCATATCCCATTACACCCTTCATTGTTCAGTGTTACAAGTAGTCCGCCCACGACCAGATTCCACAGTAGAGAGCACAAAACCTCTCCGTGCGAACATCTTCTTGCGCCCCGAGCTGCCAGTGTTTCTCCCAAAATGGTTGTCTAAACTGATCTCCCTTTAACTATGCAGGCTATTTACCTGCAGCTTGTTTCATCAATCCCTTTATTCATCGAAGCTCTGGAGATCGATGCTGCGGAAGTATTGTCAAGTGCTCTCTGTATATCTAGGAATATGCGCAGAAGGACATCCTTGGTTTGCACAGCATGCTGAGCCCTCTGTACTACCTGATGTAACGCGGTCTCTGTGGATTTTCCTGCTTGATTATACGCATTAAAAACATGTGTTATTTCAGTTAACAAAGTAAACGCTAATATGTGTGTGTTGTTGGGTAAACAACAGTCAAAAAACGGCTTAATTGAGCAATGAGCAATGATATAATGATAATATCGCAATATTTCTAAAAAAAAACTGCAATGTTTTCGTACGTAAATTATCTTTAGTTCAAAATAAATTGCTTGATAGAGACGTCTTTATATGTATAACGAGAACGAATTGTAGGAACACAATATTAAACCGATGTAATATTTTGGCTTTCTAGTAAGTAAATGTAAATGCATATTTGAATGCAGACAAACGACCGATACCAATAAATCTTTCGATAGAAACCACGAGGAAGCCGGTCGAATAAGGAAGAGCTAGTAAAAACTTAAGGAATAGCGCACGATCTCATACGGAGGCGAATGCGTTGATATGTTCGCTTGTTCGGGAGCGAATCTGAAAAATAACAAGGCATTGTGGTGATATCCCGAATAACACCAGCAATATGATGAGAGTACAGTCACGAAGTTGATAATCTAACAAGTCATGATCCCATATACATACGTATGCATGCAATCCAAATCGATCTACATGCATACATATGTAAGATTATGTATGTATGTGCTTGTGTAAAAACTGATATTCGTATGTAATACACCACACATACATGCCTATGGAAGGCTGATCTATCCGGAGATGTATAACTCTCTGAATATCATACGTATACTTCAATAACAATAATAATACTTTATTAATTTATAGGTATACAGGTAAGTTAAAGAAAATGGCAGTACACAACATAAATAAACAATATCATCATGATTGAATCTGCCAATTATGATGGGTGTCCACAGGGCTCAATATTGGGTAATGTTCTGTTTTTAGTGTTCATTAATGTATAGCTACATTAATTAATTGTTCCTTTTATTTATGGGGATGATACGTCGGCGGTTGTCTCGGGGGAGGATGATGTAAGGTTTCAGAATCGGACAAATGCACTTCTTGATAAGCTGCGTGCTTGGTTCGACAAAAATAACGTGTTCTTAAATACTGAAAAAATTGAATTGTTGCTCTTTCGTACAACACAAATCTGTAACTACGGTAATTTAAATATTCAAATCAATAACCAGACTGTTGAAGCAAGTAGAACTACAAACTAGAAATTCCGGACCGTTCACCCAGCCAGTTAATCTGTCGTTGGATGATGGATTACGCCCTAAGCAGCAGACCGGCTATACCGCGCCAGTCTCCACTAACCCCCGTCTACACCTGTGACTGATTTGGGATCGTCGGTACACCTTGTAGATTCATTTTCCTTAACTTTTTTTTCAAATGCGTCTCACTTTAAAAAAGACACGACGCTGCGCGTCACTTTAAAATGATTTGTGTATGTATGTATGTGTGATATCAGCGTGACAGCACACTGCGACCTGAAAGATCTATTGTGTCTCTCTCTTCTCGCTGTATTTACAGCTGGCCGTCCAGTCTGATTCCTTTTAAAAAGTGCAGAATGTCCGAAGGCCCCAGATTAGGTAACTCTCCCTCTTCGATTTCACGCAGTTTGTGAGTAGATGGATGGATGTTTCATCCTGTTCCCCACAAAATCTACATTCAGCTTCCTTCGCTATTCCAAGCCTGCGTAGATGTCCGTTCAGTTTACAATGGCCTGTAAGGATCCTTGTCAATATGCGAATATTATTTTTACTCAGGTTGATGCATTCTGCAGATCTCTTCTGGTTATAGGTTCCCAGAAGAGTTTTAGCTTGCCTCATTCCCTGGAGATTCTCCCAGTATTTGGATTTTCTCTGCTCTACTTCATTTTTCAGTTTCTCAAGTGTTATGCTGCTACTTATCCCACAAAAAGGTTCTGGCCCTACAAAAGGTGTTCTAGACCCTCTCTTAGCGAGATTATCTGGTATTTCATTTCCTTCCACTCCCATGTGTACCGGAACCCCACCTTGTTCTTTTTGCCTAGATCGTTTAGTTTTTGTAGACACTCCCAAACCATTTTGGAGCTGATTATGTTTGACCCCAGCGCCCAAATGGCTGCTTGACTATCAGATATTATGATTATCTCCTGCTTTTCGTAGCTTCTGTCAATGTTGACCTGGACGCATCTTTCAATAGCGTGTATTTCCGCCTGGAAGATACTTGGGCATATTCCCAAACTTTCGAAATATTTGGTTCTAGGCCCATATATCCCTATTCCAGTTCCCTCTGCCGTTTTGGAGCCATCTGTGTACCATTTAATGGGGTTTCTATTGAGTTTCGAAATGGTGTCTCTACCATTCGCTCTTGGTGCTAAGCTTTGTGGTAAATTCTTTCACAAAGTTAAACTTCCTTGGCATGTCGTCTCGGGGCATGTCCCCAGATTTGGTCACCTGCAGGAGGCTGAGACCTATGCCTAGCCATTCCTTCCCTGATCATCCTACGTGTGGTCCTTTTAGCTATGCTCTCCACAAATATATGAAGAGGAGTAAGATTTAGTACCACTTCAATAGCTGCTGTTGGGCAGGTTCTCATTGCCCCAGTTATGCATACACATGCCAATCTTTACAGGTTAGAGAGATTAGCTCTCGCAATGGCCAGATTAATTCTCTTGCTCCAAGCCACTGTCCCATGATTTGCAATTTCATAATTTTTAAATTTTTCTTAATTTTTTGTTTCTTTCTAATTTTTCTTTTTTTTTCAAACGCGCCTCTCTCTAAAAAAAGTCTCGGAAACTTGTAGATATTTTATTTAAATTTTATTAAATTGATTTTAAATTAACTCAACACTGTTTTATTAACATTCAGACATGCAGCGTCCTCTATTTAAGATAAAAAGATATATTCTTCAGTAACTCCTGGGGCGTGGCAGGGTATACTACTCTCGACAAGGAAGTAATATTATAGCTTAAATGACCTTTTATTCTCTGTGTTTTGATTGTAAAAACTGTATTACTTATTTAGTTGTGATGTTATTATCTTATAGTGAATAAAACCAAATTTTTATACATAACTTTGTTTATTTCGAGTTAATAAAAAAATGATGAACAAATTAAGATGAATAATTCTCTCTCTCAGGGTAAGTAAGTAAGTGCAAATACTATTTAAATTATACAAAAATAAGATTCCTTGAATCTTAATCCAAACTAATCTCTATATATCTTGTTTAAATATCAATATTGAATTCAAACCCCGCTAACCTCCCGTCATACAATCGCGTATTGTCAAAAACCTTACTACAACAGCAAACGTTTGTTTACATCAAAACTCCCTAGAAATCACTGTTATCAAATCATTCTAACCTCAGAATTTAATTACGTTCTGAACGCCGGTTATAAGTTCGAAAGATGAATAAACGCTTACTTTCAAGTACGATAAACAGCTCCTTTACATTCCAAACACTGACTCCAGTTCTGCAACAATCCCCTCAGCTCCAAATCTGCGTTATCGTTGTCTCAGCCACCAAAGTTGCATCTAGGTCCCTTGATTGTGGCTCCAGGAATAGAAAACACGTCCCCCAATTCTTCGAAATTAATGGATTACCATCATTTTTGCACAGAACACACAACACTTCATTCTTGGCAAGTAAATCTTTAGTTAAATGACTCTTATAATTATTTAAATTTTGAAATTTCTAGATGTTTTTGAAAATACAACGAACTCAGGAAAATATCGAAAAAGAAGTCCACCACAATTGTTTTTAAACAAACATTCATATCTCCTAGGCATTAAGATCCCATCAACGATGAAAGAAAATCGTTTCCAACGATACGACACCTTAAGTGAACCTACGTTCGTACAATCAGCGAAGGAACTTTTACCTAAAAAATCCATGGAAACGTGCCCTTTTAAAATTATATGCGATATAGTGAGTGTTTAGTTTGAATTTTTACAATTTGTTTACAAAGTAGTTAAATACATAAATTAAAAATACATTTTATTTCAATAACAAACGTTTGTTGCTGTATGTTGTTAGTTAGGTAGGTTAGGTAATTTGATATCATAGCAATATATGTTTCGAAAAGGACAACGTCGAATCGAAAGTAACGCCCAAACCTTTCGCAGTTGAACATCGATTGATACATGTGCCGCCCACTACTAGTCATACACTAGTAGTGTAACATTACTCGTAGAGATTATCGGGTATAGGTAAGTATAGTACTACATTTCTGTGTATTCATCTACAGCTTATTGTCATGACACCAGGCATAAAGCTGGTAAATATGTCCTGCAATGCAATGCAATCTTCTGCGGTGTTAATTTCTTTATATAATTTCAGGTCGTGGGCGAATAGCAGCTTTCCACACCCGATGGCACTGCAATGATCCTTGATATAGACTAGAAATAATAGTGGTCCCAAGTTACTGCCCTGCGGCACTCCTGAAGTAGGAGCGAATTTCTTAGAGGCAAGACCACGATAAGTCACAAACTGCTGCCTGTCGCACACATACGACCACATAAAGGAAGTCATGTATGAAGAGCCTCAAGTTCCTGTAATCGAATATCGTAATCTATCCGGTCAAAAGCTTTGGTAAAATCTATGTACACCACGTCAATTTGTCCGTTGTTCTCAATGGATTCCGAAAGCGTGCGTTTGCGACACAATAGTTAAATTGGTAACGGTCTCCTACTGATGAAGCCCATGTTGACCTCATACAAGTGGCATCGCGCACGTGGAAAAATATACACATAGAGACAGATTTCGACCACTTTTGAAAAGTCATTGATAATCGCTATGGGTCTATAGTTTTTTAACGGCCCTCTGTCGCCGATCTTATGAACATGAGTGATTCTAGCGGTTTTCCAACAATCTGGAAAGGTATTGGCTTCTAACGACAGATTGAAAAGGTATGTTAATGGCTTTACAAAGAGTACCCATTATGAATTTGTCTTTTAGCTTTTTTAGCGGTGATAATACATCCGACTCCTGCAGTGACTTGGCTATTAAGTTACTGTCTATTTCAGGCATTTATTGCTTACCTGAGGGCGAAGAAGCACCGTATGTAGACTTGAATAAATCCTGAGTTTGGACGATGGTTGCTGGTGTAGTGATATATTACTGCTACACAAACGCAACGACTATAAATATATAATAGAGTTGTTAATACTACAATGTGTATATAACATTCTGGGATAATACATATTATATTCAATTGAATATTGTAATATACACAACCATTAGTTTAATAATGCGTCCTTATTTTTACGTGCATTTAATTTTTTTTTCTCCTTTGGTGTTTGTTCTGTTTAAACGACTTATATCGTTTTTCATAATTTTATAAACTTTTAATGTGTTTCATGTTTTCTAAATTTTATACATTTTCACAACAAAATTTAAATTTTACATTTTAATAATTCAATTTATTCATTCTGTTTGAAAATTACTTTTGACAATTTAATACAATACTTGACGTTTTCATACAATTTTAATTTAAATTTGACCTAATGATGTGTCATAATTTATAAATTTCTCCACAATTGTTCAAATTTTAAGCTTTACTTCATGTATAGATTATATGCGAAAAATTGGCAGACCAACATTTAATTAAGAGTTTTACTGCCGCTACCCAAGAGAGATTTCAATTTGATACTTTTTTCCCAACGGCAGAGACGCCTTGTCTGCATCATATTATATTATATTAATTTCACCTGCTTCTAATGTTGCAAACTATAAACCATTCGTTATTCTACTTCCTTATCTACGACTTACTATAATAGGATCCCTTGATCTTAAGAATCAGTAAGAATTTAGCCTTAATTGCCCATAATTCAGGAACATAATTCGTAATTATACAGCCGTAAATGACCAAAATGAGACCGAGTGATACCGATTCAATTTCTCTAGTAATTTCTTCCACTATTTGTTGGAGAAAATACAAGGGAATTTTTGGGGAGTATTTTCCTACGAAAACGTGAGAAATTTAACTCAAGAATAGAAACTAATTGTAGGATTTTTTTGACAATTCTAGATTCGAAAATAAAACAAAATATACTAAAAACTACATAAGCGTTTTATTCGACCGTCTAGACACACACTAACTTAAAAAGAAAAGGCCGACCCAGTATGAGTATTAGCTTATTTAATCTTTTACAAAATGATTTTAAAACTAGTAATAAAACAAAAAGAATTTCGAAAAGAAGGTCCAAGTTCTGCTACTAGAGTGGTGCATGCACTCGGTTGAAGAGTTTAATGTTTTAATGCAATATTGACGTATTTTGTTCCTTTTCTATTTTCTAAAATCACATTAAAAATTAAAGATATTGTTCACTTATTTCAGAGATGATATTTTCCAATAACGTCTTGAACCGCTTGAGATCATTTAGTTATTAGATCTGCAAAAATACATTATTTTCAAGAAATCTTGTAGACTTAATTCAGGCGATGGCTCTGGTGATCCAGCCGTTCCTCGTCGCCCTATCCATATATCAAGGAAAGTAAAGTAGAAATAATAAATATTTACATAAAATTAAGAGAGGATATCAACTTACTGGGACAAACTTTGTGGATGTGTAACATTATTTAGTTCAGCTGATCTCAATCTACTAGGTCTTTTCGTAGGATTGTATGGGTGTACTTTAATAAACCAAATAATTTAAATGATCTGAGGCATCATGTAGAAAACCGTATAGAAGCGATCCACTCAATGTACCAACCAGCGCTAATGTTTTAAAGAGGAATATTATAAACGATTGCAAGAAGAGTCGTAGATATTAAAATTATTTTTGTGAAAAATAATCATAGTTGAGTTTAGGCTTTTTCAACCGTAAGTAAAAACTGTGGGTACAGTGCGGCACATCATCGCGCTCGAAAAAGCACAGAGAATTTTTTTATTGGTAAGATTCCCATTTAAGATTCGAAGACGCGTTTCGACTGTTGTTTATCAAATTTACAAATCAGAAAGTTTTATAAACCATAAATACCATAGAGAATCTTAAGTTACTTTTTGTTAACATAGGACGGCTCCATAGTTTTTGATACTTGCCATAATAAACAAAACATAAGTATTTAATAATATGATAATTGTGTTAATTAAACAGCCACCTATGTAGAAAAATTTAATTAAAACAAAATAGATTAAATTGTAAAATGACACAATGTTATTTAACGTTTATACCCTAATGTTATACTTATTTCTTTGCCTGAAATTGCGTTACTTTTAAGTATATCATCGTTTACGACACAGCGTTAATGAGTTATGTGAAAACTTGTATTTTACATTTATATTTTTATGTAACAAATTACTTTGAAATGTTCGTTTAGCTGTTTATATTACTAGAGTGTAGATGTATATACATGGTATGCAAAATAATCGTATATTGGCACGTAAAAAAGGACGTAAACATTTATTGCTGCATAAAGTTGTTTTTAATTGAAATAACTTGATCAAGCTATAATACTTTGGGCTGCGATAAAAATACACTGCATATCACTTACAGTGTTTACTAAGTAACTTGTGAAACAAAATGGAAAAAAAAAATAAGTTACTCGCACATGTATAAACTTTAGAGCATGACTTTGTTTAAAGAAAATGTACACATTTAGATGAAACATTTGCATTTATATGTATGCTACGAGCTTCTGATTTTTACATATACAATTTGTATGTGTAGTGCCCGCCATATATATGTAATCCATTAGTAAAATATTAATAAACAAATAATATTTATAATAAAATGAGGGCATATATACAGTCTGCTCAAAAATTTCAACGCGCTGTTGTTAACTTTGTTATTATACATTTATTCTATTTTTGCAATTTTTAGTAAATTTAATCAAACGGGAGAGAGCAGATGTCCTTCCCCATGGACACTAACCAGGCCGCAGTGGTTAGAAGGTGTTCCCCTATACGTTATCAATGTTTTAGTAGTACATATTATCATTTACATATTATTTAACTACCTCCTTGTAGTTCTTTGGTCTTGCTATTAAGGTTTTCAATTTTAGACGTAGGATCCTTACCAATAACAGTATAAGTTTAAGTACAACAACATCAACAACATTTTAAATACAGTCAGGCAGTTATGCTAACTGCTAACTAATATAAATATTAGCTAATTCTCAATGTTATTTCCCAATGTTTCACTTTTTTTTGGAGCAATTTCTTGACGAGAAATCTAGATAAAAGTAATGTTATTTATTGTATTCAGTGCAAGGGTTTTAGAAGATGCTGCATTGGGCAAACATCACGCATAAGTGCTTATGAAAGGAATGTTAGATCATATTCCAACAGCATTGCATTAAGTGTTCATACAAACGAGACTAGCCATCTTTTCGATTTAAAAAATGTCAAAATTCTGGATGTTGCAAAACAATGTTTGAACATAGTTTCTAAGAAATGTGTTACATAAATAAATTTGCGAACACCGCCAATTTTAAAAACGACGTACAATATCTAAGTATCTAACATTTATATAGATTTAATTAATTAGTTCTTTTTATCATTGAGCCATTTCCCCAAATATTTTTGTGGTCAATTCCTTTTCAATTTCTGTGTATACTATTTGTCGCAACTTTTTAACGCAAATGTTCCCTACTTTTTATTAGTCTGTCTTTTTTCTTCATCAAATCTATCACGCGTTCTTCGTTCAGACAGTTAAGATTTAAGATTCGCAAAAATGTAGATATACTCATAATTTCTTTTTTATACGATGTATTATATTATTACTTTTTAATTTTACTATTCAGTAAGTTTTTAACTGTGAATTTAGTTAATGGTTTTTACTAATTGCTCATTATAATACCCTGAAGAAGCTGAAAAGAAATTATCGGCAAAAATTTGATATTAAATAAAAAAAAATTGTAAGCCTAACTAACCATATTTGAGTGAACTCCGGTGTTAAAATTGATACGTTTAGTGTAATGTTGTACTCGCTACTTCTGTCCTATATAAAATGGGAATAGTGATATTTTCCATTTGATGGTCGCTGTAGTAAGGGTTACATAACAATTGGTGGAGGCGCTAGATAATTTTGCAGTGTCGTGTGAAAATCGTCTTTATCAATTTGTGGGGAAGATATCGCATAAGGGTACTACTCAGAATTATACAGACATTCTAATGAAATAACATGAAGAATGAAGATCTAGTGCGCTCGACCGCTGCATTTACTTTCCATTAAATTTCTTTGGGGCGAAATTGGTCATAAAAAATACAAAACCGTCCTATGTTAACAAAAAATACAAAAGACTCTCTTGGTGGCTGAACGGTTTGCATGTTCGCCTTTCACACCATGGGCGCTGATTCGATTCGAGGCCGAGGCGGAGATTTTTAACTATGGATAAAAATCAGTCCATGCCTTCTTTTCTGATGACTTAAAGATTTATTCAACCGTTACTAGTCCTTTTGACTCAGCCCAACTTCAACTTAATATTGACACAATTGTTCAATGGTGCTTGAACAATAATTTGAACTTAAATGTTAGTAAATGTCATGTTGTTAACTACTGTAGAAAAACTAATCCTTTTGTAACCACCTATTATATACAAAATCAACTCATATCCAAATCTGAAACCATCAAAGATCTTGGTGTTCTTTGTTATAGTCGTCTCATTTTTAACCCGCATATTAATCACCTCATATCCACAACTTCCAAGAAACTAGGTTTTATTTCGCGTGTATCCAAATATTTCACTAATGTTGATACCTTGAAATCTCTGTATTACGCCTTCATTATTAGTTCCCTAGAATATTCCTCTGTAGTGTGGTCGCCTTATTACATCTGTCATCAATTATCCTTGGAGCGCTTACAGCGTCGTTTTTTGAAATTTGTATCATTTAGGATAGACGCTGTTTATCCGCCCCGAAGGTGTTGATTACCAATATTTGCTAGACCGTCATAATGTTCAATCTCTGTCCACTCGCAGAGAGCTTCACAGTAGTAGATTTATGTGGAAGTTAATTAATGGTGTGATCGACTGCCCTCAACTTCTTGGTGGTGTAAATTTTCATGTGCCTCGCTGCTCAGCTCGTTTTGCAACTACGTTCTCCGTTCCTGTTCCGAAAACCAATTTACTTCGGCAATCACCACTCTACAGGATGTGTAAAAACGCGGATAATTGTTATTTTGACATTTTTTTCCAGCCCATATAATTACTTTTTTATGTTGCCTTTATAATTAGTTGTAATGAATTTTGTTTTTAGTTTATTTTTGTATATCAATATTCAATTTATTTTATTTTTTGTATACTTACAATTTATGTTTATACAGGGTTAGTAAAAAGTCGCGGAACGGTCGAATAACTTTGTTATTTGAAAATTATGATTTCTGAAATTTGGTATGGGAGTATAGTTAATATAAATGCATTTTATGCAATACAGTTAATATTTTTTTCACGTCCGGTTTAATCGGCAATACGTCCAACTTTTTTTTTTAAATGGAACGCCCAGATTTTTTTAACACTTTTGAATGCAAAATAAAAAACTCATGATTTTTCTGTATTAGGACACTTTTTTAATTTTTTAACTGTTTTCTTGTGAATAAAAATAAACATCTTAATACTTCCTGAACGTAGTTTTTTTATTTTGCATTCAAAAGTGTTAAAAAAATCTGGGCGTTCCATTTAAAAAAAAAAAATTGGACGTATTGCCGATTAAACCGGAAGTGAAAAAAATATTAACTGTATTGCATAAAATGCATTTATATTAACTATACCCCCATACCAAATTTCAGAAATCATAATTTTCAAATAACAAAGTTATTCGACCGTTCCGGGACTTTTTACTAACCCAGTATATATATATACATGCATGCCTGAAAATATTTTATAATTTTGTCCTGTAATTGGTCTGTACTGTTGGACAATAAAAAAAACCTATTATTATTATTATTATTTTCAGATAGGAAGTAAAGCCATAGGCCCCGTGTCAATGCGATGTTTGGCACGTAAAAAATTCCTACTGGAGGTTGAAACTCCTTCGAGTTTGTCAAAAGTTCAGTGGGGATGGTACAATAAGTCAAAATAGATGTCAGTGCCTAGAAGTGTCAAGGTGTATTCTATAACCCGAAGCTTCGCCCACCAACAACATACATGCATACAGACAACAAAAGCTTAAACTGACAAAATAGCGAAGATCTATCCTGGGACTATTAAAACAAATGAGGTCAATGGAATATTATAAAATCATTAAAACATTACAATAATTATGCCATCATATCCTATAAAAATGGGTATGTACCGTAGTTTTCAATACTAGTATTTTATTTCTTCCACAGTAATGTTTTTATATTTACCCCAACAACTGCCCTCGTACAAATGTCAAAAGTAAAAACGCGCCAGTGAGATTTTTCAAGGGTAATATATAAAACATTAGCTTAATACTTCTTTTATCAAGTGTCAATTTATTAAAATTAGACCGATCAACATTAATTACAATATATACTGTAACTATTATGAAAGTTGAAGTCGATGAACCTGTATAGAAGATAAGTGTTATACGCAGATATTTTGTAATAGGTATTTAGGTTTGTCGGTTTCTCGTTAAGACATTTCTTGCTGCAAGGCATAGAACTTTCAATAAAATTGATAGTTCCACAATTTTGTTCGTACCCGTATATATGAGCATGCTTGTTTCATAATTGAATTTCGCCAATTCGAGCACTAAACTAATGTATGCGCAATGCAATCTTTGTTTAGCAATATATGTATGTTACGGAAACTATTCACGGAAGATTCTATTTGTTCAAAAAGTGAGTATTGTATATAGGTTAGTCAGAAATGTACGAATAATTGGTAAGTAGGGCGATTCTATAGTTAATCCTAAGTCGACAATCCTAGTACAAAAATGTTGTATTGTCCTTAGTTAAGCTATACAAGTTGTTAAGCGTAGATTTGGCAACATCGTACAGAATGAGCAATAAACCAATAGAAATGACATGACAAAAGACGAGTTTTATTTCAGTTTAAATGTGAATTCATGATTTGTCCTGTGCGCATTTCCATTACAAAAACAAAATACCATGTACCTATCAGAATATTCGTTAAATGTGTACATTATAAATTATATCACAAAAAATAAGGAAGTGATGGGAACGAAAATAATGAACGTCAAACTAACAAACGTCAAAATTTGACAAATAATATTTATTTCTCAAATTACAAACGTTATTCTGGCCCGATGTTGCCATATGTACTTTAACGTAAAAAAAAGTAATTAAAGAAATGTAATACGACAAAATATTAAAATAAAACGATAAGTACATGGTGCTACAAACATGGTTTCCTACAGAACATTTCAAAAATTCGAATTATTTGCGACTAAAAATTCAATTTTCATGTTTTCGTGTGCCTTAACAAATGACCATGCCAGATTTTTGTATTAAGCCCCAGAATTAATCATAGAATCGTTCTACCTGCCGATTATCCGTCCTTTTCTGACCAGCCTGTATACATATATAGTATGTGTGCGATCTATTCGATCGGATAGTCAGCAATACTGCGCTGTGCAACTATGTATAATTCGTCTTCGCTCCTCAGTCTCTGTATATAACATGTATAAGATTTACAAAATTGTAGAGTTAATGCTTCCAATTAATTTTTTTTTATATTTAATTATCAAAACATGAAATACTGCAACAGCGTATACTGATTATTGGTTCATTATAGCCACTTCTTTTAATACTATCCTCTACCGTCTATTTAATTTTCCACATTTTGGAGTAATTACATAAAGATAAATAGAGAGATGAAAAAAAATATAGGCATAATATATAATGAATACATTATGTAAACCACATTAGTCTAACAAATGCATAATAAAAAAAGTAACAAAAACTTAAAAATATTAGCATTCAGAAATCACAGTCAGAATATATTATGGAAGAAGTATCTACCCGTCAAGACTATGAATGTTTTATAGTGACTGTCACATGAGTGTTAAGTTGTTTTAGCTATTCTGTGTGTTTTTCGCACTACATAAATTTCAGTAGCAGCGTTCTAACCGTACCATCTCTACCAACCTTTCTTTACCAAGATGTTGATTTAATTCACAAAGCAGTGAAAAGTAACTGGTTTTCCAGTCCTCTATATACCTCTAAAACTTATACGTGCAAACCGCTATCCTCCATATAAACTGGAATTAATTTCTCTCTATAGTGACTCTATACCCTTTTGTTCCTTGACGAGCATAGCGCACTTCCGCGTTTCTCAGGGGAAGCTCACGAACTGTATATCGCAGATCCTGATGAAACTTTGTTAGTTTGTATACACTGAAGGAACAGTAAATTTACACATGTGTTGTAATTTTACTTTTGTTTCTAAAATTACACAAGTTATAAATTTATAACCTTCATTCTCTCTATTCACATCGTATTTAGACAGTGCTAATGTAAAATTAAGCAGTAATATTACTGCTCCTTATAAAAGTACTATGTAGTTTTACGCTAACTGTAAGTAATTTACAGGGTGTACTTCTATTGCAATTTTACATGGCAAGTATTGTTTACACCTGTGAAATATTACTATTTTAGAAGAGAGTGTTGAACCCCGTTCATTACCGTGGAAGTAAGTATAAGTTAAAGCATTCTTTTAAAATTCTTTGTTTAAACAGCTGATACTATCTTCAGATGACTATATTCTACTTTTAATTTTTGGCTTTCTAATAGATTTATATATAGCTGTTATATTTACTTACGTTGTTAATTGTTTAATTCGTTTAAAGTATTTCGTATTGCAGGTGCCCACATTTTATGAAAGGGTCATGAATATATGTATATGTACATGCGCATACACAATATACTAATAGATACATATTAATATTTTCTAATAATGAAAGTGGATGTTTTAAAAAAGTTAATAAAGATTTCAAATGGCATTTACTTTATATGTTCATTTCAAGAAGTGTGAAGTCTAGATGCATATACTATGAGGTATAGAGGAGCAAAAGAAATATGAAACTATGTTTAACAATTTTAATGCAAGAAAAATAAAAAAATAGAAAACATATAAAAAAAATTTCGCAAGTCTTTAATTATATCTCCCACTTCAAAAGTCTCGCAACTGATTTATTAAACTTATAACGTTACTCTTGGATCTTCTACGTTTAAAATGCTATTATAATAGTAGCTATTATAATAGTAAACGCGTTGATGAAACTGGTACATCTCATACCCTCATCATGTTCGAAGTATATATATATATAACGGATCTGAACCTACATAAAACAATTATAACTTAACAAACATTGCTATATTTCAATAAAAATACACTCCGCCAAAAAAGTAACGCATAATTTAGTTTTGAATCATAAAAGTATCGCATAATCTTTGTTTGTAGCATAAAGTTGTAAATATACTTTAATGCGCTCTAAGATATAATTTCTATGTTTCATACTTGAGATTTTTATTAAAACAAGAAATTATAATTTTGGAAAGAAAAATGTCATAACAGTAGCTTTTAATACTGAGTATTGCCACCTCTGGCTCTTATGACCGCTCGCATACGGTTTGGCAGAGATTCGATTAACCTCCGTATATAAGCCTGACCCAAATTCTCCCACTCGTCACGGAGAGCATTTTCTAGTCCATGCAGGTCCGCTGGGGCAACATTTTGGGTTCGTATCCGTCCGTGAAGGAGGTCCCACACGTGCTCGATAGGGTTCATGTCCGGACTTACCGCAGGTCAATCTAAAACTGGAATACCAACATCGTTAAGGTATTCCTGGACGATTATTGCAACATGCGGTCGTGCATTATCGTGCATTAACATGAATTCGTTTCCTATAATTGGCGCATATGGTACTACATGTTCTTCTAAAATTGCCGTTATATACCTGTGGGCAGTCAGTGTACCTTTGTCTACTGGTACTAACTCTGTACGACCTGTTAAACAGATGCCTCCCCAACCATAATAGAGCCACCAGCGAAATTAGGTCTAGGTCTGATATTACACTGCGAATAGCGCTCACCGTCTCGTCTGTACACTGAGATACGCCTATCTGAGGTGTAAAGACCAAATCTTGACTCATCTGTGAAGAGTATATTGGCCCAGTCATTAATGTTCCAATTTACATGTTCTCTGGCAAACCTTAAGCGAGCCACTCGGTGGTTCCTAGTGAGAGGAGGGGCTGTTACAGCTACTCTAGCTCTTAATCCACTCTGTCGTAACCTATTCCGAATAGTTTGACTACTCACACGAGTATTTCTGACTCTAGCCAAGTCGTTCTGCAATTGTCTCGCAGTTACATGTCTTCGACGTAATGCTTGTAGTAGTAAATAGCGGTCATCTTGGCGAGTAGAACATCTTGGACGACCTGGTACAGGTCTTCTACTGTAAATGCCTGTTTCCCTATATCTGGCTACGGCTCTAGAAACACTTGACTGATTGATGTTCATCAAATTAGCAACGTATGCTTGAGATCGTCCATCTTCGATTAAAGCAACTATAGCAGCCACTTGTTCTGAAGTTAAATTGCTCATTTTAGTTTTAAAAGCGTTGGTACAGAACTCTGACTTCGCACTTTAAAATTTGTCCGTATAGGAAGACTTTCAATAAACAACTGAACAAACCTTACACATATGCATTTTTCTAAATGTGTTCTTTTAGGAAAAAAAAAGTAAAAACGCTAAGTTCCATTATTTTGTTAGTGTTTTTATAGTTCACATACACGAGGCAAACTTTTTGTGAACGTATAAAAATATCTTGGTTCATAAATGCCCTTTTTTAGTTTATGCGATACTTTTTTGGCGGAGTGTACATTACCAACTTGCGCTATTTATCGTGTGTTCGTAGAAATTTTGCCAAGATCGTTGCCTCCTTCCTGAAAAGTTATTTTCACTATTAACTGAACTTAAGAGTTCTGTTTCAGAATCTGATATATTCGAACTATCGTCCAATGTTACATAATCTAGAGAGGTGTTTTATAAAATCCCTTCGTTTAAATAATTACGAAAATCAAAATTCTCTCTGTAAATATGCTGTTTCATACAGCTTACATTGGTATACAGTGTTTTCACTTTACACACATTAAAAAACGAGCATTTAATTTGCATGCCGCACCTAATATGATCATAAATGTGCTTGCAAAATTCCCTCTTATCTTTACTCTCGCTTTATTACTTTACAATATATAGATTCTAATAAAGTATTTTCGGTTTTGGAATGAATTCTAAATACATGGCATTTCAAGAGCAGCTAGGCAGTAAAACCACTGCCGAAATGCCAGGTTTCAACAATCCCACAGACGATGGAAACAGCCCGAACACCAACTCATATTCTCTAATAACTTTCATGGAAGCACGAACATATGCATAATATTAAACAGCTTTCCATTTAATTTTAATGATACCTTTAAGTGTCAGTAATTCACCATGTGTTATGTAAAAAGAAATGTAAATTAACACAAATTATTTCCGCATAGAAATTTATTTTTCTGGCATCGCGTATTCCTTTGAAGCAAGGAATATTCGCAATCATTGACAAAACGTCCACCCTATTATAATTGAAAACAGACAGGTTAACTGTTGGCGACTAACAACGTTTTCTCCTTACATGCACATATGCACACCATTTGATTTTAAATCCACATTTCGCAAAAGAAAACCACATTTATAACCCTGTCGCATGCTTTACTATTTACATAAATCGCCAATTTACTTTCTACCAACGTAAAGCAGGCACATGCAAATAGCCTGGTGTTAGTACACATACATTTCCTGGCTACAGGTACATACATACATACCTACATACATATTTTACCGTGCAAGATCGAGTACGGTATTTAAAACAACGTAGTAATGGGCTTCTAATAAGGACCTCAAAGTGATTTGGTAAATAGCTGTAAGAGTGGTAAGAATACACATCTAGAAATAAAAATAATGTAACGATGAACGAATTTTGTCTGCGCCCATTTCAAATAAATATATAGACGAATAGAATAAGTACACTTAAAATAACGTATTTAAAAGTAAAATACAAGTGGCGAAGTTGAAGGATATTTTATTTGCCATTACTAATATTGTATGCGTCTATTCTTTGAAATTTATTTCTCACTACAAGAACTCACGGCAAAAGATTTTTTAAATCGAAGCTATATGGAAAAATGAAAAGTCTTTGAACATCAGACTATTACGTTGTATATTTATGTATGAAATAAGAATTTTGTACATCTAGCTAAAGCCTGTCAGTGGCAACAATGTTTGAAATTCTTAATGAGTAGTTTTCAAGATAAAGACTAACAGTCACTCGTCAAAGGTGTCATCAAAATAATTAATAGTTAATAAGTAATTTCGTCTAAAATCAAAATTGTAATAATGGTAACGTCTCATTTTATTTTTATTTTATTTAATATATGACATTCCAATACAGACAGCTGCATAGAATATGTCAACAGTGCAAGATAAAAAAACAAATAAAGTATATTTATAACACACAACAAATAATATAAAATGCACATATACATAGATGCTCGTCAAGTAAAATACACAAAAAGAAGTTACAATTTAGATTCATATAATTATTTAAAACCGCTTGGAAAAGAATTTAGAACAGTAATAAAACTTGTTTTCAATTAAAAGTTTTTTAACATTTAATTTAAATTCTCGAGCAGACATTATTTTTAAATACTGAGGTAAGTAATTAGAAATTTTTATTGTTTGTGAAATAATTGCTTATAATTGTTTTGTTTTTGTTTTTTACGACGAAGAGTGATTAATCCTACGGCAAACCACACAATAGAGAGAACACTCATCGGTGATATAGTCTTCTTGACAATGTATTATTAGGCTTGTAATATTATAACAAATATGTATAGTAAGGTTGGTCAAAATTTATTCAGAATAATTAATAAAAATAAATAGGTAACTTACTCTTATTCAAAAATAATAAATAATATTTCCATTAATTATTCCATTATTCAATAATAAACTGTTTCTATTTCATTCATTAATTACTACTTTTATTTATGATACGTTTCTTATCTAGATAAAATCATCTATAAACTCTAAACCTGCTGGATGGATTTAAAAGATGCTTTGACTTCTACAGGGTGGCCACCCAGATCAAAATCACATTAAAACAGAAAATATTGACATAACAAGAAAACCGTTGTAAATAGGTATAGGGAAAGTCATAGCGAATTAAATTCTGCATCTGATCATCCAATAATATACAGGGTGTTCCATTTGAAAAAAAGAACTTTTTCAACTTTGAAGATTTTGTAATTGGTCATGCAGTTTTGGACACTCTGTATGCGACAAATCAATTGTCAATGTGGATTTCGAAAGTGTCATTCTTGTGCGTCCATCTACCCTAGACGTGTTTATTACCAGTCGAAAATGGGCGAAAGATACTGTATTGCAAATAGCGCTACATCTTTCAAAATTTTCAAAAAAATCAAGATATCTTAGTAGCAGTTGAAAATAGGTATAGAGAAACCTATTAGAACTCATCATAAAATTTTCTCAGGAATTTAAAAAGGAAATAATATACAGGCTGTTCCATTTAAAATAAGAAAGTTTATGGCGACTTCCGGTATAACCGGAAGTGGTAAAACCCTGAAAATATTTTAAAATGAAAGAGAATCTTGAATAGCCCCGGATTCCAAAAATTCAGAGTTCCAGGTTTTTTCTAACCTCGGAAACTTTTAACGAACGGCTACCGTGCAGAACCCTGTATATAACTAGAGGTAGTTTCAATAGTAAGGAGTACATCTTGTCACTTGCGCAATGAACGAATGTTGATAGTTAGTCGTCGTTTCTGGGCAACAACCGATGGTAGGCTAATTAGGCGTGCTAAACGTCACACTTCGCCCAGGTTTTGGTGACGTAATGTATTCTTTACTATTGCAACGAATTCCACACTATACCAAATGTCTATCCCATACAAGGCAGATTGTTCTTTGTTACGTGCAGATTTCTTCTCCTCTGCTTTTCTCCATGTTTCCTTCATCGAATTTGAGATGGCGCTGTGTCTGGGCGTTTAGTACGGTCACTTAGCCGCGCACGGACCGGCCAAAGGTCTCTTTTGCGGTTTTATCGTAGACCTGAGAAAGGTATTTTGCGTTTCGGCGCTGTACGCTTAATTTATTTCTTTTCTTGGGAAAAGGTATCCGCTGATGCGGCTATAATCGTTCAGAGTGTGAATCTGTTTATTTTGGTAACCATTTAACATCGATGTAGAGGATTTGTACCGTCAGGCAGTTAATTACGTTTTCGAGCAGCTTTTGTTGTTGGGACGCAATTTTTTCTACGCATGAAGTATTTTGAGAACTCCCCAGTTGGTGGATATGTACTTGTTTTGCCGTTTATCTCATTTCTCGAGCCTAATGCCTATTTTTCGTTAATTGTTTTAGTTTTTAGTTTACCGCTTAATTTTACTGTGGTAATATAACTTCTTAAAAGCACGTGTTCGCACAAGGTACCCCGTGGAGGTCTTTTCCTGGTAATCTGGGCGAATTTTGAGGATTAAACACCACCTATAAGACCCGTACTAGTCCCTGGGGGGACTGTATTACGAAATTAATTGACGTAAAACAGTATAAAACACTTAAACGGCATGAATATTAATTGAAATCGAAAAAAATATATATTAACGCACCCCATGAACGACAATTTGTGCCGGAACTTGATTAACGCTAAGAGATTAAATCAGACTGTACATATTGAGACTTCAAGTATATAGTAATTCAGATATCAGGCAGCTCACGTTTCACCACTTGCGCTTCTTCATAGAGAATTAAAGTGCTGATTACAGTTTTGTCTATACATTGGCACTATGCTGAGCAATATAGCAATATACATATAAAAATACGGCTAAAATAACGTTAATCGAACCAAAATGTATACAGGCTGTCTGTAAAAGGTCTTTACACACTCCTACCACATATTCCTTAGACCAAAATAAGCCGATTTAAGTAAACTTATCATAGTCCAAAGTCGCTTTGGGCGCTATGCGCCCTTAAAGTTAAAATTTTGAAATCGTTTTTTTATTATAAATTCAAAACGGCTTATGCGATTTTAATAAGATTTGGCATGGTCAGTTAGTATTATTGGGCGAATGTTTTGAGAAAATTTCAAGAAAATACTAATACCGGAAGTGAATGAAACACCCATGATCATTATGAAAATTAACATAATTTTTTTTGCTGTCTATAGTAGAGACACGAAATAATTTTTATTCGATAGAGTATTCAAAAGCGATCAAATTATGTCTGTTGTAAAATTTTCTTATTTTTATTCGTTTTCGAGAAAAACGAAAAAAAGTGCTTATGGTCGTACGATCGAAAAAAGCAAAAAGTAATCCAGTCACCTATGATTTCTATCATAAACAAATGAATTTCGCATGACTAAAACTACTGCTCAAATAAAGACTACAGGTAAACGAATAGGCTTAGTAAAAGTCCACAGTTTCGAAGATTCTGGGTAACTTATTTACTACAAAAACGACACTCTATAAGAATTGATTACTCTAATGGTTTCTGCGAAATTTGTATTTTAATAATTCGCATCAGGTTATTTTACACAAAAATTATTAACAAAATTAAATAACTGAAACATGAACACAAATAATAAATATGTCACAAAAACTGTTGAAAGTGTCCATTTACACGCATACAAAGATTTATACGACGAAGGAAACTAAACTGTACTCTTTGCAAAATTTCTCCATCACCTCTAAGGTCACTTATTGCATGTTGAATACGTTGCCATAGTTGTGCTTCATTAGCCACAGGTGTCTTGTAAACCACGGACTTAAGATGTCCCCATACAAAAAAATCAGCGGTAGTTAAGTCTGGAGAACGTGGAGGCCAATTTACAGGAGCGTCATAACCTCTACCTATCCATTTGTTTGGGTATACTTGATTTAGGTAGTTTCGAACATCTACTGAAAAATGTGGTGGAGCTCCATCGTGCATGTACCACATATCTCTCCGAAGTTGTAGAGGTAAATCGTCTAACAAATCTGGCAATGTATTTTGTAAAAATTGCAAGTAGATGTCTCCCGTTAATTTTTGTGGAAGAATAACAGGACCAACAATAAAATTGCAAATTATTCCAATCCACACATTAAGTTTAAATTCGTGTTGAAAATGATTTATCTTTATGGCAGCGGGTTTTCAACTGCATAAACGTGTTCGTTATGGAAATTAGTTACCCCTCTTCTTGTGAAACAAGCTTCATCCGTAAACAAAATAGTGTTGCCAACGTTTAAATCTGCTTCTTTTTGCCCATTAACAAAGCGACAAAAACCCAGGCGCATTTCGGGATCATGTTCTAAAAGATCTTGAACTGCTATTTTATGGTATGGATATAGCAACTGTTCTCTAATTACTGCGTGAACGACATCTTTACATACTCCTACTTCCCTACCTATGCGTCCAGTACATATTTCTGGATCTTCTTCAACACGTTCTAAAATTGCTTCTTCAACTTCAGGAACCCTTACAAAACGCTGCCTTCCATAATCAGCGGTTGCAGGAGCAAAGCGACCGGTCTCCCGAAGACGTCGCTCAACGGCAGCAAACGTTGGGTGACTTGGTATTCGACGATTTGGAAACCTTTCAGAATACACCTTAACACGCTCTCGAGTATTTCCTTCACAAAATCCAAATACCAATAGCATATCGGTATATTCTGCATTGGTGTATTGTAAGGCCATGATAAATCACGAAAAGTTAAGCTTTAAGGTATTTTAGATTTGACACTATTATTATTTAGCCATGCGAAATTCATTTGTTGATGATAGAAATCATAGGCGACTGAATTACTTTAAGCTTTTTTCGAACGCACGACCATAAGCACTTTTTTTCGTTTTTCTCGAAAACGAATAAAAATAAGAAAATTTTACAAGAGACATAATTTGATCGCTTTTGAATACTCTATCGAATAAAAATTATTTGGTGTCTCTACTATAGACAGCAAAAAAAATTATGTTAATTTTCATAATGGTCATGCGTGTTTCATTCACTTCCGGTATTAGTATTTTCTTGAAATTTTCTCAAAACATTCGTCCAATAATACTAACTGACCATGCCAAATCTTATTAAAATCGCATAAGCCGTTTTGAATTTATAATAAAAAACCGATTTCAAAATTTTAACTTTAAGGCCGCATAGCGCCCAAAGTAAGCGACTTTGGACTAAGATAAGTTTACTTAATTCGGTTTATTTTGGTCTAAGGAATATGTGGTAGGCGTGTGTAAAGACCTTTTACAGACACCTTATATATTATTGGCAAGATATTATTCGAGTTGGGCAATAAAATCAACAAGCGTTGTTGCCTAGTTGAGTGCGTATATTGTTGTTTTTATTGTAGACACACGGCAGCAGTATGATCTAAGTTTGTAAAGGATAGCTTATCTCTGGTAATGGTACTGTTCATGTCATATTGACAATTTGCGTTCCATTTATGCAATTGACATTAAATTTTGTGAGAGCAGTTTCGACAGAAATCTTTGTTTTATAGTTGAATTTATTAATTTGGTTTAGTCTATTTTATAATTTTATTTTTATTCTCTCTTGGTTTTCTTTGTGAAAGCATGTTGATTTTTCTTAAGGCGCAAAAAGGACAAATGATCAAATAGTATTATTCTGGTGATACTGCCGAAAATGTACCTAATCGGTCGCTTTATATTTGATTTCGAACATCGACGCCCTCCCTTTATTCAGACGGTGTAAGATATTATACATAAATTTGAAAACAAGGGGTCCGTTACAGATTGTAGAAAATGTATTAATATGAACAATGAACCCCGAGTACATGTTTTGAACGAAGAAAAGGAACAACGAAATATTAATGTATGTAGCGTTGTTGAGCAATCGTTATGTTCTTCACGTGAAGGATCTAAAGAGATTGGTGTACAAGCTAGCACTGTCACGTACATACTGAAAAAAGAAGGATACAAGAATTACAGAATAGGATGGCACAAAGAAATTTGTCCTCCCGATGAAATGAAACGCCTTGCATTTAGTGAAGAAGTTATGAACAAAGTGAACACAAATCATGATTTTATAGCAAACATTTTATTTACGAACGAGTCCTCATGTTACTTACCTGAACATCAATAATCGAGTTGTTAAAAGATATTGGTCAAAGGCAAATAAACATTTCTTTACCTCTTTACACTCAATATCTCCGAAAATTAAATGTATGGGCAGGTATCTTAGGGGCTAATGTAATTGGCCCGTTTTTTATTGATGATATGCTAACAGCTGCCAAATATTTACAATTACTAGAAAATGATATTCTGCCAACCATTCGTGCCATTAATATAAATTTAGCCGATGTCTGGTACCAACAAAATAATTGTCCGGTGTACACCGCAAGAATTGTACTACTTACTTTGAACCAAGCCTTTCCTAATCGGTTAATTAGTTCTGGGGGTAAAATTACGCGGCCACCTCAATATCCCGATCTGACTTCGTTGGATTTCTTTATCTTGTGTTAAGCAACACCAACATCTGAGAGTTCGTACGTTGGACGAACTGCGACGAAAAATTATTGATAGTTTTCGCAATATAACACCTGAAATGTTATTGAACGTCTAAAATAAATTTTATTATAAACTTGCTTATTGCCACGAAAAAAGGGGTGGACTTAACTTAATACTTTAGTGCTTTAAAATACCAGTTACTTATGTTGATATTTATACTTATTTTTTTTACGTTTAATAGGAATGTTGCTTACTTTATATTAAACTTATTTTTCATTTGTTCTTAATAAAAATAATTTATTTACGAATACCATGTTTTAACCTCTAATATGAGCGAAATAAAGATAGTAATAGGTATATCTGATCGAGCCTACAGCTGACGATGAAAGCACGCGTTCCTCGATTTCGATAGCACTGCACATGCATCTACACATATATCAAGCACGACTTTGCAACACTCACTAAGCAATATATGGTTAGCCCGTTCCTAGATAATTTATTGCCAATACAGTATATATACATCAAAACAAAATCTGTTTAAGCAATTATTCAACAATAAATTGTTTGAATAACGATTTATTTGGAGAAACAATCATTCGAATAATACGTTATACCAATAATTATTCTAATATGAAAAATATTCACCAAACCCTAATGCAGACAGTGCCATTGGTGCCATATGTTTCCAAAAGGGTGTTGTGAAACAAAGAGGGTACTCCAATTATTTTGATTTTCTTTGGTACAGGTTCCGCTTCAATGGAATAATAAAATTGCAATGTAAAGCAGCTTCAGAGAACACACACAAGATGCTTACACATATAACAAAGCTTGTCAATATAATCTTCACTGGAACTAATGATCATGTGTGTCTAACAATTTAAACGTAAATTAATTAATTGAATTAACTTTTGGTGTGCTGCAAGACACCGGATGGTTTATAAAATTAATGAATTTATTTTGTCAAAATTTCCTCCAAAATCCTGCAGATAAATATGTATATTAGTTTCGCTTTAGAACTAAGTGCTGATGCTTTAAAGATACATACAATCTGTAAAAGGATTTCAAATTAATATAAACTACATTAAACTTATAAAATGTAATAGGTAGGTACACAGAGGTATATGTAAAGCCTAGTCTATGAGGATTTTAACCTGAATGTATACCGATTATATTTCTGCAACGTACCACCAGAGACAGGTAATGATGACAATTACCATAACTCGCTTATTAGCGATATTCACCGATTGCGGTAAAATAGATAATATACCCAATTAAAATATTTTATATGGGCGAATGTTCGTCTACCTTTTCTTCTAGGTATGTAATTAAACATTCCTCTGTAACATCAACGATTATTTTCCTATAATGCCATTGAAAGATGATTAAAAGTGAGTGATGATAAAAAGAACACACATAGATACATATTTAAAAAAGATCTAAAGCAACCAATTTACTAAACAAACAATTTCTAAAGTTTCGTTTATTAATTGAAAATGTTAACGTAAATAAAATAATTCATTGCTCATTACAAAAAAATTCAATGTATTAATAATCATTCTTCGGTAAAAACACCTTTATAAAAGTATGATTTACCAAATTATCTTTAAATGATCATACTTGTAGGTGCACTGAAGAATACGCAAAATGAAATTTGTTAAGTAGGTATATATGTGTATGATGTAAAGTTGCATTTTTGGTTAGTGTATAGAAACTTTCTCTTTTGTTTATAATGACGAACGCCAGAGACCCCACAGCCATATTTTACGGTATTGAATTAGAAAAATAGTATAATTATTATAGCTATTTTGCATAATTGTAATATCTTAAATGTTCATCAAATTTCTTTGATATATTTTAATTTTAACTTTAATAACACAATCGTGTATAAGGACTTTTATTCCTCATGTTCGTATACACCTAAGTCCTAAGTGCTTATATTTCCAAAGAAATTAGACAAAAACTGATCTACGCTTCTGGAGATTTTGAACAGAAATCGATTGGTGGATACAATGATATTTTATTTGATATTTTATTTAAACAATTCTTAAAGTATTTGATTTTCTGTTTGCAATTTCACAGTATTTTAAGATGGTAACTAATTGTAAGCAATGCGCGTATTTATTTTATATTGTCTAAATGTCCTTAAATGTCAGTTTTTATTGTCTAAGACCTCAAAAATATATGAAAACTACGACCAATACATGTTAAAGTGTTTTATAGAAGCAGATGAAAATGAGAAAAGAAATGTCAAAATAGAGACAAAGAATTAGAGGATATTGCTGTTTTATGGGAAACTGTAAATAACCCAACACAATCCACTCGCCAGTTGGCACAAACAACAGCACTAGGAGAAAACACATTGTAAGATTACATAACTTGTCGTTGGCAATTTTTTTCCAACGATACGTTATGTAATATTACAAGCCTGCCTGTAAATCTGTAAATTTACATAACATGATATATTACGTCTCTTTCTATATTTGTTATGTAATATTACAACTATAAGTTAGTTAATTCTCCAATATATTTTTAAATAAAGTTTTCTTTAAATTTACTATAAAATATGTATTATTTCTAGTGATTCTTATCTTGTAACTTTGCAATAAAAATTTACTGTAGATACTGTGGTAAATTTGCATTGGCATTTGTTGAATGCATGCACATCATCTTATTTTCGCAGACAGCTGACTATATGGAACGATTTAACTAAAGATACAACAAAGGATTTAAACCGGGTTAAATGGAGCTATTCCTCAGAGCTTCACTGACGACTATCCCCTTATAAATATGTACCTTCAGATATATGTTATCATAGATTTTTGTTAATTCGGTCAGGTTTTAGAAGAAAAACTACTAGTAGACCAAATAAATCTATATCTATATAAATCTCATGTTTATTTCTGTTATGTCCTGGCAATTGAATTAGCCCACCTTAGAGTTTCTAACTTTTTGGTACTTATAGTTAAAATAAAACAAAAATAACAGTGTAATTTCAGTTTATTTAATGTAATAACGTGGTAACAATACATTGATTTCAATATTTTGTTAAATCACCATGTAAGAGAGATTTCAAAGCTTCCCAATTTCTCACATGTATATATACATGCTGATACATATTGCTTTTATTACAGATTAAATTAATTAATTATTAAACTTGCAATCAGGAATAGTACACCAGAGAGGTATCTTACATTTATCTATGACAGTCTCTTTATCGACGTGGTATCTATAAATATGGCTGTTAGAACCATTGTACGTTTTAAACGCCATCTTACAACTACCTACAAAGCATTGAAATCGAACATTTTCCAATTACGATGTAGTACATATTGGTGTGTATTGTATTTTGAAATAGTACTTGAAATACTAATAATTACATATACTGCACCTCATTTTATGTATATAAAACAATACTTACTAAATTTCACAATAACGTATCACACAAAAGAAAACGAACCAAACGCCAGAAGGACAATAAGCAAAAAACACGTCTTGCGATATAGGTGTTTACAGTATAGACGCATGCGCAACGTATTGTTAGTGCTATACGAGATCACCATCTGTAAAAAAATTCCCTAGCACAAATTCCCAAAACGTTACCACATTTTTTAAGATTTCAGAATAATAATAGCATTAAACGAATGAATGAATAATGTGCATGAATAAAAAAAAATTAATGATATATGTGTGCATAGGCATAGGTTAAGTACATAATTAGATACATATAATTCAGATGTAAAACACATCTTTACAGTGTAAAACTGATAACGGAGAAGGAACGGTATTCCAAACTGAAATTGCCGCAATTCATTATTGCGCCGAAGAAATGGAGAACTGAACAATATTTTTTTTTGTGACAGCCAGCCACCACATAAAGCTTAAAGCAGTAAATTCCGCAAATATTGATTCTAAGGTGGTTTCAGATTTTGTAGATGCCCTAAATGAGATGATCCAAATGAAATTAACATTGGCCTGGGTAGCCTATCTAAGCACCCGAACGTGAGGAGCAATGAGGTGGTAGATGATCTGACTAGTAGAGGATCGTCAAGGTTTTCGATTGGAACCAACGCTTCCTTCAGCATTGTCACATTGCAAGTAACAGTGAAGTGCAATAATGAGTGAACGACAATAACAAAAACATAACGCCAAAACCCACCAGAATAAAAACACGTAAAATAGTTCTCAAATGAAAAAAAAGCTAGTGACTGATGACAGCAAGACATATGTAAGTTGTAGATTCTGTCCAAGGGCACAGAAAACTTCAGCCCTTGTTCTGTTTCATTAAAGCTTAGTAAGGACAAGGTTTGCGTTATTGGGTTCCGAGAAACCCAGAACAGACAACTACATAAAGAAGCCGTTCTCAAGGATGATACATTTAATTAAGAAGACAAAGTTACAGAGAATTTTCCAGGATAAATGTGGTCACAATATATCTGCAAAGATCGTGATGGTCAGACCAATCCTAATCTAATCTAATATTAAACATAGCTATACTACTAATAAGTCGAAAACACTATAAATTATAAATGTAGAACCGAAAATAAGGTGACTTATTTTAGTAATATACACTCACTCACCATTTTTTCCTTTCAAAGGGATTTTCAGCAAGATATAACAAAAGTAAACACTCAGGTGTACGTTCCGTAAAAGTTGAATAAGATAATAACAAATTAATATTATTTTAAATGTATGAGTATCTTATTTACTCATAGATATTGACTTTTGCGTTTGAAATATAGTAATGACCTAATGACTAATCGTTACTAACATATCTTAAATTTTAAAGTCACAGATTCTATTTCTAAAAGTTTACTTAAATTTCAAGATATGTCTATCAAAAGTTGCGCCGACATGGCCAACAACGCATATACTTTCATCTTTGAATTTCCTGAGAAAGTACAATTGCTATTACCCCGACATAATGTTCAGAACAGAAATAGAGGTAAAGATATATTAGAGTTTTGAATACTATTGTGCTCTACGAAGAGTGGAAATACAAGATGGCGAACCTTTTGACTTCACTTTTTTATTTCTTTTCACAACAGATAGTTGATAGTTGGAATATGCAGAATATTTCTATTAATAGAATGAGCAAACTTTTATGTATCGCCATTAAGCGAAATAATCGAGTATAACAACCACAAAATGAAAATTTATTGGATGTGGAAACAGAATTATATATCTTATTTTCAAAATTTACATTACTTAACCATAAATTTAAATATATCTGCGTATTTTTCTTCTCTTCTTTTTATGCTCTTTTTGTAATTGCGATTGGTGTAATATTGAAAACTATTACTATCTACTCACCACACAGGAAATCAGTGACCAGATAACTAATCCAAAGAAGCTACGTGCATACCTGTAAAAGGAAAAATGAATAAACCGTAAATACATAATAAGAGCAAGCTTATTACTCAATAGTACCAGCTTATAAAGTAAGCATAAAAGTACCCCAATAATTATGTATTTATGTGTATGTATTTATCTCAAAGCCTTGACCTCATAGCAAGAGTGACACAATGCATACAGCGACTGGGACTGCACTCACTACCAAGGACAGGAAGCGATCCAGTTTAATTATGAAGTAGATGCCGTGACCAAAAATATAGAAAGACGCTCGCAAATACTCTGCGCGTCGATCAAGGTCTTCGCCATTTAGTGACCCGTGACATGGAGAATGCGATCGGAGGAATGAAATCAAGATAAGCAGTTACGTAACATACTTGTACCGTTAAATTGTGTGGGAGTGCTACTAAATATAGGTACATGTGCAATATACTCTACCGTATTCAGTTTTTATATGAAATTATCGCAAAAATATTACTTAAGTATTTAAAGAATATTTTACTTTTAATCAAGAATTAAAAGTGTCTTTAAACCAAAGGAATTTATATTTTAACACGTTGCCTGCCATGTACGAGTATTCTCGTATATGGCTGTTTTGCAAGCAGTGCCGTAGATTTGCACCACAGACCTGATAGACTGCCGATGAACCGTATGCGCATCGCTACGGCGCACCATCAAAAATCCACAGGACATCTTGGAATACAGGCGTCATTACTTGCGTCACGATTCATGTAGCATCATGCTTACGTTAGTTTTCTATAGGAAGTTTTTGTGTTAAGCCACGTTAAGTTTTATGCAAGTTGACAAGTCTTACTGGTATTACCTAACCTTGTAGATCGATTGTTTTATTTACTCTCTTTGTGTTATTATTTCCCGGACTATTTCTTAATATTATAAATTATTCACCGAATATTTTGGATTTATTTGTAAGTATGCATATTATAGCATTAATAATTGGGCTTATGTGATAATTAATCCAGGTAGTTTTTCCTGAAAAAAGTGATGCCATCGTGTCGTGTAAAATCCTGCAAAAGCAATAGTTACAAAGATGACGGAGAACTAACTTTTCATATGTAAGTTGCAGAATAATGCCATAGCTTAAATATATTCTGAAATTATGATAATACTTGGTGTTTCTATGTGAAATAATTTTTTATAGAATGCCCAAACATTGTTGTGTGGATTACTGTTACAGGGACTACCATAAATCCCAGCAAAAGTAAGCGTGCATATGTTTGTTCATTACATTTCCTCGAAAAGGATTCTTATAGAGCGGGACAGATTGTGCGAATTAAAGAGGGAGTTATTCCAACATTGAATTCAGACAAAGAAAATCTAAACAAGTATATTTTTATTTAGAATCACTTGATATTCCTGAAAACAAAGGGTAGAGGTAAATAAATGATGTATAACATATATATTTCTTTAAATTTTCTGCACTATTTCTTAGGTAAATCTAATCTGCCCATCAAAGGAGGTACGATATATTGGCCAGTTCACCGAAAAACCAATTCGGAAAGTAATGGTCTTGACAGGAAACAAGATTCCACAAGAAGAAAATTTCCTAACGACTTTTGTTTATTTACTATCAACTCACATTCCCCAAAACATTTTTTCTAGTTTATCCCATCATTTGTTAGATATGTCACCTCTGGAAGAAACTCGTGTTTCAATTTTAAGTAAAACCATAATATCGTCTTATAGCAAAATTAGATTTCATAATTTAGCCAAGAAGTTTACAGAAAAAATACAAGGTAAATCAATAAGGAAGGAATTAAGTAAACTAATATTATTTAATCATCAATAAATTATACAACAACTACCGCAGTATATTATTTACTCTTAAAGACAACATACAATGTTGGATTGTTATGACAAGTCGTGAAGATAGATTTTTCCTACGTATTTTTATATGGCGTTGAAAGAAATTTTTTCTTTTCTCTCTTATTAAACCTGACAACGAATGAAGTATATGTTACCAGTTAATAAGTTCAAATAAACAGTTTAGAAACTGTTTATAGGTGTAAGTTGTCAATAACTTTAATAAAAAAAAACAATGCCATATAAAATACATAGGATAAAATCTAACATATGCTACTAATTATTACAAATTCCAAGTGCTATTAAAATTTATTGATATCCTTAACTTTATTTATTTGAATATCCGCCATGGTACCGACGTCATTGATGACGCCTGTATTCCAATATGGCGCATTTCAATTGATGGCAGTTTTGAGTTCAATATCAGCAGTCTATCATGTCTATGATTTGCACATATTGGTATGGCAGCCAACGTGTTAAAGACAACATATTTCCTTGTTTCTAGATAATATTATTTACATACAGACCTCTAATGAAAGAAATATTTTCATTCAAGGAATATATCACTAAACGAAAAACTTAGATGTTGAATTGAAGAATTAATTTTTTGGATGAAACGATTCTTTTTACTAGATTAATATTTTACTATAAAAACAGATTTATTTTAACCAAAGCATAGCCCTACACTGATAGAAAAAATTCTTTAAAGAAAGAGAGCATTTTTTTATTTCTAAACAATATTACTTATACACAAAGAAATGCATACGTATTACTAATGAGAAAAATGTTTCCTTTCCTATATTCCTTTGATATAAAGTAGGTTCTCTCTCATTGGAGAAAAAAAATTAATTGAAAATACCTTTGAGTGTGAAACAAAACCTATAATTTTTTTAAACAAAAGTTTATTTTCTTACATTAAAAAAAAATATTTAATCCCCATTGAAAAAACTAATACCTGGATGGAATAATTACTTTTAATTGATTTAATATTTTGTTGTAATCAGGATTCAGACTTCCTAGCAACTGTTCATATGTCTAACGGTAACAAAAGCACTCCTCGGATTTTCGCTTCAAGTCGGTATCTTTCATTATGTCACGACTGTTCATGCGATTTGTTTTTTTTAAATACATGAACTTATCGCTTAAAAAAAATATAAATTAAAAAATCAATGAAGGCACATAAATTTATATCGGCTGCACTCAGAAATGGCAATTCGCATTAATGTAGGTATTGTATTTTCTTTATTGGAAAGCGTATTTTGCCTATTGTTAGTAAGTAGAGTCCGTTCCACTAGAAAAATCGTACACATGTGACGTTTAGCACTCTCAATCATTGGTTGTTGCCTAGCAATGAAAACTGATTACCAATATTCGTTCATTGCGCATGTGACATCATGTACCATTCGCTAGTGCAACGGACTCTAATTGAATTCATGAGCAGACATTCGCAAGAAGTTTTTATTACCATTAACTTGGTATGGTCTTTTATTTTATGACCTTTAATCATAATACAAGATATTTTCCTTAACTAGTTCATTAAAAGTTTATGATGTTCTACTATTTACTTATATTTGATATTTTAGCACCATTGTCAGTTCGATTGGAACCATCAATGTAAAATACTTTAACCAAAATATCACTTTCGGTTAACCGGAAATTGACTTAGTTTACAACTTTTTAATTTATAAGAAGAAAATTAATTTCAATCAATTAAATTTAACATGTGCTGTTCATACTGCATAAGGAGAACTCCATTCATCAATAAATTTAAAATGTAATTTATTACTAATGCCATAGTTTAAATTACTGATAATATCCAAAATACAACGTGGAATTTAAATATTTTGGATATTTTCTTTCATTACTTAATATAAAAGAGTATATTTTTTTATTATGATCAAAAGAAGTTATATTTGTCCTGAGGCAAGGTTTAAACATTTGGCAATATTTTTAGGATAGATATATCCTAATGCATCCTTATGTGATTGAGAGTAAGGAAACCGCAATTGTAGATAAAGTAGGTTGGGCTTCGATCTTTGATTAACTTTCCACAAATTGGAGGGGTGGAATTTAATTGCGTGTGGGTAGACGAAAATAATTGTCCAAAATCGAGACCAAAAATAATACATTGAATGAAACATCAATTCACCTATGCTTCGGGTGACAAAATTACCTAATCTGTACAATTCCAGGGCTTCTCTTTTATTTCGCTGATGCCATGTCTGTCAAAAATTACATTTAACTTTTAAAATATAATCGCAGAAATCTACAAAAGTCCTTTGTCCCTACTGCTAAGGGGTAAGGGGTAAGTTCTCTTGGTGGGGCAATTAATGTGTATTGGTAACCCACCATTATGGTAGCTTATTCTGGCGTAGTTTTTTATTGACGTTAGTTTTTTAAGTTATAGGAAGACAAAAATTGTAAAAACTGTGGCACTGATAACACTACACACCTTCAAACACCTTACTACAAACTTTGTTACACTGGACGCAAAGCCACCAGCATCAGCAGTAAAACTGAACTGTTCAGTACAGTGAACTGAAGTTTGTAGTAAGGTGTTTGAAAGTGTGTATCTTACAGGAAGTAATATGAAATGCGACATTTCTACAAATTTACATTATTATCATACATTATTTTAAATGGGACAAAAAAAAACAAAAGTTACATGTAGGTATGACCAGAACATTAAATAAACTGTTATAATTAAAAAATTATAAAAAAATACAAAATTAAACAAAAGTGATCATTTAAATGAAAGCAAACATCAATTTAATTTTAACGAAACACAGTTCTTGCAACTGAACCGAGTCTCTCAAAGTGCCTGTTCTTAGAGATGTGGTTCAGCAATAATTACTCTAAGCTGAATGAAAAACTCGTGACGTTGGATGCTAGTTTAGTACAAACAAGCCTCGTTTATCGAAGTTATCACACTCTGAACTGATAACTTGAAGGTAAAGAATTGTGATAGTAGGGGAAAAGGTTTCTTTAAAAAAAAAACTATGGAAACATTGAAAATTTCAACAAAAATATGAAGAAGATATGCAAAATTGTCGAAAAGCGAGAAAAAAACTCAACTCATCGTATAAAGAAAACTACATTAATGTTTCCTTAGAAAATTTAATGTGCAATTTTGAAATATAAAACCTACGTAATTTAAAAGTTTAAAATAATTCATGAACAACCTATCGAATTAAAAAAAAAGATTTTGTTGGCAATTTACAGTCTTGAAGGATATCATTTAGTTAGCATATTTTCGCATCTATTAAAATATTAATGTGATATTTGGGATTTTAAATGCTAAGTTTTCACTAGAACTTTAATAAATCTAAATATTATGAAATTAATAATAAAGATGATTTACAGTACGCAGTAGCATATATGTAAGTACCATCACTCAGCGTTAAGTTGGACACCTGTCCAATCCTTTTCACTACTTTATCACCAGTTCATCCTTATGCAGTATTGTAATAAAATAATATGCTTTAAATGGCCATACATACTAAACCCACTACAAACGAAATCTGATGAACTAGGTGCTCCATTTATTTACAACAGCCTATTGATGTAGATTTAATGTTTGGCAATGACATGCTGACCTCTTTATAATTACATACTTTTTAATAAAAACAGTAAACAGTTGCTACATGTATTTAATATATCTACAACCAAAACGATATGCAAGCATACATCGTATCGCTGTGAAAACATAGAGTTGGCTGCAAGTAAATAATAACATTGTGTAGTAATCACTGAACAGATTAGGTATAAATAAATCAAAAACACAAATACGAAGGTTAGGAACTATAAACGGGTGTCCATAGTCCGTGTTAAACACCTGTCAATTAATTAAATTATCTCCGTAATTTCTAAGCGTTCTCAAATTAATGTATAAAAAATCAACACATCTTTAAATATATACATAGAGGTACTGTAAGAAGTGTTTGTCATGTAGTACGTTTCTTATTTAGAAACAGATAAAGTGTGAAAGTTATTGTAATCGTAAGACAATAAGTACATAATCAATTAAAATTTCGCGATTACATCATGATATTACTTAAACTGAAAGATTTACTCTCACTTGGTTTAGTGAAATTGAAATAAAAATTTCACTTCTAGAGAGCAAAAATATAAGTTACCGGAAATGATGTAATTACTATATAGCGAGTCTCTAGCACATATTTGCAACCGAGAACGTATTGCACGTAGATACGATTGTGCAGCCACAAACACCTGTTCAAAAGTAGAACATGTTACGTGTATATGCACAATACAAAGATTGATTAATGTCAGGTATTAATGAAGTAGATTTTTGGTATTTGGTAGATATATTATACAGCACAAACACTGTATCTATAGATTTGTATATAAATATGTGATAAATTAATGATCTGGATATTTATAAATTTCTTTGTTCACGCATCCCTAGGTACAAAGTAATCAGTACTTACATTAAAATAGCATTTCTTTGCCAAAAAGTGTTAGTATTAACCATCTTACTCTACAGGTGCCAATCTTAGCGGCTAAGAAGCATCTATTGAAGAGAACTATTTGATCACATGTATAAAATACAATGAAAATATTTATATAGGATGTAATCTGGATGCTTCTTCAATTAACATATTGAAACTTGACACCTTTATACTATACTCCCTAAGCGTACGTCATAATTGTACAGGTGTCCCACCGAAGACTGGGTATCTACAGCTCTATTTGTCATTTTAGAAAGAAAACCTTCCTACAAGAATGTTATAGAATCCAACGCTGCATCACCTAAAAATACTTTTGACTATACGGAGTGTCCCAGAAGTAGGCAAACGGATACTTACTTCGTCATGTAGTATGAGATCTCTGTTGTTCTATTACATAGTTTGCTAAGGGTACCTCCAGTGTTAATCCCAATTTTATCCCAAAATTATCTATGATAAATTTTATGTACTCCGTTAAGAATGTTAAAAATAAGAGACACGAACGAATTTATTACCAACCCTATACATACACCCTTAGGACAAGGAAATACTACGAACTCTAAATCAAAAATGCTAAGAACCGATATGGTCCACTAATACAGAACATTTATACAGTGTGTTAAAAAAAGGTTGTCGGATATTTTACCCAATTGTAGTACTGGTGGAAACAAAAAAGGCATAGTTGACATGGGTCCGCAATTCAATTGTTTTTGACATATAGTCGATTGCATATTGTTTTAATAGGATAAACATTTTCAAAGAAATTCTGATAGCAATGTAAATTAAACAAATGTTTATTTAAAGTAAAACTAAAGAAATTGTTCTATATGTCCACCATTCATTTCTAAGCACGCTTCACACCTTCTTATGAAAGATCGACGCAATCTTTCGAAAATTCCTGGAGTCGTCCGAATTTCCTCGCAACAATTTACGATTCGTTGCCTGAGTTCTTCCAAATTGTTTACAGATCGTGCGTACACTAATTGTTTTAGATGCCCCCAAACATAGAAGTCTAGAGGTGTCAGGTCAGGGGACCTAGGAGGCCATGCAGTTGGTCCACCCCGTCCTATCCATCTCTCGTTGTAATCTTGATTTAAGAAATTTCTAACTACGATGGAAAAATGCGCAGGAGCTCCATCGTGCATAAACCACATATTTAATCTGTTAAAAAGTGGCACGTCTTCCAACAAAACGGGTAATTCATTTCTTAAAAAATCCAAGTCTACCTGTCCCGTTAAACGATTAGGGAGAAATACTGGACCAATTAAACAGTCTCCAAAAATAGCAAGCCAAACATTTAGCGAAAAACGGTTTTGGTGATGCAGTTCAACAACAGCATGGGGATTTTCATCTGCCCAGACGTGATTGTTATGAAAATTGAATATTCCGTCTCTTGTAAACCCAGCCTCGTCACTAAATAAAATCTGAGTGGTAAAATTAGGAGTTTCTGCCAGCTTTCGTCAACCCAATGACAAAAAACCCTACGTGCACCATAATCGAGAGGAGCAAGAACTTGCACGCGTTGAATGTGGTAGGAATAGAGCTGCTGTTCCCGCAGAATTCTCCAAATGAGAGGATGACTGACGTTCAGTTCTGCGGCAAGTCTTCGGGTGCTAATATTTGGGTTGTCTTCTACCCGTTTCAAAATATCTAATTCTACTGCGGGAGAAGAAACTGATCTAGGTCTACCAGAACCACCATTAATTTTAAATGAACCAGTTTCGGACAGCTGGATATGTAGTCTTGAGAAAATCTTATCACTCGGTAACAACCGATTTGGAAATTCTTCGGCATACATACGCCGTGCTTCAGTGGCATTACCATTCGCACGACCGTACATAAAATGCATATCGGCCATTTCTGCATTTGGGTACTTATGCATAATTTGAGAACAAAAAAAAATTTACGCTAATGATAAATAATCTAATGACAGATGTCTGACAGAACTAATTTTAAGTCACAATCAGTTGTTTGACAAAGGGAACTATTCTCAAAACCGAAAAATGTTTCTTTTTTATTTTAAAATATGCAATCGACTATATGTCAAAAACAGTTGAATTGCGGACCCATGTTGACTAAGACTTTTTTGTTTATTTCCACCAGTACTATAATTAATTAAAATATCCGACAACCTTTTTTTAACAGGCTGTATATCTACATATAAGCTTCCGTAGCTTTTTTGTCGCTTTACAAGAGACAAAATAAAAGCTACGAAAGCTTAGACATTTAAATGAAAAGCTCTTTATTCTATGGCCCCGTTTCCAATCATATATTTTAAACTCAAAAAAGTTATTTCTACCAAAATCGCAAATTACAAATGGGGCATTTATAGTCCGATTATTAATATTACCCAAATCGATTTTTCTTGCATCTGATACCTCAAATAGAAAAAATGACAGTGCACAGCAGCTATTATATCGGACTTCCTCAGGCAGTGTGCTGAATACGATAAACGGACTATACAGAAAACAATTGAATCGGATGATCGTCAAGTAGATCTAGCCTACCACGACGACTAAAATAACATAATCGTGTCAATAAAGTGAAAATAACGAGATCGTTAGGGCTTGAAAACTCGGAGAGTCAAATTTAATGATCCGGAAACTTGATTTCAGGTGTATGAAATAAATATAGGTGCGTTCGTTTACATTCTATAATAGAAATAGAAATCTCTTTTGTTAGAATATTATAAACAGATACATTGATCGTAAAATATTCTAAATCATGCATATAGTATAAATCTTCCATCCGATTTAATTGAATGCATATATTATTTGTGGTGTGTTTTGTTTCTTGAACTGCTGTAGATACACCATAGTTCCAATATTTTTGCCTTAAATCATATATGTAGTTATCAATTTTACAATTACCAATGAGTATTTCATTAAGCTAGGTGCGAAATAAAAGTATAGTCATAATGGAATATGAGAAGCAGCATTAGCCTAACCACCAAAACAAAAATTTCGAACCCATGTCCTGCAGCAGCCATATTTTTGTAGGTTTATTATTTAATATTTTAATAAGAAATAAATAATAATAATAATAATAATAATAATAATAATAATAAGGGCTTTATCTCACACAATCTACTTATTAAACTACTACTTATTAAATATATAACTATCGGTTTCCTGCTTCACACATCGTCAGGCTAGAGACTAGATACAAATAAATTATTATAAAAATTAAAATGTACTTATTTACTTAACCAGTGTGAACTTTGCAATAATAATAATAATAAAATCCATTCCAAATGTAATACAATCACGTTATTTAAGCAAAGCTACCCTGCCCGAGCTTTAGTGTCGTGGCGAGGGCCTGCACAGGGTTCAACGATGCCGGTTGTAGTTCCCCTGAATACCAGGGGACTCTTCTGATAAACCACGCCCTCTCTAGTTGAGGGATCGAGGGGGTCTTTGCTTAACCGCACGGACCGAGAGGAGACAACCTCATCAAATAACCTAAATCCTAAGGCGGCGGACTAGGCCGATGGGATGCGTGGCTGGATAGAAGACCAGTCGCTACTAGTCCAACCTTGGGGAACCGGGCGCACCCCATTGTATCTAGCCTTACCCCTGCACGCCGGGCTCTGTGGGGGTACACCTCTATTTCCCTAGCTACTCGTGGGATCAACCATGGAGAAAGAAATTAAAAAATCACCTAAGCGGGACAACACCGCTGATAAACAAAAAAGGGAGCAGCCTTCAACTTCCAATGTGAGACCACCTCACAAGGAAGGAACAAAGGCAAAGTATCAAAAGAAGCCAGCCCCTCTGCCTGAACCAGGACAACCTGGAGGCAGAGACGATCCACTGAGACGTGGCCTCAGTGGAGCAGGGTGTAAATGGTATGTGCGCTACCTCCATCAAGGGCTTGCACCAGAGGAAGCGAGAAAGAAAGCCGAAGGGCATAAGGGTCAGGGTGAGCAACGAACCTCACCTGCGATGCTGAAGCGGAAAAGGAAGGAGACCACTCCAACCCAAAAACCGCCTAAGAAAGAGAGGGAAGAAGTAGGGAAAATCGCCACTTCTAGCTCTACAGGAGGCAGCTATGCAATGGCTGTCAAGAAGGAGAGAGTCGCCATCCTGCCAAAAGCGTTCCCTGATTTGCTGGATGGGAGCATAAGATCAAATTCGCAGGCATCCACTTTAGGCCGGGGCTAATCCTGGTTGAATGTGAATCACCACATTCAGCAGAGTGGCTTCGCCTAAAAGTGCCAAACTTAAAGCACTGGAAGGGAGTACAGCTCACGACGTGCAAGGGAGACGACATCCCATCTTTGCACACCGCAACCCTGTTTCTCCCTAGAAGTCAGGGACAAACCCCTGAGAAGCTTCTAGGACTCATAGAAGCACAGAACGATGAGCTAAGGACTAACCTATGGAACGTCCTTAGCCTGAAAAATGAAGGTAAGGGCCAGCTCTTGAGGGTGGGAATTGGCAAAATTTCCTACTAGACCATCAAGAGTAAAGGGTACACCATCCACTAGAGGTTTGGGAAAATACCCGTTCATGGGCTCAGGAAGCAGCAGGAGGAGCACAAGGGAGTACCCATCCCTAGCACTTCCAAGGAGGACAAACCAGAAAGTGGTGTACAGAGCACTGGCCGTCTCAACATTTCAGACCTATATCGCGGAGAATCTGCATCCGATACGATGGAGGTCGAGGAGCTAGATGAGAGCACAGAAGGGGACAAAACCCTTACGAACGCAGAAGGAGGGGACAAGACCCTTACCGGTAAGGACGACACCCTTATCGATAACTAGGGAGCAGCGAGATGGCGGGCATCAGTATCGCCCAGGTGAACGTCCACCACGCCAAGGGAGCATCTGCTGTAATCTCCAGGACGTTCACCAAACAACATCTCAGTATGGCGCTAATCCAAGAACCCTGGATATTCAGGAACCAGGTAAGAGGACTTGCCTGCAAAGGCAGTAAAATAATTTATGATAGTAACAGTAGTATACCTAGAGCATGTATTCTAGTTAGAGACAATATTGGCTATGTTTGTTCTCCAGAATTCGTGACGAGAGATCTTGCCTCAATTCGAACATACCTCGAATTTAGGGGGAAGCGTCAGGAAATCGTAATAGCTTCTTGCTACTTCGATGGAGATGGGCTTGTACCACCTCCCGAACTGCTGAGGCTAGTAGAACTCTGCCGGAAGAAGAGGACGCCATTACTCATAGGATGGTACGCTAACGCACACAACACTGTTTGGGGAAGCAAGGACACCAATCAGAGAGGTGAGAAACTGTTAGAATATATTATTAGTAACGATCTTCTCGTACACAATGTAGGGAATACCCCCACTTTTGTAACGAGAGCAAGGGAGGAAGTGTTAGACATCACATTAAGTACATTGAACCTGAAAGATCTGCTAAAAGACTGGAAGGTATCAAGTGAACCCTCTCTTCTGACCACAGGATAATTCTGTTGAGACTAGAGGCGGATACTTCAGAGCGACCACTCAGGAGGAATCCCAGGAAAACAGATCGGGACAAGTATAATACCAACCTGTAACCTATCGCGGATCGAAACCAGAAGGGCCAGACACCATCTAGACTTGGAGAATGATCTTAAAGAAGTGAATAAGGCAATACTGGATGCATACGAATCAAGTTGTCCTATTCAACAGAATAAACGCTGTAGGGACGCGCCTTGGTGGAATGGTCATCTGTCAATGTTGAGATCCGATGCACGGAGGCTCTTTAATAGGGCCAAGTGCACCGGAGATTGGCAGAGCTACGCCGAGAAGCTTATCTCCTACAATAAAGCAATTAGAAAAGCAAAACGTGATAGTTTCAGGAAGTTTTGTGAGGATATCGACGCAACACCTGCTGCCGCAAGACTACACAAGGTATTGGCAAAGGGCAGGGTCGATACAGGAGTGGCACTAAGGAAAGCTGATGGAAGCTTTACTGACAGTGAGGAAGAAAGAGCTCTCCTCCTTCTAGAAACTCACTTTCCTGAAAAAAAAACCCGCCTCGGAAAACCTACACGATGAGCACAGAAGACCAACCAAGGAAGCTACAATAATGGCCAAGCACATATGTAGTAGCGAACGGGTAAAATGGGCCATAAACACCTTTCAGCCCTTCAAGACACCAGGAGTAGATGGGATCTTTCCTGCGCTACTTCAGAAAGGGCAGGACGTAATCCTACCACACGTAATTCGGATTAGCCGGACTAGCTTAGAACTGGGATACATACCAGAAGTCTGGAGAAGGGCTAAAGTTACTTTTATACCAGAAGTAGGGAAGAAGGATACTACACATCCGAAATCTCAAAGACCTATCAGCCTAACATCATTTGTTTTGAAAACAGTGGAAAAGGCGGTAGATAATTATATCAGGACAGATAGAGCGGGTGCCTTTGCACCTCTGTCAGCACGCCTATCAAATGGGCAAATCCACTGAGACTGCATTAGTGGAGCTGACAGATCAAATCCAGGATGCACTGACGAATAAAGAAACTGTAGTGTGCGCCTTTCTAGATATAGAGGGCGCTTTTGACAATACTCCGCACGAGGCCGTCAAGAACGCATTAATTGAAAGAGGGGTAGACGGCGCGACGTCTAGATGGCTGTCGCAGCTGCTTTCTACTAGATCAGTGGAAATGGAGGTGGGAAGCAAAACCATCTCGATCAGCACGACCAGAGGATGTCCACAAGGGGGAGTTACTTCCCCACTGATGTGGAGCCTGACAGTAGATGAACTTCTATGGAGGCTGACTAATCTCGGCATACCATGTCAAGGGTATGCTGATGATATAGTCATATTTGCAAGAGGAAAGTTTGAGAATACCCTCTGCGACATAGTTCAAAGAGGACTCAACACTACGAAAAGGTGGTGCCAATCAGTGGGCCTTAACATCAACGCCACTAAGACTACCTTAATAGCATTCACAAGGAAAAGAGAACCCAGCCTCAAGACCATAAATATAGATGGGCAAGACATAGACTGGAAGAAGGAGGTGAAATATCTAGGACTCATCCTGGATAATAAACTTCTGTGGAATAAGCATGAGCTTGAAGTAACTAACAAGGCGAAGAAGGCGCTAATGGTTTGTAGAAACTTTGCAGGAAACAACTGGGGTTGCAACCCAAAAATACTGCTCTGGATGTACACAGCAATCGTGAGACTAATGATCACTTATGGGGCAGTGGCTTGGAGCAAGAGAACTAATCTGGCCATTGCGAGAGCTAATCCCTCTAAAGTGCAAAGATTAGCATGTGTATGCATAACTGGCGCAATGAGAACCTGCCCAACAGCAGCTATTGAAGTGGTACTAAATCTTACTCCTCTTCACATTTTTGTGGAGAGCATAGGTAAAAGGACCACACGTAGGATGATCAGGGAAGGAATGGCTAGGCATAGGCCTCAGCCTCCTACAAGTGACCAAATCTGGGACATGTCCCGAGATGACATGCCAAGGAAGTTCAACTTTGTGAAAGATTTTACCACAAAGCTTAGCACTAAGAGTGAATGGGATAAAGATACCATTTCGAAACTCAATAGAAACGCCATTAAATGGTACACAGATGGCTCCAAAACGGCAGAGGGAACTGGAATAGGGATATATGGGCCTAGAACCAAATATTTCGAAAGCTTGGGAATGTAACCAAGTATCTTCCAGGCGGAAATACACGCTATTGAAAGATGCGTCCAGGTCAACATTGACAGAAGCTATGAAAAGCAGGAAATTATCGTAATATCTGATAGTCAAGCAGCCATTAGGGCGCTGAGGTCAAACATAATCAGCTCCAAAATGGTTTGGGAGTGTCTACAAAAACTAAACGAGCTAGGCAAAAAGAACAAGGTAACCCTATTGTGGGTTCCGGGACACACGGGAGTGGAAGGAAACGAAATAACAGATAATCTCGCTAAGAGAGGGGCTAGAACACCTTTTGTAGGGCCAGAACCTTTTTGTGGGATAAGTAGCAGCATAACACTGGAGAAACTGAAAAATGAAGTAAAGCAGAGAAAATCCAAATACTGGGAGAATCTCCAGGGAATGAGGCAAGCTAAAACTCTTCTGGGAACCTATAAATACAAGAGATCTGCAGAATGCATCAACCTGAGTAAAAACAATATTTGGATATTGACAGGGATCCTTACAGGCCATTGTAAACTGAACGGACATCTAAGCAGGCTTGGAATAGCGAAGGAAGCCGAATGTAGATAAACGTCCATTCATGGTACTCACAAACTGCGCCGCACTGTGCAACTCAAGGGCGCTGCACCTGGGAGCATGTGAAATCGAAGAGGGAGAGTTACCTAATCTGGGGCCTTCGGACATTCTGCACTTTCTAAAAGGAATCAGACTGGACGGCCAGCTATAAATACAGCGAGAAGAGGGGACACAATAGATCTTTCAGGTCGCAGTGTACTATCATCCTAATATCACACATACATACATACATACAAGCAAAGCTAGTTCACAGGGTGTTTCAAAAAGTTGAAAATACAATACAGTTACAAATTGACGAACTTCCTAACAGTTCCTAATCGTCCCAACAAAATGCACGCTTCGCCATATACTTTATTTATCTTGACATCGTTCACCACGTTTTAGTTTAAATTTCTTTTTAAAGATGTGTTAAGGGATGTCCAAAGAACATATGGAGAAAATATAAAAAAGACAAAGTTGATCGCACCGATAAAATTCATGGGTCGCCGTATACTTTATTTGTTTTGGCATCGTTCGCCAGGTTTTAGTTCAAATTTCTTTTTACAGACGTGTTAAGGGATGTTCAGAAAACATAGCAAAAATAAAAAATGACAATATTTTTGTAACAATTTTTATAAACAATCAAGAAGACAAGACTTTGAAAACGAAAGAGAAATAATATTAATACAGTATCATTGTTGTGTATAACAGGGTAGTGATTAGATTCAAATAAAATTTGGAAAGTTAGTGATGAGTTAAATATAGTTTGTGAATTTAATAAATTTTGTTTATTAAAGTATTGTCTTATAATTTCTATATTTTTCAAATTACTTAATTTAAGACCTTTCTTTTCGAAATGTAAATTTTTAAAATTATTTTCTTTAACAAAAGAATGATTGAATTTCAGTCAATGAGAAGAAAAATGTGAAAAAACTAAACTTGAAGATGGTAGACAACGGATATGTTCTGTTAATCTAATATCAAAAGATCTGTGAGTTATTTCAACATATTTTGCGTCACAATTTTTACAACTCATCAATATATTATAAAATTAGTAATATTTTTAAAAACCACATTAACATTAGTTCCACAATATTATATCCCCAAAAAAATGCATTTTGAACAATAAAGATAAACTCGATGATATGAATAGATGTGGTCTACTACATGAATCAAAACTTTTACTTGATTACTAGCAACTTCTGAAACATCATCATTGATTTTGACTTAATGTAGCGTAGTATAAAAATACGTATTTGAATTCTGCCTTGCACCTACTTTATACATACATACATATGTGCTTATAACGCACGGAGAGCTGCAAAATCGTACGCCCGTAAACGCGCGCATCCTAACAAAAAACTAAAACATATTTATTTACAACTACCTTTTGCAGCAGCATTCCTTTAGCATATACATAACTTTAATAACTTCATTGCGTTTCTCTCTCAATATTCATTGAAATGCCATTACAGTTTTTTGTACAATTGTATATTACCGACATATCCTTGCTTCAATAATTAATATTATTTCTAAATGTACATATAATCTGCTGCATCCTCTCTGCAATATAGCGTATCAGTAAACATTGCAAGCAACAATAATTGTAGTATAGTGTATGAATATACCGTGCTTGTAATTTTTGTTTAGCTACCAAGAAAATCTAAAGGTGGTCTTAGATGGACAATTTCTTTAGCAATTAATTAGCCAACTACAGTTGCTAGACCTACTACATCGATTAACAGAATAATATGAAGTAACATTATGCACACTTCGGCAATTATTTTGGAAATATATTCGCTTGCTGCTTTACAATGCTTTGTTTTCATCGCCGACTACAAGTTGCCATATACCTGTTAAGCTCAAAGATTGAAAACAATCATTGAGCGAAAAAGATTGGTCAGAATACATTGTGGTCTCTTAAAATCATTCACGACGCAAAATGCGTGTTAGAGAACTTTAGAGAAAAACACGGAGAACAACTAGAAAGCGTTGTGACTAATTAGAAACGGACACCAAGAAAAATTCGTGTCATAGATCCTACAATATTTGACCACTACCCCTTTTAGCATTGTGGCTAATGAAAAGACCATATTTTATGAAAAACTGAATCAATGTATAAGGACAAGTAATAATCACAGCCTTTTTGTTAACAAAGACCGATTGAAAATACATAAATCGGAGGGGTGTTCAAAAATCCGTTGCTTCTATAATCCGGAGGTTTTACTGTTTGACATTTTTAGGAAAGTATATAGCTGTTTACTAGTTAAACCTATTTTATCTAACTGCATAAACACTAGTTATCAGGTAGACATAATCGACATGCAGTCTGTTTGTGAGCCACTTGCAGATAACCAATTCTTTATGAATTATCTTGACTAAATTGTCAATTCTACTGCCGCTCAAGACAAAAACTGCCGATGTGGCTTATGGGTGCGCCATTTATACTTCAAAGTGACAATAGTTGTGAATTTGCTAACAAAATAATTAAGAACTAGCAGACATGTTGCCTGGAATGAACTTTTTTTCATGGAAAATCGCGGTATTCTCAAAGTCAAGTTTCGGTTTAAAGATCGAATCAATTTGTTCAAAGTCGGAATCGCATTTTCAACTGTGATTTCTACGCTTTTATAAAAACAGAAGAAGAACTACTATTGTCAATGTTATACACTGCCTGGTTTCCGAGTTGAAACCACGTCCTGCAACTTCTTTTGGTCGACTTTTCGCCCACTCTTAGCTATTATAGGATGTGTAAGGATTTATATGGAACTTCGGATTTTGCGGTTATAGTAGTAAAAAATTCGAGATACGATTTGGATAGAGTAGGATTAGATTTGGTGGTCGGTCTCTAGCCTATGCTCAGGATATGCAAGCACAGTTCAACGCGAGCAGGACACTCATGTTCTACAACACGAGCGTTTTGTTTCATCAAACACTGTCGCACGAACATGGAATTCGGTAAACAGAATATGAACTCGAGAGGATTACGATCTTTGATAGGATAGGGATCTAGCATAGAGAATTAGAAAGTTTGTGTTTTTGGACTGGATTCTTTCTATATGATGGGTAACACCCATTGGATTGGTAGGAGTTTGAAATAGTTGTTCTCGGTTTGGGTTTCGATAACATGGAATAACTCTTGGGACAACGAGTTAGGTTTGGATATGGTAGTAACCCTTTGTGCTTACGAGTTCATGACTCCGTTCTTCTGAGCCGGATGATGGAAGGGCATTTGGTTAACGGTCGAAATGTGTAGTTTTGCGATAGACAAAATGTCCCAATGAGCCATCAGAGTGACGATTCACTAAGCCATCTAGGAAAGGAAGAGTGCCGGCAGATTTGACATCCATGTTGAATTTTATGGAACTGTGTTGAGAATTAAGAAATATAAGGAAGGTATCTAAGCAATCACGTCCAGATTACGAAGATATCATCAACGTATATCGTACGGACCTGATTCCATATAGCATGGACAACAACCGCGGAAGTCTATGTGTAAGCTTAACTACTACTATCTTCTGCACACAATAATGATGAGCAAAATACACAAAATGAAGAAGTTAGACTAGACACAGAAAGCAAAAATAAAGAAACCACAATAGAATCGGAAAATACAAATGAAGAATTTAAACAAAAACCTGAATTTTTTAGTTTTCATATTTTTAATGGTGAGAAAATTTTACCTATATAATATGTTATTTTCATATTTATTCGGCAGTGCTAAACATTTCTAGATATCTGTTAGTTGCAGCTATAATATTATTTACATGGCAAAAGAGAAATAGCTTCAAGAATAAAAAATTGAGTAGACCTCTTACACACGTGCGCTTGTTAGCTAACGACAACTTACAGACTGTAGACCGGCACCGGATAAATTACGAATCGCTAAAGCAAGTCTTAAAAACGACTTTAAAATGTTATAACATGAAATTATCCGGATCTTTCACTATAACCAGATGTTCACTCGGCAATAACTATACCTGCGATAGGAGTTATACCGTTTGCTTTTATGCGATACCACAATTACATATAGATATTTTGTTGTATTCTATACCGCGAGCTTCCTAGCATATCTCCTATGGACTTCATAGTTAATGTCAACTAAGTACATCTTCATAACAGTGTCGTTAACTAATACAGGAAGTAGTTCTAACCACGATAATAAATGAACACAAACTAATTTAATTGTTAGTGAGAAAATTGTTACCCGAACGGTCAGCGTGCAAGAGATTGTAAGGCATATTGCTTCTTGATGCCCAAGGTGATACATTACCTCCTCTATCGTACTGCCGATAACCAAACAATAATAAACAGTATATGCAATGAAAATGCCAATAGCAAATTCTATTTGTTAAGTAGTGAATTGCAGCACTACAGGTATATAGCAGCTACGTGCTTTAATCCTGTTTTAAATTATACTTCATTGCCGAGTATTATGATTGAATATCAATTGTGATAATTATGTTTTCGGATGCACTTTTCATTTTTTTGGTAACAGAATAATTTTAAATTTGGATATCAGTAATAATAAATATCGGGTAATTCGGTCTGTGAATGAAAGACTCAATTGTCCATATGAACCTCAATATTTTGTCAATTTTATTTTTTGACTTCATCAGGAGGTACAGCTAAAAATATTTCAAACAATGAATATAAAAATAACAATGCAAAATTACTTACAAGAACAGTTGCACTAAAAATTACACATAATATAAACTAAATCAAACAGAATATAAATATATTGTCGACAAAAGTATAAAACGTATGGTTAAATAAAAAAACTGTGTCATGTATTAAAATAAAAGTGAAGCAGTATACAAGGCTCAAGAATAAAGTAGAGTTTATAATTTCTTCTTTAAAATGTTGTGCTCCACCTGTAAAATGGAGGTGTTATCAAAGTCAAAATTATGGTCTGAAGTCCTGAAAGTGTAGAGCCAAGCCGCCAGAACGCTTTCCGAACTCTTGTGTTGGGTTAGTCTGGGTTTAAGCATTTGACAGTCATGACAGGGAATTTTGTATACTACACCACTCTGATTGAGCAATGGAGTTCGGTCTTTAGTTTTTGAAAAAATATTACCAACAGTTAGTATATTGTATTTTGAAATCAGTAAGCTCCTGAATTCTTTAAAGTGCAGAATTACGTTGAGAGTGAGTCCCTCTATGAAGAGAAGCTTGTAATATTTGAACAAAGACGAAGCACCGTCATCAATAGGGCCATCAAACATATAGGAAGATAAGATCAATTTTTTCAGAACATGTCCGGGGTAACCATTGTTAGCAAACAGATGAAACAATTTTTTAAGATTGGTATTGAGATATTCTTGGTTACTAATGTGTGTGACACGGTTTTTTCATAGGAATAACAGTGTTATATTTTTGGTTAAGAGGATGGTTGGAGTAGAAGTTGGGGAAATCTACCAGCCGGCGTTGGTTTCTGATACCAAGCCAGCTTAAGTGCGTTGTTGTCAGATACCCTTGTGTCTAAAAAGGGACCGCTGACACCATTTTCCAATTCAGTGGTACATTGTAAATGTGGATTGTAGGTGTTAAATAAATTAAGAGTAGTATCCAGCATGTCACTGAGTATTTAACAAATAATGTCATCAACGTAAAGATAAAAGGAAGTTGGAACGGGAGTTTGGGTATAACATCATCAAGTACGGAGTCCATGACTATAGTGGCCAAAATGGACCCGCGTGAACCTGGCAACGGTTTTCCCAGCAACGTTTCTGACACCAGTGGCAACCAAACTGTTTCAGCAACGTTTTCGATAAAAATTCGCGATGGCCAAACCAAGTGTTGTCCCACAAATTTGATTAAGCAGAAATGATGCCTATATGATAGGCTTTCTAAAATATATAACAGATCCAATGTCACCCGGGGTCTAACGACGCGAGGGGGTGAAAATCGCGTAATATGTTATATACTCGGGAGAAAAAAATTCGCGCTGGTCAAACCAAGTCTTGTCGCACAAATTTGATTTAGCAGAAATGATGCCTATATGATAGGCTTTCTAAAATATATAACAGATCCAATGTCACCCGGGGTCTAACGACGCGAGGGGGTGAAAATCGCGTAATATGTTATATACTCGGGAGAAAAAAATTCGCGCTGGTCAAACCAAGTCTTGTCGCACAAATTTGATTAAGCAGAAATGATGCCTATATGATAGGCTTTCTAAAATATATAACAGATCCAATGTCACCCGGGGTCTAACGACGCCAGGGGATGAAAATCGCGTAATATGTTATATACTCGGGAGAAAAAAATTCGCGCTGGTCAAACCAAGTCTTGTCGCACAAATTTGATTAAGCAGAAATGATGCCTATATGATAGGCTTTCTAAAATATATAACAGATCCAATGTCACCCGGGGTCTAACGACGCGAGGGGGTGAAAATCGCGTAATATGTTATATACTCGGGAGAAAAAAATTCGCGCTGGTCAAACCAAGTCTTGTCGCACAAATTTGAATAAACAGAAATGATGCCTATATGATAGGCTTTCTAAAATATATAACAGATCCAATGTCACCCGGGGTCTAACGACGCCAGGGGATGAAAATCGCGTAATATGTTATATACTCGGGAGAAAAAAATTCGCGCTGGTCAAACCAAGGCCTGTCGCATAAATTTTATTACGCAGAGGTGTTACCTGACCTCTATCTAAACCACCATAGAGCGATAATGAGTTTCGGCCTTCAACAAAACGTACCATCATAGCAGAAGATGATCTTCGCAACGATGACACTCATTGAGAAAAATCTATTGCTACTGCTGATGAAAAATTCGAAATTGATGTATTTACGTATGTATTGCATACTCTACATGCTGCAAGTATCCCCTACCCCTGTCAACACTACCATCGCAAATAGCGTCAGTTCAAACATATTTTTAGTAATGGAAATTTTTAATAATGAAGGTATTTTTGGTAATGGCGGACTTTCGGTTGTACAGGAAGTAGATACCAACTTTGTTATTTTAAATGAAACATACTGTACATTATTGCGTGTTTGGATTCTCTTTCAAATTTAAATGGCACATTGTTAGGCATACGTTGGACCTAAGTTGCATGGCTTGCATCCGGCTATGTAAAAACTGTTATACGGTTCTATAAAATCAAGTTATCCATGCTTTTAAAGCTCGAAAATTACAGATCTCTAATTAATCAGCCTGTATTTTCAACCCAACTTCTTTTAATGAGAAACGTGTGTTCTTTCATGCTTAAGCGAAAACTGAAAAGCACATCTTTCTAACTTTCATAGCTTCGAAGATAGTTTGAAATTTCGAAAACCGAGCAACGTCATTTTAAAAAAAACACGTAATGTATTTCAGACACCATGCTACTTTGATCCAATGTATTTTTAACAAAGTGCTATTTAATTTTAACAAGGAAACCAAAAATGCAATAACCACTATTGCAGCACCCTGCATAACGTTTTAAGAAGTAAAGTAACTATAATGAATTTTATTGGTATGGATATGTGGAAGAAATAAATAAAATAAAAAATCGATAAGAAAAACTATTCGCCCTGGGGAAATACAAGGATAAGGTTTCATTAACTAAAGAAGAAATATAAAATAATAATAGATATAAAAGCACATGTGCCTTAAATTTAAATTAAACTGTAGGTCTGAAGTGGCGACTATCCTGCTCACACATGCACGTAAACTTCGTGTATAGAGTTTGTAAACTTGGACACCATTGCTGGTAGTCTCTGTTGCTGAGAAGAAGAAATTAAAATCAGCAAATGCTGTCTTTACGATTTCACTTATTGCCAGATAATAGTAGTCAAATATAATTTTTTTTTTCGGAATTCAATACAATAACAAGCGTAAGAAATAGTTGTAACTCTTTTACTATGTGCTAATATTTCTACACATTCTGGTCATCAAAGCTGACTGCTATTCCTTTTGCCCGTCACCCAGGCAAGCAGTCATGCATTGCCCTGCTATTAAGAAAAATTAGCGACACCCGACTGTAATATCAGAGATACGGAAACATATTTCAATTGCTTACAATTAAAAAAGTTTTAGCAGCTTTACAATTTTATTTCTGATTTCCATAGTGTGTGGTTGTTTGCTGATGGTTGCTTGTCTACTTTTTCGTTGCATTGTCCATTGTTTTAAACTACTGTCTGTTCCTTTTTCCATTTTCACTTTTTACATTTTCTTCCCCGCATAATTACGGGATCATAAATTTTTAGATTAATTGTTTTTAGCACTTCCATTTTAAACACAGCTATAACTTGTTATTTTCAATAGCAGAAAAAGGAAAAAAAAACTATAGATACATATAACAATTTCTTATATCTATAGTTTTTTATATTTGTAGTTTTATTAAATATAAATGTATTTCTTATTAAGAAATGCCCTTATATATTTTAAATATTCCTTTATTTTTATATTTTAAACTTTAAAACCTATTGTTATGTTGTCGTCCAAATTTAAAATTCAATTCAATCAATTTTTAGTAGTGCTTTTTTCAATTTGATAATTTCGGTGTTGTCTCTAATTTCAAATTACAAATAGATAAAATCTTTTTGTAATATAAATTTGACAGGTCATTTCATTGTTGTTGTATTTTCGTGATCAGCACAGCAATAGATATTTCTGAATGCCAGTTCAATCATTTGTATACTTTGCACTCGTTAGGAATTTTAAAAAAAAAATTTTTGTGACCATCAGCACTAGCAATAGATTTTTCTGAATGCGTGTCACTGTTGCGTGTCGAATTTCCGGTCCAATAATTTGTAAAAAATGTTGCAGTAGTAGGAGTCGATTTATGCTTGCCCTAAAAATTTTGAATTTTTCGTGACCAATCAGTATAGCAATAGATGTTTTCCGAACCGACGTGAGTATTTTCAGGCGACAGGATACTTTCGAAAAATTCGATTACTTTTGAATACCATACGGTTAACTACTAGTGGTTTTTACAGAAATTATGTCGTTTTAATAGAATATGGTATATTCAGTTTGGTTTTATTGCTGAAATCTATTCCGTATTCCTAACAATGGTCAAGTAGCTAGGGTGTATGATTCGGTTATCGTAGAGCTCATGGAGTGCATTAGAGCTAACAGCAGCATAATTTCAACAAATTTTGTAATAATGCATTTAAATAAGATGACCTTACATTAGTGAATATAAAACTTTTACATCTTGTAGTTCCTTAACCACACGCATTAGATTCAACAAGTAGATGACTGTATAAGTTAAGAAATCAATTAGATAACATGATTTTGCACCGGGATGGAACATCACCCCATAATGTTTTAGCGGTTCGAAAACATTTAAATATTCATAATCATAATCCCCGTGTAGATTGGTAATGCTGGGACTATTCAATTGCCTCCCAACAGCACCTATTTAATGCCACTAGAGTGTTTCTTATAAGGCTTCTTAAAAGAAAAAGTGAATTTCGATTCAAACGCATATACATAAACACTAATTAGAGAGAAAATTCAAGAAGAAATAGATTTTTTACTTATCCTTTAAAAAGAATTGATGATTATATTTGTAATGCTATATAAAAATTAAGTAGACGATGTAAACATATTGTTTTTGCATGTATTTCCTACTCATTACATTTTTGTCTTTTTCTTTAATCCAATAGCTCGCCAACTATTTAAAATAGTCAGATACAATATTATATATACGGAATTATGAGATAAAGGGCTATGCAAAAATGGAAAAATCTACACGACGTTCCATTCAAAAATTCAAAAATATATTTCGTCGTGCGCACCCTCTACACGCAACTCTGATCGTTTTTCACTATTTTCATCAGTAGAGGCAAAACACTGCAATTTCTATTTGAAATATTTTTTTGCAGCTGCTATGGTAACGGAAATAAGTGGTGGTCAAAATAAAATGAAAAAGCCGGTACATTTTTGGTCGTATATTATGTTTCACGCTGTATACCCGCAAGAAATAAATTCGTAGGTCTGAGTTCTGTTATTTGTTTTTTTTATGGGAATCCACATCGTGGATACAATGTCATCAGTCGCTTCAGATCGGTAGTGAGAAGTTACTTCCGATTGAGATGGAGCCTACACTGTCACTTAAAACATATTTCCCAGGGTCTTTCCGTTATGCAGCAACATCTATCATGCAAAAATGGATTGTAATTCAAATATCTATTAGAATAAAAAAAAAACAAGCAAAAGCATATAATAGAAAACATTTAGGTTGGCCAGCGCGATTTTTCTTCTCACGAGTATATAACATATTATGCGATTTTAACCCCCTCGCGTCGTTAGACCCCGGGTGACAGTGGATCTGTTATATATTTTAGAAAGCCTATCATATAGGCATCATTTCTGTTTATTCAAATTTGTGCGACAAGACTTGGTTTGACCAGCGCGAATTTTTTTCTCCCGAGTATATAACATATTACGCGATTTTCACCCCCTCGCGTCGTTAGACCCCGGGTGACATTGGATCTGTTATATATTTTAGAAAGCCTATCATATAGGCATCATTTCTGCTTAATCAAATTTGTGCGACAAGACTTGGTTTGACCAGCGCGAATTTTTTTCTCCCGAGTATATAACATATTATGCGATTTTCATCCCCTGGCGTCGTTAGACCCCGGGTGACATTGGATCTGTTATATATTTTAGAAAGCCTATCATATAGGCATCATTTTTGCTTAATCAAATTTGTGCGACAAGACTTGGTTTGACCAGCGCGAATTTTTTTCTCCCGAGTATATAACATATTATGCGATTTTCATCCCCTGGCGTCGTTAGACCCCGGGTGACATTGGATCTGTTATATATTTTAGAAAGCCTATGATATAGGCATCATTTCTGCTTAATCAAATTTGTGCGACAAGACTTGGTTTGACCAGCGCGAATTTTTTTCTCCCGAGTATATAACATATTACGCGATTTTCACCCCCTCGCGTCGTTAGACCCCGGGTGACATTGGATCTGTTATATATTTTAGAAAGCCTATCATATAGGCATCATTTCTGTTTATTCAAATTTGTGCGACAAGACTTGGTTTGACCAGCGCGAATTTTTTTCTCCCGAGTATATAACATATTACGCGATTTTCACCCCCTCGCGTCGTTAGACCCCGGGTGACATTGGATCTGTTATATATTTTAGAAAGCCTATCATATAGGCATCATTTTTGCTTAATCAAATTTGTGCGACAAGACTTGGTTTGACCAGCGCGAATTTTTTTCTCCCGAGTATATAACATATTATGCGATTTTCATCCCCTGGCGTCGTTAGACCCCGGGTGACATTGGATCTGTTATATATTTTAGAAAGCCTATGATATAGGCATCATTTCTGCTTAATCAAATTTGTGCGACAAGACTTGGTTTGACCAGCGCGAATTTTTTTCTCCCGAGTATATAACATATTACGCGATTTTCACCCCCTCGCGTCGTTAGACCCCGGGTGACATTGGATCTGTTATATATTTTAGAAAGCCTATCATATAGGCATCATTTCTGTTTATTCAAATTTGTGCGACAAGACTTGGTTTGACCAGCGCGAATTTTTTTCGCCCGAGTATATAACATATTACGCGATTTTCACCCCCTCGCGTCGTTAGACCCCGGGTGACATTGGATCTGTTATATATTTTAGAAAGCCTATCATATAGGCATCATTTCTGCTTAATCAAATTTGTGGGACAACACTTGGTTTGGCCATCGCGAATTTTTATCGAAAACGTTGCTGAAACAGTTTGGTTGCCACTGGTGTCAGAAACGTTGCTGGGAAAACCGTTGCCAGGTTCACGCGGGTCCAAAATGGGGCTAATTAGGGAACCCATCGAAGTGCCAAAAAACTGTAAATAGTATTTACCATTGAAAGAGAAGCAACAATTATCACAAATGAAACGCAATAATTTGAAAAAAGTATCTTTAGATATTGTGGTATATGGTTCAACCATAGATCATCGTTCTTGTAAAATGACAACCAGTAATTCAATGGGGATGTTCGTAAAAAGGGAGACCACATCCAAGGAAACAAAGCTGAAATTTCTGACAATTTAGTACCTCTAATGATGTTGACAAATGCAAAAGTGTCCTTAATATTGTACGACGTGTCGTCAGGGAAAGCTAATGTAGGTATCTCTGACAGAAATTTAGAAAGATTATAAGTAACGGAATTAAAACAACTTACAATAGGTCGCAACGGAATATTGGGTTTATGTATCTTCGGAAGACGATATGATTTAGCTGGTACGGAATTGTATTTAGTAAGACGTTTAGCGTCAGACTCATTGATATATTTACTGGCTTTTAACCTAATAATAAGAGCATTATATTGTCTTTTTATATTGTAAGTTGGATCCCTGGCTGGGCTCTTATAAGTGCTGGTACCATTAAGAAGTTCTGATGTTCTTGATATGTAATCTACCTTTGTCAGCCTGTAGGATGTATATTTCGGGATGGTCTCTAAGGAATTTCTTGGTTTTGTTGAAAGAACAAACTATGGGAGGAGTGGGAGTGTATTGTGAATGGAATAAATAGTTTGTGACATTATTGGTTATTTTTGCTCTTATTATGTTTTTGTTAACCTCAGGTAGTTCATCAACAACACACTCAACATCGGCCAAAGTTTCTTTATGTCAACATGTTTGCCAACAAGTGGCACATCAAACTTAGGACCCAATTAAAGCAAATCTGAGACATCTTTAGGAATGTCGACATCCGAAACTTTCATGAACCACTTGGAGTTATCATTAAAAAGGTTGGTATTAGGTTTTCAATTTAACAATTTATGAAATTTAACAACATGTACTTGCCTGACTCTACAAAATTGAGAAGCCTGAACTTCTATCAAGAAATTAATGCTTGATATTTTAAAAATATTTATTTCCATGAAAACAGTAAATTTTGAAGTTGCATAATTAAACAATAAGCAAACAGTTGGTAGGAAGGATGCACATGGATCGGGGGGACAAAGATATGTTTGAGCCAACTTGCCAACGTTCCGCGGCAATTTGGCGTAATTTGTTTTCAGAATTTTGCATAATTTTCTACACATGTACTAAATAACACTATAGTTTAATATTCAGGTAATAGATGGGTAAAAGGCAACTCTTTCCGTGGAGTCATTAAAAGTTTCATCAGCTCAATTTCCAAAGAAAAAGGTATGGCTAACTTGTCTCCCGTTTCTATCCTCTTATATTTTTCATATATTTATATGAAATGTAGTCATATAACAAAAAACAAACAAATAAATTTACTCTCGCCAACGAAAAACATTTAAACCTTAAACGACAGAAAGAAAAGCCAGACTACTTTTAAGACTGGTGGCCCAGAGGGAACCATTAACCGTAATCGTAAAATTAAAAGTAACGGTGCTATCGCAACAGAGTTCCATAAACCCTTTTGGTTTTATCGATTCATCTGCCTGATGCGATTTTCATTAAATTTTAAGATTTACTACCGCGTAATAACACATTTAACGCTTACCTCGCGCGGTATCTCTGTGTAACAAAGAGTTTAACGTTTTGAGTATAGCGAGATATACGATCGAGCGTGTTGAGTCCGAAAAAGTGAAAACCTCTAACCACATATTACAGGCATACCTGCCGGTCAGTAGACGCACCGCAACGAGAAATTTTAGTTGAGATAGCTCCATGGTTCATGTATATATGCGTATGTATCCGTTTTCATGTCATGCAAAATTATTTATTATTTTTTGGTAGAATCCCATCCGCGCAAATTTCCTTTCACCTATTAATCTTTCGAAGTTGTTTTCGATGTTAGGCATAAAACTTAGTGATGAGTTACTGTGAAACAACCTGCTACTTTGTAACTGCTAACTGTCATTAGCAAGTTGTACAGCTTTCTGTAGCAATTTTGCGATGTATCGGAAAACCATAACGTAAATATAGATGTAATAATTGTTCTAATCGCAAAAGGTTAATTATTTGATATTATAAATTCAGAAGCGTTTTATTGTAAGCATTAGTGGTACTCACATTGCGCTCTTAAAAGGAACATTCATTGTTATATTACACCGCACAATGGTGCAACGATGGAAAAACTTCAACATTAAAATTTCTTTTTTCAGTAAAGCTCTACTTGCCTTTCACATCTCGATGTATCGTTCTAGAAAAGAGTTTAAGGTCGCTGCATACGTAGCGGGTTATCAACGTGGACGGGACGGGGATGTGGGCGTGGCAACAGCTATTTTGACAACCGGACACAGAAAAACTTCAGAATTGTCACAGAAGAGTACGGTAAAGTAATAGAAATGACGCGTTGACAGTTAGTTCAATTTGATAAAGTGACGCTTTCTATCCCCGAATGAGTGTAGTAAGGTTGTACAGAGTGAGCAACCGGATGTGACCACCACGTGATCACGAACGTCACAGAAAAAGTGTATTTTTTTGTTTTACTGTTTACTGCTCTGCTTGTTGTTTACGTTCTGTCATTTGACATTTAACGTGTTGGAAAAAAATATATGGCACGTCTTATTTTAAGGTTAAGTTATAAACATATTGACAAATCAGTAATGTGACATATCTTGTACTACCAACTTAACAATGTTGCCACCTTAAAATTTGAGGTCACGTGGTGGTCACATCCGGTTGCTCACTCTGTACTTTCGGGTGTGGTAGTCGAACAAAACATTTTCTCCCTGGTGTTCTACATGAAGTGTGTGCAGTGAGATACAGTGCACCAATAATAAGTTGTATTTCCTGTCATTTTAAATTTGTACTGATTTATAGTGAAATGTCACTCAATGTATAACTATGATTTGACATATACGCGCAAAGTTGTTTACTAAGTGTGTACGTCACACTCTCAGCGGCTTATTTTTTGGCGGGTTTTACATTTTGAATTGAATTACATATATTTTCTTACTTGCTTGCAACACTTCAAGCTATTATCTACAGGGTTAGTAAAAAGTCCCGGAACGGTCGACTAACTTTGTTATTTGAAAATTATGATTTCTGAAATTTGGTATGGGGGTATAGTTACTATAAATGCATTTTATGCAATACAGTTAATATTTTTTTCACTTCCGGTTTAATCGGCAATACGTCCAATTTTTTTTTTTTTAAATGGAACGCCCAAATTTTTTTAACACTTTTGAATGCAAAATAAAAAACTACGTTCAGGAAGTATTAAGATGTTTATTTTTATTCACAAGAAAACAGTTAAAAAATTAAAAAAGTGTCCTAATACAGAAAAATCAAGATACCTGTCTATTCAGGTTGCGATTACAATAATTGTTCAAAATGCTCTCCATTTACAATTTGACAAAAATGTAAACGGTCAGTAAAATTTCTTATTGAATTTTGTATTTGTTCTGGAGTGACGCGATTGGCTTCTTGAACTATTCTCTCTTCCAATTGTTCAAGATTATGGGGACGATTTTTGTACACTTGACATTTCATGTGACCCCAAAAGAAAAAATCTAATGGCGAGAGATCTGGCGAACGTGCTGGCCATTCGATTGCTCCTCTACGTCCGATCCAACGTCCCGAAAAATTTCATTCAAATAATCGCGGACATTATGGGCAAAATGGGGGGGAGCTCCATCTTGTTGAAACCAAAAATGTGCATTAGGGTGATCACCTATGTTTGCATTTGGAAAGAGGGCCGCAAGTGCTGGAACAACCTCATTTCGCAATAAATTTAAGTAGACGTTGCCAGTTAAATTTCCTCTTATAAAAAATGGTCCTATGATGTTGTTTCCAACAAGACCAGCCCAGACATTCACCTTTTGAGGACGCTGTGTATGGACTTTTTCAATCCAATGCGGATTTTCAATTGACCAGTAGCGACAATTATGTCTGTTCACAGTGCCGTTGAGACAAAACGTTGCCTCATCTGAAAAAATGATGTGATCTAAAACATTAGGCTGCTGCTCGATCAATTCCGTCATTGTTTCGCAAAATTGTAGTCTACGATCTGGATCATCTTCAGTTAACTCATGGACGGGATACATATTATAGGCTTTCATTCTTGCTGATTTAAGAATCGTATGAGCAGATTTTTGAGACATCTCATGAATGGACACGTGATGATTTTCTTCCACTGTAAGTAACACATTCAAACTAGTTTCTTCATCTGTTGCTGTTAATGGACGTCCCCTTCTAGGTAAATCCTTCACCTGACGAAAGACTTCAAACTTTTGAATTGTTCGGCATACCGTACTTTTACTAATGTGACGATCCGGATAAACAGTATTAAACAAAATACGAACCTCTTCAAAAGAACGTTGACGATCACCGTACCCACGCATCATTAATATCTCAATTCGTTCTGATTCAGTAAGTTTTTCTGCCATTTTCAAATGTGTCAATGTTTAAAATAAGTAAATTTACAGCGATGTAAAAGTTAAAACGCTTTTAAAATTGTCAAATGTGACGGCAAAAAGAATGCAAACACTAAACAACAACTTTTTTCAAAGGTACCTTGATTTTTCTGTATTAGGACACTTTTTTAATTTTTTAACTGTTTTCTTGTGAATAAAAATAAACATCTTAATACTTCCTGAACGTAGTTTTTTATTTTGCATTCAGGTGTTAAAAAAATCTGGGCGTTCCATTTAAAAAAAAAAAGTTGGACGTATTGCCGATTAAACCGGAAGTGAAAAAAATATTAACTGTATTGCATAAAATGCATTTATATTAACTATAGGTACCCCCATACCAAATTTCAGAAATCATAATTTTCAAATAACAAAATTATTTGACCGTTCCGGGACCTTTCACTAACCCTGTATAAAACAATATACATATTTTGAAAAATTTAAATCTACGCTATTGCTTAGGCTTTATCCTAACCCATTCAACAAAAAAGCAGGTAGGAATTTAAGATGAACTGAAATAAAGAATGAGTAATGAATTCAATACACCTGCCTACAGTAAAAGTCACCTGAGTTGGCGGATGCACGACAGCAAGAGGGCGTGCTCAATGAAGTGAGGCACACCCGAAAGAATAAGGAGAATCGGTGTTATATTTTCCTATTTTTCTCGTTAACTCCACTCATCGTAACGTGTTGAACATGAAAGGCGTATTAAAGTAACGCCTGAATACAGTTAATGGTTTCAGTACTACTTAAAAAAAGCTTTTTATTAAAAAGAAAAAGAAAATTTCACCGTTATTCATGAAAATATAATTAATGTGCGTATATCAATGTATCCTGCAGGAACTAATTTCCTTAAGACTATTATTTTCAACACAAGTTCAATAATTTATAACTCAGAAGTGAATGTAACCGGATATTGCATCCTTTTCCTACTGAACTGATTAGGTCACTATAATTATTGAAGACGGAAGAGGAGTAGTATAAAAAAAGAAACAGACGAGGTGAAACAAAGCTTATGAAGGTTAAAAATTTCACGGTTGAAGCAATAAACAACAAAGAGAGGTACATACACTCAAGCACGCATAATATTCAGCGTCACCTTTGACACGAGTAACATCAAAATAATCTGGGTTACTCGCAATGCTACGGTAGTCACGGAGATAATTTTCTCACTATGTTCGAATCTAGTATATCATAACAGATAAAGTTAGCAGCCAAGGAATAACAACGTAATTGTGTATAGGTACCGTTATTTGTCATTGCATGTATACTAATAAATTCCGCTGAACTTACATAATTCATGTATGAACCATGTCTTCTGTAGAAAATAAAATAAATTGCAATTACAGTATTATTTATCAGTACATCATCGTCATCACCATCGCCGACTAAGTGATGATTCATCATTGGATACTGGCCAGACAGAGACACAGTAAGCTTACATATATATTGAGATTCGAGTTTGAGTGCTAAACTTTATACAAATACATATAAATTTTGGTCAGCCAAATGGAATTAGGTACTGATGCATATTCGGTAGATGGACGAATAAAATCCGAATGTTTATACTATGCAAATAACGAAAATGAATTGCAACTTACATTCTAACAAATTAAAATTATTTCTAAACGCCAAAAAGAATCATTTAAATAAGCAAATCAAGGGTACAAGAAACCATAAAAATTAAGAAATAAGCAAAGCTGGGTACTTATACATATAATACAATGAAAAATCAAAAGAAAATCTAGAACTCTTTAAAAAATAAAATAACTTTTCCGCTAGAAATGATTTCAAGTACATATTTCTAAAGCACCCAACTAAATTATTTTTTTCAAATTAATGCTAGTAATTTATTTAAAAAACTATACCAAGATTAACATTCTAGAATGCATTATAGAAGTGATATACTGAGGTAAGCGCAAATGTTACTAGTTCTTAGTATTGCATAAGTAAAAATCAGCATTTGTTGATATATTATTATTAACCTTGTATGTATAGTAACTAGCATATAATAGCTATTTACATTAGAGTGCGGTAGGAGTCATTTACAGCGGGGCAACTCATATTTAGTACTTTGTAGTAAATACCTACCACATGTCTAATACGGCACAGCTTCTAGCCAAGCTCTGCTGTTTACTTCGACAATTAATAACAAGAAAGTTCCTTATTCTGTTAGACAATGTATCGTTTCTCACCAACGAAAATATTGGACCTAATGAAAGTTGAGAAGATTGCACAAGCAGTATGAAGAATCAAGATTATGATATTATGAAAGACGCTAGAAAAAATTTGGCAAAGAATTTCGTGGAGGACAAGAAGTAAAGCAAAACCTTAACTATCGATGCCATCGCAGAATAAGCATTACTCAACAGCTTTGAAGTAGCATCTATGTATGTGTGATATTAGGGTGATAGTACACTGCGACCTAAAAGATCTATTGTGTCCCCTCTTCTCGCTGTATTACAGCTGGCCGTCCAGTCTGATTCCTTTTAAGAAGTGCAGAATGTTCGAAGGCCCCAGATTAGGTAACTCTCCCTCTTCGATTTCACATGCTCCCAGGTGCAGCGCCCTTGAGTTGCACAGTGCAACACAGTTTGTGAGTAGATGTCCTTCCACTCCCGTGTGTCCCGGAACCCACAAAAGGGTTACCTTGTTCTTTTTGCCTAGCTCGTTTAGTTTTTGTAGACACTCCCAAACCATTTTGGAGCTGATTATGTTTGACCTCAGCGCCCTAATGGCTGCTTGACTATCAGATATTATGATAATCTCCTGCTTTTCATAGCTTCTGTCAATCTAACTTTGCATCTAACTTTGTTAGCTTTAAGATCCACATTCTGTCCACGAATCAATCGGTTTTTTACACGTTTCTGATCACTTTTGCCAGAAAACGAGCTGACAATGTGGTGCCCCTCTTTTGACAGTGAATTTTTCCTCAATAAATTAGGCATAGGCACATATGTGCCCGCCAAAAAAAGAATTTTAGTCTCGCAAGATCCTTGTACTATTTAAGAGACTCAAAGCACAGGTTTCACTCTATCGATGTTACGTTTCCCATGGCGGCATATTCCTATATTGAGAATGCTAAAGACTTCGAGTTAATTAAACAAAGGTCCACTGCAGCTGTTCCATCTCATGGGGTTGAAGTTTTCAAGGCAGCACAATGCCTCAACCATTTGATGTTTACAGATGTAGCCAAGAAATGCTCCATTCTTTGGTTTTTATCGCGTTTTTTATAGAAAATCATTTCCATTTCCAGCCAGATCAACTAAAATACTGCAATGCTCCAAACACTACTCTCGAACAGTGACACTAAGAGAGGTGGACTACAATGTAGTAGCTGTAGTAAATATTGTTATTATAACTGTTCGCAATATTCTACCAAATGCCGAACCTGTTGCTCTCATGCATTATTACCAATTCCCAAATTGAGATACCGATAACTTCAAGAATTGATCGCGTTCATCTCAGAAGAGTTCCAAAGCTACCAACACAACTTTACAACTTATTATGACGAATTTGATGTAAATTCTTTGCCAGTGGCGGCTGGTACTAAAAGGCATAAGGCCACGTGCCCACCCAATCACCGACATAAACACAGAAAGAAATTCGCATGTAATTCAGTGCATTATTTTGTTTTATTACTTTTACGTATTTTTATAACGATGGTATCAACATTTCTTTCCGCACCACATACACTAGCGCATATGCCACCGCTTAAAACTATCTTCCGGGGCACAATTTCCGATGTCCCTATTTCGGGTATAAATCGATCAGCTCCGTTTGTTTTCGCCATATGCGTTTAAACGTCTCATTCGGGCACAAAATTTCGTGTCTCCAGTCAACGTCGTGCATTCATTGGGAGTGCATTGATTTTGGGCGCGTACTGCGCTTGTGTGATTTTAAAGGCGTTTCAAAGTAACGTTTATTATTAATGATGGCAGTTATAATTATGTGCAAAATCTTTTAGAAAACACGCAATCATTTGAGGAAAAACTTTTAATTAAGAAGAAAGAGCGGCCGATTCCTGATCTTCAAATAAACTACACTTCCACAAGTAAAACTCGAACCTACAATAGAATATTCAATAAAAATATATGTGAAAGATATGAGTGGATGTGCGGTTATTCACTAACAAATAAACTATTTTGTTTTATCTGCTTTATTATTAAGAAAGAGTTTAGTGCGTGGAATAAACAAGGGGTGAATAATTTAAAGCATATCGCAGAGAGGGCAAAAAACACGAAAATTCCGTTTCTCACATGAATACTTGCGTGTTTATATATGTTGTGTTCTAGGCATATATACGTGAACAGTTAGACAGTGCTTATTTGCGACATAAAATTAAATACAAAGACCATGTGGAAAAAAAATCGTCATTCTTTGCTCCGGTTAATTATGTGTATAAAATTTTGCGAAGCTTTTGAATTGGCGTTACGAGGCCATGATGAGAAAATGACGTCGGAAAATCCAGATATTTATGTAGGCTTAATCAACTTTGCAGCTGAATTAGACGCTGCTCTTGTAATACATATGAAAGATTCACAAGTATTTAAAAACCCCTCAAAAACTATTCAGAAAGAATAGATGCAATGTTGCAAATTTACAAGTAGGAAATATTAAAAGAAATTAAATATGCAAATTTCATTGCTTTGGTGGCCGATGAAACTAGAGACAGCTCCAATAACCAGCAAATGGTTGTTATTATTCGATACGTATTTAATGGACACATTTTTGAACGCTTTTGGTCTTTTTTTTAAGCCGGGTGGGCATAATGCTGATGTATTAGCAAAATCATTGCTGAAGGAATTGCAAACTATTTTAAATTCTCCTTCTGGATCTTATAACAATAAACTAATCGCTCAAAGTTACGATGGGATGTCCGTGATGATTGGTAAGACAAATAGTGTCCAAGCTAGTATCAAAAGAACATTTCCACATGCACATTATATTCACTGTTTTAATGATTAATAATTATTCAACGCGCGGCATAGTGCGATAAAAATGTAAGGTTTTTATTTTGTGCCCACCCTCTTTCATAATTCACGGGCCGCCACTGTCCTTTGTTAATATTCAGTTAAAAATTATAATTTTTTTTTTTTTGTCTGGGTGCTTTACAAGTATACTTGAATCGATTTTAAATTTTGCATGAGTGGATATATATTAATAATCTAATTAATTAATATATATATAATTAATAATCTTTTAGTTACATAAATGTTACCTTTTAATTTTTGAACTTGTGAAAGATTAATACCATCACAATAAACAAAATGAAATAGAAATGAAATTTCTTTATAATTCACTTTATTTCTGTGTATCTCGCTTTAAATTTTAAAACTAATATTACTCAAAAGTATATAAAGGTAGCATAGATCGCTTTTTCCGCATATCCTTCACTTATGTTAATGAGTTTCATAAAATGTAGGTATACTTACTACACGTATTTTTAAAATTTGGTACTTTGCCTATATCGTAAATGTCCAAAATTCTAACTCAAGGCAATTCCCAGATATTTTTAAAATCATAAAGGAGGTATCGTAATCCAGTCATGATTCATACGGCTTTCATTATAATTTAGAAACCAGGTACCAAACGGTCAATCCTATTAAATAAATTCTTTGAATACCTTCTCGCCGGTATTCATCCTAGCCTTTTATGCAGATTGCTTAAACTTCGCGAGTTTTACAAAATACTCTCAGGAAAAGCTATAAAAAATTCAACAAATTCGCAATTAGATTAATATATTTGGCGTATATTGCTACTCATTTCCATAATTTATAAATAAAAAGAATTTAATCCATAGGAAAAGGTATCCACGCTGTATAATTACAACTTTTAGATCTCTTAATTCATTTAACTCGCTTAGGGACTTACGCCAGATTAGCATTTATCAAATATTCTCCTCCAATACAAAACTTTTCAGAATCAGTATACATCTACAGCATATAGTAATTATAAAGGGATAACAGTTAGATTAAGTTTCAGGCTTGGCAAATCGACTAACGGCAAAAAGAATTCTTTGGTGCAATTGTAATGCGAAGCAAAGTTAATTGTGTTTTCACAACAACCTTCAAATGTATACCTAGTTTCAATCACGATCGATATAGGCTTCTGAACTGTAAGCTTTTTTGCATTCAAAATTCTTTATTCTTAAGTTTCACCTAGCTAATAAAAATATATATAATAAAAAATAACCGAACTAATTTGAAAGTGAGGTTTCTAAGATGATAATCACTAGCAGTGAAAAGCGTGCTTGGATAGATGGTAAATATATTATCTGTTATGTAAAATTATGTTCAATGCTTTTCTCTCAATATAATAAGTATCTTTTCAATTAGTTTGTTCAATTGCGGCCAAGGATAGCCATAATAGCATCATTGATACCATTAGCTATGTACGCATACATATACATAAATGTACTACTCTAGACATGATTTATTTTTATTTACAAAAATTAGTTTAATACAAGGACGACGAATTAAAACAACAATACTATGTACTATTTAAGATTGTAAATCTAAAAGTTCGTTTTTATCTCAAAAAATGTAGTAGGTACAGTTTTCCTACGAAAGTTGATAAAATATTATAAAACAACATCTAAAAATATTTATCCTTGTCATTTTAAATGAAACATCATTAGTATATTAATTGATTTATTAGTATAATCTAAAAATGCAATTTTATTTTGCATATATAATTGCAATATCAGCAATTATATTTAAACTCTTATAGATCTTCAAAAACAACGATTTTTAGGATTAATTTCCGTCTATATAGAGAAATGAAATTGAAAACGAATTGTAAAACAATATTTTTTGTCATGTCAACTCGTATCCCATAAGAAGAATGTAGTGATTGCTCTAATTGACAGAAAAATCAATTCACTTGTCAAAAATACTAGGTACTAGAAAAAATCATTAAACAAAGATTATATAAAATATATAACAACTGTCATCAAAATTCTTATTCTACTAGTATTTCAAAAAATATTAAGTATTGTGCTATACCATAGCTCACTTTCTGAAAAATTAAACTTTGTTCTCAGGCCACACAACATAACACTTATACTACAAAAATTATAATAATATAAAATATCTTCATTCAAAACTAAAATCGAAAACGGCTTTTAATAAAAATACTCATGTAGTCTATGGTATTCCATGTGGAAATTTTGAAGACATATGTTTCTATAAGTCAAACGAAGCACTACTTGAAAAGAAGAATACAATGTCACAAATCATCTAACAGTCTTACTATCTTAAAGAAACATAAAAGTAACCAAAAACACAACTTCAATTTTAATAGCTCCAAAATTTTAACCAAGAAAATAAATATTACTCCACATGTATACTAAAAAGATCCACATTAAAAAAGAAAAAAACAGCATTAATGATAAAACTGATATCGCAAATTTGTCTAAGATTTATTATTCTATAATAATATTAATTCTTCCATATTAGTTTCCCCTCCATACGCCTTCCTTCGCTTTATTTTTAACTTTACATTAATGATATTGTCTGTAGTTACTGAAGATGTTTCATTATATCTATTCAATTTATAACATTTTAAACATAAAATGCCTTAATATATAAAAAAAATATGTACCAATTACACCAGTTAATATAATTCTCTTAAGGAGAATTACGTGTGAACTGTAACTATAACTCCTATTTATAGCCATTTATTTGTGTGAAATATTTCGTCATAACATAATATATAATTAAAAAAAATACAATGAATACACTAAATTTATAAAACTGTTTAGTATTTCAAACAAAGATCAAATAATTGACTAATGTGCGCTAATGCAACAATAAATAAAAATATGCAGTGTGTCTACAAGTTGGAACCATATGGAAAGCTTTTTCATTATTAGTCTTGGGAAAAAGAGTTATTCTTCCAAAAAAGTACTGCATCTGAAACTTAAAATGACGCCATCAGATATCAATTTTGTGTTGTACAAGGTTTGTTTCAAAACATGAATTTTGCGTAAAAGTAAAGTAGAGGTAGAGAGGTACCTCTATTTTAGGCAATATCAAAAATTTATATAAAAAAAAAACAATTACAATTAATTTGCACTCTAAAACATAGGTTTTGTTATTTGTTACGCAATATTCTCTAAAGCAATGTAAATTGATGTTCACATTGGATGCACTGACAATAAAATTTCTGAGAGTGAACGTCAAAACATTAGTCCAATAGGTGTTATAAATAATTTAATGAATGCTTAACATAATCATTTATTTTGCAAATTCGAATTTACATAGAGATAATAAGTTGTGTAACTAAAATAAAATTCGGGGGATTAAATAAATAAGTACCAAAATTTTGCATGCACATATCCAACTTCTCTCTGTAAACAGGTAATCGTCCCGATCTCGAATTATTTCTCCTGGATTGCTTCAAAAATGATACTCTTCAAATAATCTTGAAATGACCCTTCGAAGTAAACTTTCCGTTTTAAATAAGCCCACAAGAAATAATCTAGCCGGTCAAATATATATAAGTATATACCTATAAATTTTTTATTGCAAGATATTCTTTCGTCACTAATTTACTACGGCCTTAATAATTAATTTTATTATCAGTGCGCCCTAATTAAATATCAATGTGTAGACATAAATTTATAATGCGACCCTAGAGGTCGTAAAGTTGTAACAAATAAGAAAACCTATTTTTAAGGTAGACAGATGCGATTGCCTATTAGTCTATAATTTTTAATTTTAATTAACCTTTTTTCATAAGAATTTTTAATATTGCATAAAATAGAGATGGTTTACTCTTATACCACTTCATATTTTTGAACGAACCTCGTATATAAGAAGAAGATTAATATCTGATGGCTGCATTTAAAATTTTAGATTAATTTACAACTTTTTAGAAAGAACAATCTTTTTTCGTAAAACTAATAATAAGAAAGTTTTCCATATGTTCCTAACTTAAATAGATTATACTTATATAACTATTACTTGACATTTAAAATGAATGTACGGGAATATTATTGAAAAGGAAGAAACATTTGATGTTAGTTATGCTCATGTTCTACTGGCTAAAATTGGAAAAAAATTAAAAAATCTACGTGGTTATAACCTAATCATTATGTGCTGTACTTAATAAATATTAATTAGGTATATATTATTAATATTCGATGTATATATATATATAGCAAAGTATTTTCATATTAAAAGTTAAATTCATTATGTTGTATCACTTCGTAAAGATGTCGCAAACACATTTGCATTCATATGCGTGCATTTTTAATTATCACATGTGTTCAGCGTATTGCAAATATATAAAAAAAGAGCTTTCGCATTGAATTTTGTCAACTCTTCACTAGGTCAAACAGCAAAAACGTTTAAAGAGTCTAGGATCTAGTCCTAATGTACAACAAACCTTATAATTTCAGTTTCAGAGATATCCACAAATCTATGTAAACCATTCTTCCCAGGCGGATGATAGGTGAACAAACACACAACACCTCGCGTAACTAATGCATCTGTTAAATGCCAATCGCACAGAATAAAATAATACAACACAGAAGATCACGACATACAATAGTAGTAAGCTAAAAAGTAAACAGATCGATTCGTGCACAAGGTGTTAAGTATAAAACGCGTTATGGTAACACTAACAAATAAAAAAAAATTGGATAATCAAAAAGTATCACAAAATTTTGCCGCGGGTAATTCCGTAATCCGCGATTTTACTTTTCGTTTCTGTATTAATATTTTGCTTCTTTTTCTAGTCCGTACGTATGCGCGCGACAAGATGTGATTCGTAAAAAAGTGATTTCATCACCTACATGTTTTAAACTTTGAAATATTTGAACAGCACTGCGCGCGGTTTCAGAACCAACTGCGATGAGAGTGTGCCGCAAGTAGAGTGGATATAACAACACTGCGCTAGTGCTCCATATCGATCCACTACCCGTATAAACGACAAACGTACCGGACCTGGGTTCTCTCGGTAAATATTAGAGCATTCCCTGTGGATGCTGGCATGTTTGGTGCTATCATTCATTAGATAATTCCTCAGGGGATAATCTTCCAACCTTAGTTAGTATCTCGATATGGTTTAAATTTGAAAGAGACGTACGAGAACGCGTCTATTATGATGCGCGAATCGCTTCAATCTTTGACGTTTGTGATCGCGGCGCAGTCGAAATTGAACTCGCACCTCGCATTGCGTACCTACACCTGCTACCGGTCGACCACTCTTATGACGCAGTGGCCTAGGTCAAGTTAAATCTCCTCGAAATGTAGGCCAGTATCGACCCCTCAGTACTCAGTAGCTCAAATCGTACAAGCGAATAAGTGTTTTACATACTGATCCAGTATGTAAAACACTTATTCCATTCCGATAAGTAACTGACTGAGTTGCTAGAAGAAGAGGTGTAATAACTTTTATGTATAATATCGACAGATTAACGAATCCGTCCGAATTATTATGTAGATAATAGGTAGGTAAAAGCGTAGATAAAAGATAAATAAGATAGATAGAACATACCTTTTTAATATAAAATTATTAGTAAAAACAAATTTTAAATCTATTTTAATTCTTAAGAAATTTAAGATTGGTTTTTCTTTCCATTTCTATAATGCCTAGAGCCCTGTATACCCGCGGATATTCGCGGATAATCCGAGGGTATCCGCTAAATTTTTGCGGATGCGGATAATTTTTAATATTTTGCTTCCGGATACGGATCGAATGCGGAATATGGATGTGTGCGAATTCGGTAAACTTCGGGGGACCTATATCCGCACCTACCCGTTTGCCGTTATAGATATTTTGAGCAATTGGTCCCGAGAAAAAGATTTCTTTGTCGTTAATAAATATGCATAAATCCAAATAAATTATTCTTTTAAATAGTTGCAAAGAAATGTTCATTAGGTATACAAAGGAAATATTTATTTGAAGCAAATAGTAGTTTAACATGCATATTACTACCTTGCAAAGAAATACAGCTTTGACGTGAACACAATGGATATTAATCGCAAAGCAATATTTCTTTATCGGAGTAGTAAACCATGTTTGATCGAAGAATTGTATAATTATTAGTCAAATATATATTTATTTGATTTTAAGAATCCAAAGCATTTGCAACCAAAATTGAATCTTTTTAATTTAATAATTTATTTACTAGATCGAAATAAATTATGTCGTTAAGCATAAAGAAGATTACTTATACATGAAAAAATATTTTTCTGCTTTTAAGAATTGTTTTATTTATAGTTAGCCTTGCATTTCTTTCGTTCAACTAAATAACCTCTTTCGATTGAATACAAAATTTAGTAACTAAAAGAAGAAGAATTTACCAATACAGGAACGGAAAAATACATCCGTGGTATATACGGTAGCGCTCGCATATTTATACTATGATATATTTTTCTGTTGCTGTATCGGTAAATTCTTCACCACAATACTTCGAAGTATATCTGCCAAGGAAGGTTCACAATAGTAGAGAATAACTGATTGATGGGAAATGTTAAATTAAAACACAAATATTTCACAATAAGCATTTGTTAAACGTCAACACAATAAAGTAATGAATATAAAAATGGAAAATATTAAAATACAAAGTAAATTATACTTCTGGAAAATATCAGTTCTCAATGTATCTCTACAGAGATAATTATTTTATTGCTATTTTCCAGTCGCATGCTGAATTGCAATGAACTATTGAAAACTTGCATGATTATGGACAGGTAGACAAAATTAAACTTTAATGTACTGGGTTATGGTTGAATTTTACATGAAAAATATTCACATGCACGCTTCCCATCACACTGACCTAATTTAAAATATTCTTACATAATTCTTACATATAATTGTTTGCTTTTAGTTAAAATATATCTACTTACCTACTGGAATACTACCATTATGAACATTGCTTTCAAATTGACAAGTAAGGGCGGTAGGCATTTTTAGATATGCCATTTAAAAGTGAACAGATTATACATACTTTGGCATTAATGTTAGATAACAAATTAAAACCATTATTTTCAATTGTGTATAAGTCTTTTATAAAAGAGAAAAAATATATTGTCAGGCATAGATACCCACCTGTAGTAACTTTGAGAAACATATTTTATTATAAGATCAACTAACTCCGATCTATATTTCTATCCAATTTACCACACTTTTCGTGTGTTTTTAAAATACATTTGCCTACGGTTATGTAGTCTAATAATCGTCGTAAATCTAAACGCTCAGCTGGGTTACTTAAATTTTGATATTCTACTTCACCGTAGAAACTTTTTTGGTATACTAGTTCACCAATAGTCAAAAAAGCATCAGTATTGTTACCCTACAATAAAATACTACATAGTACATAATATATGGAGATTGGTTGCAATATTTTAATTCAGATAAAATTAATGTCCGAACTGTTATGGTGATTGGTGTATTAGCTGAAGCATTACGTTTATATTCATTAAACTTTTAAATAAATTTCACCCGTCTGCCAATTTTTTGATATAATTCTTTTATAGCATCTGTTGTTAAGCATTGCAAGGCTTCCTGATCTATTTCATTTTCTACAGTGAAATCATAAGGTTTAGAAAATGTGATAACAATTCGATCTTTCCGCCGCTTATTTCTAAAGCTAATATGTAAGATGCTGGAAATACATATATACTTAAAATAAGCTACTACTTACAGGCCTACGTAGTATACATTTGGTGGTGAATTACCTATGGAGCCGAATCTAAAGCGACCACAGCCGATAATTTAAATAATACAACCTCCATATGAAACTAGAATCAATTTGGCTGAAATAAAACTGTCTTTGTATGAAAGAAATAGTTTCTCTAGCCAATTTATATTTGATATAATATATCCAAACAATTATCTCTTTGGCACCAACGTAATTTATTTGGATAAAACATATTCTTTTAAGGAAATAATCGTTTCAAAGAAAGCAGTAACATCAGGTTTAAGTTATTGTATTTAATTCATATAAACTTTTCTTCTGTGAAATAAATTTTTTGAAAGATATGTGTTTCTTTGGGGGAAATAATCTTTTCTCTCAGTGTATTGACAGTAAAAAAATTAAGTAAAAAACCACCCGTATCTATAATCTATAAAAACGTTTATATGTCTTTGTGTTGGGAAAGAGCTTACTTTATCATGCAACATAAAATGAAATTGTTTGTGATGCATTTGAAAATAAATCCTGTATACGTTGATCATGTGACTTATTTCTATTAATGGAAACGATTATTTCTGTGTTGCACCAAAATAAAATATCTATGTACAAACAATAAAACTTAAAAAAAAAATAATAGGCATTTTGAATTTGAAGCAATGTATATGGTAGCTACTTTACGTTTCATTCGAATTACTGTAACCCGTAAATAATAACATCGTTATTAATAGATTTCTTAAAGGAGGAATTTTCATAAGCCACAAAGGGGTCCCCTTGTATGTGGGATTCTCGTGAGAGGTGTGCAACCACGACCTTACCCACTAAATCTCCCTTGTTTCGCCACGTTTTATGTGCCCGGAACCATTCCATCGGGACATACCATCAAGCACACTGGGCGATCTATGTTCTTCCCCGGATGTCGATACCGGATTGGCTCTCCCACTCCTCCACTTCCTTAGTAACTATCAAATCCTTTAGCCAAGTGAACGATCTTCCAGCTTCTTTTCAAATTTTATCATCTCTGCAATCATGTTGTCAGAAGTTAAAGTTGTGCCTATTTCAAAGTTGTCGTGCGTGCAATTCAAATTCATCCCCATCCGTAGGTTTGGTATTAATCCCTTAGTCCATCGTGCTACTCTACCATTCCGATCTCATCCGCTCTGCCACATGTCTATTATTATACTCTCTGCTATCTTTCCGGCCACAATACCACACCGTTATTAACTTATAGCGCTTTGAGTGACGTCGTTCGGAAGGTTGACGCTACGCTCAGCAACATCTTCCACTGCTGCCTTTCCACACGACTCCGGTACACTCCTGCAGAAATTGGTGCACCATACAAGAGTATTGAATGTGTAACCCTAGAAAATAGTCGCTGTTTCTCACCACACGGGCCTCTTTTGTTTGGCATTATGCGGGTGAGCATAGCTGTCCACTCCTCCGTCTTTCCGCAGACTTACGTACAGTCTTTGATCCAGGATAATTCCCATATATTTGAGGGTCTTCGCTGGCACTATCCTTATTTTTCCAATGTTAAAAGAAATACTATTATTCTCTCGCATATCTTTCAGAATTAATATCTCAGTTTTTTTCGGGTGCCAACTGTAATTTATTTTCCACCAGCCACGTGTTAATGTTACTAAGATTTCATTAAAAAAAAACTGCTTATAAGTCTATACCGATCCTCAGCAGCTAGCAACAACGTCAGATCATTCGCATAACTTCTCAGCTCGGCCTGTACTGTCAGCTGGATCTTAAAAATATCATCGAATAATTTGATCCACAAGATACATCCAAGAACAAAGCCCTGAGGTACACCAGCCCCCACATCAATTTCCTTGCGCGTTAAGCTTGGTTTAACTTTAACTAGTGCTTTGAATGTAATATTCCATATTTAAAACATACAGCGAATGTCATATTCTAAGTATCACTTAAGTCACCAGAATTTGTGTTGGAAAGACCCTCGCTATCTTTAGTTCTTTTGGAAAATTTGTACTCGCATAGCTGTATATTACAGGGCATAGGGTATAGGTATAAAACGAATATACTAATTGTGAGTATAACAAACTGTTTTATTAAATGTCTTATTGTTATTATTATAAGCTGTAACACAAAAGATGATCTCCAAGATTAACAGACCAGCTATTCGAAACCGGTTTTTTTAAACCATTACTTTTTTTACATTTTCCAATTTGTAAACACCCATGACATTTAGACAGGAATATCTAGAATGTATTAAAATAATAGAAAAGCAAGAGCTTTTTGATATTATCGGCCATCCTTAAACAAAATATGAATAAAATGAGAAATCATTATTTATTTATTTTAAACACTCGCACTAATGTATTTTTTGTGCCTACATTGTAAGTATTTGTTTATCTATAAACAGTTATAAGGTTGCCTAATTACGGATTTCAGTAGTTAAAAGAATTAGTCTCTAGGTAGAACCTTAAGGCTTAACAATTATTTTTACAATTTTACACAATCTCAAACCGTAAAGAACGTTGCTACCAATCATATAAAAAATGTTTGTTACAAAATAGAACGAAAGAAGACAGAGTACGAGAAGAATGTAAAGAAAGAAATGAATTCGCATGCAATATCATGAAATAGCAAATACGTAAATAGGCATGTTATTCAATGTAGAATATTCCTCCACACTAATTTTCACGTCAACACGCAATCTTCAAATGGCATGGTATGCTAACGCAAATGCTTAGAACAGATCATTACGAACACGAATGAAAAATCAACTTATTTACTTTCGACATACAGTACAAGGTAGCGGCAGATGAAAGCTGATACGATTCGAAGAAAAAATATTACATTAACATAAATCGTTCTTCTTCTGCTTCAAAGTTATATCGTCTTAATGAGTTAAATAATTTGGTTTATTGCACTAAACAAAACGTGAATTCAAGCTACGGAGTGCATTAAAAATTGTAACCATTGGTACTGGAAGGATGTTTATCCCGGACTGTAAAAATAACCACATATTGAAATTCCACGTTTCGAATATGCATTTATTTTCAAGAGAAGATTACTGATAATTCAGTAAAGCGCTCTCTCAATATTAACAGCTCCGACAAACATTTTGAAAAAGAAGTAATAAATTGAACGGTAAAAAATATTCTTTCTGGGTAAAAGAGTGTTGTTTGGGTTTACGAGATCGAGCAAAAAATGACGCTCACATCATAAACAGTGCGTTTGTAAGTTTGTCTTCAGTGTTATTAAATATGATAAGCAATAATACGAAGTAAATTGGTAATGATAAAGTATATATATGCCATATACCGAAACTAAATTCAAATAAACTAGGAAGTTACTCCAAGGTTCCCTTAAACCATGTTCAAAAATTGGACTTTCAGTTATACCACAAAACCATGGTATGAAATATATTGAAATAGTAGTCCACTACAATATTGTTTCACCACACAGTGGCTTCATCAGGTGGATGAAATTAACTGATTAGAGGTAGAGGTACAGATAGAAAAATCGACTCGACTGAGATTGGGTGGAACTAGATATAGCGTTTGTTAGTGATTACACAAAATAATAATGCGTAGTAACACTTAACTTTTATTTAACAAAAAACAAATGTACGTGTGTACTCAACGTGGTTGTTGCAGCAAGTGATATATACATAAAAAACGAGCGGTCGCCTCGCACAACTTTCTTTTTTTTTAGTCCCCTACGTCCCAGGCAATAAACCCCCGGTACATAACGTAGGGATGAAATATATAACAGCGGCAAATTTGAATTGAACAAAAACCGAACAAAACATAAACAGCGTTATGCACGCCGCGCAGGCAGTCTAGAATGTTCGAGACAAATCGGAACTTCTCGCGAAGCAGCGAGGATGTCCGATATAGTGTACGTGAGACAGAGAGCAATCGATTCTGATTTTATCAATGCAGCGGATCGGTGTTGCCAAATATCAATAAATTTACCCATTTGTAGTAATTTTTAAGGTTTAACAAGATCGTAGGATGGCTTTAGCGTCAAAATATAATTAAAATAAATAGAAACTAAGATTACAATTACGATTTCAGTGAAATGAGAGGAGGGGGGCGCGATGAGAATTGTGATTGAAAATTGGGTCGGAAATGCAAGTTGAGAAACGCTGGCTCACGGTTAACCGATTATAAAATCTGTTCGGCACGGCACTAGTAAAAATCCGACAGAACCTGGTGATATGGACTCTGAAGTTACGGTAAGAAATTCGTCACAGTAACCAAAAGTACCAACTATCACGGACACTTAGTTCTTCTGATTATAAGTGTGGTCCCGATATGTTTTGGAAAAAGAAATAAAAAGAGATAGCTAAGTTTGACGACACATAAAATATAGTTTCTAAGAAATTGTTTTATTTACGTATGCCTTTGCCCTCCATTGCTTTGAGTTGTTGTTGTTGTTAGTAACATAGAAATTCCTAAAAATCTATGAGCTAAATGGTACCTAATAACTCTTTTCATTTTGATTAATTAACAATTTCCATTTTTGAATAATAACACTCACCATTGAATTTATTATAGAATACAGTTTTATTCAATGATATTTTTTCAGTAAGGCAGTAAGATAGATTCATTTATATCTTTCTACATGGATTGCAAATTATATGCACAAACGTAACGTTTTTAAAACGTTCCTACTTTCTATATTGTAACTAATTACAAACACATGTAGGTATGAAATTTATAGCTTGGGAAAATTACATGCAAATACATTTCCTTGGTATTGTATCACGTTATACCTACAGGTGGAATTCAATGAGGAAACATCATAGTACCGCACCCTTTATATATCAACGCCTTTGCCACTACTACGAAGATAATGTTTAACAAATTACATTGTGGGCGACCCCAATTCAGAGTTACGAGTACGTTGTACTGTAAACAAATATATATTAGGTATATTTACAGCGGCCTTTCGTACAATCCTCCCATTATTTAATTTAGGAAATCTGTTCAGATTTATATATATTGCTAATACATACATAATCTTACTGCCACAGCATCAGACGTTAATTATTAAATTATTTATATAAATGTATTTTGATTTATGTATTTATTTTATTTTGTAAACATGTTGTGAAAATCTAAACTAAACACTTAATATATCGTATCTTATTAAAACAAGGGCAGGTTTCCATGGATTTTTAGGTATAAAGTTTCCTTCGCTGATCGTTCGAACGTGGGTTGATTAAATGTATCGTATCGTTGGAAACGATATCTATCATCGTTGCTGGGGTCCTCTTTGCCTAGGAGATATCAAATTGTTGAAAACAATTGTTAAGGACTTCTTTTTCGGTATTTCTTGAGTGTAGTTGCATTTTCGAATAGTATCTAGAAATTTATAAATTTATATGACAATAAGAGTCGTTCACTTTAAAATTTACTTACAAGTATAGAGAGTATTGCGTATGTAGTGCCAAGATGATGGAAATCCAGTGATTTCGAAGATTTTGGGTGGCGTATTTCTAATCCTGGGGCCTATTGAAGAGCTTATTCGCTGTGACATCATTGGAACACTAATTGGGAGCTGAAAAGATTGTTGCGGAGTTAGAATTAGTATTTGGAGTATAAGAGAGCAGTTTTTCGTACTTGAAGTAAGCGATTATTCATCTTTTGAATTTATAACCGGCGTTAAGAGCGTAAAGGGATTGTTAGGTTAGATTATCTTTTGATAACAGTGATTCTAGGGATTTTTGTATGTAAGCAAAACGTATGATGCTGTGGGAGGTTTGAGTTGGCATTATTATATATACCACTACGATAGTGTAGTTCTCCAGTGTTCACACAAAATGTTTCGCCTTGCATAATAATTTTAAATGACAAATAATAATTAGTATATGTTTAATGAAAAGATTAAAAAAATTTTAATACTATTTTAAAATGTGTGTGAATGTTTTTAATTTTACAAAATTTTGTTATTATAAAAAAATCTGATGAAGACAACAATAAAAAATAAGATTGTCGAAACGTCAAAATGAAGAGTTTTATTGAATAATTCATTAAATTTAAAAACCAAGCCGCTAAATCAAGAGAGAAAAAAACGAAAAAGGCACGGCTAAGAAAAGATCCCCATCAATAATATGATATAGTAAGTGATTTTTTAAGCATCGTGCAAATTTAGTTGTGAATAGATTTTTCACTTTATCCAAGGCCGATATTATTATTATTATTATTATTATTATTATTATTATTTAAACGTAAAAAAATATTATTATTAGAAAATTTACTATTTATCTAACATAAAAGAATTTTTAGCTGCACTAAATATGTTCAATAAACAAAAATTTTGAAAATAGTATTGCTGTTTGTTAAAGTAATTTTTTAAGAAGCGTATTTAAAATAATTAAAAAATAATGTTTTGGCGAAAAAGAGAACTGAGTTTACTTCTTTTCTTTTACAGTATATGAAAAACAATTTCTTTATCTCATAAAATTTTCAATAATTTGTTTCGTTGGATGTAAAAATTACTAAAAAAATCTTGCTACAAAATAATTCTTGCAGGGAATATAGAAAATTAAGAACGAAAACAATCTTTGTGGGAGACGTAATCAGTTTCAAAAAAAAAATCTATTGTAAACAATAGCTATAATTATATAGATAGCTAAATATGTAAGTCACCTGTCATTATCTAAAAATATCTGTAATAATCGGATCTATCTCCTACTATCAGTGATCAAATCTAGGTACCTACATATTATAGTGTGTTTGCGTCAATCGTTCAGTATCCTTTAAGTTTCTTTAATTTCAGATTTTATAGAGTTTTAGTGGTGTTTTACGAAAATGGTCTTTGGTTTCATAACGTGCGGTCCCAATGAAGCTCTTGTTATATCAGGTTAGACAATAATTTATACATGCACTTGCAAATTAGAGCACCGTAAATCTTCATAATTAACCTTACTATACAATAAAATAAATCCAAAATGATGAACAAATGATTCTACGTCTGCTTCTAAAATATCATTATTTTGTCGTCGTTATGAGTGATCTAATTACAAATAGGTATTTATAAATTTCAGCAGTATATTTATTATTAGGTAGATAAACAACTGACTTATAAAATTGTTGAGTAGTTGCGCGTGGTTGTGTACAAAATAATACATATAATTCATACTGATAATGTTTCCGATTTTGACAATTTTAAAATTATTTATTGTAGGTGTGGATAAAAACTAGGGCAAACAGTTCTGTAAATATATAGTATAATCATTCAATTATAACCTTTTACAAGATTTTATTATTTCAGTTTGTCTTCTCATTTAAATATTTTTAGTTTTCTTAATTATTAGATATACCTAAATCATTATAATATATATCTAAAATTATAGTTAGCCGAATTTACTTCTAACATGAAAAAAGAACTATTATAACAGGAATATTAGAAATAGATATATGGAATGTTAACTATATCTCATATAGAATAATCAGACATATCATAAGCATTAATAATATACAGTGTGTTCCATTTAGAATAAGCGAGTTATTGCGTTTTATTAGTTAATATATTTCAATAACCTATTGTGTTACCCGTATTATTAATTTAACAATTACTTTAACTTTCTGCAACACTGTAACGTACTGACTACACTGTTATGGATTTTTCATTCCCTTGTAAGAGGGAAAAAAAAAAAGAGTGGCCAAGCCTCGATCTCCTTTTTCGAGGTATTCTCAATGGCGAAAACAAAAATTAGTTATATTCTTTTGTTTTTGATTTATAGCCAAAAAATGAGTTTTCCGAGTTTTCAAGAATGCCCAGTAACTCGCTTGTCTTTAACGATTCAAAAAAAAATGTTTTAACATCATTAAGGCACTTTTATAAGTAGAATCGACTATTTAAATCAGATTGTTATTTTATGCACTCGTTTTTGGTCTGCAGCATAATTTTGATTTGTTTTTTAAATGTAAATCGTAGTAGGCAATGGTATAGTTAGTGTATTTTTTTCTCTTTTCAAAAATATATAGTTTGTGGGGTTGATTTCTACCGGTTATCTAATAAAATATAAAAGAACCAATTATTCGCATTTTTTATTTAAAAGCCATGTGATTACTGTTTATTAAATAAAATTCCGTATATATAAGTTACAATGCAACACAACCAGAAATTTATTGCATCAAATGTTCAAACTGCGTCGTGTGGCGGCTCGTCAGGGGAGGCTAAGGAGGCTAGCCGCAAGTCTGGCTCCGCGCCGATGATTAATACCATCACGTGTATTTTGCACGGCGATAAAGCTGGGACGGAGGCTTGGCTCCGGTGAGATCGTATGAGATCGGCAAGTTGTGATATGTTGTCGTTCGTAAAACGTTAAATGCAGTTCGCACGTATGCGATTACATTTTTAATACTGCAGAATAACTGACATCAGTTTTGCGTGGAATCGTTTGTTGCTCTTATTCAAACTTTACAAGAATACAGAAATAATAATCGTCGTTTTAATGATATAGGTATATATATAATTACTTATATTTTGAGAAAGAACCCAGTCAGAAAAGACATAGATTGTCATATCAATCGGAAATACGTTAATCGTTCAGGCAGAAGTTAGATTTCAAGATATACACAAGTTACGTTTCTTTGATTTATTGACTTTTGACAAATTCTTAATTTATTCAAAAAACTTTCCGTAAAATTTCTTAGAAAACACTTTTACGACAATAGTTTTGTTTTGACGAAATTCATGATCCACAAATGTTCGGAGAATATTAAACGTCAGCTGAGATGTTAAATTTTATTAATAAAAACGATTTATATGAATGTATGCCGGAACTGAGTAAACTTATAAGCATTGACTAAAAAAAAGTTAAAAACTACAGCCGCAATACTATGTATCAAAATCGATTAAGCAGTTTATCCTTAATATCAATTGAACATGGTTTTTTATTACATTAACGCCAAATGATGTATTTACGAGCAGGTAAGAGTAAGCAATACAGTTTTCCGTGTTTCAAAAAAATATTAAAATATTTATTTTAGTTTGAAAAAACATAGATTTCTTTAGTTGTTATTATCATTTATCAACAACTTATTTTTTATTTATCGCAGAATTTTATGAGTTACTATTATATTTGCTATTTATTATTAGTTTATTTTTGGTTTATTAAGAGTTTATTTTAACTTTTTATTAGCTTTTTACCTATCACCTTACATCATTTATCCATTTTCCTATTCAGGTAAGATTTCACTCTTTACGTGGTTCTTGCTAGACAAATATAAGTTTGAAAATTCAGAATTATATAAAATCGATTGTGTTCCCTTCAATGAAAAACTTCTTTTGATTTCTATCGCTTCCGGTTATACCGGAAGTCGTCATCTACTTTGCTAATTTTACCCGAACACCCTGTATACTTTAAAATATTTGGATTTGCCTACTTTTAAGCTTTATAAATACCTTTACTTTCTGCAATTTGATTCGGCCATTTTGTAGTTATTCGGTTTTTTCTAAGAAAATTTGCTACAACAGACATTGATTCAAAAAATCAGAGAGCACTCGATTTTTCGGATATCAATTTAAGATTCATAATATGCTTAAACAACATGTTGGAGTATGTTTTGGCGCCGAGAACAGCTGTCTACATTGTTGGGTTACTTTACTAGTGGATATTAACGTTTTGAAACTTTAAAAAGCCATAACTTAATTGTTTCAAATGGGCACGCCCATATTTTTTACTTAGTCGTCTTCCACGTCTAATTTTACATCTTTTATACCCCACATGTTCTACACCTGAAACTGATAATTTAGAAGAATTTTCGTTTTCTCCATTGAGAATATCTCGAAAAAAGATATCCAGACTTGGCCACTGGTTTTTTCCTATCTCTGACGGTTGTTGAAATACCATATTCTGGCAAGCAATTTGGACATACATACAGATACGCTTAAATGTATTAGACACCTATATTTTTTGCGAATAATCAAAGTAAGGTGAGTTCAAAATAAAACTCTTAATTTAAATGCGTTATAAATAGTACTTTAATAAAGAATCTTAATAATTTGTCGCATTTCTGTAAGTTTTTAATACAATTGCAATACTTTTTTCAGTGCGTAAAAAACTGACGTCTCAGAAACGTGAACATGCATAAAAATTGAATAGATCTAGGGAAAGTATCTATAAAAACTGTTGTAAAATCATAAAAACGAATACCTAAACACTTAAATTAACTGCCACAGATGTAATGCCAAAACACGAAATTAATGGTAAATCATAGAGTTGTCCTGTCCCAATATACTCTTGTATTTTACAAACTAACAATAAATAAAACGCATATTAGAAAATGAATCTAAGGAATAGATGAATGTGCGTTAGCTTCATATAATAAAATATTCAAACTTTTTTTTCTAATTGAAAAATTATTAATACATTGAAAACAGAAAATTAATGTAAACATATAATTAATCAATCAAATGTGTTCAAGAGTAAAGAGAAGAAATCTTTAAAAATAAAACATGAAACAATCATATAAGTCAACAGAAGATTAGTTAATTCTGTTAATCAAGGGTTCCACTATCCATTGTAAAATACAAATTCAATATTCATTAATTATATGTTGAATGTTGTTTGTAGTAATATTGTGTACTATTATATTTATTTACCGAAAATGATTTTTGGTTTTTGAAAATAAATACCTCCAGTAGATCACATAGTAGCGGTCATTCCTAAAATCTACCACTGTACATACATATGGTTTACCCAACTTAGAAATTATTGATATTAACCTGGTATATAAATTTGCTGTTCACAGCTTATAATACCTATTAAGATTACAGCCGCTCTAACTTATTGTTAGTAACATGTCTTCTGGAATATACGAGAACACTTTGTTGTACACACAACTTAAAACAGCTGTACAGACAACACTCCGCATCGTTTATCGAGATTATATCATAATAGCTATTTTTTAACTGCTATTGATAATTAGGGCCAAAGCTTTTAATGGTGCAAACCTCCCCCTGATTATATTTCACTATCCAGTTATCATCTCAAACGCCAATGCAGAACAATAAATAACTATTGTTATTTAGTAAGTATAGACATACTGATTTAAATCGCAAATGCAGTAAAACTACAATACACGATAAAACAATGCAATATAATAAGGCATGGAAAAATGTACAGGTTTTATCTTAGAGGCAAAGTATACTACATAAATTCTTTTAATATGGACCGTACATTTAACACTCATTGTCAGCATAGGTGGGTTTATTCCTATATGGTTAAATACTTGGTATTTTATTTCAATCTTGATTTATTATACCATACGCCCGATTAATTCAAAATTGTGTATGTAACTTGAATGGTATAATTTTGTTTGTAGCTCACAATTAATAAAAAAAAGTAATCAAAACTACACTTACAATTAGTAGTAAATAACAATATATATTGCTATGTTATTCTTTAAGAAATATGCTATACAAACCCCACAGAATCGATGACAATCAATAAATTGTTTATATAGGTGTGTTTTTATCTAATTATTTATTTATTGTCAATGTCTGTAATAATAGGAACTAAAAACTTACTTATTTCGTATCAATTTCAATTAATGCTTGTAACCATGGATTTTAGGCATGTGTATGTCTTTTGATGAATGTTCGACGAGGGAATTTTAATTCTGTCGTATCGTTGGAAACGATTTCTTTGGTAGTTGCCGGGATACCTTCGTCCTGGAAATATTAAGTTTATTGAAAACAAATGTAAGGGAACTTTTTTTCGGTTTTTCCTGAGAGTTGTTGCTTTTTCGAATCATTATTTCGAATAATAACTCATGGCCGGCCGATGCCCCCTGTAATTGGCGAAAGCTGTTGGGGGATGTAAAGGCATGAATTATTATTATTATTATTATTAATTATTATTATCTAGAAATTATATTATCTATCACTAGAAAGTTAATAAAAGTTTTTAAATTTACTTACTAGGATGAGAGTATTACGTGTTTTGTGTTAAGAAGATGATTATCCAGTTATTTCGAGATTTGGGGTGGCTTTTCGTCTAATCCTGGGGTTTTGAAGAACAACATTAGAGGCAGTTTTGCTGTGAGACTTTTGAAACATTATTTGGGAGCTGAAATGTTTATTTTTGAACATGGAATTATTATTTGGATTATACTAGAGCAGTTTTCGTACCTGAAGTAAGCGATTTTATCATCTTTTAAACTTATAATCGGCGTATAACGTATAACAGATTTTGAGGTTATAACTATATGGAATTATAAATTGTAAATCTAGTGAATTTTGTTGTGTGAGATTGAACTTGATTCTGTGGGTTATCCTACGAGCATATTTAAGTGGGCATTTGGTTTACTTGTGTATGGTTCTATGCTGGAAATTCGGCGGAAGATTTGAATTTTATTTATGATTTAAAAACGAGAAATATGAGTTTTTAGTCTGAGTTAAGATTATAAAAATCTTATTATCGTGTAACTATTTAGTAAAGAGCCTACTTACACTGGGGAAATCTTTAGAAGATTCATTTCTTTGTAATTCATTTAAGAATATCTTGATTAAATAAATTTCACGAATATTTACTGGTAGTTTTATTCAACGTATACAAGAACATCACTAATTAATAACTTTACAACCACATTAAAGATACTTAAATGTTATATGCTATTTTGATACTTTAATCAGTAGTTGCAACAGAAGAACTATATCCTACCGCATGCAGGGTGTTACTGAATATAATATAGCATCTCCCTTTTCGTTTGCTGTGTATCTAAACCAATAGGTGGGGGCAGATTTACTGTTCATTGCCATCTAACATTTGAGATCTGGCTCATCTTGGAAGTATTAAGAGCATAATAGATGACTCTGAGTGGTGTTTAGTAAAATTAAAACAGCTGTTTATTTAATAAAAGTTCACTTGAAAATTTAAAAGATTTATCTACAAGTTTCGTAGCAATATGTATGTATATATTCGTTAAATAATCGCTCTACAAACAAGTATAACATATTCGAAGTATATACCGAACATAAACATTAAAATTGTATATAGAACAACATTTAGAACAAATTAAAATAGTTATCACAAAATTTGGCATTAAAAAATTCTTTAATTTGATAAAAAATATTCTGAATAAAATCATGTTTAAGATTATGTTTTCATCAAGACCGACTACAAATCAAACAAGATGCGTGTAATCCTGTCGTTAAGAGATTAGATTGGATTAGGGTTAGGACGGCTATACGTTGTCCTAGAAGGTACTCTCTAACTTTGCCTTCTTAATTACACATATCATCTTTGATGGCTGCTTTATGCAGCTGTTAACTGTGGGATTCTCTTCGCTCAATACTAGAAACCTTGTCTTCCTCAGGCCATCACAGTGGCACAGTATATGTACTAGCGTTTCTTCCTCCTTATGGCAGAATCTGGCGAGAGCGTCATTAGCCAAGTCTATGTTATACATATGCTTACTCAGTCTACAATGATCGGTCAACTAACCTACCATCATTTTGACAGACTTCCTGTTTTGCTTTGTCTTTGTTCTCGTGATTTTTGCTACCATTCCTTGGACTTATTATATGGCCATTCATTGATGGACCTTTTAATTTGCGATTTCATAATGCCGAAGGAACGGCCATCTCCAACGAATGGCATTGACGAGCCTCGTCTAGTCAGGTCGTTCGCGGCCTCATTTCCCTTCACGGCCGTGTGGCTGGGGTCCTTTGGGTGCCCACCTCATTTAGGGCACTTCCAAATCAGCTTTGAGTCAACACTTACGGAATTTATCTCATTAAGTGTTGCCGGTTGTCAGAGAAAATAGCGACGCTTTTACCCAACTCGGCTCATCTTTCTACTTCCCTCATATAGTGATGATATGCAGCAACCTCAGTCTGGAACACCGTCGTATCCTTGCTGAGGCTTATCGAAAGGGCCTTTCTGAGCTTCTTTCCATATACGCCGGTTCTTAGAGCGCAATCAGTCTTAGAGACGTTTATATACCAGTTTGAGTCCGCTCTTACTGGAGGTCCTTTTTCTCAGTCCTCCTTATCTGGTATTATAACCTGATTTCTCTATCTGGGTTGAATTTCTGAACCATGGCGTCACTTGGCATCTCCATAAGAGGCGCTTCCTTAAATTGATCTAGTAGTTTTTGATAGTCAGCACCGTGCGATTTACTTATCAATGTTTGACTGTGCATAAGTCTGTTACAGAATTAGAGCTTCTTTGTATATAAAACTGCTAACGGTGACAGGTTTAGGATTACCTCCAGTGCGGCCGGCAGTAGAGGCCGATCTCATCACGCTCGTGGCACACAGACAAACCAGCTTTTGACTACCACCTAGCGTTTTGGCCACCCCTGCTTGCCCCACCTTTCGCCACCATACTACTGCTCCGTATGCTATCATTGGTCTAATTCCCCTTGTGTATAACCACAGAGTCATTTTGGTGCCAATTTACTCCCGCACCTGCCCAGGGTAATAGTGGCTTTGTTGATTGTGTCCTGGTGCGAAATTTAAAAATGAAAAATTAAATTAGCTAGCTCAAAAATACTTTTTTTTTATAAGGCGCAAAAGAACAATTAAACTCAGGGTTACAATTTTGAAAAGTAAACTGTGGGTGAAATAAATCTAACTTTCATAAATTTTCCAGAATTTTAAAAAGGATTGATCAAAAAATAAAAGAACACAATTTTGAATGACGTAAATACAATAATTTTATTATATTAAAAAAAAAAAAGAAAAAAAAATATTAATTACAAACTTTGCAGAAAAAAAAACCTTGGACATAAGATCCTGGTCGAAATAAAACTGCTGGCTTTAAATTACAAAAGAACGATTCAAAATCCTTTAACAAGGCAAAAGACAAAAAAAATCGTTCAGGAAGATAATAATTTTTCTTCAATTTAATCTACGTGGACTCAATATTTAAAACAACTAAATTAAACGTAAAAATTCAAGTAATTTAAATAAATGAAAAATAAACGCAAGCACAATGCTTTTGTTCACCCAACCCGAGGTGATTAACAAATAATTACAAATCAGAAAATTTACGAACAAAAAATTAACTCTCTAAACTTAAAAATATCTTCCTGCACGTAAAAATAATTACAGATCTTATATCTAAATTGTGTACACAAAAATACAATATCAATTATTATCAAATGAGTTCCGTGATTAACGAAATAAATTCAAAAACGTGAATTCAAAGCTTGAAAGCAAAAATCTCAAAATGGCAGAAATGAAATACAATTTTTATATATCTACTTACACGTGTTATCAGGGAACTGACCTTACACGGTTAAAACAATCGTATAAGTATAAAATTCTCCGGCTGCGTGCGAAACAACGCAGCAAGCTCTGTCCGCAAACAGACGACTCGCAAAAACAAAAAATATATACAATACCAGTGAAAACAAAATGTACAACAGAATGAAATTAAAATAAACAACTGGACAATAAAATAAATGAATTAAACAATGCAAAACATTAACTCTCTTATTTAAAAATAAAACAAATTTGAAATTTCTCGCAACGTTGACAAACGCTTAACGGAAAAAACAAGAAAAAGATACTGAATTTACGCAAACCAGGTTGCCAGACCACAGTAGTACGTTATACCACAACCTTTCGGAACCGCACGGCCATTGTATGGTCGCGAACATACCCCAGCAATCAAAGCCTCTGCTGATCAGTTTCTGGATTAGGTCGTCTACTTAGGTAGCTCACAGTAAGTGAGGCAAAACTCCACCCTGCAGGCATCCCCCTTCCGCCTCCGCTTCATTAGTAGCATCACCGATTGTGATTTTCTCTGTTCAATGGAACATCAACAAAATAGACGCATTAAATAAATGCTTTTCTGCTAAAACTCTAATTTTAATATGAGGAAATTTTTTATATCAAAAATTTTACATTGTGTCGGATTTGAACCAGGCACCTTCCGCTTGCCGGGCGGACACTCTACCAGTTGAGCTAACGAGGTGTCTGGTTTTCACAATTTTGAAATGTCTCAAATACAGATCTTAGGAAGCCGACAGGACGGCAAATATGCAATAGTGCAATTTTCTTATAGTGTGAAATCATTAAATAAATGCTTTTCTGCTAAAACTGTAATTTTAATATGAGGAAATTTTTTATTCCACTTATATCGCTTTAAGTTTTTACATTTTTATACTTTGCTACAATGCAGTTTTTGTAATTTTGAGAAGTGTGTGGGTACCACAAGTAACTATGGTAAATACCTCTGGTATTTTGAGAATGTTCATGTTTTTTTAACAACTCGCTATGTATGTATATCACCAGCAAGACAAGTAATTTAAAAAAATCTTTACTGGTATCACGGCGACCTACACGAAACACAGATCACATGCAGGCCTTCTGTAGAATAAAGATGTATTAAAAAAAGATTATATTTAAGTATTATTATTTTTTTTTTTTTATTTTATTTGGCGCCTACAGGATCGAAGCCTATGCGCCTTTGATGAGGGCAACAAACAAATATATATTATTAAGTATTATTTATATTGTAAATTGTCTGTACTACCTCGGTGTCGTCGGTAGGATAATAAAAAGGTATTATACACTTGCTTCAGTTTATGTAGAGTTGGTGTCAAACTGTTCCGTTCAATGGAAATATCTGGAAATAAATGGCTCTCATGTTAGTTTTTCTCATTATGGAATTAACAACTTCCCATGTTTCCTTCACTGAATTTTTTTCTTTAGGTGACTGCTGAGCCGTCAATGCCTCTTTTTCTTTCGTTAGTCGTATATGCTTTTACCATATACTGTTTAGAATTACTTATTTTTAAAAGTTCTTTATAACCCAGATTAACTTCTTATGCTTGTGTAATTAGGCTCCATTCGCACTCATCATTTCATACTCCACCGAATCTAAATGCTTAAATTCTAAGAGGGATCTTCTCTCCATTCTAAATTTGTTTGGATAGGCGATCTCAATGAAACTTTATAAACTGATAAAGCTGTGAGTATTTGTGAAGATATTGTCGATTAAACTTTTCATGTTTTAGTTATTCTAGGTTAGTTTATCGATTTATGTAAATTATATATTTTAAAGGTATATATATATTGAAATCCCCGCTTGTAAGAATTTTAAAACCATCTTCAATTTATTCCAGAGTAACAGTTAAGCACAAAAGGAATTTGTCAATATTACCTGCCTCAGAGATGTTAATTAAAAACCGAAACTTTATTTAACTATCCGAAACCTCAGATCCAGGTCCGCTATCCTAAACGTCAGATCTAGATGGCTTTCCGAAAGCCCAAGTTCTCATTGTCCCAGTTATGCATACACATGCCAATCTTTGCACTTTAGAGAGATTAGCTTTTGCCAGACTAGTCCTTTTGTTCCGAGCCCCGGCCCCATAACTGATTATTGGTCTCACTATTTCTATAAACATCCAAAACAGCATTTTTGGATTGCATCCCCAGTTAATATCTGCAAAGTTCCTACACACCATTACGGCCTCTTTTTCCTATTTACTTTAAGCTTATGCTGATTCCAGAAACGTTTATTGTCTAGGATAAGGCGCGCGAAAGTGAAATACCTACGCGTCGGTATTTCACTTTCATCTTCCATATTTTCTTGCCCATTTATTTTTCTGGTCTTGAGATTTGGTTTTCTTTTTATTATGAATGCTACTAAGGTAGTCTTATTGTTGGTAGGTGGATGTTAAATCCCACTGATTGTCACCACCAGCCCGGATATTGAGATGTAGATAATAGATTTAGATCTTACGATTCGAATATCCGGATAGTTTTGGTTCCGGACATGCTCAATCAATAGCATGATTATCTGCGTATAGTAAAGCTCTACCACCACACTGATCATATTCAATGATATATTCAAAGAAGAAAAGGGAAGAAATCACCTGCATGTTTTTTCACATGCACATTTGACACTGGAAGTTCTTTCGTCTACTCGAGAATATACCAGTGAAGCCGTTTTCTATACGCACTTTATTTATGCGAATTTGACATAGATTGTATTATACAGTTTTCCCTGTGTAGTACTGACAAGTCTCGTGCTTTGTTTGAAAAATACATCTAATTTAAAATATCTAGCTTAAATAAGCAAAACAGGCACACCTCTTAAATTTTGGTTTACGTTTTGAAGAATAGTTAATTATCTCAGAAACAGATTGAGTTAGGTATAGGAAACGTAACAGTAACTTGCCTTTATATAGTCCGCACTATCAAAATATGACATAATATATAGGGCCTTCCAATTAAATTTTCATAACATTGGTGTGTAATTTTGCCACCCTGTATAAATACATTATGTTTTGAAAAACCATTAATAATATTCATATTTCTTTTACAGGATGTTGTCACTCAAAACCAAAACTAGTTCCCGGTGGAAGAACTTTCGTTTGGGGATCTTGGCAAAGGGTTGACAGGTAGACTCTTATGCAATACATACAAAATAAACATCAAAGTGCATACGTACAAACGTATTATAGTACCAAATTATAACTTTTAGTTAATTTCCAATGAAAAAAATTAAATTAACAATAGCAAATCACTATCGTCCTAATGCCTTTAACCAAAATTGTGTATTTCCTCTTTCGATTTAGTCTTTTTCTCAGCAATTTTAATGTAAGATTTATAACACACAATTTTTATTACATATTCGCTCCATAAATTTTAGAATAGTAAACACAAAATATTGACAAACTTTAATGTAACTGAAATCAAACAATACTGGTTACTAGAACATAATAAAGTTGTATTTACGTCACTACCTCAAGAAATTTTATTTAACGTTACGGGTACGCATTAATAGATTAAATATAACAAAATAATAATCTTGTATTTTTCCACAGTAAAATTGTCTAAAAAACTGTCGCAATTGCAATAATATTGTGTCAATTCGGTCCTACAAACATGTCCTGAATCCCGCATGCGCAGTTCAATGCGCGAGTTACCGTAATTTCAAAAAATCAAAGGTGCTGAGACGAACTGCTACTTCGGTTTATATTATGACACCGGTAAATGTACCTTACCTGTTTGAATGAAACTTTGTGGGTTTATAAACCGATATTATTGGAATAAGGCTTTAACAAAATAATGTGTGATTAATAAACAACTTAATTGTTATTGAAGAAGGACGTATTCAGTAGTTCGCAACGCTAGTACCGTCTTTATCAATTTAAATGCGAATCAAAGCTACAGAAATTTTCGATCGTTTATGCAACTGCAACTACACATACTGCATACCTAGCGATGCGTAAGAACTTAATAACAGGAATAATTTTAGATCAATTAGTGTGTACTATTGTTTTTTAAGTATTCATATTTTTTAACAGAATTTATGCAATTATATTTTATAAAGATATAGATGCCATTTTCCGGGAATAGAAGTATTAATTTCTATTTCTTTTTACTTAATTTCTTATAGAATTTCGTTCTAATTTATTTTAGTTTTAAAAACCGTGTTGAATAGTTTTAAAAAAATATGTATGTATTACATATGTATATGTGTATTCTGACATGCTAGTATCTAGTATTACTTTGCTTTGTGTTTTATATTCTAATCGCTAATAATTAACCCAAAAAGAGTTGCTTACGATTACGATTAAGTGTAAATTATTGAATATTAGTAAATCCTGGACAGTTTTATTTACAATTCTTTCATTTACAATTTCTATATACATACTTACTCATGATATTCGTATACCAATATTTCTTATTTATCTTTTAAGTTGTAATTTGCGACGTTTAGAAAAAAGAAACTTCTAGAATCGTAATCTTTGAGATTAACTTATATTTAACAAACATATAACAAATAAATACCTATATAATAGTATATAAAAAAAACAAATAAAAAGTATTCTAAATAAAATCAAAAATATATACATAAAACCATCAAATGTCAACAGATATAAATAAATATACAGGCTGGGCCACCACATACGGCGCGGGCTATGTATGGAAAAGCATATGATTTCTTGAAATTCTTTTTATTTAGTTGAATGCTAGACCTTTGTATGTACAATTTAAAATTATTTTGAATTATACAGGATGTTCGAAAAGAAAGATCCATAACAAAGTTACCTTTTCTTTAAATGGAACACCCTGTATATAACGACATATTTGGAATCTGGCGACCAAATTAGGGCAAGTTTATGTAATACTCCATATTCCTAAAACCATCGGTTTTCGAGATATTTTAAAATTTATGAAATTGCAGTACAGCAGTAAGTTTGATTTTTACTGTGTAATCCAAAATTTAACACAGCTACCTACATTCATCATAAAGTGAAATTTTAGTCACACAGTCATACTGAGTGTTCAAAAACGCTTGTTTAAGTTTGATGACTTTTGCAGTAAATTAACTGTCTTATCTTAAATGGAACATCCTATATCTGATGATACTATCCAACGTAGAATTTAATTCCCTTTCAAAATATATTAGGGTTCCCTATATCTGACATGAATAGTTTTCTTGTGGTTAGCATTTCATTTTTCCGAGGACTACATTTAATACAGTTTATTTAAATTCAGTTGGCTTAGACATAGTATAAATATATTTAGAATTTTATATATATAGTTCCTAAGCATGTATAAACAATTTATCATTATTTGACAGCAATCAATTGTTTATCTTTAGAAAAAATTCTAAATATATTTCAGGGTTTGCAGGAATTTTAATAAAATAAATCAGTATATTTTAAGTCTATTAGCCAAAGTAAATTCTTGAAATATTGTAATTTTTTCATAAACAAAACAAATAAAAAAGATATACACCCAATAATAAGCATGTGCGATGGAAAAAATATAAACAAACACAATAAATATTTTTTTCTAAATCAGATGTTCAAAATGATTTAGAAAAGTGATTTAAATGATTGACGCACCTTTGTTAACATATCTGGGGTAGTAGCCTATAAAACACCTATTATCCTTTCTTTCATATGTTCTAGTATACTCGGAGGTGTAGCATATACTATATCTTTAATAAATCCCCACAAGAAAAAAATTGTGGTTCACCTCTGCCTACCCACTTGTTTGGAATTAGTATATTCAGCTGCTCCCGAACGTTAGTATGGAAATGTGTTGGGGCACCGTCTAATTGTAGCCACACACTTTCTCTTACAGCTAAAGGAATATTTTCCAAAAACTCTTGAAGATGGTAGCGCACAAATCTTCGAAATTTTTGTCTATCAAGGTTACCATTAAAGAAATAAGTACCTATTATATTTAACCCGACGATTCCTTCCCATACGTTAAGAGACTAGTTGGTGGTTAGAATCCGGAAGAAATGTGGATTTTCATCAGTGTAAAAATGAAAGTTGTGCCTGTTAACCATTTTTGTGAAAAGAACATTCACCCGAAAATGAAACATAATTAAACAAAATTTCGTCTCTGCATTTATCCAAAACCCATACACAAAAGTCAAGACGACACTGGAAGTCTCTCTCACTAATCTGTTGATGCATTTGAGTATGGTACAGGTGAAATTTTTATTTTTTAATAATCCTAGCAACAAATTGCTTACTTATTCCTGTTTCCCGACTAATTTTGCGATGACTGGTATGAAGATTTTCTATAATAAATCCGACTACAAGAAACTCGTTTTCTTCATTTCCTACAATGACCTTCCGTCGTCGGTTGCCTTTCTCATATTTTATGCTTCCAGTTTGCCCAAACATTTGAAGTACGCTTTCAAACGGAGTTTTTCTTGGATGTGATCTATCTGGATATTTTTGGGTATACACCCTTGATGCAAGCAAATAGTTTTCTTCGCATTCAGCAATTGTTAAAATCATGTTTTTTTCTGTCTTGAATAGAATAAATTTTCATTTTTTATAACAATTTAACCATAAATTTCACAGTTCAACCAAAGTAAGTTTTGAATGCTGTCAAATAATGATAAATTGTTTTTCTAATTGGATGTTGTAATAAAGCTAAAACAAAAGACGACGCAACAGCACTGTTATGAATATTACAGCACACTGTGCTGTATTGAGATATTAACGTGGTGGGGGCGACTCTTGCCGGAACGTAATATAGGCGATTAATGTGCAAATTAAAAAAAATACTCTAAAAAACGTGTGCCACAATGACATATAATGCTCGTACTTTCAAATAACGATTAACAAAGTAACCAATTCCAAACTATATATTTTAATATTTTGTCCAAAAGCCATTATTTTCAATAGTTCAATAGTGTGGCTGATGGTCGAATGACTTGCGCGCTTGGCTATCAGTCACGGGGTCCGGGGTTCGAATCCCAGGGCCTGCTCTCAGAGTGAGGTTTTCGTGGTTTTCCTCAGTCCTTGGCAAATGCTGAGAGACAAACACCTTAAGTCGCTCCACGGGCGCAGGCGTAATAATAACTCATGGCCGGCCGATGCCCCCTGTAATTGGCGAAAGCTGTTGGGGGATGTGAAGGCATGAATTATTATTATTATTATTATTAATAGTTTCTTGAAGACGTCTGTGGATGGAATTCACCAAATTGTGACAAATTAAGGTGGTTCTATAGCTTTCCCAAATATTTGTTGCAGGCAAATACATATAATTGGTTTAAATTTCTTGTTCGATGGATTCCTTGGTCGTCCCATCGACGAACAATGTCACTCCATAGATTCTCAATTGGATTGAGGTCTGGCGATTTAGCAGGCCAATCCAGTGAATTGTGGGTATCCCTCAAACCAGGCCCGCACCAATCGAGATCTATGGACGGCACTGTTATCCTGAATATGCACTAATGGTTCATTGCCATAAAGTGCTTGCACGCTTGGTAACATATTCGTTTCTAATATGTCTACCAATTCTTCGGCGTTCATTCTGGGAGAAGTTTGAGCCAGGTGTCCCATGCCCGCGCTAGACATCCAGCCCCACATGGCTAAAGTAATTCGACCGCTTCTGTTTATTTTCACGACATTTTTTTCTTCATAACGGGCGTTCTTCACTGGATATAAAGGCTTTTGTGAATGAGTGCCGGAACAGCAAACCAAATATTGCGTTCTGCCAATCTTCCAAATATTCTGCTCAGGAAGTTTTTTTTATTGTTAGTATTTTACCTTTAGATGTAATCTCAAATGGTTTTTAATACTTAAAAACATTCTGTTTATTTCCTGCCACACGAGGTCGCCTACATAAAAGTTCTATTTCACTTTTTATTGGCTAGAATATAAACTTGTTCGCAGTGCAATCAAACTAATCACAAACTAGACGTTTCAGTTAGACCATTTCAGTCATCGTGATTAGCCAACAATGATTATTTTACTAGTTAAACGCAATGACTAGTAAAAGACTGTCAGGGACTGCCTTTGGGAACAATGCTTATGTTTGTAAGTAGAAGGTGGTTGGTACCATCGGCCGCAGTTACTTTGGACAAAATCTTTCAATTTTTGAAATATTTCGCGAATGGCTTTCTAAATAATAGTTTGGAATTTATAATTGAATAACTTTGGACAGGCTTACATTTTCATAAGAATATAAAGTAAGCCCAGGGGTTTGCTTTTGGACAAATTCCTGATTATTAAAAACATTCGAAATGAATTTCCGCGACTTAATAGCTAATGCAAGTAAGTACCAAAAATAACTGTGATATAATACAAACAAAAAGAAATTGTCCAAAGTTACCCCTGCAGACGGTACCAATTATATAAATTCCGAAAATATTAGTTTGCAACCAAATATACATGGTACAAAACCCCTCCATAAGAGTCAACTATCAATTCATCTATGGTACAACCTAATCTCCTCCGTGCTGGATTGCATATTTTCAGAAAAGCAAACAAATATCCTAGATAAGATGAATAATGTGTACTTCACACTTTTACGCTAATTTGGTAGTGCAATGGTATCCTTTTGCCTTAATGTAATGGTAATAATTGAAAGTAATAACACGTAATAGTGTGTGTGCTGCCCTACCAAAAGACATTAACGTCGCCCAGAAACATTTTTATTTAAATGTGGCATTTTGTAATAAATTAGTTGTAGTTACACCTTGTTAAGGTATGGATTAATTGCTACATTAACTGTTCAACTCGAGTTGACAGTTATAGTTATATAAGTTGCGAGAGACACATATGGGTTCGCTAAAGAATAAAATATCCGAAACATGCGAGTCTGCACAAGCTAAGTACAAGCAAGAATTTTTCTTTTATTTAATATAAAAATTGTTTTTAATAATTCTATAATTATTGCTCTATTAATAGAACATATTCTACACGTAACAATATAAATATTTGACATTATTTCCATGTAACTTATGAACATATGAAAATCCGTCACTGGATGCGACCATCCATAATAGACCTTGTGGGCTATTGATGAAGTTGATGAAGTTATACGGTGAACAAACGAACAGTTATTAGCAGTAAAATTTATCATTGGGTAGTGCGATACGCAAATTGCTGCACAACTTCTTGTAACCTTCCACGAAATATAGGTATCTACATATAATTACCATCTACATACAACAAGCTAATAAACATTCTATTAATATTTGTAGGTTATTAGGAATAAATAAGGAATAAATAATACCTAAATTTTATTTTCACTATAAAAATAAATAAAAGAATCATCCAGAATGTCAGAAAGAAGCAAGAACACAATAAAATAGTATGCACTGCCTGTGGCACTGCCTTAATTTTAAAAACTACACGTTTGCGATCACAGCGGAACTAAATGTTGTCCTTATTTTAAAAAATGGGAAAATAACGACATCTTTGTGAAACATGCATACCGATTTATTTTAATATTAGCCGCCATTTTTTAAGGACATTGGAAGTTGTGGAAAAAAAAATAAATGTGATATTCGTAAGTTTGAGAGTTTGGTTATCGGTTTCTAGAATGACAATACGTAAATCTTGAAGAATGTGATCGGCGGATATAATTATTACTGGTACACAGCCAGACATTAGCGGACATTTTTATATACATAAATATAACCCGCCAGTTTTGAAGAACATTGGGGGTTATGGGAGAAAAAATAAATGCGATTTTTATAAGTTTAAGGGTTTGTGCATCGACTTCAGAAATGACAACTCGTAAATCTTGAGGGATGTCGAAGATGTTGACGGATATAATTATTACTGCCATGTCGTCTTACTGGTACACTTCCTAACATTCACGGAAATTTTTATATAAATACTACTCGCCATTTTTGACGGACATTGGAAGTTGTGGCAAAAAAAATAAATGTGATTTTTATAAGTCTGAGTTTGGTTATCGGTTTCAAAAACAATAAAACGTAAATCTTGAGGGATGCCGAAGATATCGACCGATATAATTATTACTGCCATGTTGTGGTACTGGTACACTTTCTAACATCAGCGGATTTTATTTAAATATTGCACGCCAATTTTTAAAGAGATTAAACTTGTGTGGGAAAAAATTGTGGAATTTTGATAAGCTTGAAGGTTTGTTTATCGACTTCAGAGATGACATCACGTAAATCTAGAGGAATATCGAAGATGTCGGCGGATATAATTATTACTGGCATGCCGTCCTACCGATGCACTTCGTAACATTAGCGATAATTTTTATATGATTACCTTTACCTGCACAAACATGTAGGCATATACCTAATCTAAATTTATTTCGGTGTTATTCCGTAATAAATTATTTGAATAACGATTTGTTTGGTGCAAGAATCATTCCAATAATGCTTTATTCAAATAACGTTTTATTGAAATAATTCTTCATTCAAATGATTTCTCATCGTTTTATTCAACAATAACAGATGAAAATTTCATTCGTAATTATTTGAATAAAAAATTATTGAATGATGCCCAACCCTGGCACTTAGGCCACCCTTACCGGGATCATTGTGCTATGCCTGCCATACTATTTCAAATAAAATAAAATCAAATTTTTCCCATCTAAAACTCCTGTTTCGACATAAATGTTCACCTAATTGAAAATTTTAATGGTATATAGTTTTTAAAATATGGTAATTCGACAATAGCCGTGAACGATGTATGCGAATAATAAACTAATGGCAGGGTAAAAGAAATAAACTAGAACAACCGAGTTTGAAGAAAAAATTCGCCAAAGGAAAGTTGATACCAAGATTTGCCATGTTTTTATAAAAAAATACGAGGTATTTTAAAGAAGCGGATTAGCGGCGGTGTCCTATAGATGTAACAGCTTTGTCGGCGCGCCGTCTACAAGAGCAGTGGCAACATTGTACTGTGTCCGGCCTTGATGCTGTTGGCGCTCTTTTAGCGATATATAAAATTATGTACAGACGTTACTTATAGTGACATCTAGTATCAGTCCTATGAACAATTCTAGTCGCCCTATCTAGCTGATGGTCTGTTATGTTCTCTTTGTGACTTTATTCAAGGTCCTCAGCACTTTAAACATTCTTGTTTACCGATAAGCGCCGATAAAACGCACCGGCAAATTCGGACTCGCTTTCCATATTAAATCCATGTGGAGTTCTATTTTCGCTTTTCGGCGCTTGCAGGCGCTGGCTCACAAGCGCTGGTAATTGTTTACATGTATCAATCTCTTGGGGAAAGTTTACGGAACGCGCATTTACAAGCGCCCGAAAACAACGTAATCATTCTCATTACAAAATGTATATTTACTAGCGTTTTCAGTGTTAACGGATAATACATAATATATATATTTTCTGTCTTAATGAACTTAAAAATAAGGTGCGTTCCGAATTAAGTTCCCTATACGTATTACAGATAAAAAACTTAGAATGTCGCCCATAAAAAAAAACAAAAATATTTTCTATTCAAGTAAAATGCCTTTTCAATCAATAGTACGGCAAAACTTTGTTGGGCAAATTTGTTTAGAATATCAAATAATATAATACAAATATATCTTTATTTAGCAACTTGCTATGCCATATAAAGATCAGTTTTGTTTTATTAAATCTGCGATTTAGTAAAACAAACAATTAACAATCTGATATACTTCAAAGAAGTATAGCAGTTGTGTTTGCTCAAACTTGATTGATACGTGCCCATTTTGCAAATTTCTGTTTTGAAAATGTTGAACCTGGAACACCGCATTTGCTTAATAAAATGTTACGCATTGGAGAAAATAAACATCTAAATCTCATTCCACTATCTTGAATTAAAAACTCCATCTTGAAATTTCAAAACAAAATCGATTATTACTTGGAAAAATTACTTTCACTGAACTATACTTTCACAAAGGCCCTAGCATAAACACAAACTTTGCAGGAAAAAGCTGATGATATTGCCTAAAAAAAACTGCTGTGGATGTATACAGCAACAGTGAGACCAACCACCACATATGAGCCAGTGGCTTGGAGCAGAAGAAGTAATCTGGCTATCGCGAGAATAACATTTCTAAAGTGCAAAGCTAAGCCTTTGTGTGCATAACTGGAGCAACAAAAAGCTGCTCAACAGCAGCTGTTGAAAGAGTGTGTAGCGAAGTGAACCAGAGACAAGGAACTATTAGGCATAAGCTTCAACCTCCTGAACCGATCAAATCTAGGATATGCTCTAGACTAGAATGGCTACGAGAGTCTTAAAATTTTAATATACCAATGGCTCCTAGACTGCATAGAGAACTAAAATAGGAATATATGAACCTAAAGTCAAATATTCCGAAAGCATTAGGAGCCCGAGCATTGTCTGACAGAAAAACACGCTATTGAAAAATGCGTTCGGTTCATTGAGGACAGATATTACTGAAAATGATGTTATCATAATATCTGATAGTTAGCAAGCTATCTGAACTAGCATGTAATCAGCTTTAAGACGGTTTAGAAGTATCTACGAAAATAGAACAGGATATGCAAAAGGAATAAGGTTACTCTTCTATTAGTTTCAAACAGCGCAATACTAGTAAGTAGTAAGTAAGTAAGTCTTTCTTTATTTCTACAATGTTATTACAGTTTCAGTTACAAAAAAAAAATACAAAGTAGAAATGGCGTCAGTAAAAAAGAAAGAAAGAAACAGTATATGCATTTAATTTAATGATTCAGAAACTCGTGGATTGTATATGGTTCTACATTACAAAGATATGAGTAAACTGCTCTTTTGAATTTATGTAGGTTAGCCTCTAATTTAATATGATTTGGTAATCTGTTGGGAAACTTGATACAGTTGTAAGTTATGCCTTTTTCAGTTTTGGTTACCTTGTGGATAGGTACGTTATAATTTATTTTATTTCTTGTTTCATAGTTGTGCAATTTTTGACTATTTGTGAAAGAGTTTTTATTTTTAAAATTAAAAAGTACACATTCGTAAATGTAAATACCATATACTGTTAGTAAGTTATCCCTTTTAAACATAGTTCTTAGCGATTGTGTTGCCATTAGACCCAGCAGTGCACGCACCGCCCGTTTTTGCATAGTAAAAACGCGCCCAACCCCTGATGAGCCTCCCCACACTATAATACCATAGCGCAATATGGAAGCTACATACGCATGATATACGGTCTTCAAAGTTTGGAAAGTGGTCACCTCACCAAGAATCCTTAACGCAAAACATGCACGGCTGAGTCCACCACAAACGCAACTTATCTGGTATTCCCATTTTAATTTATCATCGATTTCTATTCCTAGAAGTTTATAGTGTGTGGTTAGGTAATATTTTTGATTGTTTAGGCAAATATGTTTTGGTGTTTCAGTTTGTTCATTATTCTTAAAAAGAATACAATTTGTTTTTTTAGAATTAAGTTTTAATCGATTATCTAAAAGCCATTGCTCGATATCCAACATTAATCGCAAGCCAAAGTCGATTAAAGTGGGAAGGTCAACTCCAGAGATTATTGCATTCGTATCATCTGCAAAGTTTATGATTTTTTGATTCTCATAGCGTTGGAAAATATGTCGTTCATAAATATTATAAATACCAGTGGACCTAATACACTGCCTTGGGGTATTCCCAATACCGAGGTTTTGCTGTCAGAATTAAAAGTGCCATCAACGCAATTTATTTGTACTGTCTGCGTCCTATTTGTTAGGTAAGAGGCAAACCAGTTTTCGGACACACCACGCATGCCGTAGTCCCACAGCTTACGCAGTAGTAGTTCATGAGACACGCTGTCGAATGCCTTTGTTAGGTCAAGAAACAGGCCTATGATTAAGTTATTGCTCTCGTGCATTTCCAATATCCAGGTAGTGAACTCGTAGATGGCAGTAGCAGTGCTTTTACCCAGAAGAAATCCGTGTTGGCCCTGCCTAAATAGATTATTTGACATAAAAAATGAGTGAATCTGTTGGTATACAACTGTCTCTATTATTTTCGAAAAGGTTGTCAAATGACTTATCGGTCTGTAATTGTTGATATCCATTTTGTTACCATGTTTATGCTTTGGTGTAACGATGGCATGTTTTAGTGCCGTGGGAAAAACTCCCTTAGACAGCGAAGAATTTATGATATCACGCAGTGGTTCAGAGATTAAGTCAAAGCATTTTTCTATGACTTTCAGTGGTATACCATCGATGCCATAGCTTTGCTTATTACGTAGCTTGCATATGACTTCTTTTAGATCGCTTATCGTTATTGGGTGAAAGTAAAAGGTTTTTGGGTTCATTTTGACTCGATCTGTATAATTATTATTGGTACTAGTAGTATACTAGAGAAACTAAAATGTAAAGTAAAAAAGAAGAAATTCAAATATTGGAGAAAATCTTCACAGATGCGGCAAGCTAAATTCTACTACTACTGTAAACTGAAAGAACTGAGAGGGCTTAGTGTAGCAGAGGGAACAGAAAGTAGATTCTTTGGGAAACAGAATGAAACGTCCATTCACGTTCTCTCAAATTAGACAGCACAGTGCAATTTAAAAGTGCCAGGTAGCATATGATATTGACGGGGGAGATTTACTTGGTCTGGGACATTCGCACATTCTGCACTTTCTAAAAGGAATAGGGCCAGCTATAAATGTAGCAGGAATAGAGAACAAATATATAAGACAAATATTTTTGGTCGCAATATATTATCACCCTCATCCATGTCCATACATAAATATTATTCAGCGAAACTTGATTCTTAAGTTCTTATATGGCGTTTTCAGTAATGATTCTTTAAGAATTTAGAAGATAAACTAAGTATATTGCAAAGAAAAAATGTCGTATATGAGATAAGTATAAAAATTATGGTCCAAGCTAGGTCCATGTTCACAACAATTTAAACAACGATTACAACAATATAGCTACCACATCCTTATTGATAATAGTCACACAAGACACTATTTTCATTCTCAACAATCCCTCATTTTAAACAATAAAGAATGTTTTCAAAAACGTTTATTATCCAAAATACCGAATGGCTTGTGATCGCTTGCGCAGTTGCAGTTATGCCAACTAGAACGGCTGTGATCTTCCGTCACGATGTAAACAGTCGCTCTAACCAGTCACAATTACATACAAAATACCTTTAAAGTCTACGATCTTTCTTCTCGCGTAATATGTATTACTAACGCCGTTAATTAAAAAATAATATTTCAAAAATACTCTTTAATAATTCTATCTTGATGAGCACTGAAAACATTAATTAACCAATTTATCGAAATTAAAAGCATACACAATATAAGGCGCTCTACACCAAAGTTGTCCTCAATTATTTCTAATTTTCAGTATATCCTTGAACACCATGACATTGCAGATCGAAAGTCCTCGGGTTTATACATCTCAAGGAGTACCTGTATCGGTGACGGGAATAGCGCAAGTATGAAAATATGTACATACAACAATAATAAAACACCAAGGTACCCTTGGGTATTATTTTCCGCTTATTTACATTTCAGGTAAGAATACAGAGTTCAAACGAGGAAATGTTACTCACTGCATGCGAACAATTTCTGGGAAAAAGTGAGGAGGAAATTAAGGACGTAGCGCTTGCCACTCTCGAGGGTCATCAAAGGGCTATAATGGGCTCTATGACGGTGGAGGAGATTTATAAAGACCGTAAGAAATTCAGCGAAAACGTGTTCAAGGTTGCCTCTTCCGATTTAGTTAACATGGGCATGAGTATTGTTTCGTATACGATCAAAGATATTTGGGACGATCAGGTAGTTTGAGAGTTATATAAAAACTATTATATTTTTTTTTCTTTTCTTTGGGTCTTCCGGTTTAGTTAATAATACAATTGTTTTTTTACGTTTCGGAAATTATATTTTTTCCTTTTTCATACTCCATCATTTAATTATTTCCATTTTTTCACCTTTGCGGTGTTGTCAAAGTAATTTTTTTATTTTTTTAATAACATTTAGAATTCAAAATTTTAAAATTGTAAAAGACACATTAATACATATTACAAATCGATATGTTTGTTTGTCGATTTGTAATATGTATTAATGTGTCTCACAATTTTCAAATTTTGAATTCTAAATGTTATTAAAAAAATTACTTTGACAACACCGCAAAGGTGAAAAAATGGAAATATGTAATTAAATGATGGAGTATGAAAAAGGAGAAAATATAATTTCCGAAACGTAAAAATACAATTGTATTATTAACTAAACCGGAAGACCCAAAGAAAAGAAAAAAATATATATATCATAGGAAATACACACCGGTTAAATAATCTTGAAGAAATTTATAAAAACAATTTATATTTATAATTGAATACGAACTGCTATCACAAGACTAATGAAAATTTGAAGTGTAACGATTTCAATTTAAAAATGCATACCCATATTGTTTCAATCAAGTATAATTAGCTGAGAATGAATTCGCTATGATATAGCCAACAGAAATGTGATGGCAATATTTTACTTACTCATAAATCCTCGAAATTTTACATTATTATGTTTCAGGAGTATCTGAAAAATTTAGGAATGGCTCGGACGGCCGAAGTTCAGAGAGATGCGAAAATTGGAGAAGCAGAAGCTAAATGTGATGCCGACATCAAAAAAGCTCTAGCCGCTGAAACACAACGAGAAGCAGAATTGGCCAATCAAACTAAAATAGAAGAAGCTCATCGAGATTTTGAATTGAAGAAGACTCATAACGACACGGAAGTAAATACACAGAATGCTGAAGCGGAATTAGCATATGAATTACAAGCAACAAAGATTAGACAAAATATCACTGCCGAGAACATCCAAATACAAGTAGTAGAAAGAAAACAGCAAATTGCTGTCGCCGAACAAGAAATTGTTAAACAGGAAAAGACTTTAGATGCAAAAATCAAACGACCAGCTTTAGCCGAAAAATATAGATTAGAACGTATTGCGGAAGCAAATAAGAAGAAAGTGCTTCTAGAAGCTGAAGCACAAGCGGAAGCCATAAAATTGAAAGGAGAGGCAGAAGCATTTAGTATAATAGAAAAAGGTAAAGCAGAAGCAGAAGCCATGGCAAAAAAAGCAGAAGCTTGGAATGAGTACCAGAAAGCTGCTACTGTTAACATGTTATTGGAAGTTCTACCAGATGTAAGTAAATATATGTCTACCAAAATATAGGTAATGTGTTCGTTTTTAAATTAGTACACAAATAATTGGCCTATACAGGGTTTAGCACCTAAGACGCCTCACACCATAACTCCACTATTATAGAAGATATCGAAGAAAGTCTAAGAGCAAAATTGTGCACAATTACCCTCGCTATCTTTCTAAAATACTTGTGGTCAGCAGTGGCGTACCGCATTCTAGCGGCGTATCAAACTTGTTTTTTTTTAATGGGACACTGTATATTTTATAGCAAATTTGGAAAGCTCTCGATGGGTACTTAATTTTTTATGCAACACGGTATACCCCTAACTTTAGCGGTTATAACATTTTTTCCTCACAGTCGGACCATTGTTTGAATTTTTTTTGGCAGGAACGAAATTGCACCTACGCTTAGGGTTCGAATATAGGGATAGACTAAGAGCTCTTGTACCCTCACATATTTTTTTTTCAAGTGATTTATGAAAGCAAGATAATTTTTGATTGGCATTCGCAAATTGTCATTTATTTCTAAAATTTCAAATGGCACCCTCAAAAAAAAATTACATCGCTGGAAATTCCCAATTTTTTATTGGTACCAAAAAAAAACAACACATTTCAAAACGAAATTTTTCAGAAAAAAAGGTTGTTTCGTCAATTTGTCGGAAAATGTATTTTTCCAAAATTAAGTCCGTCATGATAAAACAAAAGAAGTGCAATTGTCAAAAAAGAAGAATAAAGTGATAGTAGAAACATTGTTCTCTGGTTTGGTGTTTTGGTCATGCTTCTTTTTTTGCAGGCGTTCCGAAATAAGTTTGGAGATTATTCGATAGATCGCAGTTGCCATCGGGTTACGTTGCATATTTTTTCACTTGATATACAGTAGTATATTGTCCCTGTACCAAATATTACCTGTGATTTAAGATGTCTCCATATATATCAGTCTCTTTTTGATCCATCTGCAGAGCGGTTTTTGGCTTTGAAGGCCTGATCTCTGTTTAAGTCGCCAATCCTCGTAGTCCAAGGCAACCTTCAAGGGTTTATCATATGAGGGTTTGGATAACATTATTGTATCATGGCTCGCTTCAAAGATAGAGTTTATGATTGTGGCTGTTGTTTTGGCATGTGCAGAAGTATTCTGGACACCCCGGTTTCCATTACAGTTCAGTATGTATATTCCCATTGTTGCCTCTTCCTTGATATAAAAACGAGAGGATATGTTGAGGACTGTTGGCGAGATTTTTGTTGCTCTAGTGATACACATACAGGCTAGCATCTGAATCTCTGTGGTCCCCGTAATCACTTGTCTTTGTGTAAACTTGCGCACCAAACCAGGCAATCGTAAGTTAGTATCTTACAACTGTTGTGTATAACTAATTAATCAAGTTTTTCCAAATGTCAATAAAGGATATTTGCCTTTATTTTTCATCTTTCTCAAATGTTGGTTCTAGACTAGTTTCGAGTCAAACACCATTCCTAACAATTTCACTTCTTGACTGAATTCTATTATTTTATTAATAAGAATTGGTGTTTTTGGACCTCCAGTTTTTACGAAGAGAATTAAAAATGTACCCATCATTAGACATGCCCAGATTCTAAAAAATTATTTATTCGGGACATGTTTCGGAAATTCGTGGTTTCCATCTTCAATCGAAGCCCGAATGGAATGTCGGACGGGTACAATCGGATACAATGGTTCTAGGAAAATTCTCCGACAACAATTCACCGGCGGAAAATTCCCTGACAACAATTCACCGAAGAAGAAATTCGGCTACAGGAAAATTTCCCGACAAACAATTCACCGTATAGAAAATTCCTCAACAATAACAATCTTCACATTTTATCACGACCGGAGCAGCTTTTGAAGTTGATTATTTCATTTTAATGGCCTAATTTGATAAAGGAATTAGTCGTAATATACTGATAGTGAGTTTATTTTAAAAAATGCCAAACTATTTTCCTTTAATTCTTATTTCATTTTAATGGTCTGATTCAATAAAGGGATCAAATGAAATATGTCACTGTATTTTACAAGATTAGCAATCTCTCCAAATTGCAAAAGTTAACATCGTAAAATGGCTGCTGAATTTGTTTTTACTGAGAAAAAGAGAAAAGTTGTTTTTTAACGGCTGTTTACATGACAAAGGCGACTAAAAATATTTTGGAAACGTGTGTATCACTACAAAATAAAGTGCAATAGTCGAGTTACGACGGTTGGAGAAACTGGTCTTAAAAAAACTAGGAAGCGTAATAACCATACTGCAGATGCAAGAAAAGTAGAAAAGACCAAACTTTATACCTAATAAGATATAATCGATAAGTATCAAGATGCACCACATGTCATCTCTACTGCATCTATTGGATTTGGCCAGCCTACTGCAGCATGTTTGGCGAAAGTTTCTAGCTTGAATAGAACTATAAGAAATAATAGGAAAAAAGAAGAAGACTTTACCACTCTACCGAAGAGACATTATTTTTCTACAAGAATACACATTAACAACAAATGGCGAATCCTTTGTGTTGTATGATTCTGAACCAAATGAGGACAGAATGCTGATTTTTAGTATAAAATGAAGTATTTCAATTTTATCTGAAAACACATTACATTACATTAGTACGCGGACTGGACATTTAAAATAGTGCCACACTTGTTTTGTGAACTGTTCACGATACATGTATTAAAGAAAAATATTTCAATTCCATTGGTGTATGTACTGTTACCGGACAAAACAAAAAATACCTACATTCATTAGCTACAGAAGTTAAAAGAGCTCATACATATGGAGTGTTACCTACTACAACTCCACGGAATTCGAATCTGGCTTGATAAGTGCTTTTGCCGAAGAATTTCTAGCCTAAAAGCATTGTGAATGCTTCTTCCATTTCCTCCAGCGCATTCTTAAAAAAATTAATTAGAATGTCTAACAAACCAGTAGGCTACGAAGCCAATCCAAAGTTTGCGTTGAAATTGAAGTTACTGCCCGCATTAAGATTTGTGCCCGTAGCACATGTAGTGGATGCGTTTGAAATCCATTGTGCGGATGCCTGAGGATGCCTAACCGATTGTGAACTACTTCGAAGACATCTAGATTGGACGTCCCCAAAGACGCCAACATCGCGGGTCACCACGATATCCTAGAATATGTGGAATTGTTATGAGTCTATGGTATAAGAACTACTAAGAAACACGTCGCATAATGCTGCTCTTTCTAGGCCGAGATAGAGTATGAAGGGAATTTTTTTATTGTCGGGGAATTTTCCATTCGTTGAATTGTTTGTGGGGAAATTCTACCATATATATAATAATAATTAAAAAAAGGTTATCGAGCTTTGCAAAAACAAAGAAAATTAAACCGGTCTAATTGTCTAAGAATTTAGTTTTAACAAACTGACAAACGTACAAATAGTATAGACGTATTTTAACTTTCTAAACGTCTGCTATCCAAGATCCATTCTCCTTAAGATCTTAAAAGTCTGGTTCTCTTTTAAATATTTATATAATATAATATATAATCAATAACCTATTTTACCCTTAGGATGTTAAGTGGAATATTTATATAATGCAACTTGTTATACATAATGTGAATGTTATTTATAAATCTAGAAAGGGCGGGAGGGCTGTTAGTTGCTAACAATACAAATATGATATTTAGTATAATTCTAAATCTGTTAGAATACAGTTATTTGTATTACAACAAATGACGACCTTTTTTCAGATTATTAGAGAAGTTGCGGCACCGATGTCCAATACGAAAAAAATAACCATGGTTTCAAGTGGAAACGGAAGCATTGGCGCCGCCAAAATTGCGGAGGAGATATTAACGATTTCCACAAAGGTTCCCGACTTAGTGAAAACAATGACGGGAGTCGACATTGCGAAGGTCGCTGCACGAGGCAATTAGAAATCTGTTTATCAGGCAATTAGGCACTTTGGATAGTATCGTAATATTCGTATAACTATTTGTAATTTGTGTTTAATAATAATTATATTTTAAATTAAAAGAAGCGAAACTTTATTACATGAATAAATAAATCGTTTAAATCCATAATGCATAAATTATGTATAGGAAAAAGTAGTTGTTATATATATGCATTTCTAAAAATAAAAGAAAATTACCTTATAGAGTTTGTTTTCTCTTTCCCGGGCAAATAAACATATAACGTTTTAATATTTGGCCTAAAGCGAACTTAAACATAACTATTCCTTCAGTTTATAAAACGTGAACAACTCTTTAAAAACGATTATTTATCACTTACGTGCTTATATATTTACTGTACAGGGTGTAGCACCTGAGACGCCTCGGACCATAGCTCCCCTATCCCAGTAAACACGGTGACGTTGTGAAAACGTTGGTACAACGTGAATTTTAGCTGTCAACGTTGAAACAACGACGCTTGGTATTTTTGAAAAATTATCAACGTTATTATAACATCGTTAATGGACTTGGTATCCATCATCTTATGGTCAACGTTACATTAACGTTAATTGAAGCATGTTTGCGGTAGTAGAAGGTAATTCCCTGCGCGAGGCGCGAATAACCGTAAGTATCACTTTCTATCGCGAGATGTCGTTTTTGATTCGGTTCGGTTCGAGGTAGTTCGGCGTTTAGATTGGCTTCAACACGTTAGTGTCCATTAATTTCACGCGTGGTGAACATCGCCCAAGCTTGTAGTTAACGTTTGGTAAGTACAATTCATGTAGGTATTTAAATTTTTCTTTTTTCAACATGCAAAGAATCCCAAAGAAAGTGGTGGGTAAATGAATATTTGCATATCCTAAATTGTTAAGTAACACTAATAAGTCATTGTCAATTATTTTCCAAATTATTTCAATTTGTTTATTATTGATAATGTAAATAAGGAATTTAAAAAAAATTGTAAATTGCTGGTCAAAGTTACGACGGGGTTTATTTCTTACTTTTATGCTATGTTCTAATATTATTGAATTACTTCTAGGGGCTCATTGTAGTCGTGTGAATAAAAAAGTGTGTTTTTTAATATCTATTTATAGATACATACAATTAAGGAGAATAGAATTAGTTGATTGTTTGCAGCATGGGATATATTTCTCCAGTTGTACTCCTGCTAACGGGGAAACTTCCCGTGCTCTATATATAAATCAACAAAATGTAAATATGCAACTATTGTCAAACCTCCAGAAGCGCCCGATTTTCCGATTACAGCAGGAGATGATTTCAAAAGATTCGATAAAAATTTACGAACAAATATCAACTTATGAGAGTACATGGTTTTACTTATTTCTGTAGGTATAGTGGCGAAGTGGCATATTTTGTTCTTGTTTCAGGTGTCAAGATTATCATCGTTAGGTGGTTCAGGGTGTGAAGGATTGTGTCGAAGAATGTTGAAATTCTTGATCACCGATAACGTTGCTGTTTGTTATAACTGGAAAGGAAAAAATGCCAAGATGCCTTTTGAGAAAACTTGTAGCATGGAAATAATTTATGGTAGATATAAGTGCACTTAACTTAAATATTGTTTTTCCTAATAATCTTTGTTGATAGAATCTGTAAGAAGTGTATTTTTTTATTACATGACTTTTTCTACATAACAACGGTGTTTTTGTTTCATGTGTATACATAGTGAAGTCACAGATACGCTAAACTGATTGCACATTGCATTATGAGACAATCCGCGCCGTCATTTTGCAAGAAATTGAACTTTTTTATGGTCAATAGTGTTTTCTACCACATTTGCAAACCCAATGGGTGGTATGAATAAAAAGCGAGCAAATGCTCATAAGTGTAAGCAACAGCTCTAAGCTTATGCTCCAAGTAAAAGGTACGAGTAAAAGCATTTGCTCCGATTTGTATGAATAACGATTTGCTTTTACTTATGAGCATCTGCTTAGACCAAATGGGGATTTGCTCACCTAACTTGTCGAGACTTGCATAAATCGGTGCCGCAGTTGGTATACTTACCCACTTAGTATTTGATGTTTTGTTTATCTACATAACTTAACGTACTGAACTATACCCTTAGAAGTTTAATGTTTTGTATAAACCAGTAATTTGTAAGGCAAAAATGTCGGCAGAAGAAAATGGCGACGATGTATCGCAACAATTTGCTAGTAGCATTGCAGTTGCAGAAAAGGCCAGAAATTCTTTGGAAATCACAAATTCCGCAGAAAAAAACATTGAAAGATGAAGCCTTGAAGCAATCAGTTATTGAGCTAGAACGTCAATTGGGAAAACCATTAACCCCTGGTCAATTGATGAAAAAAGTGAACAATATGAAAACGAGGCTAAAAAGCAAAGTAGACAAAAACAAAACCGGGAATAAAAAAATTGTTTTATGCCACTGGGAAAAAAATTTTCCATGAATTAATGGATGGAGAGGATAATCCGACTATAAGCAAAATTCGTGGTAAGTAGGTATTTTATTTAACCTGTTTATATTATACAAATATGTATCGCGTATCTATTCATTAAACTTTGTTAAAGTGAATTCTTTATATAACTTACGTAGCTAGATGTATAAAAAATGACTCTTTGAAACACTAAAAATTTGTACAAAATATGAAATAGGTAGTTATTTTAATTCATAATTTTGAACAAATGGCTTAATATGTTCCGGTTTTATTATAGGAGCTAAAAGTATTAGACCTTCTACCACCAAAATAATCAAAGATGACGAAGATTTATCATCTTCTATATTGCTTGAGTCTGAGCAGACAGATGAATTTAGTCCCCAAATAGTTTCCCTTGTGCCACCTCGACCTACAAAACATCAAACGATTGTTTATACCTGATTGTTATACAGAAGTCCAATCACTCATTTTCTCATTATCCTTTTCATTGTTATATCAGCAAATCAGGAGTATTTCGTGGTTAATTAGCATGCATATTAGTGGTGAGGGCTAATAATAGAGTTCCATGACGAACGTACTACGACGCTTAATATCCCATTTCCCTCAAAGTACCTCTAGGCAAGCAGAATACTGGAATACAAACCAATAAAGATCTATAAAAAAAATCTAGAGCGTCTGTCACACCAACCTATTCGAGGAATCTGGGGAAGATAGCTTAACCGCCCGGACCAAAAAGATGACATATCTCTATACACACAAAACTCTGTAGATAATAGTAGAACTTCCTATGGCCTGGGCTGCGTGGCCAAGGGGAAGCTTGGCCGTTAATAGGTCATGCTTAACGGTCGACTTCCGCTTTCAAAAAGGCTTACGTGAGTATGGAAACACTATCCACTATGATGAACATTTATTTCTTCGCTTCCCATGAGACTCGCTTTGGCTGAATCATTCGAAAATACTGCAAACCTTCACGTAGGGTTTCAAACTCTGATTCTCTGAGAACAGATGCAACAGATGGAAATAGAGCATTCCCGTTCCAAAAATATAGTGTTCCAAGATAGTACAGAATGCTCTCTGGCTAATTCGTCCTCCATCGAAAGAGCAAATAGACCTTTCAACGTCAACCTCGAAGGAAGAGGCGATCGCTAAAGACGAAAACTCCGATCAGGCACCGGTCGGGGAATCCACTAAACGCTTTCGTTTACCAGACGCAACTCAAAAAGCGACTGAAATGCTTTCTCAAGAGCAGAGTGCCTTGCAATACCACCTGGAAAGAAGTTTCACAGCAGGCGGAAGTAAAGGATCAAGAACTGTGTCAACTCCAGAACAGACGACCAAGAAGCCGTAAGTTTTTCATATAAAGGTACGGATCGCCGCGAAGAGCTAGAGTTATTATTAGTGATTTCAATGCTCAATCATGGATTGAGTTAGTCTTGAAAACTGCTCTCTTCGGTCAAACTGAGAAAATCTCAGTAACAATTAGGAAGTATGTATTAAAAGCACTTGAGACACATAAATACAACTCAAAGATGTTCTGGAGCGTCAAAAAACCCTATTAATATGTTGGGAACCACCATCAACCTGCCTCTAATCTGAGTATCTGGACACTAACTATTTAAGAAAATGAGAAAGCAGACACCCTTGCAAGAAAGGGTGCTGCTGAGCTATTACAGAGACCAGAACCTGCCATTCGCATAGCACCTACCAAATTAATTTCTGAATAAATCAGAAAATTCTCCAACATTAGTAATTATCCTGGTAAAGAAGATTCTGAGCTATCTTAAGGGTCTGAACTTATTGGATTAACTTTAAGATAACATCCGTTCCGCAATAGGCCTTAGTGATCGCAGTGAACGGAGCGATTAACAAAACTATGCGACGGGCGAACGCTTTACTTGGATTACCTGTATAATGAGACTGTATTAGCACTTAGATAGGTACTAAATAAAATTATATTTAGAGTTACTTTAGTTACTTATATTAATTTGCTTTAAAAACTTTTATGAAAGCACTAAGATAGCTTTTAACTAAACATGGATTTGAACCACAAAATGGTCCGCATATTTATAAAAACCATACGATCTTCTTTTTTTGCAATAGGTTGATCACCGTTGCAGTTGTTTGTAGACTAAGTGCTAAAATGTATTACTCATTCATGCTGTTATATTATCACAGTATCCTACCATCCTACGAAACTAGGTCAATTGATGCATCACTTCACTCACGATATCGATTTTCCCATTTACTAACAATAGTTAAGCTACGCCTAGTTAATCGCAAACTTCATTGGCAAATATACAACCTAATGAATATACCTCATTGAGAATAAACTTTCACGTAAGTCAATGTTAGAGTTCCGATGCCTGTATCAAAAAGGATGAATTTAATTAGCTGCGAAGTAAAACTTATTTGATGGAATTGCTAGATTTCTATTTTACTTGGTTTCCCATATATTCTCCAAAAAAAAAAGCTTTTTGCGGCGTACGTTGTACAAACCCACTACGGAAAATGAGAAATTTTGTATAGCACTTACTACAATCCATATTCTTCCTGAAAAATGAATTTATTAATACTAAAAACTCCCTAACGAGAACTTATTGAATTTTATCCGATAAACACACAATTTAGCATGTGGCTAGTTTTCTCTAAAGGAGTATAAGAGTATAGATGAGGACAGTATGTTTACAAATTCTATTAATTTTTAGGAGTGTTTAAAGGTGATAATTTGGTTGTACATGAGCTGCAAGAAAATTTCATATCGCTTTTAGTTCATCTAAATGTATTCCGTGTATGATTTCGGCCAAGGAAAAGTGGCGGTTGATTCATGGCCACATAGACAAGATCATGAGCAGGAAAGAACCTGAGGAGTTCGATAGACAAAGGAATGGACCCATATAATGAGATTAGGCTTAGACATCCACTGACGCTAACTGATGTAGATGCCTAGGCGGTTCCGGCAGTGTTTATTGATAGGGAGTGATGGGATTGAGGGGGTTTTTAGTGGGTAACCAAATATTAGAGTCCCACACTACCAGGCAATTGATTCAGGTCTGGTGTGCATAAAGCATTTTCCCCGCCAAAAAAAAAATTATTCTGCCAAGTAATTTCCCTTTTCAAACCTTTCAAATTGAATATCTTACTCAAAAAGTAAAAAGTTTATTTTACTTTTTGTACTTTTCCTTTAGATGTTTCATTCGTTTCCGAGTGCATGTGGCAATGAAAACTCACTACTTCACTTAAATTTTAGACCACTTTCGAATCCTGCAAGCCCTTTAAATCGGCTGACAGGGACGGCATTTTCCCGGCTCTGCACTGCAGGCTGTCAAATTCGTTTCCGATGTGGTACTGGGGTGCCATAGGAAGCTTGAAAAATTGGCGAATCATTACACGGATTACCTTGAAATGGGTGAACGACCATTCACAGGTCCAGAACCGACGTGTAGGAGTTCTTATGGCGGCATCAAAGGTTTTGTCAGATCTGAACTCGCTGCTAGTCACCTAGACTCTCCCTTGTGCAGAAGCTGTGGGAGAGCAGAAAAAACTCCTGTACACCTCCTGGCCGACTGCCCGGCAGCGGGCAGACCGGGCGACCCCTATATGTAGGGGTCGCTCGGTTAGACAAACCCAGTTTAAGCAAACTTACTCTCGACCAATTTTCTAACCTCTTTGTTCGGAAGCAACCAGGTCATGAGAGCCTATTAAGGTCACAAAAAGAATTTGGAATATGTTTTGAGGCAGAAAAGACGTGATATCAACTACATAAAATCAGACAAAAAGTAAGTGAAGTCTACTAATTAATCATAGCATTTCTTCAAAACTTGTGTCTGCATCAAGAGAAGCTACGAGGGCTATCACCGTTACTTATCCTTCTGCCACACCACCTCCAAAAGCTCTTACACCAAGTTAATAAGTCAAGTACCTACACCAATTCCTTCCACGTTTGCGCTACTAGATTTGTTTTCTTATTTCTCTGGAATAGACAAATTAAAACTCAAACAAAGCCAAGATCGTTGGCTACGGGTTGACAAAAGCGTGGAAAGAGTAAAGGTATTAAAAAGAGTCAGAAAGAAGCTCTGGAAGATGATTTTTGGGCGAAGGATTAGAACAAATAAACAACAACAATACAGGGAGGTATCGGAGTACCATAAATATACTGAAGATGTCGTAAAAGGCAATTTTATAATAGTAAAATTACTATCGAAAACCAAAAGTTTACAATAAAAGAGTAGATGAGAAATAGGAACACATTGAGATTCCAAAAACTAATGGATTACCGTTTCAAACTTACAGCGATTTTTCAAGTTTCTGTGTGCAGCAACTGTCGAAAATAATCTTTGTTTCTTTTATCCTTGGGACTTACGGCTGGAATGATAAAGCTTTGTATCATCAAAGTATATCTCATCAATGTTTGACAGAAATACTCAAAATCGTGGCACTGATAATACTACACACTTTAGACATCTTACTGCAAATTTCGCTACACTGGACTTACGTTTCAATAGCAAAGCTATCATCATCAGCAGTAAACCGCTGTTTGTATACCTACATATCCTCAATCATATCAACATCCATACCATTCCCAGTAGTGGTCGATACTTACGTCACTCGGAGCCTATGGCAGTGATCGTAGTTATTCGTATGCTTTCGCGAAATACGTTTCGATATGTTTCTATGTTACGAAGTTATACGAAGAAGATCGATCATTATCATAGCCTCCAAGTGACCTAAGCATGAGCCGCCGCTGACCATTCCTGGATACCGCTTAAATTATTCCCGTAGACGGGTACAAAGTGAACAAGCGGTTCTTTAATTTCTCAGCCAGTTATAAGAAAACTATTGCTGCATCAATCATTCATTCATCTTGAAAGAGTACTCTAAACATTAACCTAAAAATAAAAACTTTGGAATGTTTAAACAAAAAGCAAAACTTAAACTACAATAAGTGTTAACACCAACCTCGGACTTCCCGATAGAGAATAATACCGTTTGTAAGTTTATTCAGCAAAGTGTCTTTTAACGTTTGATTCCCTTTTTCCATTAATATTAACTTTGCTATTATTATGTATGAAACCTAAATTTATTATATTTATTGGTGTTCTGAGATCGTTGTTTAAATGGAGTGGTAGGATGAATATAGCAATAGTTCTTAGTTCTAATGCAATCTGTAATTATACTTATTTTTTCACTGCACATGTTTCGGCAAAGCTAGCGTTTTCAAGTGAAAAAAACGCCAATTTAATTATGAAAATCGACTAAATATGCTAAAATCTAAAATTATAACTACTTAATGATCTATTATGTAACTTGTTAAATTGCATGCACTACCTAGTTATTGAATGTGACAAGTTATAATACCTCATTGTAATTTGTTTGTGCATATCTTTATTAACATAGTCGAAACGTGTTGTTGACAAGATAATGATACTCATAGGTTCGATTAGAACTAAGCAGCTTTTTGCTATTTTGATCTTATACCAATTTAATTTATATTTTTAAGAAATGGGTCCTTTGGAATCAAACATTATTTCCAGATACTAAATTAATTCACCCCCGGGCAGTTTGGGTTCTTGTCCAATTCAAGTACTGCCGATGCCTTATTTTCGGTCTTCAAAGAAGTATTTAATAATATTAATAATAAACACTTCACTGCAACAGTGTTCTGGGACTTATCTAAAGCCTTTGACTGTGTCAGTCATGACATTCTGATAAAAAAACTATTTTACTATGGGATTCGTGGTACTCCTCTGGAATGGTTTAAATCGTATCTTTTCAATAGGAAACAGATAGTGAGAGGAAACAGTTCCTCCTCATCGTGTATGGGAATTGACTATGGCGTTCCGCAGGGCTCAGTGCTTGGTCCAATACTTTTCCTTCTTTTCATCAATGACATCACCGAGTTAAATATCAGTGGGAAATTTTGTCTCTTTGCAGATGACACCAGCATCACTTGGAGCAACCCTAATAGAGATGAGCTACAAAGTATTATAGCTAAGGACCTAACCATCATCAAACATTGGTGTAACTCCAACCGCCTTTGTTATAACAAAGATAAAACAGTGGTTCTACCTTACAAAGATGCACTGCAGCAACCTTGTCTGTTCGATAACGACACCATCAATATGGTTCAATCTGTTAAATTCCTGGGACTTATCGTTGACAATACCCTTAAATGGTCTCACCATATTGACACTCTCTCAAAAAAATTGTCCTCTGCGTGCTTTGCAATACGATCTGTAGCCAGGGAGCTCAATCCTTCCACTGCTCGCATTACTTATTTTGCCCTTTTTGAATATCATCTACGCTACGCGCTGCCCTTTTGGGGCACCTGCAGTTTGTACAACTTTAATACAATCTTTAAATTGCAAAAAAGGGCAATCCGCTACACTTTTCAATTAGGGACCAGAGATCACTGCCGACCATACTTTTTAAAGTATAAAATCCTGACCCTCCCGGCACTCTACGTCCTGGAATCTGTCTCACTAATTCGAAAACATATTAGTGATTTACCGAAAAGGCCCCTTCATAACCACGTTACAAGACGGTTACAACATGACCTTTATTTACCTGTACCCAGTTCTGAGTTAACTAAAAACTCAATTTTTTACAATGCCATCAAGCTATACAACCTTCTTCCGATCCAACTGAAATCGATACCCACATACGTCCAGTTTCGCAGAAAGGTAAAATCTTACCTTCTTCAGCAACCTCTTTACGCTGTTAGCGATTTTTGGGGAGAGGGGTAACACTAAATTTCTTTCCTTCTAACTTTCATCTCCCCTATTCTTTCTTTATGCGGGCAGCACAATCTCCTGGTTTATTCATTAACGACTGACACTTTCTATCTGTGTTTACTGTATATGTACCTTTTTTATTATTAAGTTTTTTAATTACTGCTTTGTCCACAAAATTAATTTGTAATTTTTCTTGACAATAAAGCATATTTATTATTATTATTATTAGACAAACCTCGCAAACTTTTATATTTTTTCTATGAAATTAGATTATCTGCAAATAATATACTAAAATTAAAAGTGGTAGGGAACGAAATATCAGAAGTTGCAAGTTAGTACACTATGGCAGTCTAGAAAAATAGACCAATAACTCAAAGTTTCCTCAAAACGACGGTATTGAAAACCGCAGAGATTAATGAAATAACTTGCATTTTTATTCAGCTAGGATTTTAGTTGTTTTTATTTTTAAAAACCTACCACCCCACCTAAATATGATTATAATAAATAATTAGAAAAGAAAGTATTTTTCAAACAGATTCCCGTGGTGAACCCACTAACACTAGTTTAATAATGGTTATATAAGTAATTAGTAATTATCCAGTTGCTGATAAAACATTGACGTAATAGAAATAAGGCAGAGTAAGTGGGTATGGTAATGTACTACTTGTATAATACGACAAATATATACATACATTTGTCATAAGTAAGATATATCTTGCTTCCTTATAATCAAATTTTATTCCGCACTTGAATTACATATGTATTTTATTTATGGACAATTTTATCAATCACCATTACTGTATCTCATCTATACATATAATATGTTAGAATTGTTGGAATAAACGATATCTTAACATACTAAAAGACCCCAGCGTTGGCGCCCATTTGGCGCCAGAATAAACGCAGATCAATTCGGGTCTGTTGCCGCAGACTGCGCATGTCACTTCGCCAAAGTTAAACACCAAACCCATGTTATATCGGTGTCACAACAATACCGAGCTCCAAATTCTTACGTTTCATGAAGTAGTTTACAGTGTACGCAAAGTGTATTCGTTTAATACCGCCTAAAAGATGACTTGGGGATTTGTTACATGCGGGCCTAATGAGGCGCTAGTTATCTCAGGTGAGTTTAACAGGAACTGAAATACTTTTAGGAAGTAAATACTCTTACAAACTGTTTGTTCGCTTAATTATGTATATGTGAAACAGCTACCGATAAGTACGGCGGTATCGGCGTTGTACCGACCGCGCTATGAAGCAATGTATATTTATATATTCCCTTTAAATTACAGGATTTTGCTACACCAAACCCCATTTAGTTCCGGGTGGAAGAGCATTTATATGGCCGGCAGTTCATAAAATACAAAGGTAAACTTATATAAAAGAACAATAACATCATTTTAAGTTAATTTAATGAGTAATAACATTTAATGTCCTTGGATTTAAAAATTCAATGGCAATATCTCCACATTTCCATAAATTCCAACAATTACAAAGGATTAGAGATACAATAATATATTTGTAAATTGCATATATGCATCGTTTTGCAATTTTTTTTACTACCAACCAATATAAAATCTATATTCTAGGTCGTTAGGTTATCGAGTCCGCATATTTAAGTAAATGTCTGTGGCCTGATTTTTTGCCATTTACTAATATGGAAGATTTTGCATTTTTTGCTTGAAAACTGCATTTTTAGAACAAAGCTGCCCTTTTTTGCAATTTTGCATATGTCTTTTTGTACCCTTTTATCATGTAAAGTTTGTATATAGACAAATTTGTAATATAGGTACCTACCTAATCTTTTATATTTTAAAGTAAATCTTTAATTGTATTATTACTCTACTATAATTGCAACAATAAGCCCTTATTTTAAATTAATTAATTTGTTTTAAATGTTAAAGTGACAGGAAGCTTGTAAATTGCTTGGGTTTTCGGAAATTAAAATAGAAGTATCTATATAATCGTAACCTATTAATCTAACAGCTAACAGCTGACAACCCATAAAATAACTATCGGTGGCTGAACGGTTTGCTTGCTCGCCTTTCACCCCGTGGGCGCTGGTTTGTTTCCATGGCGAGGCAGAGATTTTTAATTGTCGATAAAATCAGAATTCCAATCCTTCTGGGTCGGCAAAATCTCAGTGGGGATGGTACAATATGGTAAATAGAAGTGTCAAAGTGTATTCTACAACCCGAAGCTTCGCCCAGCGACAACATTGAACATACATATATGTACATATACAGGGTTACCACGAAACTGGTTCATTAGAAGTGTCCAAGTTTCCTTAATATTTATGAATTTGAAACTATCAAGCTAAGATTAACCCATAGCCTGCTTTTGTTCTAAAATGTTTCCGATGCTGTACAACTTCCCGAAGAACCGGAAATTGCTATCAACTTTGTTAATTTACACGGAATACCCTATATATTATTACATTTTTTTACCCTACGAGACACTGTATTAGGTAATCCTATACCTATTTCCAACCGTTTTTGAGTTATTATGATTTTAAAAAAAAATGCGTTTTGCGGAGGAATGTTTAATAGCCTTCCTTTTGCTCTTCTTTAAACGCAAGACCTATATACAACACATAAAACCATAAGGTTTTACAAAATACATTTGCAAACCTATCACAGGTATACAGGATGTTCAAAATTTAGCGGCAAAGCCGAAAAGCTTCAAAAACAAAAAAGTAATTTTTTTTTTCAAATCGAACATCCTGTATATTTTTACATATTTAGATGACAATTTCATTTACACATCGATGTGCTACAGGTAACCTTATACATATCTTTAGCTTTTTTGTCGTTATTAACGCTTTTTATCAAATATTAATTAAAACTGCATTTAAAACCTATGCACATTTGAAAGTTGGCTGTGAGTATGATTAAACAAACGAGTGATTATTTGGTTGTCATTCTCTAGTATAAAGTAAAAAGTATATTTTATAAAACGGAAGCAGTTGACGAATATTCCAATACTGATACCTTAAATTTATTCTACATCCATGGCGAATGTGGAAAAATTCTTGTAGAACATTTAATGAACGATATCGTAATCTACCGCCAATTATTAACGGTAAATTTAGAAGAATTGGGTCATGTTTTTTAAATACAGGAAGTGTTACGGTAAAGAAAACTACACAAAACCTATCGCTGAAGCAAAAGAAAATGAAATAAATGGGCAGGTTTATTTTCATGCTCATCCCCGGAGTTTGATAGTTGCAGCTTCTGGTGGAGTGGGTATCTCTTCAATGTCGATTCATCGCATTTTAAAGCATAGAATGCATCCCTACAAGGAAACGAGAGTTGAATATCCTGAAATATTTTTATTAAAAATTCAAGAAGACGAAAATTTGTTATCTAAAGTTAATTGGATGAATGTAAGTTTAGTCGGAAAGGGATTGTTAATCGACGAAATAATTATTTCTGGGCAAGAGTAAATTAAATATTAGACTAAAGCTATGTAATTTAAATTAAGTAAATAGGTATTAAATTAAATAGATATTTAATATTTATTTACATTGTTCAATAAATATCAATCGACTTTTTTAATTCAATGGATATTAAATTATCTCTTCCTTTCTCGAAATAAAAATTCAAATTATACTATTCCCGATATACTGTATATCTCGTAGCATTGTCGACCTATCACCTTATAGCAAGGAAAAGATAAAAAAGAATGTGGGTCTTATATACTTTGCGCAATAATAGAAAAAATGTAGTAAGTTAGGGTTACCAAGAAAATGGATAAAGGATAAATTCTATAAACAAATATTATTTTTTATGTAGTTATGGTATTTTTACATCGCAATTGTTTAATTTAATATATTATATACCTATATATATATCGATAATGTTTAATATTCTTCGCCAAAATTATACAAAACTTAATTCATACCAATACCAAGAAAATGAATTAAGTTATATATATATAGACATATAAACCCCCCTTGTGAGGCCCAAAAATATATATTGTGTGGATGATACCAAGCCTTCCTTGTTTTTACGAAGCCCAAATCGGGCTTCCTAAAAACTAGCGTGTATTAAGCATTTTTATGATTAGTACTGCCATCTCTACTGCTTTCAAAAAAAATTATGGGCTTCTTAAGTAGGTATATAATCTCAATATATACGCGTTTAGTTCATTATACCTCACGGTAGGTGGCGTACGATTCGAAGAGTATATACACTGTATATGTGATACGGTTGATATGAGCCAAATACGCTTTAAGCTGTACGAGGACCCACTACATTTGGCAACAATGTATTATTTGCAATTATAACTGATTTGAAAGTTTTTCTGTATATATTTGTACGAAACTAGTAACTAGGTACTAGTCCGATCACAACCAATGCTGCGCGGCGCCGTAGTGTTCAGAATCGTACATTCTCGGCGAAAAATCTGAACTTTTTGTATAGAAAGAGAAGTTCTAAATGTTTTTTTTTTTACGATAATGAAATTGAATGTAGGCTTGAACTATTTGAAATTAAAAAGATTGAACTTAAATTACTTACAATGTTTATACAATGTTTTAATTTTTTCTTATTTAAATTGCTATTTAGTTTATTTAATAAAATTAATAATGATAATAGTATTTTAGGACAAAAATTACGTAATAAGTTCAAAGTAAGTAAGAGAAACTGCTAGCTTATTCACAGTTCTGCAACCGTTCGTTGCTATGGACAAATAGCCGGTTAGAAGTTTGCAAATAATTCAGTTTATTGTTAACAATAGATAAATTTAATTGTAGTACACATTGTGAAAACAATTGAAATCTAACATCAATGGACTCCACAAAATTGCACATAAAAAATACAAATAGGAATACTAATTGGCAAAAACAATATCAATTTAAAACAAATTCAATATTTCCCAGAACTGATTTTTAGTCGGCCGTTACCGTGATGTTCTCGAAGTAATACTATTCACCTATGTACTACTTATATCCTATTAATAGAGTACTAAGAAAACCACAATTATTATAAAATGAAATATCTATATTTTAATACTTTTCGCAAAAAATTTTTATAAGAATAAAATAAAAATATATATATAAAAATAGGGGTGTGTTCAAAATTAGAATATATTGATGATATGTTTCAATACTTGAGAGTGTCAGCAGTATACCGGGTATGCCAGCTCATACGTTCTGTCCATAACTTTTTTATTTATAATTATTTTTTCGAATATGCAAAAATATACGGAGTGTTCCATTTAAAATATGAATTTTCTTCTTATTTCCGGTAAAACCGGAAGTGATAAAAAATTATAATATAGGTTGAATAAATTAATCGAATGGGAGGATACGGGTTTAAACTCCATCTTCAAAACGTAAATAAAACACAAAAACGTTAAGGAGTAAAAATATATTGAAATAGTCCACAACAATATTGTTTCACCACACAGTGGCTTCATCAGGTGGATGAAATTAACTAAACAGAATATAAAATTACACACTATTTATACTTTTAAACCTAGGAGTGGAAAATAATTAAAATCCTTTTGTTCATTGAGCGCTAAACCTAACTTACTATATCTATTAATTTCTAAACATTCAAATAAGTCTAGTTTCTTACTTTTCTTATGAACATGCAAAATATCAAAATTATTATTAAAATTATGATTAAATTCTAAACAATGATTAGCAAAAGTAGAATCTGTCTTCTTATCTCTGTAACTTTTAGTATGTTCGGAAATACGCGTAATGAAAGATCTACCTGTCTGTCCTATGTACACCTTACCACACTCACAAGTCAATCTATAGACCCCAGAGTTAAACTTTCTATCTGTTTTGTCCTTGTTATTCTTTAAATACGAGCTAATGTTATTATTAGTTTTATATGAAACATAGCTATTATTATTACGTTTGATAAAATTACCGATTACCTCTGATGTTTTTCCAAAATAAGTAATAGAAGTATAGTTAACTGGTTCTTTGTTAAAAATTTTAGGGTATATTAAAGCAAGCGTATGAGACTTTTGTTTATTCGCTAAAATGTTATTAATAAAATCCACTGAGTAACCATTATTTAAAGCTATTTTGTAAATTCTGTTAAGTTCTAATTCAAAGTTTGTTTTATTCATAGGGACCTTAACTAATCTATGAATCATACTCTGATATGCAAACTATTTATGGCTAAAGGGGTGATGTGATGAATTATGAATAATAGTATCAGTATGTGTCGGTTTATGGAATATTGAAAATTCATGTTTATTGTTAATACGCGTACTAGTTAAGTCTAAGAAATTAATTGAGTTATTTACTTCTTGTTCTAGGGTAAATTTAATATTAGGATGAACATTGTTGATATATTTATAAAATAAACTAAGCTGTCTATCGGTACCATTAATCCGTACCACGTAAGGTGTACATAGGACAGACAGGTAGATCTTTCATTACGCGTATTTCCGAACATACTAAAAGTTACAGAGATAAGAAGACAGATTCTACTTTTGCTAATCATTGGTTAGAATTTAATCATAATTTTAATAATAATTTTGATATTTTGCATGTTCATAAGAAAAGTAAGAAACTAGACTTATTTGAATGTTTAGAAATTAATAGATATAGTAAGTTAGGTTTAGCGCTCAATGAACAAAAGGATTTTAATTATTCCCCACTCCTAGGTTTAAAAGTATAAATAGTGTGTAATTTTATATTCTGTTTAGTTAATTTCATCCACCTGATGAAGCCACTGTGTGGTGAAACAATATTGTTGTGGACTATTTCAATATATTTTTTACTCCTTAACGTTCTTGTGTTTTATTTACGTTTTGAAGATGGAGTTTAAACACGTATCCTCCCATTCGATTAATTTTTTAAATAAAAATTCATTACGCCTCATTTTCTAAAAAAAATATACAGAAACAATTATTTATTAATTTACCCAAAGAATCACACATAATTTTCAAAAAGAAATGTAAATGGGTTATACATATGTTATACGTACCTTAATCAAAACCACTACATACGAAGATTAAAAGATACTCAAAATGCTAACAAACGGTCTAATACCATACTAATACGCTGGCAACGCTGTTGGGCTTCGTACAATCAGCAAGCAATATATATTATATTCACTTGGGCTGCGTAGTGACCGTAATACTATGAGGGACTCCTAAGTACTGACAAAATTCTAGAAAAACTAAATTTTATTTAAACTTACCCCTCTGTGCATGCGCATAGTTCTATTATATCATAGAGGGCATAAGTATCAAATATACAGACTTATCTTTGATTTTAAGATAGGGCTTCAGGTAATCTGTAGTGTGTACCGGGCTTCGTATCATTCGCGGGGTGTGTATATATATATATATATATATGAAAATGATAATTTCGCAATTAACCACCGACATCCGCATACGCGTTTCACCCTAACTAGGGCTCATCAGTACGGCTTGTCGGTGATTAATTGCTCTCTCCGCAACACTCACCCAAACTTATATATATATATATATATAGGGAGTAAAAAGTAAATTAATGGGTAAATCGGTCTGTGATAAAAGAAACCAAGTATTTATAATCCTCAAATTTTCGATATTTAATTATATCATCCTCAGGAGGTTACACTAAAATACAATGAGTATTTGAAACAAAGAGTTAAGTCAAAAATATAAAATACTTACAATAAATTTAAATTACAACACAAAACATTTTAAAATTGCGACAGTCAAAAAGGAAATAACGTATAAAATTTAACAATACGTCGAAGTAAATAAGAGGCAAGGACAACCATAAAGAAAAACAATTTTCTTATGTATATCGTTGAAGTTTGTAAATATAAAAGCAAAGATTATCATATACAGGGCACATCAATAAGGTATGGATTCATAATTCGAAATTAAGGATATTACAATAAATATTGCTGAGTTGCTGTGTGTCAGTTTTAAAATTGATGGAATTTTCACAACGAGATACATGTGCCATTTCCAAAAATAAGCGTTTTTTATAATTTGATTCGACATCTAAAACTGAAGCATTTATGTAATCAAAATTATGGTCAAAATCTTGAAAATGCAGCGCTAAGGCACATGAGCGCTTGCCAATGCGACTGTCACTTTTATGTTGAGTTATTCTATTTTTTAATGTTTGTGATGTTTGACCTATATAGCAACTTTGACAGTCATGACAAGGTATCTTATAAACGACATTACTTTGGTTCAAAACTGGTGTCCTGTCTTTGGTTTTTGTGAACAAGTTACCAACAGTTAACAAGTTGTATTTTGCAATGCGGACAGTATTAAAATTTTTGAATTGTTGTATAACGTTATGAGTAAGACCATCTAAGTACGGAAATTTGTAGTGTCTAAACTGATTAACGGCACCATCATCAATAGGGCCGTCAAACATATTAGAAGAGTATATTAGCTTATTAAGGACATGTTTCGGATAACCATTATTGGCAAACATATCAAATAGTCTTTTTAAATTGACATTAAGAAAGGTGGAATCACTAATGTGTGTAACCCTATTTTTCATTGCAATAACAGTATTGTATATTTGATTAAGAGGATGATTTGAATGATAATTTATAAATCTGCCTGACGATGACGGTTTTTGATACCAATCTAAAAGAATTCTATTTCCACCAGAGCGTATGAGTTTGGTGTCTAAAAACGGAACACTGCAGTTGTTTTCAGTTTCAATCGTGAATTGTATATGGCTGTTATACGAATTAAAAATTTCCAAAGTAGTATCAATCATATTACTCGGTACAGAACAAATAATATCGTCAACATATTTATATATGAAAGGAAAATGGAAGGGGAGTTTGGGGATAACCTTATCGAGCAGTGAATCCATGACAATCATCGCTAAAATGGGGCTGATCGGAGAACCCATAGGTGTACCAAAAATTTGTGCATAATACTTTTCGTTAAATGAAAAATAGCAATTCTCACACACAAAACGTAATAACATAATAAAATTAGTTTGAGATATAGTTGTGTGTGGTTCGACGAGATCCCAACATTGTTTTAGATTGTCAATTACTAATTGAATGGGAATATTAGTAAATAAAGACACAACATCCAGAGAGAGCAGCACAAAGCCTTCAGGCAATATAGTACCTCTAATGTCGTTGACGAATGTGAATGTATCCTTGACATTGTAGGTGGAGACATCAGAGAAAGACAACGATAGTATATTAGCCAAAAACCTTGACAAATTATAAGTAACTGAGTTAATTGAACTGACAATGGGACGCATTGGAACCTCCGGTTTATGGACTTTAGGTAAGCCATATAACTTCGCAGGCACGGAGTTGTAAATCGTAAGATGTTTAGCAACATTGTCAGATATTTCATTTTTCTTTTTTAACATTTTTATAAATTCGTTGTGTTTTCTCTGTAGGCCATATGTCGGATCTTTATTTAAGCTTTTATATGTAGTAGTATCTAATAAAAGTTGTTGAGTTTTTGAAATATATTCCACCCTGTCCATTGCCACAGTACAGCCTCCCTTGTCTGCCTTTAAAATACACAAACTAGGATGCTCTTTAAGGAATTTTTTAGTTTTAAAAAATACCTTTGTTATTTCGGGAACCGGAAGGAATTTGGCAGAGGATAGATAGTTGGTGACATTATTCGCGATTTTTGCCCGTATGATGTTCTTATTGGCCTCAGGCAGATCGTCAATTATACACTCAGTGTCAGCCAAAACTCTATTAATATTAATATGTTTGCCAACCACAGGAACCCCAAATTTCGAACCCAAAGATAAAAAATCAGCAATATCCTTCGGTATGTTTATGTTTGATAAATTACTGAACCATTTACTGTTATTTATGAAATAAGTTTTTTCATTGGAATGTACATTAATTAATTTATTGAATTTTTTAATATGTAAAAGCCTTACCTTATTGAATCTCCTCTGATATGACTGGGACAGATTCTCTTTAAAGTTATTAAAAATTTGAATTGGAATAATACTTGCTAGTTTTGTCTTTAACAATGAAATTTGACTAGTTATCTTTGAGATATGTTTGTAACAATCACTAATTTCAAAATTTAAAATTTTACTCCCCAACCTCAATTTGTATCGTCCCATTTCTTGTTGTAGCTTCCAGTCACTGGTGGTTAGAAGATGGTACACAGATTTCAAGTTATTACAGATGTGGGTTGGGAGAATACCATATCTTCTGCATCTTATTAAGAAATATTTCCTATTCAACTGATTTGCAAGCTTGATATTAAATGATGACCATCGTTTCATCCACTTCATTGTTTGTGGACCGAAGTCCTCGGAAATTGATTGATAAAAACCCATCTGTAAATATATTTGGGCGATGATTGTCATGGATTCACTGCTCGATAAGGTTATCCCCAAACTCCCCTTCCATTTTCCTTTCATATATAAATATGTTGACGATATTATTTGTTCTGTACCGAGTAATATGATTGATACTACTTTGGAAATTTTTAATTCGTATAACAGCCATATACAATTCACGATTGAAACTGAAAACAACTGCAGTGTTCCGTTTTTAGACACCAAACTCATACGCTCTGGTGGAAATAGAATTCTTTTAGATTGGTATCAAAAACCGTCATCGTCAGGCAGATTTATAAATTATCATTCAAATCATCCTCTTAATCAAATATACAATACTGTTATTGCAATGAAAAATAGGGTTACACACATTAGTGATTCCACCTTTCTTAATGTCAATTTAAAAAGACTATTTGATATGTTTGCCAATAATGGTTATCCGAAACATGTCCTTAATAAGCTAATATACTCTTCTAATATGTTTGACGGCCCTATTGATGATGGTGCCGTTAATCAGTTTAGACACTACAAATTTCCGTACTTAGATGGTCTTACTCATAACGTTATACAACAATTCAAAAATTTTAATACTGTCCGCATTGCAAAATACAACTTGTTAACTGTTGGTAACTTGTTCACAAAAACCAAAGACAGGACACCAGTTTTGAACCAAAGTAATGTCGTTTATAAGATACCTTGTCATGACTGTCAAAGTTGCTATATAGGTCAAACATCACAAACATTAAAAAATAGAATAACTCAACATAAAAGTGACAGTCGCATTGGCAAGCGCTCATGTGCCTTAGCGCTGCATTTTCAAGATTTTGACCATAATTTTGATTACATAAATGCTTCAGTTTTAGATGTCGAATCAAATTATAAAAAACGCTTATTTTTGGAAATGGCACATGTATCTCGTTGTGAAAATTCCATCAATTTTAAAACTGACACACAGCAACTCAGCAATATTTATTGTAATATCCTTAATTTCGAATTATGAATCCATACCTTATTGATGTGCCCTGTATATGATAATCTTTGCTTTTATATTTACAAACTTCAACGATATACATAAGAAAATTGTTTTTCTTTATGGTTGTCCTTGCCTCTTATTTACTTCGACGTATTGTTAAATTTTATACGTTATTTCCTTTTTGACTGTCGCAATTTTAAAATGTTTTGTGTTGTAATTTAAATTTATTGTAAGTATTTTATATTTTTGACTTAACTCTTTGTTTCAAATACTCATTGTATTTTAGTGTAACCTCCTGAGGATGATATAATTAAATATCGAAAATTTGAGGATTATAAATACTTGGTTTCTTTTATCACAGACCGATTTACCCATTAATTTACTTTTTACTCCCTACGAAGTACGGTCGATACTCCTGCCCAAATATATATATATATATATACAGCCTGTTAAAAAAAGGTTGTCGGATATTTTACCCAATTATAGTACTGGTGAAAATAAACAAAAAAGTCTTAGTCAACATGGGTCCGCAATTCAACTGTTTTTGACATATAGCATATTTTAAAATAAAAAAAATCATTTTTCGGTTTTGAGAATAGTTCCCTTTGTCAAACAACTGATTGTGACTTAAAATTAGTACTGTCAGACATCTGTCATCAGATTATTTATCATTTGCGTCAATTTTTTTTTGTTCTCAAATTATGTATAAGTACACAAATGCAGAAATGGCCGATATGCATTTTATGTACGGTCGTGCGAATGGTAATGCCACTGAAGCACGGCGTATGTATGCCGAAGAATTTCCAAATCGGTTGTTACCGAGTGATAAGATTTTCTCAAGACTTCATATCCGGCTGTCCGGAACTGGTTCATTTAAAATTAATGGTGGTTCTGGTAGACCTAGATCAGTTTCTTCTCCCGCAGTAGAATTAGATATTTTGAGACGGGTAGAAGACAACCCAAATATTAGCACCCGAAGACTTGCCGCAGAACTGAACGTCAGTCATCATCTCATTTGGAGAATTCTGCGGGAACAGCAGCTCTATCCCTACCACATTCAACGCGTGCAAGTTCTTGCTCCTCTCGATTATGATACACGTAGGGTTTTTTGTCATTGGGTTTTACGAAAGCTGGCAGAAACTCCTAATTTTGCGACTCAGATTTTATTTAGTGACGAGGCTGGGTTTACAAGAGACGGAATATTCAATTTTCATAACAATCACGTCTGGGCAGATGAAAATCCCCATGCTGTTGTTGAACTGCATCACCAAAACCGTTTTTCGCTAAATGTTTGGCTTGCTATTTTTGGAGACTGTTTAATTCGTCCAGTATTTCTCCCTAATCGTTTAACGGGACAAGTATACTTGGATTTTTTAAGAAATGAATTATCCGTTTTGTTGGACGACGTGCCACTTTTTAACAGATTAAATATGTGGTTTATGCACGATGAAGCTCCTGCGCATTTTTCCATCGTAGTTAGAAATTTCTTAAATCAAGATTACAACGAGAGATGGATAGGATGGGGTGGACCAACTGCATGGCCTCCTAGGTCCCCTGACCTGACACCTCTACACTTCTATGTTTGGGGGCATCTAAAACAATTAGTGTACGCACGATCTGTAAACAATTTGGAAGAACTCAGGCAACGAATCGTAAATTGTTGCGAGGAAATTCGGAGGACTCCAGGAATTTTCGAAAGATTGCGTCGATCTTTCATAAGAAGGTGTGAAGCGTGCTTAGAAATGAACGGTAGACATGTAGAACAATTTCTTTAGTTTTACTTTAAATAAACATTTGTTTAATTTACATTGCGATCAGAATTTCTTTGAAAATTTTTATCCCACTAAAACAATATGCAATCGACTATATGTCAAAAACAGTTGAATTGCGGACCCATGTTAACTAAGACTTTTTTGTTTATTTCCACCAGTACTACAATTGGGTAAAATATCCGACAACCTTTTTTTAACACACTGTATATATAAAAGAAATCGGCCAAAATTTGTTGTATAATTTATTTAGCTACTGTTCACTGTACGTTGGCTTTTCCTAATTTTTAAAGTGCATTTATTAAAACTTTCCTTTTCTTAATTGTTTACCTACTTAACAAGAAAAAAAGCCAAATATAATTACTAATGAGGTTATTTACGGTTTTGGATTGTATTTCTACCTAAAACTTGGAATTATCGACCAACTTTCTTTTCTTTGAAACACAATATATCTGACGTCATTACATGTTTAGTCTGGGATATATAGATTATACTATTACTAGATATTACCTAATTACCTCGTTGACTGTCGCACAACTTACCTTCAATGTGGAAGTCTTCTGCAAATTGGAAATAGAAACTATTAAAGAGGTCGTAGTTCCGACAGCTGCAATTAAAAAGTAATTCATCCATGAAAAGGTAATAGTACAAGAGTACTTTAAACTTTTTACGCCTTATGCACAATGAGATGAAATATACTACTATTGCTATTAAAAAAAAAAAAACAGAAATAAAACTTTCTTTGTACCTATTGAGGAAATACTGAAGTTTACATTTAATATTTTCTGTAGCTTTGTTTTAGATTTTGTGAATTGTAAAAGATAAGAATAATATAAAATACTAATTTCAGGATAATCTTAAAAATAAATATTGTCACCAAAGAGGACACATAAATTGAAAGGGATATCTTATTTTTGATTTTCCGGTAGAAAGAATAAAAAAGAAATCAGGCAGGTAGTATGTATGTATTTATACGTATAATTTATACGTATATTTTATACCTATAGCTATCTACTGAAAATTTCCATTTAATTTTCCTATTTAATTTTTTTCTCTTTTTACTATTTAAAAGTAGGAAGCGCCATTAATTGATCACTTATGAATTAGAAACTATAAAAACTATAAACTATTGTGGTAATTACAATATCTTCTAGCTTCCCTTAATAATAACGTTAATTTAAAAATTTGTATTTTTCGCCTGGTGTCCAAATTCTGGAAACTTGGAAAATACTATTTTTATATAGGCCATTGCAAGTTTTTATTACATATTTCTTAATGCTTTAAGTAAAGATTTTTTCGGATCTCAAATCTTATTTTCTTGTATTATCGGTGTAAACACAAACTAAAAATTAATGTTACAGAAAGTTATTGCGCATTCAATACATCTGTATTAGGTTCAGACCTATTGTTAAATTATACACAACAAACAATAATAGAACATACAGACGCCAATTAATTGTAGTGACATAATATATGTGCCGTTAAGAACTCATAAAGCGTCGTTCTCACTTCACAATAAGCGTAGCGTCGTGCATCTATCTTTTACTGAGCGGACATTATGTGGCGATGATGGTGGGGACGACTATCGTCACAATATTTTAAAATGACCTCAATTCGTATTAATTGGATTCTAAGGGTTACAAGGGTTATAAAGCGATATTCCAAAAAATTTTATAAGGGCCCACAGGTGCTGTTTTAAATAATTACATATTAATAATCAATATAATTAAACTTTAATTAAAAAACCAATCCATAGTTACTACATGAATAACTCATTAGTTTAAATGTAAAGTGCAATATTATAAAATGTAATTAACACCCGTAGCCTCTTTACATTTTTCGGAAATAGACAAATACTGTAAACGATTATCCTTCACAGGTAAGCGCAATAGCGAACCCTTATAATCCGATTAGTACGAATTGAGGTCATTTTAAAACATCCTGACGGCGACTATACATAGATCGGGTGTGCTATTGCAGGTCTCACACTGACAATGAGAATTGGCGGAAAACACGCCCTCACACCCATCTACGTCATCAGCTCCAGGAAGCGAACCAAGCGGCAGGAATAACTGCCGTACAGTACTGGAGATACATAAAAACTAAATTACGGCTTTTGCGAAGATTCACATGCGAATTATAACGTAACGTCTATATTTCTTCGGGTGTGTCTCACGGCAATTTATTTTGCCCAAGCTATAACAGTGGCGTATTTACAGCCAGTGCTGCCCCGGGCTACTTAAATATGGCTGCCCCCCTTCCTCTTTCAACTTCCATCACTGCCTTTACTTTTAAGTAGATATATTTTCGCCCCTGCAATTCTGCCGCCCTGGGCTAGTGCATTGAGCCCATACGTAAATGTTTAGTAAAATAATTCTGTTGTAATTTTGCTTAGAAAAACAAAAACATGCAAAATTACGACATGACATTTACAAATTATTTTGTGACACTAAATAAAATTGATTGATCATTTGTAATACTACTGTAGTTTGAAATATTACAACGATAATAGCGGGTAACAAAGTTGCCCGCGACTATCGCTATAATTTCACAAACAATTTTTAGAGTGGTTAACTTAAAAATTAGATAGGGGTTCAAGGTGAAAGATGCGGCTAACTTACTCTGATCTCCATTAATGTTAAATTACAGCCAATATTCTTACGTAGTTTTTATCAAAACAGTAGATGGATTGTAAATTGGGTTTAAAACATGATGGACACCTAATAGAGGTTTCCGTAGTTTGTTGATCTCACAGATTTTCTCCTAAGCTTGCTGTGCATCTTTCAACTGATGTCGCACGAGTCTCCTGTACAAGATCAAATCGCCAAACAGGTTCATTAGACGATATAACAAGACCCAGTCTTATTCCAGACGACCAGGGGCGGGTTTTACGAGATCGGCATCTGCTCAAGATGATCGATTTTTAACTTTGACTATTCTCCGAAATACCCAACGACAGACTTGAAGAATTTCGGGAAATCAGAGTACCTGTGAATACTGTCAGAAGACGTTTAAAGATTGTTGGCTCGACGACCTGCTAATAGTCCAAAACTTCACCGACACCATTGAGTAGGGAAACTACAACAGTTTACACGAACTTGCTGGCATTTCGAGGACTGGTGTCAGATTCACTTCAGTGATGAATCTCGGTTATGTCTCACATCGCGTAATGGTCGACAAAGGTTATGGGAAAGAGCTGGAGAGTAGTGCCACGACTAAGTTACAATGGAGGCGCTGTGATAGTACGAGGTGGGATCTCTGCTGAAGCTCATACAGACTTGGTAGTTTGTAAAGGTGTTCAATGAATAGCAATAGGTACATAGGAGTCACTTCACAAGAACGTGTAATGTCTTTTCCACCGTTTGTTGGAAATGATTTTATTTTATTGCATGGCCGCATCGCCCTAAGATTTTGTCGGAATATCTGAATGTAGTCAGTATTCAAAGGATGGACTGGCCAGCAAGGATCCTTGATCTTAACTCACTCGCGCATGGTTGGACGTCGAATTAGAGTTCGTGTGCCAGCTCCAGAGACGCTAGAAAAATGGTCAAATGCCCGGATACAAGAATAGGAGCAACTGGATCAAAATGCCATTGAACATTTGATAGAAGGATTGCCATAGCAACGTATCCAGACTGTTATTTGAACCCGAGGTGGCGATACCCGTTGCTAATTTTTATTCGACCATTGTTAATTGTCAAGTTTGTAGAATAGGGAACTGAATCAACTGTTCCTTTCGTTTTTCATTTCATGAACACTTACTTTACCCAAAAAATCAGCTTTTCTCTCGCAACATCGCCTAAATAGTCTAACTTTGACTTATGCATCGAAAACCAAGACCATAGAACGTGTAAAAATATCAGTTATTCGCTTTTTATAGTAGTCAGTGTTCATTGTAACACAAACAAAGTAACCTTGTGCTAACAATGTTAGCAATATAAGCTTTGTTTTAAGTTTATATAGTGGTATAAAATACTATATAAACTTTGTTTTGCAATCCTTTAATTTTTTTGATATATTGTAGTTCTACCGAATGATTGACGTAATTTTAATTACTAATAATCAGTCCATATAAATATAAATATATTTATATGAACAGCCAGTACATCTCACTAGTTTTAAATTAAACTCAATGCTTTTCCGAAAACAATTTATTTTTGTAATATAGTTCCTTAAACTACTTTTTCCAGAATATCTTTAAATACGATGACTCTTCAAGTAGAAAGTCCGACAGTTTATACCAGCCAAGGTGTGCCCATATCTGTAACAGGGATAGCTCAGGTAGGCATATAAATTGTAAGACTTACATTTACAACTTACTTACCTGTTGTTTACAAATTATGCAGGTTAAAATCCAGGGCCAAAACGAAGAGATGTTGCTAGCTGCCTGTGAACAATTTTTGGGCAAGAAGGAATCCGAAATCAGACATATAGCATTAGTAACTCTGGAAGGTCACCAAAGGTCAATTATGGGCTCCATGACTGTAGAGGAAATTTACAAAGACAGAAAGAAGTTCAGCAAGCAGGTCTTTGAAGTAGCGTCTTCGGATCTCGTCAATATGGGTATTACCGTTGTTTCCTACACACTCAAGGATATTAGGGATGAAGAGGTGAGAAACAAAAGGCATAGGATAGATAGATCAACAACAAAAAAATAAAAATTATTGAGATACATGAAGGGATTTATTTTTTAATGTTGCACTATATAGGTACATACAAACTATCTCACAATCAGCGTTCAGTGCTTGAAGTGGCTTAGAACGCAAATATTTGTTTTTTGTCTTTTCGTGCTGAAACTTTATTGCTTCTTAAAAATAAACATTCTTGTGCTTTCAGCTCAATACGCCTTTTAGCTATGCAACTTTCTTCTCACTTCAAGCACCACCTGAATTATTATATAGTGTATACATATGTATATTAATCCAAACAATTACAAATAATTTCTTTATATTGCTACGAAGGGTGCTAAGGTAGGTTAAATACTTTTAGTTAGTATACAAATAAAACACTAAATGTTATCTTTTTGGTTCCCGTGAGCAAAAAAATAAAAATCTGTCTTTCTCGTGCCACCAATCCTCTGTTTCCATCACACTAAGTGTCTTAAGTGCTGTACATGGATGTCATGCTTTTTTTATGTTGTCGTGTAATTTACATAAACATGCAGATGCATACATAGCTACAACACGTCTTTTCTTATTTTTAGGGCTATCTGTTAAGCTTGGGTATGGCTCGAACTGCGGAAGTAAAACGCGATGCCAGAATTGGGGAGGCGGAGGCTAGATGCGATGCCCAAATCAAGGAAGCTATTGCCGAGGAACAAAGGATGGCCTCCGTTTTTCTCAATGATACGGAAATTGCCAAAGCTCGACGAAATTTCGAACTGAAGAAAGCTGCTTATGACGTAGAAGTGCAAACGAAGAGTGCCGAAGCGGAATTAGCTTATGAGCTGCAAGCTGCCAAGACTAAGCAACGTATAAAGGAGGAACAGATGCAAATTAAGGTACCCTTACAGTTTACTATGTCGGATGTGTATAAATTGATGCAAAAGATATTCCTATTTAAATTCTGAACATCTCAAAATTAAAATATGTTTGACACCTCTCCACAATAAAGTGCGGACTTTTAGTCCACTAGTAATCGTCAATATTTCGTATGAGTTCATAGCAAATAAAATTATAATTGGCTTTATGTACATAAATGCGCGCATCATGCAAAAACTACCGGAAATATGGCGTTGCTGCCTTTATAATCTGTTCGTATTAATTAATTATGTCCTATGCGTGAGCTGAGACAAGCCGAACACTTTCTGACTCTTCTTAAATTAAAGTAAGCACACTTAGACCTGATGGTGTACGGTTCCGTTCCAGAATCCAGGATTCCCATTTATGATTTTCAGAATAACTTATCGCATAACAAGCCTGTACCTATTTATTTATTATTCATTTCGATTATTAATATCAGTTTTTCTCGTACATTATTTCCTTAGCATTTCTTAATAATTATATGTTTCTGTATAGTATTATGAAATAAGATTGATAGAACTTATAAAAGTGACAGAGATTGGAAACATCTGCTAGTTTACAATAAACAAGACTGTGTAAATATTTTTTATGAAGGTTTTCCGTTTGACTAAAAAGTTTATTTTCAACATGCCTTGATTCACACACATTCACGAAGAACACATTTAGCAAGCTTGTAAAACAACAATTTCTATTCTAATGTGATTTGTTGTGTAACTTCTGCTTTAATTTGGTAGTTATTGTTTAATTTTGTTTTTGTGCTTTTGTTTTTTTTTTTTTTTTGTTCTATTATTATTTCGTCTACTCATAAATGAGTTTCACAATCAATGAATATACCGATATGCACACTGCCCAACATATCTAATAACACATAATTATTAAAACTACTCACCTTTTGGGTACTTGTTATACAGAAAAAACTAATAAAATGGGAACACATAAACACAGGAAATATGAGCAAATAAAGGAAACAAGTAGGGAAAGGAAAGGGGAAAAAGGGACGAAATAAAAAAAATAACGATAGGTACATGGAATGTGCGTAGTATGAATGGGAAAGAAGAAGACATCGTATAAGAAATGATAAAACAGAAAATATAAATATTAGGGTTAACAGAAACAAAAAAAAAAGGAAAATAAATGCAAAGAATACATAAGGGATATTGGCTGATGTGGTGAGAAATAGACCAAAAAGAGCGGGCAAAGGGTTGAGTTGGATTGATAATTTTACCAAACAGACTAATAGACATAACGCAAGAAAAATATGTAAATGCGAGAATAATGACAGTTAACTGTCAAGTTTATTTTAAAATAAACCTACACAAAGAAGAGTTATGGACGTTAATGATAACGCATGAAAAGAATGAGGATGCGAGAAAAGAAGAAAAAGATGAATAGGTTAGAAATATACAAAGGGAAATAGATGAAAATGAAGGAAATTTAATAATTATGGGAATCTAAATGGAAAAGTTGATAACCAAAATACAGGTATAGAAAAAACATGGGAAAGGAAGGAGAGAAACAGTCAATAACAATGGAGAGAAAATTATAGAATTATGCATTGAAAATGAACTTGTTATAGCCAATACAAAATTCAAACTTAAAGATATCCATAAATACACACAATGGAAAACAGTAGAAATGAAAAATCTATAATCGACTATTACTTAATCAGTCAAGAAAAGTTTAAACGACTTAAAGATGTTAAAGTATCTAGATAAGCAGATATAGGAAGTGATCACTATCTCCTAAAGATAAAAATAGGAATAGAAAACCATTATAAACAAGATAAAAGAAGAAAAAGTATAAAACAAAACATAAGAAATTATAGAATAAAAGAGGATAATATTAAGAAGAAATAGTCCTAGAAGCTGCAAAAGAAACCTGTGGAACGTCACAGATAACTAATATGTACACCAAAAGAAAGGATTGGTGGAACAAGGAAATTCAAAAGAAATATAAGAGAAAAAGTACCCATGGAAGAAACACTTAGCCCATAAAAAACAGAAAGATTATGCAAGATATAAAGAAAAACGCGCAGAAGTTAAAATAGCAGTGAAGAACGCTAAGAAAAAGTCACGGGAAGATTTTGGGCAAAAGCTAAATGAAAATTTCGGGGACAACCAAAAACTGTTTTATAGGACTTTGAAGCTATTAAGAAAGAAGAGAGAATACAGCGTGATAAACATAAAAGATAAAGGCGGACAAGTAATAACAGATGAAGATAAAATAATAGAAAGAATATTTCAAGGAATTGACTAGTGAAGAATAGAACACACGGAGGAAAAAGAAGAAATACAGCATCAACATAGAGGAGACCTTGAGCCAATCTCAGGTGAGGAGATAGCAGAAGTAATTGAGAAAATAAAATTGGTAAAAGCACCACGAAAAGACGATATCGCACCAGAGATGATAAAATACATAGAGCAAGAGGGACTTAAAGAACTACAGGAAATTATGAATGAAGCGACAATAGTATTTTTTCTAATCGGATGTTACAATAAAGTTAAAACAAACGACAACGCAGTGCTGCAATGGTTATTACCGCTATAATGAGATATTAACGCACTAGTGAGACGCTTCCCGGAATGTAATATGGGCGATTAATGTGCAAATTAGTAAAAATACTGTAAAAAACTCGTGTCACAATGAATTTGTAATGCTCCTACATTGAATCACTCGCCGCTACGCGGCTCGTTATTCAAACTTGTACTCGCATTACATAAACGTCATTGTGACACTGGTGTTTTAAAATACTATTAAAAAACGAGTGTCACAATGACGTTTATGTAATACGAGCATTACAAGTCATTGTGGCACAAGTTTGTTACAGTATTTTTTCCATCCCGGTAAGAGTCCCACCAATGCGTAATAATCATTTCCGTACTGTGTCGTCATTTGTTTTAGCTTTATTGTAACATCCATTAGAAAAAAGAAAATAAAATGCCCACAGATTGGAGGACAGGAATAATTTTACCAGTATACAAGAGTGGAGATAAAAGAGACTGTAAAAATTATGGAGGAATTACACTGACAAGTATATCAGGCAAGGTGCTAGCAAGAGTAATAGAGAAAAGATTAAGACCGATAATAGGCAAGACTATTGAAGAGACACAATGCTGGTTTAGAGCGGGATGGGATACGCAAGACTCTCAATTAAACAGATCAATGCGAAATTAATAAACAAAAATAGAGATATATCTATAGCTGAGAGGTAAACAATCGTAAGTCCGTAAAAGGAAATTTTCAGTAATGAGCAAAACAAGTGGAAATGCTAATGAATTATAAAATTTTAGAAACTTCCCATAACTGAACCAAGTACTACCAATGTATTATTATAGTTATTATAGTATTTTAATTTTAATTAACCCTATGAGTTCTTTTGATAGCCATTTTATATTATTGCTAAACATTTACTTGTAGTTTAATTTTGGACTTACGATTGTTTACCTTGCAGCTATAGATATATGCTTTTTAGACTTGGAAAAGGCCTTTGACAGAGTCAGAAGAAAGAATACATGGAAGACTTAAGAAAAAAAGAGGAGTAGACTCAGAAACAATAGAGGTAATAAAGGCGTTATACAGGAACAACAGAAACACAGTAAGAACAAACAAAGAAGAGTCCAAAGTGTTTAAAAAGGAAATAGGAGTTAGACAAGAGTGTGTGCCTAGTCGCCTGCTATTTTCGGCAGTAATAGACGATGCTATAAAGGAAGCAAAGAAAATAACAAAAAAATGAAAATAGACTATTGGAAAATGGAAGAAATTAAATTAGACGAGATAATGTACGCAGATGATATGGTTAGATTGGCGGATACAGAGAAAAGCTTGCAACATAACCTCAACGTGTTTAATGAAGAAATAAACAAAATAAATACGAGGATGAACGTATGGAAAACAAAAACGATGGTAATTGCCAAGGGTGATAAAACGCATAATATTCAACTAAATAGAAGAGAAATAGAACAAGAATTTATAATACAATGAAAAATACATTGTTTTTGAAAACGTGAAATAGAAAAAAGCGTTACGACAGAAATAGTGAAGAAGAATGGGCAGGATACAGAACCAAATTTTTAGAGAAGAAGTGGGAATTAAATCCATCCAAGACAAGATAGTGGAGGGACAACTAAGACGGTGCGGACATGTATACCAGGGGAACGAATTGCGAAAAAATGTAACGGGTAGACTAAGGAAAACTTGGAATGAAGTAATAAAGGAGGAACTGGAAAACAGAAATATAAGACGGGAAGAAAGTAAGAAAACGACCCAAAATAGGAAGAGCCGGAGACAAATTTCTAAGAGAACAGAGTAACACATACCTACACCTAACGGGAAAAAGGTTTTTGATTAAATAAAATAAAATTCTCCTGCAATAATTTGTATTTGGCATCCAAAAATTCACTCGTTTAAATCACCACTAGGTAATTATGATTCGTTGTAGCAATTGCAAAACAATACAAACGCTTACTATGAATATATAAAAGTATTTTATTTTTATCAACACAAAATGCGATGACTAAAAATAGATACTACGTAATAATTTTGAGTCAAATCTTCCAATACTTACAGTTTTACTATTCGTCTACATTTTGCATGTGTTGTATGCAGATACGTACAAGCTTAGAATTTCCGATACTTTTACGTGCAAAATTAGGTATACAATTTAGTGTACGTTATTCGTTTTTAGATACTTATTTACTTTTCACATATAAATATAGTTTGTAAATAAATAATTTCAAATTTGCATATTAGCATACGTATACTTATATATTACGACATATTTTAAATAACAAAACATCTCAAAATACATATGTACATATATATGTATTTACAATTTTATACTAACATTAAGATTACAGATAATTCAATTTTAATGACATTCTTACATCAGTGTATAATATACCTTACTATAAATTTACATCAACAAATATTTTACATGCATTTCATACATTATTAACAACACAAATCTCACATAATTGTTGGTTTAAACAATGTATAAATGTACCTATTATAAAAATATATGGCTATATATGTGAAACTATAAGGGCGGCTGTCCACCAAACGGACAGAACAATAATAATACCCAAAACTTTTTACAAAGTTTGATTCAACTTTAGTTTTAAACGACTGTTTATGTTTTATCAGGCACATAGTGGTATGAGGTTTTGTATTAAGTTATTTTTTGTTCTAGATAAAAATCATCTAACACAATATCTGTACTGGCATCGCATTTTTCTCCTAAAATAATAATAAGAGCAGTAGCACGATTGCTATTATTATTAAATTATTAGCACACAAATATCTAGACTTACTTCTCTAACGAAACCAAACAAAACAAAAAAAGTTATTTTCTCTAATCACACATTAATTTTTTGTTGTTAAAAATGATGAATAAACCTCGCCATTAACATAATGAAATAGAATGAAAATAAGAACAAAACACAGTCCGCTTGGTGGGAACAAGAGTTTTGGATTCGTCTCAGCTTTGTATTTGTTCTAAAATACACAAACCCGAACAGTCCGTCTAGTGGAAAACCGCGCAGTTAGTTAAAATTTGAATAAGGTTTCTTACATTTTACGTATAAACATAAGTGTTAGATTGGAATGGAAAATGTCGGTGTTAACATCACACACGTTAGCACACAAATAGTTCTTTGGCACTTTATAAAATGCAATAGGTTTAAAAGGTAACACTTAATACATATATAATTCTGTGACAATGTTAACGGCTGTCTCATTCTATAAAAGCTTATCAAATTGAAAACAAAAAGTTTGAGGCAGAATTTTATCGTTTGCTATTTAAAAACAAACATTCGATAACATTTACACAGTACTGTAGTGTACATTATTCATTGTTAATGGTGAAGGTACCGGTTAAAGCCACTTGGAATATTATTAAATTAAAATTGTTCCAGAAAAATGAAAAATTATAGATAATATCTTAATTCCTTTTCGTTGAGATCCTATTCGCTATTTATGTTATTATGTCCAATCTGTTGTTGATAAGTATATTAGAATGTAGTTATTGGTGCAAAAAAATAGTTTACAATCTATTGATTAATATAAAATAGTTTGAAAATACTCATTTTGACACATTTATGTTTCGTTGCATACTTGGTTTAGATCATGAAGTATTAACAAGATTAATTCAAATTATGTAGAACACGAGATTAGATTAGAAACATATACGTATTTCCCATAACTCTAACTTGGGCCTGGACAATCTATAATATTAATAAATTATACTTAATATCTAATTTTCTGCTTATATGAATAACAAAAAATGATTTTATTTTAATTTAGTCTTATATTGGATGCCTATGATAATCACGTTAAAATCGAAACATGAGTACGATCAATTTATACCTTACTAAGATTTAAAATAAATTAGCAATCTTTAATTGTAAAACGTTTCAGGTAGTGGAGAGAACTCAAGAAATAGCAGTTCAAGAACAGGAAATAGCGAGACGAGAAAGAGAACTGGAGGCGACCATACGTCGACCAGCTGAAGCTGAAAAGTATAGAATGGAGAGACTGGCAGAGGCGAATAACAAGAGAGTACTGCTGGAGGCCCAAGCTAATGCCGAAGCTATAAAATTGAAGGGTGACGCACAAGCGTTCGCTATTGCAGCAAAAGCAAACGCAGAGGCGGAACAGATGGCCAAGAAAGCGGATGCCTGGAAGGAATATAAAGAAGCCGCTATGATCGACATGCTGCTAGACGTTTTACCCAAGGTTAGTCAGAAACAAATCATGCAGTCAACACATGCGTTAGTAATAACCTACCTCCGGTTTCATACTAAACCTTCAACTTCACATTACTTCAATAGTAAAAGATAGCTCGGTCCATCATGGTGATGTATTCCAAACAAATCGCGAAAAGCCAAATTTAATGTATTAAAAGATTTTTTTATAGATAGTTGAAGTGATACAAAGTAGCACTGTTACCTACAGTATGAATAAGGATTATATTTTCGCAGTTATCAATGCAGTTGAGCAAACGTTAGGCAGAATCTGTGTGTGTTTTATAAATTATTTGTATCACATCTGGACCGTTTAACTTATCTATTGTATTAGGTTCCTTTATTTGCCAAATATGAACCTTTAATGAGTAAACCCTCATATTCCTGCAAAAAGTCATCAACTATTTTGGATAAATCTGAAATAATTACACCTGTTGATTTGTAACAACGGTATATTTCTACAGTATAATCCACAAAACTACCAAATAGATCCTTCCTTTTATTCTTAAATATTCAAAAGGATATTTAAGAACAAAATCTTCGAAGAATTAACGTATCAGTAGGTAAGCTACTTATAGAAACCCGACGATATAGTAATACGCAAAAAAATAATACGCAAATAGATTAACAATATTTATTTCATCTCGTAGACTAAATTATATAAGCTATCAAAAAAATTAATGAAAATCACTCGTCATGCAATCAATAAAATGTGTTTCATTTGATCAACTCATGGAGATCATATATACATATGTATAATATATACAATACGACGAGGTAAAACTAGTTTCTTTCCATAGGTTGCTGCCGAAGTAGCTGCTCCTCTATCACAAGCCAAAAAAATAACAATGGTTTCGACTGGTCAAGGCGAGATCGGTGCTGCTAAACTGACGGGTGAAGTACTGAACATTGTCAACAAAGTACCAGATCTCGTTAAGAGCATGACCGGTGTGGATATCGTTAAGGTAAACACAAACAGCACTGTAATATTGCACAAAAAAAAAATAATTACTTTTATTTATAGTCTGTTCACGCAGCAGCTTAGTTCGGGAAAAAATCACAGATGAGAACGTGCAATATGATATGATAGTTTTCCATGGATATGGTGATGTGTGCGAATACTCTTCAAATTTACCAATTGTTAGTCCGAGACAAATCGTCAGCAAAGAAATGTTACACCACATAGAATCCACAATGGTCTGTCATTGACTAGTTCAAATTTTAATATTTCTGTTAAACTGCTATGATTCCGTTTGCGTGGATTACTATAGTCAAATTTAAGCTTAAGAAAATGGCATTTAATATGTTTTCAATGAGAGCTGGTTTTGTTTTTTATTCGATGCAAAAGAAAACTGATTATACAAATTAGCCTCTATAAACGTTCTGTATGGGGAATATTAAATTTAAATATTACTGATTTTAGAAAGATTATGAAGTAAATCAAGTGCGAATATATTATATTTTCTTATTGATATACCTATCTATTACCATTTATACATTTAGCTAGAAATACATCTTTAACCTAAATTTAGGTAAGCGCACATGCAGTGTGCTATCTATATCTAATTACAAAAAAAGGTGGACGTTATGGGCACTACTATAGTTAAATAAAATGACCAATTAACAATGAAAGAAGGTGCATTCGCCATACAGCAAACGAAACTTTTGATAGTCAATTTAAGTTACTCTTAGTTTTGTTAAAATATTGTACAAAAAACGATCAAAGCTATATAAACGTACACAATAAAGTAATTTGCTACACGTTTTAGAAGTGTACCTATACCGGTTTTACTACAATATATTGTGCCAAAATATAAAAATAATTTTTAACATTATCAGTTTTTTTATCCTCATTTTTTTCTGTTCCGATTTTTTTTGTTCATATTTTACGACTCAAAGACTATTATGCAACATACAAATACACCTATTACATACACTGTTCTAATAACTGTTCTAATGTTAGCCTATGTTTTTAAGTTTCGCTGGATGTAAATGTTATCGCTTCAAATTCTCAAATTAAAAAGTGATATAATTTTATTTCAATGTATTCGATTCTCAATATCTAGGTGTTTTCATAGTTATAAACAAAATTAAATGGTTGAAAATTAATATATATTATGTGTGTATATGTTAAATAAATCGCTAACATTATAAAAACCGTTCTTTTTATTATTTTCTTCCATAATACTACTCCACACGTAGTATACACTTTAAGTACTCTAACAACAAAGTAGATGGGATAGTAATAGATACTGAAATTGACTGGAAAAAAGCGTCATAATATTTGCTTTTTAACTCACTCATTGAATTAATAGCGCTCTGTTTTTGGAAGTTTAAAGTAGTTAATTGTCCAGTATCTAACAATTTAACAAAGATATCAGACAAATGCGGTTTTTCAAAGTTTCAGGAACTAGTTATAAGCTAACTTCTCTCTTATACAAATACTATGATTGTATGTCCCCAACTCAATATTTTTCAGAACTGATTTTATAAAAAAATAATGAATGGGTGATGAATTTCTTTAGACTTTAGACATATTTCATATTCACTTTAATAAAATATCACATTTTTTGAGCATTTTTCAAGATAGTTTTAAAAGAAGAAAATTAACACCTACTTTTATCTTATACATATATTCCCATCCTCCTACTTTTGCTTTGTGAGATCCTAAGTCGTCATGTGAAGCAAATTATTTTTGATGTGAATTGGATAGTGTTCTATCTTACTGGCTTATTGAAATTTTTCAAAATTAAACCTTTTCAACTTCATTGAACTTCTAATATGGTGTTGTTATCAAATTTCTTACTTTAAACGATTCAAACCATTTATAACCCGTGTGCATTAATGTACTAAACTATGTTCTGTTGAGTATTTAACGTCTGTACTTCACTAAAATAAAATACTTAACAAACACATTAAGTATACGTTTTCAAGGTCCAAAAATTACGTAGCATAAAAAAATTCAAACATAAAACGCACTGACATTGACATTTCATTTAATTTCTGGTAAAATCGGTAAGTTAAATAATTTTTATTAAAATATTTCATAAATAAACAAGTTATAATCTGACAAACCCGAAATTGTGCGTACTTATACGAGCCATTTAGGTTTATTCTTAGTGATTTTTACATATCACTTGTTACTTTTGCTTTCCAATTGTTAATTTTTCTCATGTTCACACCGGCCTAGTGGCATCAACAAATTGGCGGAGACGTGAGATAATCAGTAAACAAAGAAAATCAAATTAAATTGAACACTTTATGTGCAACATCAAAGAGGAGATTTATGCAATGCATGATTCACTTCACTCTGTTGTTTCTATAGTAAGGATTATATTTATTTCGTTTTAATATTTTTGCCACTGTATCTTTACTTACATTATTCTCTGGCAAAGACGCCGTTTTGCGCAATAACATTTTTGGAGATTCAGTGACAGATAGCATTACTTCTAACCATTGTCTAACTCCATGGCATCAGTGGCAACCGATTTTCGGTGTTTATTCTTCAAATTATTGTGAATACTTCTAAAAGTCTTGAATTTATTTCCTATTTTCGTAATTTTCGGTTGATTGATATTCCTATTGGGATGCCTATTATTAAAAATAATTGCTGCTTCTCTATGTGTTTTATAGTTATCTCCCACGATAAAAAAAAGTAATTTCAATTTTTTCTTCAAGAGTTAATAACGCCCCCATTTCGTATTTTATATTTTACCAACGTGTTTTGATGTTCGAACGCCAAACACTGCTTGTCAGTGCACCCTATTAGGTCATATGTAACTGCAGTAAATTTTCATTATAAGCCAAATTTCGTCCGTCGCGTCGCTCGTATAACAAAACCAGATTTTTCATGGTAGATAAACGTAATTGCATATTTGAATATAGTTTTCAAATCTAATCAACCATTTTTTATAACAATTTTCAATAGGTATTGTTAAAAATAAAAGCACTTTACCCTTGAGAAAAATTCATATTTTCAAAGAAACAACAAATTGATTTTCTTTTATTCTAGACCATGCAGAACTTTTTATGAAAAATAATTTTTTTCTTAAATTTAATAAAAAAAAGTTGTCCATATGATTCCAAGTCAAGTAGACGTATTGTACATAAACCGTATGGTGTTTTCTTTTTCACTTGTGAGTGATATTTTTTGATGTCGATAATGATTCATACACGATATCTTTTAATTTAATTTTTGTCTTCAAATCTTAAGCGCCTAGATTATGGGTGAATAAAATCTTTAGCCTATGTGATCCCATTTATTAATACTGCAGCTATACAGGCTGTCACATGACGTGACTGCCAGAGTTTAAGGATGTGTTGCTGAAGTAATTTCGAGACAAAAATGTCTAATGAACAGTACTTGAAGTTTTAGTTAATGCTGTAGACACTAATGCAAGTATTAAGTACCTGCCGCTCATGATTTCGTTGTTATTAAAACCTCAGGGTGGCTGTGATTTATTATTTATTGTGACAGTAAACGTGAATTAAGTTAATTGAGCATTCGTTGATGTTACATTTGTTAAAGAAAACTATGACCATGTTATTTTTTTCGAATGAAGAATACGCGGACATTCATTTTGTTTGTGGACTGTGTAATGGAAACGGACCGATGCCTGTTGATAAATATCGTTGGCGATTTCCCATTTGTAGAGTACCATTTTCAGCAATGTCCATTGTTGTTTAAGAGAAACGGGCAAGTTTCCTGCTACTACTTTGGAACGTTCCGTGCAACAACAAATTGCTCAAGAAGAAGCAATACTTAATATGATTGGCGCTAAACCTTCTACGAATGTCCGAAGAATCACCAACAGACTTAATGTAGGCCGCATGAGAGTATGAAGAAGTTTACACAATTTCGGTTTGTACCTGTACCATATCTTACCTGTGCAAGCTTTAAAACCTGCCGTCTTCGTAGCAAGACTTGAATTTAGTCGCTGGTTAGTGAGGAAGCGAAGGCTTTGTCGGAAAATATTGTTTACTGATGAAGCCTCCTTCACCAAAAACGGCATGCACATTGTTGGGCACTTGAAAATCCACGTAAAACTAAAGAATCCCATTTTCAAGATAGATTTTCGATGAATGTTTGGTGTGGAATTATTGATGACTGTCTCGTTGGTCCATTTATAATCGAAGAACGTCTCACGGCCGCCCATTATTTACGTTTGTTGGAAAATAACCTTCCAAAATTACTGGATGACATCCCCCTTAATGTAAGACGACAAATGTGGATACAACACGACGGCGCATCTCCCGATTTTGGTAAACAGATAACAGACTTTCTTAATCATAATTATACGAAACGCTGGATTGGAAGAGGTGCAGCAATTGCTTGGCCTGCCAGATTACCAGATTTAAATCATCTGGATTATTTTTTATGGGGCAAGCTGAAAAGTATTGTTTATGCAGAAATACCTGAAACTAGAGAACAACTTGTTGCGAAGATTATGGATACAGCAGAAATTATTCCTGCTGAACCTGAGACTATTAGCAGAGCTACGTCTACAATGCTAAAAAGAGCTCGAATATGTATACGGCAATTGGGCGGACATTTTGAACAATTCATTCAATAAAGCTACTTCTTTCTAAATGAATTTCAATTTTTTTGTCTATAGGGTTATCTAAAACTTCAAGTGCTTGTACCTCAGTTACAAAAGAGTTTTGGGCATATATTCATTTGACATTTTTGTCTTCAAATTGCTTCAGCAACACATTCTTAAACTCTGGCAGTCACGTCATGGGACACCTGTACACCATGAGAAATAATCAGGGATCAATTAAACTCGCTATGTGGGCAGTTCAAAATGCCCAAGAAAATGTATTGTGATTAATATCGCGAATATTTTCAAAGACACACAAGATCTTACCAATCAGCGCAACACGATTTTATTAATTCGGAACATTATTGTTTAGAAAATTCGTGGATTTCCGAAACAATAGTCCCGAATTAATAAAATCGTGTAAACGGAGTGATCGAATATCTCGTGTGGCTATTACCACGCTACAGTCCTTCCATATCTTGAAAGAATATTTTAAAAAAATATTTTCAGTAATAAATTTAACTGACGTAAGAAAACAAAAATATTAAATCCATTCTAGAGTTAAATTCCAAGCTATAATAATATGGGTGATCATTGTGAATATGTAAAACATGGTTTCCAATGTTTGAATACTTTATTTGACCGATTTACTATCCCTTCTATCCTTCTGGACATGATTATTAATAATACTCAATATTTTTAATACTTTTTCTTACAATGTCTTTTCTTATAAAAAAATATTGGCGTTCAAGTAGAGATTCAAAGACTAATACTTAACTCTATTAAATTGTTTTCTTGCATCTACGAAGTATATAGCTGCCGCGGATATGAAACGAGCTAGTATGTAGAGGCCTCTGCAGATGAACTCTGGTATTCAGTTTTACATTTCGTCATGCTGAAGTGAGAAGTTTCACTTAAACACATGGTGAAACTACAAATTTTGGGTAATACTGTCGGCATAATCACAATACATTTTTTTTTAAATAGAAGGTCGTGCACTTTATGCATTTTTTAGCAGTGACTGTGCGCACCTATTTTGTTGTTTCTTCTTTGATGCTAGTACTGATGCAAATAATATTAAATGTATTAATTATTATTAATATTAAATAATTGGTAATTCTTTGATTACAGAAGATAAAAAAGATAAAATTTCAAGCCGCAGTTAAAATATTAATACCTTGCTCATTAAATCAAGCATGAAAATACTAGGTAAGGTATAAAGGTTGTCATTAAAAAAATAATAATGCCACTAGATAAATCACCTTTATACTCAGATGCTACATCAAAGAACGTCGAACTGGAAGTAAAAGTTAACATATTTGGTTTTAGATTTACCTCTTTCTTCTTACATTTAACTCACGCTGTATGTAAGAGTACCAATTTATAATGTAAACATTTAATACTCTTAACTATTTCTTATCATTAATTTTTTCCTTTTAATGATAAAAAACGTCAAAATAATTTGTACTTTTAGATATGATCTAGTCAGAGTGTTTGATGTTTTATCATACAATATTCATATCAACTCATTAATCAATTAATAAGAAAACATGCCTCTCAATCGTAAGGAAGATCTAACCGCTTTCCAATTTTAAAATGATGGGATCTACAAAACGTTAGTGTCTTTAATTTCAAAGTGGACCAGTACGTAAATCTGAAAATAATACGAATACCTTAGTGGATTGTAGCAGGATATGTTATTTGATCAGACATGTCAATTTAATTAGAAGTATTGAGAACGAAGCAATCATTGCAGGTCAACTCCAATTATTTAGAGAAGTACAGACGTTGTCAAAAGTGCCACTGTCATCAATCATTTATCCAATAGAGTCGTTCAGTACGCAATACGCGTTGATGACGTATAGGTATGTACTTCGTTACTTACAGCACACGTCCTTCTTTCCGTTAAGAGGAAGCTTTAAAAGGCGAGGATCAAGAAATGGTACTGCCGTTCGAATTTACAAACATAACTCATTTTTAATTTATTGGAATATATCTAGATTTATACGAAAGATTGTAGACATATTGTTCTCGAGAACGTCCTGTTTTAGACTTTTAATTTTGTTTAATAAGCGTGCAAACCGCGACGTAAGTTTGAAAAAAAAAGTGATTTCTGTAACTTTTAAACAAATCCACACCTAAGTAGCAATGTAAGGATTCGTCCTGTTGAATTACGTACCTATTTTAATTATTAATAAATTATTTTTGGAAATCATAAGGGATCTGTAACCGACGTGTTCAGCTATAAGCTAACGGTGAGCGTGGCAAATTGTTGTGACGGTCGTAACAGCAAGATTACAGTTTTCTTTGCTGTTGAATCATTGAAATGAGTGTACAAGCAATGCTTATTGCCACTACTGCCGTATTCATAACATAGTTGACTAGATAGTGTTTGCATCGTATATGGAATCGGATATGTGCAAGAAATAAATAATATATAATAAACACTCTTTAAAGCCCCCTCTTAAATCTACTATTTTTGACGCTCAAAATGTCCATTGTCTCTGCTCCTCGATTCATATTATCTATAAGCAAATGTATAATCAGCAGTTTTTCTATAATACTTATTGTATATGTTTATATAAATAGCACATTACATAAATAGTTATTTATTAATGATATTTGTATTTAAGAATAAATTTATTATTATTATTATTTTGACAATTGCACTTCTTTTGTTTTCCCATGACAGACTTAATTTGGGAAAAAGACATTTTCCGACAAATTCACAAAACTACTTTTTTTTTTCTTAAAAATTTCGTTATGAAATGTGTTGTTTTTTTTTTGGTACCAATGAAAAATTTGAAATTTCGGCTATCCAGCGATGTAAGTTTTTTTTAAATTTTAGTGACAAACGACAAGCTTTCAAAAATCAGTTGAAAATAAATTATGTGGACATTGGGTCTTACTCTATCCCTAAATTTGAAACCTAAGCGCCGCGCCGCACAGTGGTTTCAGTCCACATAGAGATTTCCCGCTCACCGCATTTTGGCGATGTCATCCTTGATGTTCGAAATTGTTACTATAGTAAAGTGTACATACTAAAGTATTATTTACCAAATTTTCTTTTTGTTTGAAGCTTCCGCTATTGTTTTACAGTGCCTTAAAGTTGAGCGTTCCGATTATTCCCGAGAAAGGCATACGCGCGTGCATTGAATGTGTAGTGAAATAAGCTAATACTTTATCAATATTTACTAATGTGTTATACATCAGTAGAACGAGTGTTTCATCTACTTTCCAGACCTATAACTTCCTAATTTAAAACTACATTAGTTTCTTTTCGTTTTTTCATACCTGTGCTGAAAATTAGACTACTTTAACTAAACTTTTAACTACTCGCCGGGTTTGCCCGGGTCAAGCTATTTACTGCATTTGGAAGCTAATATATTTGTCTATAAAATGTACTAAAACTCAAACTGCATTTCGCTGCATTTCTATGTGAAAATTAAAAAATTGGGAACAGGAGCGCGCTTGCACATTATTATTTTCTAATGCATAGCGTAAATGCTTACAATATATGTTTTTAATTACATGAATAAAATAAAATTCTATATGTGCCCTCTAAGGTACATACATTATAAAGATTATAAAATTCTAAAAATATATTATATTTATAATATAATGTTGCTTAAATGGTGTTATTGTATGTGGCGTACACGTAAAGATAGATAATAGGTACCTTTCTGATATTTTTATTTGTGGCATATGCCGCATATTTATAGTATCAAAATATATTAGTAGTTGATAAGGTAGAAAATATCGTTATTAACCAAATCCGTGTTTGTTACTGGCATAATAAAAACAATCAAAACAACCGCAAATTTCTAGAATCATCATTATTTTTCTATTTGCACCAAAATACATTTAGTGATATTCTTGTGGTAAGTACTAAGTATAAAAGCTAGCACAAAAGATACAATTGTTAGTTTTGTAGAAACCTGTATTACATTGTTTTCAATATCTTTCTTCATATTAAAACAACTTAAATAGAAAACATGAGCTATATAAATATTAATAAACGCGAGTTATGTGTTCGTTTAATAGAACATGGAAAGCACATAAGTACAGTGCATATATACATCAAAGAAAGGTTTCCTGGTTTAACTGAAGCAAATAACACCTGTACTGTTGCAAGAATTCAAAAATATTTGTTGCCAGAATTCAAACAGCGATGAAATAAAGCTGGCAGATCTAAAGACATATTTTTGACAAGATATGCTGAGTGGCTCAATTGCGATTTTCGTAAACAATTCGATGAGGAGGAGGCCCCATCTACATCACATGCAAGTAAACTAGGAAGACCGTGCAAAGATTATGAATTATCATCGGCCAGAAGCAAGCACAGACAAGCCATTAGACTATTTCAGGAATCTGGGTTGGATCATATTCACCATTCCTATATACAAGGCCTAAAATCAATTGGAAAAAGTAAACATGCTGCCATTATTGAACAATTACGCTCTATGCCGACAGAAACCTTGGATGGGCTTCATAAGAATTTAATGGAAGAAAAGATATCTCTGGTGCCTTATTCGAATGACGAAGCACTTGCATTGTTACTAGATCTAGATTTAACTAAACAACAGTATGAGTACTTTAGAAAATGTATTACAGATAAAAACCTCAATTTGTTTCCAGCGTACAAGTACGTGCTCGAAGCGAAAACCCAGTGTTATCCAGATAACATGGAAATAAGTGATATAGGTGCTAAAATAAAATTGCAGTCTCTTTTAAATCACACAGTTACTAGATTATTGATGCTTGATTCCATTAATCTCCCTGATGGTGACGCAAGATTGATTTTATACTGTAAGTGGGGATGTGATGGTTCTTCTGGACAAAGCGAGTACAAAAAAATTTTATCAGGTGAAAGCAAATTAATATCAGATGCAAATCTACTGATAGCATCGCTCGTACCACTTAAGCTTGTTAGTGAAGTGGATGAAAGTGTCTTTTGGCAGGATCCATCGCCGTCGTCAGTACGTTTTTGTCGTCCTATCCTTATAGAGTTTGCAAAAGAAACTCCTGAGAAAACTAGGAGTATAGTTACAGATATCGAATCTCAAATACTTGCATTAACATCATCCTCCGTGCTAATAAATACAGCAACATTTTCTATAAAACACACATTATATTTTACTATGGTCGATGGTAAAGTTGTTCTAGTTTTGACGAATACTCCACCGAGTGCTAACTGTAATGTATGTCTTGCCAAACCAAGTGAAATGAATGATCTTGCACGAGTAAGTCAAAAACCAGAAAGAGAAGAAACTTTCAGGTTTGGTCTTTCAACTTTGCATGCCTGGATTAGGTTTATGGAATTAGTACTTCATGTATCCTATAATCTACCGTTCCAAAAATGGTCTGCTACCACCGAAGAAACTAAAAAACTAAAAGCGGCTAAAAAGCAAGTTGTGCAGGATCGTTTCCGTAATGAATTTGGTTTAATAATTGACAAACCCCGTCAAGTTAGCGGCAATACCAATGACGGAAATACTGCAAGAAGATTTTTTGCCAATTCCTCTTGTACATCCCAAATAACAGGAGTTGATGAAACACTACTAAGAAGTTTTTATATTATAATTCAAACTATGTCGTGCGGTAGGAAAATAAATCCGAGAAAGTTTGGTGAATACGCACGATCCACAGCTGAACTCTATGTAAACAAATACAATTGGTACTATATGCCATCTTCAGTTCATAAAGTACTTATTCATGGAGAGAGCATCATTACATACAATTCAATATTACCTCTTGGACAACTATCTGAAGATGCTCAAGAATCTAGAAACAAGGACTACAAAAAATTCCGACTGCATCATTCTAGAAAATGTTCGAGAACAGCTACGAATGAAGATGTTTTTCATACTTTACTATGCTCATCCATCCATTTATAAGTGGTCTTAGAAGACAACATACACCGAAGCATATAGAACTCGATGAAGAAGCATTAAATTTACTAGATAGTGATGAATAACGTAAAAACAGATATTTTGTATAACGTTATGTACCGCTTACTTTATAATTGATTTAACTTTTATTATTATTTCGAAAGTTGTGACTCTGTATCATTTCACCTATTACTTTTAACACGTGGATAAAATGTATGTCACTTTGTCCGCATTTAAAAAATGCCGAATATCATATTTTTATATGAAAAATGTATAAACAGCTACATATAATTCTTTTTTAAAAACTCTGTATACATCATTATTATAATTGTTATATTAATAAGTAGTGTTTATTATATTAGTTTTTATAATTTAATCTTTTAAGGTGAAATATATGCAATTAATTACACATCTTCATATGTAGATATTTTTTTCTTAATAAAGTAATAATATTTTCGTAGTTTTTAATTGTTCACATTAAACTTCAACTATTTAGCAGTACTCATACCAAATTTTATGAAAATCGGTCCAAAGATGACAAAGTTACAGATTTTTTGGCAAAAAAACTGTCGATTTGAAACCACTGTGCGCCGGTGCAATTTTGTTCCTGCCAAAAAGAATTCAAATAATTGTCCGATTGTGAGGAAAACATATTTTAACAGCGAAATCGCTAAAGTTAGCGGTATACCCTGTTACATAAAACAATTAGTACTCATCCAGAGCTTTTCAAATCTGCTATAAAATATAGGGTGTCCCACTTAAAAAAACATAAGTTTGATACGCCACTGGAATACGGCAACTGGGGAAGCCCGAGCGAATTTTTACAATAATGTTTTTGTTTCCTACTGGTTACTAAAAATAAGGATTTTTTTCCAATTTTTATTTTAAAAAAGTTTTGTTTCTAAATATTGATTTATAGCTTAATTATATTATATATTTAGTTTCCAGTGAGGCTATTTAAAATATGACTAAAAATAAAAACCATTTCTATGTATAAGATTGAAAGAAAACTTTAAAAATCAGAAATTATTTAGTAGTATAGAAATTTAATTGTTAATTACTAAATCTAAAGTTGCATAATTAATATTTATATTTTTACTGAATTTTCATTATTTACATAGTTGATGGAGTCAAAAATGACGGATTACAAAATAAATATAAAAAAATAAATTTCATTAATACTGTGGCGGTAAGAAATATGACAAAACATTTATGTTAAAACAATACAGACAAAAATTTGCTGTACCTAAAAAAGTTTAACTTTTATTCTATGTAAGCTTCTAAATGTAACAGTTTCATTAATGTTAAGAATTTCAAAATTACACTATTTCACTTTATAGGTACAAAATTTGTACTACATTGTTAAATTTTTTTGTAAAATATTCTACTGGTAATTTGATTAGTTTTAGATATATGCCTTAAATCTTCTAATGTTTATAACAAATTTTTAGTTGAAAAAATATTGTAATAGCAGCCGAAATAATTCTGCCATAATAATGTGATTACAAAATAAATTTGGACTTGATCAAATCAGCTGCCTCCTGTTTTTTTTTTCATGTGCTAAGAGCTTTCCTATTCGCATCATTTATCGCAATCGGTTGAACTCGCACTGCCTTGCACAGAGTGTTTGGAGACTGAAACTTTAATTATAACTCGGAAAAAATCATTTCTAATACGGAAATCAAGCATATCGTATCAAAATCTAGTTTGGACTATACATAATGTCCCAAAAGTAGGTTATCGAGTTCTCCGTAATTTCTATAAAGGAATAGAGGTTTCGTTTTGCACCATGTAAAACTTTTTTGGCCTCGTTATCTGTAAACATACCATTCATTACCTGTCAGCCAACGCAACAATAGGTTTATTTTGCCCTAGCGCGGGAAGGCGCATTGCATTTTTCCACAATTTACAATTTACTTAATATGTAAAAAATGCATAATTTTCTTTAATTTAATTAAAAAGTGCATTTGCCGATATTTTTATTGCTGTGTTAATTGTTATTATCGAAAAATTATCATAAAAAGATTCCGTTTTACATAGACATAAACCTGAGTCGAGTTGTCAAAATGTAGACTGTTACAAAACTGTGTTACATTGGCATATTTTCTTAAAATAAAATTTTCTAAATATTTTCTCAGCAAAACAATTTAATACAAATGTCGTACGTTAGTTCATTTACAGCGCTCCAACTCTTTCTGAGTTGTTGCGTTGTAATGATACCTAGCACACTCTAATGCAAATAACTATTACATAAATTTCAATAGTAACGAATGCATTACGTCAGCAAAACATGCGACGTCAGCCACGTCCAATCAAGCATGACTTAACAGTAGAGCCAGAGCCAGTGGTTGCCTGCAACCAAGAACGTTGAAACATTTGGCATCATGGCAATGAATTTGTCTCTATTTTAGACAGGACCAGCGGTGGTCAGTGCTTTCGTCACTCGGAGGTTATGCCAATGATCGTAGTTCTTCCTATGCTCTCGTCAAATACGTTTCTGTATGTTTCTATGTTACGAAGTTATACGAAGAAGTTCAATCATTGTCACAGACTCCGAGTGACGTAAGCAATCACGCAAGGATGCTCACTTTTCCTTGCTATTTCAAATAGGGAATTAAAAATATAAGATGTCGTTTAAAAAAAGTCAAGTTATCTTAATTCACTTAGCAAGAAATTGTGAAAAGCGTTTGATTTTGAGAATATAATGTGTAATACTCCTCAAAAACTACATTACGAAATGTAAAGGGAATAGCCGTTCTTTTAAACGGGCAATAGCAATAAGTAAATGGCTTAAATAAAAGTTAAGTTTTCTCTCAAATAAAGCTATAATCAAAGATCCATCAGTCCTCGTTAGAGCATTTTGAATATATGCTAAATTTGTGCACTGGACGAATGATTGATAGAAATATAATGCGACGGCAGAAAATGTGTTTTTCTGATCTAGTAACCATGTCTTATGTATCAAACTATTAGATTTTATCAGATAAAGATGCAGCAAATGATATATTCCCACAGTAAAATAATGCTTAGGTATAGGTATAATATTTTCTTGGTATAATTAAAGCGAGCACATTGTGAGATACTTATTTGTTCAGACATGACGTTATACAACTTCGCACACTATAGCAGCGTATTTTCCAAAAATTACCGTCACGAAATTTTGGTCACCGATCCGCAGCAAAGCTCATTGACAATTAGCAGTATTACTTGAGAAAAAAGTATCCTAATAATGAGACCATGCGCGAGCAAGGTGTATATTGCTTCCTTAAGACATTTCTTAAGCGCATCGTTCAGATATGTTTTTCATCAATTGTGTACATACACATACGTTAAACATAGCTGTATAATAACAAACATCTTGCATCTCTTAAGGTGCGCGAATAATCAAAATTGTTGAATTTGGACAATTGCTGACGATTTTGCCGTCACGGCAATACCTAGCAATAGTCATACCAAAAAAACTATTGCTTCATAGGTTGCCGAATCATATAGAGCCATATGAATCAATATGCAGCAATTAGGTGATATGGTCTTACACGATCAATGCAGCTTACTTCAAAATTTGCTAGGTCTATGCTGCGTGACTGGTAGTGTTTCTATTATAAATCATTCATAAATAAAACGAAGTAAGAGAAAAAAATAGGTGAATATATGTAGATGTGATGCTATTTATGTGAACGACATCAACCTTCGACATTGCGCAATGAAGTATGTTTAATTTATTTATATTTTATATTTATAGTTTATAGTAGACTACGATAATAATTATGTAAGCCGCTGTAAAGTGAGACATGAACGTGATAGAAACAAATATGGCCACAAATTCCAATGTCGCAATGTCCAACGCTGAAAGCAATGTTTTAGCGATATTTTACAGTATAGAAGCAAGTGAAGAACTTTACTGTTTCTAACCAATACTCATTTTCTTTGCATATCGCAACTAAAAATACTTAAAAATAGACGTTGTCACGTAGAAATCTCCATACACGGTTCATTTTTAATTTTTTTATTGCATTCATAGTTACGATTGATGACTTGTTTGTGACTTACCATATAAGCGTAATTCCTAGATAGGAAATGTGTGTCATAATGATTGTTTTGCCCTTTATGTTTTTAAAAACACAAAAGCCGTATAATATATTTTATAAGTTCATAGCAAATAGCTATTGTTATTACTGCGAGAATAATATACATACATACATAAACGCTCTTAAAAATATAATACTTTACGTATTTTTAAATAATAAGACACGTATTGTAATTCTTTATTGGACGCTTTCGTGTGATTATCAAATTAATTTTACTAAAACAAGATATTATAGGTAGGTACATATGTAAGTATCTACTTATAACAGTAAATTATTTCTTGCAAAATATGTTTGTTATTGTGCCGTTTTAATACGGTAAAAACACATTTGTTTCATTTAGGAAAACCTAATTGAAATAGGTTTAAGCAAATTTTGCCAGTGTTTTTGTTCTAGAGATATTAGGTAATCGAACGTATTTTCAATAATTAGTATTCAAAAGCAGAAAAGGTCAGAGGTAAATAATTTGGAAAAAACTTGAGAGCTATAGAAGAACTCCTGGTATGCATAAGATACCTGGAAAGCAGGGATGTAATGAATATACAGTTAGTCACAAAACTCTACATACACTACCTAAAATTGCAATACTGTAGTAAAAAACAGCAACTTTATTTTTTTTATTATATATAAAGAAATATATGTCTATTGATCAATACATTACACAGAAAGATATAAAAAACTGCTGCACGATGGTCAAGTACAAAATTTAAAATCGTGAATTAACCCTCACAAAAGTCAAAATACAGTAAATAGTATAAAATATAACATTAAATTCAATGTTCAGAAGCAAAAATACTAATATTTTGTAGGTCCACCTTGCAAATCCAGGACTGCTTGTAGTAGTCTTGGCATAGAAAGTACAAGATTTTCAGTTACACTTGCTGGTATTTCAGTCCAAACTCTAATTGGCGCATCTTTTAAAGATTTTTTATTTGTTACCCTGTGCTTCTGTACCCTTCGTTCTACCTCGTCCCAAATGTGCTCAATTGGGTTGAGATCAGGCGATTGATAGGTGGTGAATGAAGCTGTTTAGGTACATTATAGAGTAGATACTCTTTGACAACATGCGCGGTATGCTTGGGATAGTTGTCTTGCTGGAAGATCCAACGATTCCAAGCCCCAAACGCTCAGCTGATGCATGCAAATTATCTCGCAGTATTGTCAGATATTGTCTGTGATTCATAATACCATCAATAAAAACTAAATTACCAAGTCCAGATGCCGCCATCGAGCCCCAAACCATTACAGATCCTCCACCATGTTTCACAGTTGGGAGCAAATTTTCTTTCTTCATTTCTTCATTTACCTTACGCCATATTTTTCCTCTGCCATCTGATCCAAAGATGTTGTATTTACTTTCATCAGTAAAGAGAACAGTTTTCCAAAATTCAAAATCTTTGTCAATATATTTTTTTTGCAAAATCCATCCTTTTCTGTGTATTTTGTTTGAAAATGAGAGGTTTCCTTCGTGAACCCCTTCCGTTAAATCCATTACGTCGTAAAATTCTTCGTACAGTTTCTGCATGTACAGCTTTATTGGTAGCTTGTTAAATTTCTTCCGCAAGTTGAGGAGCACTTGTTCTTGGATTTTCTTTTACTCTTTTCAGTATTGTTCTAACATGACGTTCATTCAAAAGTTTGGGACGACCGGAGCGTGGTTTATTTAATACACATCCATTTGAATTGAAATTTTTTATAATGGTCTGAATTGTTGCACGACTTTTAACAACAGTTTTTGCTATTTCGCCATAAGATTTGCCTTCATTACGCAATTTTACAATTACATTACGAATATCAACTGATACTTCCTTTCTGCCCATGATATCGAGTGTCAAAAATTTTAAATAATAGGGACGATATGCACTCTTCAGTAGTTCATTCGAAACTAACAATTTTTCGTATATAAAGTGCTATAAATAATAAACAGGAAGAATCCGAACACAAAGGGACCGCTGTATGTTGTTTTTTGTGAGGCTCTGTTTGTGGTTTTCAATTTTTTAGTTTGCCATTGCGGCTCCTTTCTATTTTCTTTTTGTGCGATGTGCTTATTCAATAGACAGAAGTAGATTTGTATATAACAAAAACTTAAATTTGGCTTTCTTTACTGTGGAATTGCAATTTTAGCTCGTGTATGTAGATTTTTGTGATTAACTGTATGTGCCTGGCAAGCGTTTTTTATAGGTTGAATAATTATTTTTTTGTTTTTGTTTTTTGAACACATTCGGCATGAAAAAATTTTCGACGGATCTGTCAATAACAAATTAAGAACTTAAAAACAATTTGGAACATTTGAGCCACCTGCAAATAGGTGAAACCCGAACAGAAAAATTACACTACTGCGCCTAATGTGCATACTGGTCGCTTCACGACGCAAGTGCAAATGAGAATAAGGTCCGGTATTTCAATCTCCTAACAAAAGTTATTAGCTGAATAACTGAAATAACCTTACATTTTTCCTATATGTATTGGCGGAATTGTTATCGATACTCTTTTAGGAGATTGAAATACCGACTCTTATAGTCTTATAACTTTCTACATCACCGAAAGCGTATAGGGGTAATGATAATGATAGTACATGATACAAAACAATTTTAGAATCTCTAGGATTTGCGATCAAAAAGCACTTACCGAATTTGTCAAGGACGCCTAATATCTAGTACAATAGCGTCATTATTTTCATGCAGTTTTGAAAAAGTGGTTTTCTTAGGAATAAACGTACAATAACTTTTTACTACGCTGTTAGTTTGACAAGTTAATAAAAACATCTACAACACGATTCAATAAAAGAGAAGTTTCATGTTCGTCTTTTTACCTACTTCATCTAAAAATGTTGCCTTATTTAGTATTTTAAATTAACACTAGAAATTAAATGCTGTTAGGGGGGATTTTTACAACAGAATTATGTGTTTAAGTACCAATTGTCTAGTGCCAAGTCTGTGATAAACAAATAATCATTTTCTACTATTAAATCAAGTGCCAAATCATATGGCTGTTTTCAGTTGGTTCGAGGAATGGACACAATAGTCTTTACGTCATAAATGGGAAAGTCACCTACTACCATTTTTAAACAACTAAACAAGCATACCACAATTTATTAATTTTAATATAATAAATAATCAAGGTGAAATATTCAATATGTGTATAAACTTGCGCAAAAACTATACGCTGTAACAACATTATTCGTTCGGCTAATTGAAAATCTTAGGAAAAAATGCTACATTATCTTTCATATCTTTCCATTATTCTAATAAACACAGCAGTACTGTTTTTAAATGAAATGATAATAGAATACCTACTTATTGTTCTATAACGTTTCCAAATGCGGTATTTCTTATGAAAGTATATTAATGCACCAATGTTAAAATCAAACTTTGAAATTAGACATAAAACGTTACAGAAAAAAGTAATACAATTTCTTAATTTAAATATTAGCTATCTTCTAAAATTTCGTGTAGAGCTATAAAGAATGATAAAATATTTAAATCTTGCGATTTGTTGTTTCTATATTAAGACGATGCAATTTACCTACGTGTATCTTTTGACGAGATAAAATGGACAGGCTTAGACCAAATTGGTTGTAGCTAATGAGTAAATATGCTTTGCAGCGGAGATACGAAAAAAAGAGATACGCTATTTCTTCGAATACTTTAAAGAATGCTTAAAAAATTTTGCTCCGAGTCCCCCTCAGGTTTTTAGTTGCGCCAATGATCATGCGTTAGACAATTAACTAGGTAGGTACTGCTTTTCTTTTACAAACTAGAAACCGTATATGTCATAACTTCACATTATTGATATGTAAGTCATATCAAATATACACTTGCGAGCAGCCAAATCGACTCACCCATAAAGCGCGCATGATGTTCCGTTCAAAAATGACACAACTGATTCATGAAAACCACATATCATCGTAAATCCTGAAAGTTTAGCTTTAAGTTGACACCATTAACATAAAAATCAACTCAGTAAGTACCTACTTTTTCCAATAATGTAATTTATGTTAAAGTGCAGGGAAAATGGAAATTTAGCAAATTAAATTAGTTATTTATGTACCGAGGATATTAAGTATGTAGATGTTTATGTCGTTAGGGCGACGATCTTACAAACCCGAAAGCCTCTGGTCCGAGGGTTTGTAAGTGGCCCGAGGACAAACGCATCTATTAATACCCGCGGTGTATACAGACCTTTATGTCATACTAGTTACGTATTGCACCCAAAATACAAGTATTTAAAAAATCAGAAAATTCAATTTGATTTTAACAAGATTGCCATTTTATCATAGTAGAGACATCGTGGCTAGGGAAATGCGCTCAAACTTAAAAAGTTAAAATCAGAAATGTCAAAATGCAGGAAAATTTTGAAATTCCTGACGAAATTGTGAAAAAGCGGAAAAAGCAACATAAAACTTGCTACCGAAGAATTCGAGAAGCGCGTGTATTTGGGGGATGTCGACGGAAAAAACTTGTGAATAAGCTAAAAATACTTTTTCTGACCTAAAGACAAGGTCCCTGTGCTGTACGGTCAGTTAGAAGAAACACATTTCGTCAATCATCATTGCGAAATATCTGGGTTTGAGTGATCCTGACAAGTATACAGGAGTATATAGGTCACTGTTTGCGTCGACCATCGGCAACTCTTCTGGCAGAGGCTCGAGTCAGTATAACCACCTTGAAGCGCCATGGTGGATGGAAGAGTACGTTGGTTGCTGAAGGATATTTAGAGGACAGTATATCTTCAAAAAATGAGGTTTCAAGGATGCTGACAGGCATACCTTCTGCATCTGGTTTTTTCTTACAGAAACTTGATACCCAGACGATGAAACATAAATCAATGTTTGCTGTAGGCAATTAAGCTATCACCTGATTTAATTATTAGTAAAGGTTATTAATACGTTAATCAAAAGCCGTTTTCTTTTGTGCCATTATGCCCACGCGGGCTATAGAGTACATTATTACGTAGTTGGTACTAAGCGATAAAAACACAATAGTGAATTAGTTTGATGATGAAATAAAAAATTGTAAAATAAAGAAAGATATCATTTACTTAATACATGATGTTACCCCATAGCCCTGATGACAGCTTGTAATCGATTCGTAATCGATCTAATTAACCTTTCTACGTTCTCTTGACGAATTCAATTCCATTCCTCTAACAACGCCCCTTCCATCTCATCAATACACACTGGTGTTACCAATCGGATAAAGTATTACATAAAAAACTATTACTTTTAATCAAATTTGGTGTTACTATTATCTTTTTCGGAATAAATTACATTTTAAAATAAGTGAAAAAGGAAAAAAAGGAAAATAATTTGCCAGGAAAAAGGATAAATTCAACACATTCTAAGACTACAAGGTAAAGAAATCATCCTAAATTAAACAAAAAGACAAAAGAGAGTGAAGTTACACAGAATAATAAAATACTTTATTTACAATAGAGAGAACTATCACCGATTTTAATCCATAAAAATTAAAAAATTGCGCTAAAAGTGTAAATCTACACTTATTTATTTATTGCAAACTGGTTATATCCAGTTTATCTTTCTTTCTGTGACATATCTAACACCAAATCACTAAAGCTTGTGTCTTATATATTTGTTAGTTTTCACATAAAAGGGATAAACATTTCATTTTTAAATTCAAACCCAACACTTTTCGACATTAGAAGCGCTAACTCCATTTATTTTAACACCAAAAACGGATTGACGTCGGGGAACACTTTTTCGGTGTTCGATAGTTTAACATGTTCCAGAAGAATATCAGCAACGTAACGATCAGCAGTCAGTCCTCCTCCTCCCCAGAGCACGAACACGAGTTCGGTTTTTCCCCCTGAGGAGATCCCAGCTCACATTATTCAGTTTTGAATAACTCCGTTAAGACTTTTTTGAAAAAATCGTATTTATATGCAGGAGTTGATTTGGTTACTCGCAAGTGTAGTGGTTGTTTACTGTTTTATAATGTAGTTCAGTTTCTCACGTGTTATTAAATATTTTCTATTTCTTGTATTGTACTTTCATTGCGCAAATAAAAAATAACTGCAACATTCCTACGTACCTCGATCTCTTTCTGACTGATGCATAATTATATTTAAATGTCTTACATAACACTCATGAACAGAGATTATCTATATTCCTGGGCATTAAGGTTGTAAATCAGACTGCTCAATAGTACGTACTACTTCATTCCTACGTGACCCTTAGACACTTATGGAATGATATTCAGAGAGGCCTGAAACCACAACCCTGCTCATGAGTTTCATAGACAAGCCTCCGTTGGCTCCTATGGAGCCATGGTACAACTATAGTCTATATAATTCATGTTTTGGCGAAAGATATGCCTCTAAAAATCGAATTTAAATGTCATATTCATATTGTAAATATTGTCCAGATAAAGCTACTTCTTAGTTAAACATTCTAGTGACCTGTTATTACACCTAAAATAAATATAACGTATAATGTATACAGTCATTCCATTATGGATTTGGTGTAACATCCTTTGAAAGATACCTATGCCTAAAAGGAACCATAAGTCGATGAATTAAAGGAACCCCTCGTGCAAATTATACTGTTTTTATTTATGAAATAAATTACGAGGAAAAATTACTAATGATACTACTTTTTTCAATTATGCAAAAATAATTATGTACATTTCGTTACATATATTGTGATGTGTAAAAAAAAAACACTAAAAATAGTGTTATGTCAGTAAAACTAAAAATGCAACATATCGTTGTGGTTAAGTCTTATAAAAGATAGTCAATCGCTGGTTATAGAATTTTTTCTTTCTGGAACTTCATACTTTTCCCAATAAATCATGAACGTAGCGCTTTTTCCGGTAACCTCGCTTTAGAAACATATGAATTAATAGTATGATTAGAATAAAAGATATAATATAAATAATAAAACACATACTCGTATCCAGTCTATGGAAGAACCCGCTGTTCCTATTTGCAATGGGAGCCTCCAAAGCTGAATGTAAAACTCGCGTATCTGATCCTATATATCTCACATTTATGCTGCTGTAAATAACCTTTAGATACTTCACCACCTCAACAAAATTCCATTTATTATCCGCATTTTTACATGGTGGACAGTTTTCTGACGACGGAAATTCAATTTTAGGAAATTCAGGATCTTCGGTCTGGTCTCCAGCCAGTCTTTTATTAGCAGCATTATGTGCCATCCACAACCACAGAATTGAAGAATCCAGTGAACTGACACCTTTCATATCTTTCTTTTCTACCATTTCCAAAAAATGTTGTGCACAATCAGCACAACCAAAAAAATGCCTAATATAACCTTCCATTGCACGAAGTACTTCGAGTGGGTCAGCATTATCATCATCGACGTTTTTCTCGGCACTGCTCACAGTCAAATAATGAAACATTTTCCAAAGACCACACGGATAACCTCTATGTTCAGGAGTGCTTCCTTCGCAAGCTAACCATTGTTCAGGTGACGAAAACAGCTTATCATCGTTTTGTTCGGCCTCTTTGAACATCTGCAATATCTCTTTGCCTTCTATACTTTTTTCTCTTTTTACATGATCTCTTAATTCAGTTATAAATTTATGTCCACTGAATCCGAAGGGAAAATATTTTACAATGACATCCAAATATGCTATCAGTGCATCCAGCCTTTCTCCTGATATAGTTTTTACCCTTCCAACTTCTCGTTTTAACGACCATCTCAAAGCTGTTTCAAGATCCATTTGAAAAACCGGATCTTTCATTTTCTTTATTTTATCTCTCAACATTTTCTTCTGCCGTGCTTCAAATAAAGAATCTATGTCTGGGACTTGGGCATCCACCCACTTTCCAGTATATATTTCTGTTCGCTCCTCCTGTTCTGGCACGTCAATATGTTTAGGTCGTAAAAAGTTTTTGATTACTGCATTTACACTTTCTCTTGTTCCCAAATCATCATTAAGTGTTTGAAAAGATTTATCATTAGTAACAGCTATTACAGTTGGAAGTTTAGTTATTTTCAACATGTTTAACAATTCCGTATTATTGGGGTAAGAATATCTAATTGCAATATTAGACACAGAATGTAAATCCATAGCTACTTCCGCTCCAATTAAAGTATTTGACACTGCAATAATTACAAATACATATTTGGTTGTTTCTGGAATACCAACATATATATGATCCAGATTAGCATAAGTATACGGCATTAAATTTGGATAAATTTTTGCCGTTCCTTTCTGTTGCTCTTTAATTAAATACTCAAGCATAAGACGTCGGTGCGCATTCATATCTTCACCTGAGTGTATGGTTTCACCTTGATTTTTTGGCCCTTCTTGATAATTTTCATGAAAATATCGTAATGTGGGGTACCCCATTATTTCAAAATCTCTACATGTCGGTGTATTATCTTCGTTTGTGCAATCTATTGCTCCTATTCTAATGATATCTTTCCAACTCCGTAAGTCGCTTGCCAACGCTTTCCATGACGGCGCAAAACGTTGACAGAAACCACACCAGCTGTTGTAAAATTCTATCAACCAAGCATGCTTCTGACCATAGAGTTCACTTTTAAAGTTATCAACAGTCAACACTTCCACGTCGTCATCTCGAGAATAAAGTCCTTGACCTTCTATTAGGTTTTGATATTTCTTTTGATCACTTACACTTAAAGAAGCACTGTTTATTTTCTTAATATACAGCAAAGACAATAATAGTAAATATATAATATGCTTGCCTACTGCCATTGTCATTTTATTGTCTCCCGGCTAATAGACAAACACGAATTTAGAGGTTATAAGTGTCAGGATTCGACTAACATATGGAATAACTCAGCTGAATACGTATATAGAAAGCAGGATAATAGCTCAAACGTAAGATTATATCACTAACTGCACACTAATACCTATGTAAAAAAAACAAATACTATAATTTTTAGCGTATCGGCGTTGATGAACTACACGTTCCCCCACTCAAAAGTGTTATTATCATTCCCATCATTCATTTGTATACGACCCCCCTCTCAATTCTACATTTAACAGTTGCGTTTACGATTAAAAAACTACAGGCACCAGAGAGCAGAGAGCAATAGTGCAATTGAGTGCAATACCATTTTTATTTTACGATAGGGCTTTTGCGGAGACATAAAAACGAACTACACAGGCATCAAAAAATGATTAAATGAACTTGTAGTAAACACGTGAAATGTTTAATTACATTCTGACATTTGTTTATTCCTATTCTGTTTATTTGTGCAAGAATTATTTACAATCCATACCTGTTAACATGTGACAATTTTACTTGTTCGCAACATCAGCTACTACTACCATACTACTTGATACTACCCTACTGTCAATACTACATACTAATCGTTTATATATACATATATCCGAAAATATAACCTTACATGCCTTACATGAAATAACACCATAACATTTTGCTTCGTGAGGGAAGGCAAGCCAGGTTCTGTTATACAGAGGGCGCATTTTCTGTTTCCATTATTTATTTGGGATTGGAAGTATTTCTATAACCGCTATTCACATTGTTCACAGAGCAGCACCATTATTTTGGGATATCTGTGTGAACCAAATGGTGATGGTCATCAAAGATCATTCGAAAAGTCGATTATAACGTTTCGATTATGAATGAATCAAATGTTGATAAACATATTCGAATGATTAAGGACCGAATCATTCGATTATTTATAAAGTTGAATAAACGACAGTCAAGCATTTCAGATATGAATGTCAGTGACATGAGGATGACTAATTGATTATAAAATCCTTCATGTCTGACCCTATCTGTCACTATCACCGGTACCAAATTTGGTAGAATTTACCAAAAAAAAAAAAGGGTTGACGACGATATCGCGACGCAAAGTGAATTCATTGATCTAGTAGATATTGTTTTTCTTCTAAAATTAAGTTGGAAGCAGTTGAGCGGGAAACACGGAGTTAAGAGGTTTATTCTTTTTAGCTACACTACAATAGGGTACGTGCCTGGAGCTTATAATTTTTTTTTTTTTAGATTCACTATTTGTAAATTACAATATTCCCATCCATTTTGATGAAAAAAGAATATTTACTTTAAAATTTGTAATTGAAAATATTGGAGCAACTTGAAAACGCTATGCTATTGGCAAACGAGATTATGATGTACAAACTTAATAAATAAACTTGAAATTTTACTGTAAGCGACGTTATGACATATATCAGACAGACAAACTTATGTCAATTTATGCCAGTTTACACTGATTTACACTCAGATGTCATTCAAATGTATAACACACGGATCTACGACTACACGATTCTGCGCACAGGTTTGATGCAGGACCCCATTGGCCCATTTTGTCAGCAGAGCCGGATTAACTAGATAAATAACATACTCATTATTTCAAAGCAAAATTTTCAAAAATACATTTGCAAAATACGTTTTCTAATCATTTTTTAATAGAAAACATGTTTTTAAAGCAATTAGTTGGTAAATAACTGCTTAACCTCATGTATATGTAATAAATTCTTCATTCGTGTCGACATATATTATCAATGTCTTCGTATTATTTTAAAATTCAAAGTAAATAGTAATACTAGTAAAAGTTCCTCTACTCTATACCATTCCATTTGAAATAAGAAAGTTGATGTCAATTTCCGGTGTTTCCGGAAGTGCCGCCATCTTGAAAATATTTTCACGGCATAGATTTTATTACACTATGTACGTATGCAACTTTACAGAAATTAATGATTACTAGAAGGGCCAATCTTTCTAATGGACGGTCTCGATCAATCATCCTGTATAATGACACCAAGAAATTCTACCTGCGCGAACGACAAATTTGTACTGACTGCGATATCATTAAAACGGCATAGAGATATGGTACGAATTCCTTGTCTGACTGACACTTCTGTATATTACCTATTCTGTGACTTGACCAACCACAAGTTTCAAAAATTTGTTTAAAAGTTCTTAAGTATATGTATAAGTTACTATACGTCGCGCTCTCAAAGGCTTGTTTTGTTTTTACAATTTGAATTTAATTATTTGTTTTCGTTATTATTATAGACTTTAAAACAAAAACAAATTTACTGCTAACATTTCACGCAATTATCCATCAGAAAGAAAATATTTTGACAAAAATTGGAATGTACCCTATTGCCTAACTAAAAAGGTGCTCTGGGCTGCGTTCGAAATGTTGTATAAAGGTAAGACAGAGATGGTATGAGGTGTAACATCTCTATGGGTGTAACCCTGTGTACATACCGGTGGTTTACCGTTGGTCGAAAACATGTACTACATAGGTACTAAAAAATATATGCAATTCCTACGAAAAATTCCAGTAACGTATAAAGTAAAATTACCAAAAATTGGGAAATTTACTAGAAAATTTTAGGTATATTTTCTAATTTTTGGTAAATTTACCCTATACATTACTGGAATTTTCCGTAGGAATTGCAAACATTTTTTAGTAGATTCGTACGATACAACTCTTTCTATCGAACAAGATTCGTATCGAGGGATTCGTATCATTCGTACTATATGCACAGTATAGTATTCTATATGTATAGTCCTCAAATTGGCACGTACTCAACATACATATGTATCATGAATCGCACTTACCCCGGTTGTCACTTTTTTAACTTTTTGTCATTAAAATAAAAAACCGTACGTATGTTAGACGAAAACATGTTATTAACAGATTACATTTTCTGCAACAAATACGTTATTATATATCTGTGAACGATAAACTATATACTAGAACGCAATATTCAATATAAAATAAAAGACGATTTTCTTGTGGGATATCGGCATAATTTATATTTTTGAAATGTAAATTATTTTAGTTTTAGTAAAAATTACAAAAAGTTTCGATGTTTATCTTATATATTTTTTAAGAAAGTTGATAGACATTCTAAATGGTATGGCATTTCTCTTTTTTAATTTTTTTGCCATTTTACATTTTCTTTCTCTTTAGTAGTAAAATTACAAATATGTAGATAGTAAATATTCTTTTCAATAGTTAACTTGCTGATTTATACTATTCGTACCACAGATACGAATCATACGGGATACGACTCATCTCTAATAGAACCTGTGATAACAATGTTGCTATGAACGTATGCATATGCATTACCTACATTATTACATATATTGCATATCCACATTTATCCACTATGCACACATGTCTATGGTGTATAGTATATAGTCCATGGTTATTCAACCGCATTCTTTCAATTACCTTTGCGTGTCTTAGTTGGCGCACAACGTAAATAGGATTTTACTGATTTTACATTAGCGTCGTACGCCATCCAAAGACACGTAAAGGTGCTTCCAAACGGTTGACTACCATAAAAAAAATTAATACAAACGAGCAAATTCATGTCATCGCTATGTAGAAATAACCTTTTTCGACTACCACATCCGAAAGTACAACCGTACTACGTTATACTACACTCATTCGAAGATTGAAAGCGCCACTTTGCCGAATTAAACTGTCATACGCACCACTTCCGTTGCTTTACCGTCCATGGACGGTAGAGTACAATAAGTACATACGGAATTGTACCACCAACCACTTTCCGTTACTTTATTTGTGAAGGATTTTTCTGGGTTCGGTTATCAAAATAGCTGTCAATTTGTCATTCAAATATGAGTGTTCCGTATTCTGAATACTACAAATGCAAGTATATTGGTTACTCGTTCGACAAAATGTCACTTATTTCCAGCCTTGATAAACAAATAACCATCAAATATGTAACTATTTGTCCGGTTTTTAAAAATCTACGGGGTTACGTAAACTGCTTGCTAAATTTACGTTTTTTTTTATCGGTTGTTGGAAACAAAATAACCGGTTATTGTAATAACCGCTCGGTTATTGCCCATACCTATCTCTCAGGCAATACTCTGTTAGCACTGTTAGGCTTATTAGTTGTAAATATTTCTCTCGAATGTTTTACTCTGAAAATAAAACTGCGGTATTACCTACTCTTGTATGTTGTGCACCAGTATAATCCCTCTTCCCCAATGTGTAGCATATTTCGAGGGATATATTTATCGTTTTCTCATGTAGGTACTGTGTACGGGTCTACTATTAGAAGCATAGGCACTAGAGGTGGGTCGGATTCGTATGATTCATCAGTATATTCGATTCCCATATATGATTCGTACGGTACGAATCTTTACTATTTATACGGATTCGTATGAACCGAAATGATTCGTATCGGCTGATACGAATCATTTCGGTTCATACGATTTCGTATCAGTACGACTCTTGTATACTAGTATAGTCAAGGAGTCGGAGTCAGTGTCGGAGTCAGACTTCGACTCCAACAATATATCCAACATTATTTGAGTTAATGAGAAAGAGATTATCTATACTCGCTACATCCGAGCGTATTTTTTCAAAAAGTGGACAAATAGTAACAGATAAACGGTCAAGAATAAATTCAAAGACGGTATCGTATCTGCTTTTTCTTAATTTTAATATAAAAGATTGAATGTCTGCTAATATCTTATACCTATGTATATTAGCTACCTATGTATATTATCTATGTATGTGCCTGTATTCATCAAGACAATTTTGTGTTTAACCTTTGATGAAATTTTGAGGTTTTCCTTTTGTTATTAACAAATAATAAAACAAAATAATCCATTATTGTTTCACTTTGTTTTATTTTACGAAAATTTCAATTTTTTTTTTGCAAGATCCTTAGAATAAAGTGCAAAGAGTGATTAGAATTCTAATCACAAAGAGTCATGAATCATCACAAATCTATATGAATTTTTTACAATATTTCGGTATGAATCGTATTACACGAATCTTTAATTTTAGGAGTCATTAGGATTCGAATCACTCACAAGATTCGAATCGCCCAGCGCTGGTGTGAATCCGTTACGGTCTTTCGGTACGAATCATATTATACGAATCTTTAATTTTAGGAGTCTTTGGGATTCGAATCACTAAAAAGATTCGAATCGCCCATCGCTAATAGGCACCATAGACAATAATAGGCACGCATAGATGCCACATCGTTCGTATGTTTGACGATGAACTTACCATAATTTGCAGTTCTTTTGTATTATTTTTAGAAAATGTTGATGTGCCAATAGTTAAATATGTATTTAGAATTCATATTAGCACAATCAGTTCTCGTTAGTAACTCCATAATTGCCTCAAATTCAACAGTTTATTCCAAAAGACGCACAAGATATCCGATCATTCTAGGCTACACCGAAGTTTATTAAATCGGGATAATTGTGACGGAAACAAAATCGGTCTTTGGTTAAAAACGGAAATCTATGAATTTTCGAAACAAATTGTTCCGAATTAATAAACTGGTGAGCGTAGAGTGGTCCGATATCTTGTGTGTCTACTTATTTACTTACTATTTGTAAGCCACAGTCCTTACACATCTGTATAAATTTATTCCAAAAAAGTAAAATACGTATCATATTCTAAATATTATTATTTACAGCTAATGTATCCTTATCACTAAACAAAACATTACAATAAACTTTAAATAAATAGAAACATTTTCTTAAAAATATAATGCTGTTTCTTTAACACTTACAATTAATAAACAAGATTCAACAATGAGCATCAATTATATAGTCTCATAAAAACTTAAAACATACAAAAATAAAATTAAATATTAAAAATATAAAAATAAATAAATACATGGCAAGTTACAAAAGTAGCGTTTAATAAAGAAATAATACTTTGTATATTATTCACAAACTAGAGTGGACCATCATAATTAATGCGTCATGAAATTTGAATTTTGTTACTACAAAAAATTGTACTTATTACTGTTTTATATCAATAATAGAGTTAAACGAATATGTAATCACCTAAAAGTTAGAATGTTTTAAAAATATATAGAAAGACATGTCCTATTTAATTTATTATTTGTCAAGCAAATTATTAATAGCCCATTAAAATTATAAGAAATAAATATTCGGCAATAAATTATGTTGTAGTTTGCAATGGTGAACACACCCCTTTACAAAAAATAATTAGTTAATTAATGCAATAAGGGGTAATTTTAATATCCTTTTATCAAAATGTAATAGTAAAACAACTTAAGAGAAACATTACTCACAGTTATAATATGAAATTGTAATATATGTACATAAAAGTTAAAATTCTAAATTGAACGCTAGCATTCCAGGCTCATATGTATAGCTTTTCGTAATAGTGCTTCATCATCATCGTCTTCCATACTATTATTTTGCAAACTTAAGCGTAAAGCTTCTTGAAGTTCACATTCGTCAGATTTAACATGTTCAATATCTTCCGACAAACTTAACTGTAAAGCTGCCTGAAGTTCTGGATCATCCTCACAAGCAACATTATCTGGTACTGGGCTTTTGGAAGCAGGTACTACAGGTTTATGTTTTAAAATTTGGTCAGCATCACATTGAGGTAATTCTCCAAAAACAACAAAAATTGAATAACCATCATTTTTTAATTGTGCTAAGAATAAAGACAAATATGTGTCCGATATTAATTCTGGCCGAGGGAGTAACGAATTTAAATTAAACCACTGGTTTCCTATACGTCTTACAGTAAACCAATGATCTCGATAATTACAAATAAATGCCTGCATTTGACTTGGGTCCGAAAAAACATGTTTTACTCTTTCATCAGTACTTGAATAAGGCACTAGCTCTAAACCCCACACTTGCAAAGCGCTGCTTATTACTTGTACAGAGAAATAACCACTATCATCCATGTTACCCGAAGGTTGTTGTAGAAATTGCTTATATTCGTCACTTTCTTCCCCACATTCTGCCATTCGTAAACGTTCTGCTTCATCCATTTTTTCAGCTAAACTACTTAACTCAACAGGAGTAAAATAAGGACCTTGTAACAAAGAATTTAGGCAATGTTGAGCACATAAAGATCCTTCTTGCTATAAAAAATAGACAGTAAGTATTGACGCAATAAAATTTGCAATAATTACCTTTTCATGAAATATAGCTTCCATTTTAAAAAGTAGTCATATGTACAGTATTGTTTGCACAATATTATTCTAACATAAAATTAAAAATACAAAACAATACACAATAAAAAAAATTAATCCAACTGCGGATTCTTTCTGGGAAAATATTGAAAATCAAAATAGTAACATTTCACTTTTTCCCTGGAACGAAATTTTAAATTTTGTTATACTTGTTTTTATAAATAGTCGCCCATTTATTACATCAATATAAGTTATTTTAATATCCTATTTTAATTTAATTGCAATAGTTGTATTATGATCATTTTATAACAACAATAATTGTGGCAATCCTTTTAGCTCAGTTTTGTTTTTCTCCTACATGTTGACATTCAACATGGCGGCATGTCGTCAGTGCTGTGCTGTGTCGTGGTGAGTCAGTATATTACTAAATTTATATAAAAATAACAACATTATAGCCTTACAAAGTATGTAAAATCATTTATAAGACATGAATACTTAAATACAAATGCAATTTAGGTGATCATATACCCTATTCATTAAAATTTTGACATTGATCTCCGATTCTCTAACCCTTGTTAATCTTTTGTGCCATCGTTCTTACGCATTATTCTTTGTTTTGTACGTTCTAATATGTGTTACATTTTAGAGAAGACCTGAAACAATTAATTACTAGATTAATTATTGTATATGGTTTCATGTGTATTAAAATTGTATGGAGTTGTGCTGGTATAAATCAATAATTTAGCTGTTTTACCCCTTGCGCTTAAATGCACATGTTTGTTCAGTATACATACAAATGATATTCGAATGTTGTGCTACAACTTTTTATATGTACATTTAATTCTTTAGTTATACGATTTTTGAGCAAGCTGCACTGAGAAATTGTACATATTATGCTTATAAAATTATAATTACCGATTTTAGTTTCAATTCAGAAGCAATAAAGCTAAAATTTTTAGATTTACATGTTGTCACAATTTGTAGGTTACATCTACAATTTTACCTTTAGATTTTAGTGTCATAAACAAAATTGTCAATAATTACACGTATAATTTGTTTATGCTATGTTTATGTGTGCAACCGGTTTATAAGGGATTATCAGTTCTTAGTTTCTTGATGAAAGTGTTCTATCATCAAGTTTACTTAATTACGTCTTTACATTGCACTTTATGCACCATTTATGTAGGTATATACTAAATATATAAACAAATGTTTTTCAAACATGAGTGAAATTATTTTTATTTAACCCACTGAATTATATTCAATAATTGTTACCAGCCTGTCAAATTTTAAATTTAAACGTTAAGATTGCATTAATTTACATATTTAGTACGAAATGTAGTATTATCCAAAATATATCGAACGTTTCTATAATTATATATACGCCTAGAGTGCAGATACACATCAGTGTAAAACTTGAAAGTCATATTTCTCTGATTGTGAGATTTATGTTCTCTCAGGCTGAACTCTCAGTACTGAAAATACGACTGACAATGAGTAAATACGACTCTGGAGAAATAAGGAAATAACACTCCTCACAAATATGCAGATATAGGTAGAAATTATCAGACAACTATTTATTGTCTGGTTTTTTAGGCTCCACCTGAAGTCAAACCTTTGATTATTTTTAACGTTTTCTTTTCTTTTTCATAAAAATTTCAGCCCGCGTCCAGAATCACAATTTTTCTCCGGTCATTTTAGTTTTTATAATCGAAGCTCATTTGATTTGTTTTAGTTTTACCAATACCAGTTATCCTTCTAAGGTATTAGAATTAAAAAATATATTTAGATTACTGTACTCTGATCGTTGTACGGGTTCTTTTGTATTTTCATTGTACCTACTAAAATTTCCTGTTTGTTTAATTATTGGTGTCTGCGAATTTCAATGTGACGGAAACGCCAGGCTATCTGTATGATATAGTAATCTGCGGCTTTTGTGTACCAAACTTTATTTAACATCAATGTTTGTACGAATTAAAAAAAAAACAGTTCTCTAATTTCTTAATTACCCTGTTTCTTATTGATATTAACAATTTCGTTATTATGGCTACTACTAATTGAAACTTTAACAACCAGATCGTGTTTATTTGTTATATTGGGGTTTATGGGTAGCCAGGCATAAACTAATATTAATATGTAGCCTCCATTTAACGTTGCCTTAATGTTCGCTAAATTTGAATAAAAGAATGACCTAGGTAGTGGTGTGGAATCAAACATCACAAGAGAGATAAAGTGACATGATTTACCTCGGCGTAACCAAGTACATCAATATTTGTGCCACTTGACCAAAGAATACGAGTATAACTTTAAAATATAAAATAACAGAATGCTACAGGTGGTGGGCTATCGTAATTAAAACATTTGTCACCATTTGATTTTTATATAGGTAAACATCGTTTTCAGTTTTCTATGCCATTTTCTAGTTTCCATGAAAATGTGGTGTACCTTACCCTTACAGTATATCTGAGACTTCTTTGTTCAACAAATAATGTATTCTAACTATAAATAAGATAACGCGTTCTAGTTTTATAAGTCAACATATTGGTAAACAGAATATTTTTTTATCAAGAAAAATTTAATTTTTTTTAAGCTTCAGTATTTAAATTTTATTTACGTCAGAACAGTGGATAGGTACTATCAGAAAATAATGTGTTGAATCACCCACTTTTTCCAATAGCTCTTATCGTCGTTTACTATTATATTGAAAGCTGAACTGGTCAACTGTTGGAACTTCCCGGTTCTCTTTATCTGAGACTATTGGTATTTTTTCTAACAGTGATGTAGGAAATTTGGTTGAGATGGATATAGCCATTTGTACGATATTGAACCGATCCAATTATATTATGAATACATTTAGTAATTATCTGTTCCAGAAACACAGCAGGGGTGAATCGTAAAATGCTTAAATATAAATCAACGAAACATTTAATTTTCGTATCATTGCCACAATGTGGACATGGTCCAGATTGCAAAAAACCTTTGCTTAAAATATTATTTAATTTTAATACATTTATAATCAGCTGATTAATACTATTTTTTTTTTTATTTTTTTTTGCGATGGGGGAAAACCTTCATAGGCACTGGGACCCGATCTTTCAGGATCGGTAGCCAGTAGTGCCGGATTCTTACCGGCTAAAAACCACCCCACCTCTTCACACCGTGCGCCGGAACCGCTAAACGCATATCGTCGGAGTACGGGTTGTCCTTTTTCTGTCCTGCCTTAGTTCCTCCGTCTCATTTCTTCCTCCTTTTTCATTATTTCTCCGATGTAACTGTGTACTGCTCCCCAAGTTCCTCTGTCTTCCAACATTAAGTTTATCATATTTGTCCCACTTTGCATTTCCGTCCCAATCCGTAAGTTCAGTTGCGCCCTCTCTGCTTGCCATCGTTCACAGTCCAGTAGAGTGTGTTCCACGGTGTCTCTTTGGCCACAGTATATGCAGTTGTCGTCTATACTTTTTCTTATTCTTTTGGTGTATGTACCAAAGCAGCCGTGGCCTGTTAGTACTTGCGATAAGTGGTAGTCAGTTTGTCTGTGTATACATTTTACCCATGGTTCTATTCTTGGTATTAGAAATTTTGTCCATTGGGCTACTTCTTCTGTGCTTTCCTATTTTTTTTTGCCACAGTTGTAGCGTGGTCTCCCGTTCTTCTTTTTTTTGGCTTCTTTCGTTCCACCGTCTTTGATGTAACCTCGTTCTCTCTTCAGCCATTAGTTCTATTGGGATCACTGTGGTGACTACCTGCACTGCACTTGCCGATACTGTACGGAAGGCGCTAGCTACTCGGAGTAACATTTTCCTTTGTACCCTGACCATCATTTGGTTGTTTCTTTGTACTTTCAGAGAATCGTACCATATCGGTGCCCCGTACAACATAATTGATTGTACTACATTGTACCACATCTCTCCTTTTTTGTTTGTGGATCCGTTGACGTTCGGTGTAATTCTTATAAGAGCCGCTACTTTCTTTTCCGCTTTTAGGGTTGCTTCCTTTATATGTTCCCCAAATTTGCCGTTCTCAGTTAAAAGAAGGCCCAGATACCGTATCCGCTTCGACGGTGCTATTTCGGTTCCTTTACAGTAAAAGTTTACTCCTACTTTATATCTCGGTCCCTTCAATATAAGTGCCTCTGACTTTTCAGGTGCTAGTTCTAACCCGTGATTTATCATCCAGTTGTTAATAGACTCCAGCGCTTCATCACCTTTGTTTACTAGTTGTTCCTTAGTTTTAGCGGTCATTACGACTGCCAGATCGTCTGCGTACGCTACCGTCCACGCACCTTCCGGCATCCCTATTCGAAGAACCCCGTCATATACTATGTTCCAGAGGGTCGGCCCCAATACCGATCCCTGCGGTACACCGGTAGTAACATCCATATATAGATCTTTTTCTATCCTAAGTGACCTATCCTTCATGCAGCTAGCTATTATGTTCTTAAGGTATTGTGACACTTTCCTTCGATCCAATTCTTCCAGAATCTTCTCCTGTGGGATGGAGTTAAACGCATTTTTTACATCAAGCGTAATTAAGGCCCCCCATCGTGCATTCGTGTTTTCTTGCAGCAACTCCAGCACTTTTTCTACTGCGTGGATCGTGGATCGCCCCCTACGGAACCCAAACTGCCCGTCCGAGATTCCTCCCGTTTCTTCAATTTCCTGTTCTAACCTGTCTTTCAAAAGGGTTCCAAATAATTTGCTAATTGAGCTAAGAAGGCAGATGGGTCTGAACTTTATATCTTCTGGTTTAGCTTTGGGTATGAGTACTAGTTTAGCTTCTTTCCATCGTTTCGGAAAATGTTGCTTTCCCAACAACTCGTTCATAAGTCTCAGAAGTACTTCTGGTGCTAATTCTGCCAGCCTTTTTATGGCCTCCGGGGGAATGCCGTCAATGCCGGGAGCTTTTCCTGGTCGTAGGCTTCGTGCAGCTTTCTCAAGTTCTTCCTTTTGGAACCATTTCACCTCCGTCTCCAGCGCATGCACTGTCCTTACTGGGTTTCTTACAGGGAAGAGGGTTCTGATAATGTCTTTCTTTTGGTTTATTTCCAGGTCGAATGGAGCGTATCCTATCAGTTTTTTGACAGCTATCTGGTAACCTCTTCCCCACACATCCTTCTCAAGTTCTTCACAGAGGCCGTTCCAGTGAGTTCGCTTGGAGTTCCTGATGAGTTTTTGAAGTTCTTTCTTGTTTCTTTTATATATTTCAATAATTTCCATCGTATCCCCTTCTTTACGCTTTTGTCTCACAACTAGCCTCCTCGATGCAGTACATTCCCTACGTTTCTTCTCTATCTCTTCGTTCCACCAGTATGGTTTCAGACGGTCTTTCCTTTCTTTGGAGAAACAAGCTCCCCGATACGCATCCTTGACGAAATTCTCTAAGCTTTCTAGCGATACCGTGTTTGATCCTGTTTCTATATTCCACAACAGGGTTTCATTAAACACTTCCCAGTTGCAATTATTTGTACGAATCTCGTTTGGATAAGAGTTATATAAAGGTGTATTAATACTAATATAAATTGCACGGAGTATACATAGTTTATTAAAAAGGTATTATATGTATTTATTATATAAAAGTACTTCAACTGGTCGAATACATTTATTAATTCCGCTGATATATAAAAAAAATCCCATGAATAAATAAACAAAAATAAAAATTCTATTAAAATAAAAATAACATATCGTATAATAATTCCAGCCATTTGTCTACTCGCACTTCAAACACAAGTTATAAAATAATCTAAGTGCATCCCCATTATTCACAGTAAGACTTATTTAGTTTAAATATAGAACACGATCTTCAAAAAATAAATATTACCCGGCCCGTATAATCTCTTTCCAGAAAGGGTGGTTTACAGGGACGTATTCATTACTTTACTATTTTAGAATAATAAACTTTAAATTGTAAGCGATGGATTGCGTAAGACAACCTAATTTTCCCTAATACGGCCCATTAGATCATTTACATAATTTCTGGGTACCTAGGAGACCAGGTAGTGGATGATACCCGATAATTCTCCAAAAAACAAATCGTTATATCGGTGAACAAACTATAATAAACAGTTGCCTAGTGTACCAGTTCGAGATTCACTAGGTTTTATTGTTTTTCGATTCACTACTTTATGTTTAGATAACGTGTTTACATACTGTGATGAGAGGAAGTTTCTTAGTTTTATTTTTATTACTTCATTAGATTTTTTTTCAAAAAGAAGTAGGTACCAATATTAATATAGCCTAAGAATCAGTGGCGTGAATAAAAACAATTGGGTCCCTCCGCGAAATTTAAATAATTTCTTCTAAAATATCTCGTGCCTATTTAGCAATGGTAGATCTCGAGTCTTTTATGATGCATGAATATACAGTGTGTTCCATTTACAAAAACACCTTTTATGTGTAACACCCTGTAGAATAAAAAAAAAGGTATGGGATCAGCCTGACAGTGATCTTTTCGAAATAAAAAAAGAACCATCGTAATCGGTCGGAGAGGCAAAACACAAAAAAAAATACTCCATGAATTGAGAATCTCCGTCTATTAAATAGTATAACACGTCAGTACGTTGCCATAACTTTAATACAGGAAGATATACACTCAACGACATCCAAAATGTCCGGTTAAGTCATAGTGTGAGCGCAATGTTTCACAAACCCGAGTGGTATATACGCAGCGTTTAGACTACGCATTACATCGGCCATTTTGTGTGTCGGTGAGCGTAAATACATAGCATTTTGATTCGAAATCTTCAGCTCTCCAGCTTCGCAGGATATGCGGGCACCTTATCTACACACTGCGTACGGAATGTTTTACTATTTTAAGCGCGTTTTTATTCTTTTCACACGAGAACTAATTCAACAAAGATAATAATGAATATACAATATTTTATTGTTATTTTCTTAACTACCTAACTGTGCATGAGTGCAATGAGTTATTTATTATTACATTACTTAGCATTGAATTGTATATTTTTTTGTAGAAAAGATTTCTTTCTAAAATGAAAAGTAGAGCTGTAATCAAAGACCCAGTCTGCGATGGGGCATCTGCAATTAATATTGTAGATTATAGGATATGCGGCAACTATATCTATATTAAATATAGTAGTTGTGTCTAAGATTTAAAATTTTTGATATTTGTTCAAAATTGTAAATGGGACAAATTTTACAACATAGTACAAACAATGAAGTAGATAAAATAATGACAGTTATTAGCTAAATAAAAAAAAAACCAATGTTACCGGTAAAATATCGTATAAGAAGTGTTTTCCGAAATTTGTACCTACAGTTCCATTTATCGCAAGAAATCTAGATGTAAATTCAGACCTATGGTGGTAGTTGCTCAGAACAAACTGCATATACGGTTTGTTATAGACATATTCAGGCCTATTCTGCATCTTTCACGTTGGACTTGACGATATCGTTACAGCTGACCTTCGTTAGTGTACATAGCGTTTGTACAAGTATGTACGATAAAAAAACCGTAACGATAGTAGTTAAATAATTAACGATATGATACAGAATAGGCCTGAATATCATGTGTTATATTTTTCATTACATATAGTGAGAGCACATTTAATATTTAGTATAATTAATTAATGCAATTTATTATAAAACATAATATTATATATAAGTTATTTATATTTAATAAATTTATTTGTCTGTAGATATCATCAGTTAATATTATCTTCTATTAACGTTTTTGTAAGTATAATTGTATTGCTGTTCACATATCATCTGTATATTTTAAACATAACATATTGCGTCAATCTTAATTTTATTTTATTACATACTTTGTTATTATAATTTTGATAATTTATTTCAACCAATTTGATTTAGTATTTTACAATACTTGTTATACTTGTAGTTGGCTGAAGATGCCCATATATATGGGGCGAAACATGTAGCAAAACATGACAAATTAAATACAAATTGGAACGAACATTTATTAAATTTTATCATTGAGAATATATGGTAAATATTTGAATAACCTTCTTTTAACTAGGCTCACTGAATTCAAAATATATTTAATAAACGCCTATTTACACATACCTATCAGTTAAGTGAAAGGTCGTTTCTAGCTAGCAAGCGACCTTCGCCATACCTGCATCATACCTGACTTCACACATATACCAACTAATTTCAATGTACACCAATGTTAATAACATTTCAGGACAAATAATGCCTGTCTGCCCAAAGATTTCTTTTTGTTACTTGTATAATGTTTAGAATTGACAGAGTATTGTATTGTAGCAATTCTGTCACCTTACGCAGTATAATATTTTGCTTATCTGTAATCATAACCTCTCTGATTAATATGAGCTGATTGTCTAAAATAAAGTAATATGTAAATATGTTTTACGATCACCTCGTTACCACTGCGAAGTTAACACTACTGACAATGAGTTAGTGTGGACGCAAATGAAAAGAAATGAAGTACATAACTAAAATAAATAAAATTGGTAGTAGAGAATTTCGACGGTTCTTTAGACTCTTTCTTGTTTCAAACGAAAACAACATACCGTCAATATGAAAACACCCTGTCCAAATATGCTTCCTACAAGAGTTAGTGGTCTAAGGATGGCTCTTTGACATCAATCTTCTTCATATAACTTCGAAACGTTGTTATTTAAGAAACTGAAACTTGTTACAACAATTAACTTTCAAACGTCAAATCGCCAACAGTAAGTATGATTTCTATTGCGAGGGATAAGCTTCTCATTTAGATGGGACAATGGACATTTTAAAACCCTAAAATTTTCACCTGTGACTTTTTTGTAATTTCTACCCTAGATTTAAATATTTTACACTTTTGTAAACATTAAGGTCTATTTGTTGTTGCTATGATGTATCGCTTTGATAAAAATCGAATTAATTTCGATTTTTTTCTTAACTCTGATTATTCTCTAATTATTAATAATCATAGAACTATATGTTCTAAAGAAATTAAACAGAAATTGGCGGATCTCAAAATACATAGTTTTGTGTCAAGCAGTTATTTAGTATTGTAATATGTTTTTTTTGCAGTTTCTTGGACAGCTTTTCGAAGATATACGCAAAAGTTTGATATCTAGGTGCCGTGTTCAAAGCCCTCTAGCCCTCTTCTCTTATCTTAGGAAGCATTATTATCCAATTTTAAGTTTATTTTTTTTAGAAGTTCGCGCATTATATCCATTTAATCAACTGTTTCTATCTTACTGCTTATAAGATACAACTGGTGAGCATGTTAATTGAGATTGCTAACTCCAGGCAACCTTTGGTAGACGAAAGTTGGTGCGCTTCTAATAAAAAAAATGTTACGGTCATCTCTTATCTTTCAAAATTAGAAAAAACCCACATCACCCCCAAACCTTGTTTTTTTTTTGTTGTAAGAAACTTATAAAAAAAAATAAGATCAATATTGGACATCGTTAAGTAGTGCTGACTTCAACAAAATGCTACTGTTAACAATGTTGGTGCAATATCTATGCAATTATTGATGCGCATAATTATGTATGTACACTATCGTCTACTGAAGTTTGGCCAAGTAATAAATGTTTAAAAAATAAAAGGTAACTAATAAATGTATGACTCTTAAAAATAAAAAGAATTTCTTAGATATTCTTCTATATATCCTTCTTTGCATCGTACAACTCGCGGCATCCTTATATGATTAATTTTCTTAGTGTGTCGCCTGGGATATTGTTCCACGCTTGTTGAAAAGCGTTCTAAATTTATTTCTTCGAAGTAGGACCAACAATTCGCATCCTTCTGCCAAGCTCACCCCACAACAGCTCTATGGGGTCATGATCAGACTGTGGAGATCATGTTATTATTTGTAAAATATTCCTTTCACATTAGTCGCTCAATCCTATTTGCATATTAGATGAATTGTTGCCATGTATAAAAATCAAATCCTCAAATGGCATGAACTTCTAATATTTTGCGGAAATAGATATTCTTTCCACATTATTCTTCCATTCGGTGTAACCTTCTTGTACGGGAGTACGACAAACAATCCTGTAACTGAACAACACATTCGAAAAGCATTGTTTAATTGGCAGAATGTCTCACAAACACTTATCTACTTTGGCAAAACACTTTAAATATCGATTCATCGGTTCATAACACATTGAGCCAGTCTTCCACCGTCCGATCGATGTTAGCTGCCGCACGCTGTGTATTTTTTTTTTCCCCAGTCGGCGTTTATTCGAGGACAATCGTGGAAATCAGATGCTGACGTCCGTGGCTGAATTCGTTCGCTCTTTTCTGGTTCTGTTTTTGTGCGATTTGGTTTGTTTATTAATTGTAGAAGACGGTCGTCTCCTGGGGTGGTTATTCAAGACGGTCAAGGTCTTCCCAAGCAACTGTTTCTTGATTGGTCTACTGGCCTAACCTTTTTCATATAAAATTATTATGCTGGATCGTTTAGCAATACCTATGGATTATTATGGGACATTTCGAGCACTTTTCTTCACTTATTGTACTTGTTATAATAATATTCAATACACTTCAAATACAATAAAAAAAAACTAAAATTGTAATACAACACTTTAAACAACCAAATGGAGTACGGGTGAGGGAATAAGCGAGAGGGGAAGCCATAAAATCTTTACCTGCTTAGTCCTATCAAGACGCGCCTAATAAGCAGATACGCTACACAGGTGCAAATGCGGTTTGTGTCTTGGATCATAAAATATTTAATTAAATACTTTGTGCTTAATACTTTATTTATTTAAGTCGCAGGTGTGTTTCAGACGAATACGTATTAAGATTATTATCGTTGAATGCACAGAATAATCACAAATTAGTTAGTCGCGATTCGATTGGCTAAAAGAAATTTCACAGTATATGATTGGCTCTGACTAGTTTGTGATTCTTCTATGAACAGGCCTGATAGAACTCTCTCCCTTGGCCAAACTTCTGTGGACGGCAGTGTACGTAGAATCACACGGGTAAAGTGGCGTTGAGGGTGTATTGATATTTAAAATTGTGGACATCTTTCACCTTTTGTGCACATATTTCTTCAAGGTTATGAAATAGTTTGAATATTTTTTTTGGGAAATCAGAGAAAACCAGGACGTCCTGATTGTTTAGCAAGCAAAAACTTCAATTTCGTAAGAATCATGATACAGAAAGACAGAGTATTTAGGCTTCAGCATCAACATCATATGCACCTCCTGCAGAACTTTCTGAATGGTCGCCGTGTAAAGCTTTTGATAGAGAGGAAAGTATTTGATGATTCCAACCTTCCCTTATTTAATCGATGAGGCGCATATTTCTAAAGGTACAAGTCAAACACAAAATGTTCACGGTTGAAAAAATTTTTTCTAGCCGAAGGTAGATGCGGAATTAGGCAGGTGTCAACGAGCTACAAGAGATGCGGTAAGCTGATAAAATTAAACCTCTATTTGAGAACAATCTGCCAATGTTTATGTTCATTGGGACGCTAAACCCCTTTAAATAATCGAGATCCAGCAGAAGAACGGTTACCAGTTGTTGTAACATACCAAAATAAGGAAATGTTACCGGGTACCTGTACCGAAATTATCGAATTTGACTGGCAGAGAACACGCTTTAGTTATATGTAATTTTCTTAAGGATTGGAACCTAGAGAGCAAAGTTCAGATTTTGTGCTGCAACACAACGGCATCTAATACCCACCCAAGATATCCGATTACTCCGCGCTACAGAATTTTATTAATTCGGGACGTGTTAAAGATTTCGATCTTCGGTTGAAAATGGATATCTACGAAATTTGAAACAATTGTTCCGAATTAATAAAATGGTGTAGCGCGGTGTGATCTTGTGTGTCTATTATTAGTCCATGAATATCTTTGAGCATTTAATACCTTTCGTTACAATTTGATTAAACAAAGGAGAGGACCTATTATGCTTTCTATATATATTAGACCTATATACGAACTAGTGTTACGTGCAGTATTTGAATCTAAAATGAAACATGTTACATATCCTGTATAATTCAAATCCTATATTCCGATGCTTAAGAACTTTCGTAGATTTTGGAATAAAATTGATGCTAAGAAAGTCGGTAATGGATTGGAGCACTGCGTGAATAAAGCAAGTAACGCAGGGAGAGAGGACATTTTTATATAAAACTCAACAAATTTTATTGAAAGTTATCTAGTTATCTAGAGAAAATATTTGAAACGACTGTTACGAGTTGCTAGAACTTGTTATTATATTTCTAATAGCATTTTCGACTTACTGCACTTTTATCCACTGATTGTATTTCCATCTTATTTTAATGCATAATATTAGTAAGGGAGATAGATATACTCCACGCGTAAAGTGCAATAAGTCGAAAACGCTATAAGTGTTAGTAATGGAAAGACATTTAAATTCGACTTCTGGGTGCCATGCATCAAGCATGTTAAATGGCTACTGAAATCAACAATAAATTGCTCATTTATTGTTTAATATAAAATATTGCCAATAAGATCATATCAAGATTTGACATTTTTACAAGACCTTAAGCGATACGAAAAGCATGATTCAGTAACTACCCCAAAATTCTAGTCATTTTTGGTATTTATCTACTGAAACGTTTGCACTGGCATTTTTTGATGAATCTCTCACTACAAATATGAAGACGGTATCTCCCGACAAGAAATTTCAGGTGACACCAATAGATAATAATAATAGTAAAATTATAGTTCGCTGTTTCAACCTCAGGCACATAATAAATTTATGTATTTGAACTTGCTTATAGCGTCTCTTAACATTAACGAGTCGTTTTTAATAGTTTAGGCACAAGCATTGACAGTTTTGTGACTAGTAATGGTATGTGTCTCTACGCGATTACAAGTCAGTGCTACGTTTCTGGAGGAAAACCTATCTATGCGGCAGATCATAATGATTTCATATACCGGGTGTCGCAGCTTATAGGTCCCTCTATACATAACTTTTTTCTTTATAAATATTTTTTTATAAAATTTGGAATATTCTTACTTACGGTAAATTTCCAATTATTCAAACTATATTATAATTTTTTATCACTATATATAAGAAAAAAAATTAAATTTTAAATGGAACAGACTGTATATTTTTGTCTGAAAATATATAATTTGTTAGTTTTCGTTTCCATGGTTACCAAAATTTTGAATTTTAGTGTTTGAATCTAGAGTGCCGCGAATAAGCTAAAAATCTTCCTAACTGTCAACATAACACCTAGAAACTACAAATGTTGCACTCTTTTGTTTTATATGCCTGCTAGAATGTGACAAAGTACACCCTGACAGTTTCTTCATAAAAAGTGATTGTTTTTAAATGCAACCTCATGGGTCCTCAGCCTTAATTTGAAAGAGAAATTCTTAGCGATTTCAATTATACCAAATACTTGATATTCAAATTAAAAGTTATTTCTCTGTAAAATAAATATGTTGGATGTATCCATAAAGCCGAATGAATATGCGTTAAAATTGTATTCAGTTTAATAGAAAAGTGGGCCGTTGGTAGAATTAAACAATAGTTATGTATCTACATATCTGTCAGTTGTGATTCTTGTATGTCCTCAAGTCAAGATTTTTATCAACATTTCCTTAATATCATTTTCTAACTGGACATATTTACTTGTTATTTGTAAAATCTTTTCTTTCGGTACATTCATTATGTATCAGTTAATTTTACTACTATTTTTATAAATTGAAATACCTATACTCTATAAATGAAGAAGTTTATATAAGAGACTCTTGATTATATCTTTATAATATCTTTGTATTTTGTAGGTAGAAAAGCTTTTAATTGACGGTCAATTTCGAAGGAATTCTTTTACTGCTGTAAATTTATATTGTCATAGGTATCCCAAAATTAGTTTAGTAGCGATTGCTTAATTCTACCGACGGCGTAATACGTTTGTATGAATCTGAATTCAATTTTAACGCATTTTCCTTCGGCTTTTTGGATACATTCAACATTTTTAATCTGCAGAGAAATAAATTTTAATTCAAATGCCAAGTATTTGGTATAATTTTATTCGAATCGCTAAGAATTTCTTTTTTAAATCAAAATTTTATAATAATTTATATAATAAAAAATCTTAATATAAATAATATAACTTATTTCATGAAAAACATGAATCTATTCGTTTTAACTAGACGTTTAATTTGTGGACATATGTTTATTATGACTTTTAACCTTATTTTCGATCGTACTACATGGCCTTAAAATCTTTAAACGATGTTTCAAAACAGCCTGTATGCAAAACGCGACATATCCAAACATTTAATATTTTGAATTGAATCCTCCAGGATATTTGCTATAAGGATTCTTACAATCTTGTAGAACTGTTTTCTAGAAATAACGTCGAAAGCTTAGCATTGTGTACACTAATTTCCATAATTGATTCTGAATAATACTACGAATAATAGTTTTTCTTGTCATATATCGCATATTTACTTAAGAATACATAGTACTGGTACAGAATGAATCTTGTTTACCCGCAAAAAAAGAATATAATTTTTAAAATCCATTCTTCCATTATCTTTTATTTCATTAAATAATAAACCATATTTAAATCTTTTACTGGTTTGTAAGTTTGTTTGAAAGAAAGAACCTGTGCACATATAACGTTTTGCGCTTAGGATCAACTATTTCTGTCACAATTTGATTTTGTAAGTGAACTTAGTTAAAGATTATACCATGCCGGAAAGGTTGTCATTTGGGCGCCGAAAAAGAAAACCTATGAAGAATAGCCGCTGCGTGTAAAAAGCGAGTTATAAGTTCATTCATGTTAGTTGACAATACACCCCTTCTTAGAAACACATACAGGAATATATTACGCGCATTGTAAAGTTAATCTGAACGATCTATAGTGTATACACACTCGTATGTGCGTAAGATTTGGCAAGTCTCCAAGTGTTACGTATGTAAGATCCCTACCAAGACGTATGTTTGCTTGCAGGGTATATATTTTTTTGTTAATAATTTAATCCTACGCCATTGGTATTTAATACCCATTGCTCTTTAGTATAAATATTAACAGAAATTTTCGTTTTGTTTCAGCTTGTGTAAATAAGTAACTCAAAATTTAGATTAGAAAATTCAAAGTAACCCGAGTATCAGCGTAACCACTGGCCTTGTGATAATTCAAAGAAAAAGGAAAAAAGAAATTATGAGCATAGCACAATCCGCACCCAGCACGCATTGAAGACATCTGAGGATTTTTAGTTCAACTTTTTCAGTTTTCATTAAATTTTGAGTGACTGTGGATTGTTGTACGAGTTTTTGTTTTATAATTAATACATATAAATAATAGTAAAAAATTGTTTTTCGATAAAAACGCATTGTGAACTCGTTACATTTAATAATAATTAGTAATGATTGTATTGTGAATTGTTTTAAATTCGAAAACAGAAAATATAAGTGAAATTACGGTATTGGCTGCCATATAAATATATCTACACATATATTATACTCTTGACACTGTGGGTATTAGCGAGTACCACACATTTTATAACCATTCTGTGATATTCACTACACTTAAGAAGAAACGATACGAAGTGAAGAAATAAAAATCATTGTGCCGATCGACTATGTCAACCAATCCTCAGTGGAAATCCTTCCAGCCGCCCGACACCATGAATCAAGACTCTGCCATCTTAGATTTTAAAACTATGACCAGTAACGGTAAGCATTACTTACATTTTCCATAATTATTGTATCCTATAAAATAGATTAGCGATTCGGTAGAAAACACATATTATTATCTAGACTTTCGAAAGCTTTAAGGTTATATACAGGTGTGGCATTTATCTGTGGACGAGTTATTGTGGCTAACCTGTCCACTCAAGTGAAATATGTTTTAGATAAAAGTGATTCAGGATCAAATACTCTACACCGCAAAATTATTTTTATATATACAGGCTGGTCAGTTTAGCCTACGCGTTATACAACTTTGTTATTTTAAATGGAACAGCCTATATATCATTGCATTTTTGGATTCCGCGATGCAAAATAAAGTAGATTTAATTTACATACCCTACACCAAAACCGAACAGCTTCGGAGTTATTCGACTTTTTAGAAAAAAAAAATGCATTTGCTTGGGTCACTTGGAAAATCAATACCACCGTTACTTATAACAATTTTACGATTATTTTGTAGTATAGTCGTGACAATATTTGAAAGTGTATAACCAATTAATAATTTCTTTGTTATGTTATACAGGGTGTTGTTAAAGTGACGATAAAGCTAGGCATCTTTAAATAGACGAATCTCATTTTTTTTAAATGGAACACCTTGTATATTTTTATGCCATATAATACAGAATTAAGTCCTCTTTCAATCGCATGTAACATTTCCTATAGCTAAAGTTAATACTTTTTGAGTAATTTTGAACAATGTGCTATTTAGTAAAAAAAAAATGGTTATTATAGGCTTACTGTAAAAAAATATTTTTTTTCTTTAATTAATTCAAGAATTGGAATCTCTAATTGTAGAAATTAAAATAAAAAACAAAACGATAAAGATAATTTAATAACAATAGAAATCTCAAATTATAAAAATAGAGATAAATAACAATAAAAATTATAAAAGAACTTTAAAATGACCGCCTTCATTATTTATGCACGTCGTTAAACGTTGGACAAATGAATTTCTAACGTTCAGAAGCATAGTATGGCAAATTTCTTTAAAAGCTCTAGAAATCCTGCCTCTCATATCTTCTGGTGTAGTTTGTACCTCTTCATATACTTTACTTTTGATGTACCCCCATAGAAAGAAATCCATGGGGGTCAAATCAGGAGATCGTGCTGGCCATGCTATAGGTCCTCCCCGACCTATCCATCTAATGCCGTACATTTCATTTAAAGTTTCTCTTACTGCTTGGTGGTTGTGGCTGGGCGCACCGTCGTGTTGCAACCACATATTTAGTCTATTTTGCAATGGCACATCTTCTAGCAGGCCTCCTAATTCGTTCACAAGAAATTGCCTGTATCTCTGACCGTTTAAATGTTGTTCAAAAAAGTACGGCCCGATAACGCTGGTACCAATGATACCGCCCCAACCATTAAGTGACCATCTGTTTTGGCGACGAGTTTCACGAATAATGTGAGGATTTACATCTGAGTAATAATGAAAATTATGTCTGTTTACGCATCCATTATTATGAAACTGGGCTTCATCTGTCCACAACACATTACTCAAAAAATCCGGATCTTCGTTAATTATCATTAATTCTGCGACAAAACTCTACCCTTCTATTCAAATCAGCTGGCAACAGTTCTTGGTGGAGTTGAACTTTATAAGGGTGATACTTATTTTTCTTAAGCATTCTTCCTAATGACCTCGTATTGATGACTAAATTATTGCTCATTGTTCGCAAGCTAATATGAGGATCTTCTACAATAGTTTGCAAAACTATTAATGCGTTTTCTTCGGGAGTCACAGTTTTTGAACGTCTATGAGATCCGTACTCAACAGAACCATCATTCACAAACCTGGCCATCAAACGTTCAAAAACTTCTGTTCGAGGATGTCTGCGATTTGGATACCTGTATATAAATTCTACTTGCCAGTAAGCAATTGCGCCCACTCTCACCTAGGATAAAGGCCATATCTATGAGCTCTTCCTTCGAGTAGTTCATATTTAATTTGAAAAAAGTAAATAATAAAAAATAACAAGCAACAGATTACAAAGAATGTGAAACATAAACCAAGAAACAAGTAACAAGCAACAATAATAAAACTAGAAAATTCACACTGTCGTCAAAATGCAAAAAAATTGGTAATTACCACAATACTTGTACATGAAATTTGACAATTAGCTAGATACCCTTAGTTCATTTATTATCACAAAACATGGGCTACTATAATTTTATTTTGATACCTATTTAGGCATATGATTATAAATGCTTATCATGTAGGTACATAAATAAAATTGTACCTAGTATAAACCAACGATGGATAAAATATACGGATGTTTACTCTAAAAATTATTATAAAAAATATCAAAATCATCTTTACATCACTTGATTTTGCCATAAATGTTTTTTTCTTAGAATATCGATCAATTACTGTTTTTCTTGCACTATATAGCACATTATTCAAAATTACTCAAAAAGTATTAACTTTAGCTATAGGAAATGTTACATGCGATTGAAAGAGGACTTAATTCTGTATTATATGGCACAAAAATATATAAGGTGTTCCATTTGAAAAAAATGAGATTCGTCTATTTAAAGATGCCTAGCTTTATTATCGCTTTAACAACACCCTGTATAATATAACAAAGAAATTATTAATTGGTTATACACTTTCAAATATTGTCACGACTATACTACAAAATAATCGTAAAATTGTTATAAGTAACGGTGGTATTGATTTTCCAAGTGACCCAAGCAAATGCATTTTTTTTTCTAAAAAGTCGAATAACCTCAAAACTGTTCGGTTTTGGTGTAGGGTATGTCAATTAAATGTACTTTATTTTGCATCGTGGAATCCAAAAATGCAATGATATATAGAGTATTCCATTTAAAATAACAAAGTTGTATAACGCCTAGGCTAAACTGACCAGCCTGTATATATAAAAATAATTTTGCGGTGTAGAGTATTTGATCCTGAATCACTTTTATCTAAAACATATTTCACGTACGTGGACAGGTTAGCCACAATAGCTCGTCCACAGATAAATGCCACACCCTGTATATACTTGACGTATCATTATATAAAGACAAAATGCCTGGGTATTGGTTGGGTTCACCCATAATTTGCCGGAACATGATGCATAAATCCAGTAAAACCGATCTTTGAATCCCTTGTGCTCTTTTTAAGCTTGCTAAATTTTTAAGCGAACTAGTGCTAACTTTATTACCTATAATTAATGTTTTAAATTAGCAAAGATTTAGCATTTTTTAACGTAAAAGTGCATTTAAGAAAAAAATTAAATGCACATATTAAAGAAGTTACTAGATTAAATACGTCAAAAGAAACCGAAATAGAGCTTACAAGGGGATGTTATCAGATATTAAGTTCAGTTTTGATTTCGACTTTGTCAGTTGGTAGTGGGAATTCCTTTGAGTACTTTTGTAAAATATTGGCTATAGATGGTCGAACGTTTATTTTTTACGATTTTTTAAAGTCCGAAGTGGCCGAGTGCTTTGCTTAAGTATACTCGAATACGAGATATGTTTGTAAGTAACTAGTGGCCGAATGGGGAAGCAAAGGTGGAGTATTCTATAGGGCGATGGTTGCAATCCTGAGGGGCATTTTTTTTTTGTTGTTGTAATCGTTTGAAATTAAATATTACAAGTACGTTCAGTTTACACAAATTATCTGTAATATCAATATTTAATCAAGTATGTGAGAATGTAAATATTGGTACTTAATCATATAAAAATGCATTTCAATTAATTGCATGGGTAATAATAGCAATGCCATTAATTTATTTCCTTAAAATTTGCAGTAACAGATTATACAAAAATTTAGTTCAAAGTAAATGTTAATTCGAAACATTTAAATGCATTTGCATTAATTGTATCTGGTAATCATAGGTAACTGACCCAATGATTGGTCTTCACAAGATTAAATTTGTATAATCTCTTTTTGGTTACTTGAGCAAAGAAATTAATGGTAATCCGATTATTACCCAATGCTGTTAACCGAAATGCATTTATATGTGATTAATTACGATATTTACTTTCTCACATACCTGATTAATTATGTACTGATATTACAAATAATCTGTGTAAACTAAGTCTTACTTTTGCATCTTTATAATATTTAATTTTAAATGGTCACAAAAAAAAATATATGAAAAAAAAATAAAAACAAATTACTCCGCTAGGATTCGAACCATCATCCTATGGTAATACACCTTTGCTTTACCACTCGACCACTAATTGCTTGTAAACGTATCTAGTATTCGAGTATAGTTAAGCAACACTTCCAACCACTTCGGACTTTAAAAAATCCTAAAGAATAAACACCTGGCAATCTATGGCTAATAGTTTACAAAAGTACTCCAAGTGATCCCCACTACCAACTGGCAAAATCTGGATCACAACTGAGGTTAACATCTGACAAACTCTCACTGTTAGTTACCGATAACCACTGGGAATCGACGATAAAGAATAAATTAATCATTCATGTTAACTTTAGTAAACCTTTGGTTTTTTTAGCAAAATCTCAAGCATTTAATTTCAACAATCGTTCCACTTCAAGTTCACGGTTCGGGTCAGACTTTCCAACACTACAGGATAAGTCACCATCTTTCAACAGCAACCTTTATGGATCATCTAGTGCAACAAACGCAACAGGCCGTTTTCCCATCGGCACCTTTTCCTTGGATACGAACAATGTGTACAACAGTAGTGGGGATTCCCTCAGCAATAACGTCTTCTCTAACGGTAACAATAGCAACAACAGCAGCTATAACGACTCAAATTCAGCTAATCTTGGAACCCGTGAGACTGGAATTATTGAGAAACTCCTGGTATGTATTCCACACGATATAAATGTTAGTATAATAATAGATAGCTGCTGCTTGTGCAATATTTTGACCAACAAACCAACATACAGCAACTGCATAATTAAACTTATTCTATATAAATTTAAATGAAATAAGTATATTACTCTAAGGAATTTATGTTTAAGCGAAATATGCTAAATGTTTTGAAATGAAATTAAAATGATATCAAGAATGTCTAATCAACGATGCCTAAACTGCAGGTTAGAATACGTGGGGAATCAATATCCAAACTTAATTGAGTCACACAATTTGCAATCATTTTCTCACTTATAGATTATTAATTTACTTGTCTCCGCTCTATAAACTTTCTTCTTACCTTTATCTAGTGAAAAAGGAAAAACTATACTTATCTGAAAACTAAACTCGCGACAGATATGCACACGTATGGATGTAAGATGCTTTTCATGTAGAAGTTGTAAAGCCTGGTTTTCATTCTTGTACGGAGGGGGTACTACAAAATTCTCTAGCAAAGGACGTACTTAAATTAACATGCCGGTATTTACCTATTGAGTATAGCAAATCGCCGCTATACGTTCGTGCCAAACCTCACTTTTAAGCGGTCAAATCTACCTTTAAAGTTCCGACGGTTTTTAGTTTTTTTTGCGATTTATCCATGCTATCGTTATGAACAGAATATTAGGTTTTTTTTTATCTATCAAACTAATGCTGATGAAGTTTTGCTAATTCCGTTATAACTAACCCTTGCCCCTTTGCCGAAATGAGGTTGGAGGAAAACAGTAACAGAACAAGTAATCCACTAGAAACACGATTTTTCCCTATATATAATTTCTTTTTCAACAGCAACTTTGGTGTACGTCATGAAAGTTAATACATACCATTTAATCTTAGTATATGTACTTAAAATATTATACAACTAGCATTTACAAAGAACTTATCATCTGTTGTGCAATGGTATAAGTGTAAAGGAATCTGGTTCAGTTCTCTACTACAGTTAAAGAAAAAACAAAATCATGTAAATTCCGCTTTTAATTAAAGTTCCAAAATTAAACACAAATGTTACAATGGCGAATGTGAAATGTTATTGCATTAAAGATTCATTAAGTATTATTCTACTTCATATTGATGTAGTGCGCATATTTTATAAAAGGAAGCTCACCATAGATAGAACACAGAGGTAAGATTAAAGTTACCTGCATATATGTAACTATACAATAATCAAACTAAAAGTACAACAACAACCCTTTTGTTGTAGGTAGATAATCGTTGAAATTTTATGGTTAGATCTGACCTATTGAAGGTTTGACACAAATAAAAAGGGGCGATTTACAACACCAATGGAGGTACTACAAATTTCATTCAAATCAGTGAGTGCTTCCCTTGTAAGGTACAATAGAAGACAGTAGTATCGATAACTTAATTACAAATTTCTTCGCTCTGTATCAAGCTGACCGTATTTGAATGCTTAAATACCTATTTCTTGTAATCCTTATTTTGAGGATCTAGCTATTTTTCTTGGGTTATCGAAATTTGCCATTGATGTTTTAAAAACGATTGTAATTACAATTGACGGTTGTTATTTTATGGTCCCGGGAGGTTATATTAGTAAAATCTCACTGTGGCCAACCATAAATAAAAAAAATATATATAATTAAAATGAACGCCTATTACCAAGTTTAGCATAACTTTAACTAAGACTTAGTAAAGTTATACGATCCATGATTGAGTGGGATTATATTTAGTACGAGATGGTGTTGTTTGGACTGTTTCCATCGTCTGTTGGATTTTGGAAATTCGACGATTTTACTGCGTTTTACTGCCGTCATTGGGGTAGTCCTGATAAGGACTATTACTTGCTAATTTCATGGTTATGGAATTGTACGTATACTCTCGGGTAAATTGGAACCTGATTTCAAAAATCTCAAAAATCAGCTTTTAAGGAAAAGAAAAACCATATATTATATATAAATATAGGTTCCAAACAGTATATAGTATATACCTACCCCCGCAGAAGCCAGTATACAGTGTGTACACTGTATATCACACAAGCAAAAGCGCATAAGACAATTACCCGTTGGCAATATAAAATTAGCAAGTAATACGTAGTCCTTATCAGGACTACATTCATGACGGCAGTAGAACCACTGCCGAAACGTCGGCTTTCCAAAATCGAATAGACGATGGAAACAGTCCGGACAATACCCCACTCATAATTCTTCTAACTCTTCGTCAAAAATTTAACGTCATTAATTATATTTAATGTTATTTTTTCTTGTAACAGCATTCGTATGGTTTTATACAATGCTGTGAACGACAAGCAAGGTTATTTTTCCACTTCAGTCAGTTCAGTGGAAACATTGAACATCTTAAAATTGGCGATCCCGTGGAATTTGAAATGACATACGACCGAAGGACTGGAAAGCCTATCGCAAGCGCTGTTACGAAAATTTCGCCAGAAGTTGTAAGTATCTTTAAGTCAAAGAAAATTAGTTACTATACTGGTCCCTGGCTATTATAACTGCGAATATATTGTATATTGATGCTCTGTGCGTTTATGTACGCTAGATGATTCGGAAAATAATATTGATAATTATGAAATAATAGTGGCTGTTAGTATATATATATATTTTGTTTCGTAATGAATTTATATCCGGAAATTCCCCCTTTTCGAAATACGAACTTATATACTTGCATTCTGTATGGGACGGGTAACCCAACCATGTCTATTCCACTCTACTTCCATACCACAATCGTCAATTCGGTTAAAGTCGGCAAGTAATGAATCCATCAATACATAAGATATCTTGAGTGCGGTATAACAATTTTGTTCAGCGTCTTCGAGGTACAAGGATGATGAAGGTTGGTAAGACTTAACTACGAGTACTAGTGCTTATAGTGCTCGCCTCAATAATAAACCCCCCATTTCATTAGCGAAGTATGCGAAGTATTGCATTAAGGGTCCATTCACAGTTCTGTGGCGGGAATTTAAAAAAAGTTGCATTCTGCGCCATAATACATTTTGTGAAATTCGGTTTAAATGGAAAATTAACAATCAAAATACTCGAGAAGAACAGTAGTGTGAAGATCTATTGAAAAGAGGCAGAAAGAAAGTTAATAACAAGAAAATCAGAAAAAAGTTTGGGGACCATTTTGAAATATATTTCTACCAAATATTTTTTTTCTAATTTTCTTGTTACTAACTCTTTTCAATCGTTCTCTACACCCGTGTTCTTCATGAATATTTTATTATTTTTGTTTACTTTAGTTTTCTAAAAATTAATCATAAAACGAAATGGACGTCGTTTAAATTCCCGTTATAGAATTGTTAACGCACCCTTAATCATGCGAAATCAAGCTACTGCTGATTGTTGCCTAGCAATGAAGTACCAGTTTCCAATTTTCGTTCCTTGCGCATTTGACCTATAATATTGAGACAGGCTGTACAATGCGCACCAGTCAATCAGTATTTAGATTGTTATGAGAGCAGTTAGTCACCTTTTCCATCTTCCAAAAGTATAGACGATTGATTATACTGATTTTTGTTAAAGAATAATTTTTGCAATTGTATTTAAGCATTAGTTAATTCAGTAACACTATATTTGCTCTACAAAAAACCGTTGTGGCATAACAACTGTATGCAATTAAAAAGAGATTAAGATGAACATTTGAGCTGATATTGTTGATAATTATGTAGGATTTAAATATGCACTACCTAAGTTGCTTGAAGATGTGCTGCTTTATGTTGCCAGACACATTTGTTATCAATGCTATATATTAGCATATTTCAATGTTATTTTCAGTTAGTACCTGTATACAATTTATCCTAAGCAACGGCCGCATTCAGTAGAATATTTTGCTCCACTACTTACCGCTGCATCGTCAACAATTCTATACGTATCGCATTTCGGCTGTATGATCAATGCTTGAAATGTTACACCAATCGAACAGTAACGGTCAACGAGTCAACGGCATACAAGACGAGTCTCTCAGAAAAATTTCAGATTATTTTCATATTCATAGGTATATATCATATGCTCAATTTTTCTTTGCCGCTCACTGGGATTGACCATATTTACACAATGGTCGAGAACTCGACTAAGAAACTAGCAACTAACAATGTAGAAATGTGTACGTGCACCTGAAAGCGGAGGTCACGCTTTCGTCGGTTTAACATGTGCATATATGTACGTTGCTTGCTCGTACGCATTGGGAACGCTAGCTTCCTAGCCGAATGTTCGGCTAATGTATATGTCATATGCTACAGAACGTAGCGCAACAAAAGTTCGCTATAAAATCTGGCCGTTTACTTCCAACAGTTTTCGGATGTTTGTGTACTGGGTCTTAATAAAATCTAAGCATTTATGTGCTTGTCAGGTACTAATTCAAAAGGCTAATTCAAAACTCCCTCCTAATCATCATTATGATTTCGGAAAGATTTGGTTATTACAATTGATTGAACCGAGATTTGACCCCGCGGCATTCGTTGATCGAGACCTTAAAGAACGACTTTAAGAACTCTCGTGTCCCACGCTCTATATAAATTCATAATTACCTGAAAAATGTCATTATAACTGAAACATCTGTTTAGCTTTATCCAGCGAAACAAAATCACGAATGTCATATTTGTTTTTAGCGTATATTTTAAGGGCTGTTGTGCATTTTAACCGGTTAACTCGTTATAGACATAAGACGGTTATAATTTTCTTGCAAAATAATGACCGGTCATAACGATTAACCAGTCAATTCGGTAGAGTGTTAAAGCTGGTAAACAATATGATTTTTCTATACAGAAATTGTTTATAACTAATATCAATTGAAGCCTAAATTAAATACATCGTACATTCATATCAGTAGATTGTGTTTTAGTACCTGTACTTGCAAACGGTTAACCGGTTGTAAAATTCGTTCGGTTGCACGGCACTAATTTTAAGTAGCTAATCTAATATGATATACCTCTCGCTTGTCTATTCGTATGCTACCGATTTTGAGAAATTATGCTTGTCTTTACTTTACCGATTAATTAATGCCGTAACTACAAACATTCGTGATTTCAACTGTAGCTACAATTGGGTCTTATAACTTGAAAACTGTTGATGCGCATAATTCTTGAACGCAAGACGTCGGAATTTTATCCCATGCTGCTCTTACTCCATTGAATAGCTATTCTGTGGTATCAAGTTGACATTCGTTTTTGTACACCTGTCACACCAGTTAATTATAGTTTAAATCAAGTGACAATGCCTGCTAGTCAAAAACTATGACTTCATTCCAAATCGACTGTATGCAAGACGCGCTATGTGAGTAGGAGCATTATTGTCCCGTTATTTATATTATCCTACTTTCGAAATGTTTAGTAGTTCTATGCTATCTGTAGCTATTTGCCGACAGCATAGCAGGCTGCCCCTCACACCACCGCCAGAAAATAAGCTCGTGATCAGACCTGTCACAATTACTCACTGAGGTAAAACTAAGTACCAATTACCAAGTACTTTTCAAAACAATAAATGATTCAATTATGAATTACTTTTATTTTTCAATAGTATTTCAAATACTAAATACTTATGAAAAGTAATTGCTTTGTTCAATTAAACACATTCAATTCGTCTATATTTCTAATGTTAAATAATAATATTTCTTGAAAGAATTGGGACTTACGTTAACGAAGGTAATTTAAGTGCCTTGCCTGTACATGGATAATTATGAAATCAATATAAGAGTAAAATTAAAATTAGGTTAAGAAAACATTTGACTAAAAACAGACAATACGTGCGCAGACATTTTTTTATTAATTGAAACATACTTAAACTTGCAATAACAAATAAACAAACTAAAATTTATTGAAATTTAGCTTAACTTAATGCTGTACATTCAATGTTTATTACATTTGGTACAATTTGCCTTCAATACTACTTGTTCAAAGTGAGTATGCCTTCTGGGAGAGTTAACGATTTCTGCATACGAAAATAATCGCTCAATGGGGGCTGATGAAGGAAGGCAAGTGTTGTATTTGAAAAAGAGTTGTTTTATTATTCAATATTTATCCAAAGTAGTTCATTCTATGCTAGAATCATTTACATACTGTAAATTTTCTAATTCTGTCTTTTTTTTTAAACTACTAGCATCACTTTGAACTTACACTTTGTGAATTTTCAAGTTCAAAAAAGTCATCTAGTTTCGATTGTACAGACTTTACGTTTTGCATCTTTTCCGGATTACTTACTTCCTACTAATATTAATTTGCAAGGTCTAAAACAATTTTTATTATTTGGTCCTTAAGATCGTCTTTGATTAAAAAAAATTCAAAATTCTTTATCCATATTAATTTGAACTGTGTGTGCCTCTTCCAAAGTTGTTACCAAAATATTTTGCACTTTTTTTTTAAATTATCAATTTAACGTATATATATTGAATAGGTAAAGAAATACAACTCGTTCATAAATTATTTATTATATGATTACTAGTTTCGGAAACATACTGTCGTCCTCAGATCAACGTCATTTGAGAAATTTGTCAAGTTAATAATAATCATTAAGGAGGCTTGAACGCACATATACATAATTGATTTAAAACTACATTTACAATTATAATGAAATGGTCATAAGTTTATAAAATGGACAATGGAATACACGTGACAAATGAACTGTGAAAGTGTGTATGCATGTGTAAGTAACACATAAATAAAAAATAATAAATAATTTAAGGACGAATTGGAATTTTTTGCCTATTCAAACTTTATACTTTGTTAAAAGTTAACAATTTTGTTAGCTGAAACAGTGCATTATGTACATTACTGATTCTCTGAATAATTTTGCCACATCGACAAGAGTGTTGCTTATATTAACAAAATTCCACTTAACAAACTTCGTTTATGATACAGTTTGTTAAATCAACCATTACAGTATGTCACTTCAACATAAAAAAATTGTAACTAACAAATTTTTACGTAATAATAAATTTTTTCTTACTGCGCATATATTAAAATTAATATTAATATACTTATTTTGATACACACATGTGTATATTAACTTTTTAATAAACATTTTTGTGCACATCTCCTCAGCGGATACTCCTCTGTAACGAACAAATTACTCGGCTCCCCGAGTGTCCGTTGTAGAGAGGTTTCACTGTGTATTGTTTCAGTATTTTCAAATTTTTACCGTTACAACACGCGCTGTGCTAAGCCGAATGCGCAAGAAAAACAATAAGACACGAACATCAAAAGTGCTGCCAAAAAGTGAAGCCACTATTTCTATTATACTGTGGTTTCGGTCTTGAAGTCCGGGATTTTTCTTACTCCTTTTGCATGTGCTAACATAACAGACATGACCGGTCGATGTTCTTTAAAGATCGCGAAAACTATTGCGTAGAATTACCCAAAGTAGGAAAAACAGTAACATTCCATTTAAAGTAGCTATTGAGTTCCGCTATAATCAAGCGTGTTCAGAAGATATCATTTTATCGCATTATTTAGCTGTAATATATCGCGTGAAAGAGATCACAGACGAGCGTTCTGTATTCTGTAGAGCTGTTATCCGGATATCCGGATCTGAGTGCTATCCGGATCCGCTATCCGAAACCTCGGATCCGGATCCGCTATCCGAAACCTCGGATCCGCTATCCGATACCTCAGATCCGGATCCGCTATCCGAAGCCTCAGATCCGGATCCGCTATCCGAAACCTCGGCTCTGGATCCGCTTCTTGAATTCGGATATACTATTATTATTAATAATAATTTGTATGTTTTATGTATAGTTAGTTAGATCTAGATCCCAGCACCGAATAGTATATCCGAATTCAAGAAGCGGATCAGGATCCGAGGTTTCGGATCCGGATCCATGGATTCGGATAGTTTTGGATCCGAATATCCGGATCTCAATTTTGTCGGATATTTGCAGCACTAGTATTCTGTATTTTCGTGATGACTAGCGGAGAGCGTGGTTTAGGCGCTTAGGCAAGAAACGGATTCATTCATGCCTTCATCCTCGCTCGGGAAGGCGCGCGTGTTACTATTCAGTACGATGTAAAATAGTAATTTTATCACTACGCCGATATATTTCAGTTGCACGTGTGCTTTGGTCGAGTAAGATCTGATTTTTCTGGCCCCAGTCGGCCAAATCCATTTCTGATCGAAACTTCCATGTGAGATATCGGTTATTTATACGGGCTACAGCGATGGTCACACAAAATATATATAAAGAGCAATCAAAAATTATTGCATCGTAGAACTAGGAATTGTATGTGTTGATACACGTCTTTTATAAATGCCCCTCGTATCCCGGCCATCGCCTTGCGCCTAAAACACGCATCAGCTTACAGTTAATTGGGCTATCACTTTTTTTTTTATTTTTCATCATTAAGTTCACTCTACTTTACGTTCGCAATGTTTCAACAGAACAATATGGGCCCTGTTGTATACCGACAGGTTCTGGAAGCTGGCTCGCCTCTACAACTTCTAAAGTATTTGCAAAAGAGAAACCGAAGTTAAAGGTTAAATATAGGACATGGATTCACATTTCTGACATTTAAAGTAAATTTTTAACAGCTCTGTTTCAACGAAAAACAACTTTTATCCACTACCACCTCCGAATGTACAACCTTACTACATTCATTCGAGGATAGGAAGCGCTACTTTACCGAACTATGAATTGGCATGAATTGAACTGTCAACTTGTAACTTTCGTTACTTTACCGTTTACCGTGCTCTTCTGTGAAGATTCTGAAGTTTTTCAGGGTTCGATTATCAAAATAGCTGTCAAACAATCTGTCATTCAAATATGAGTGATCTGTATTCTAAATACGACAAATGCAAGTAAATTGATATTAGTAAGTGGTAATCATGTGGTAGTCGAAAAAATATTGTACGCACAATTCGTTTTGTTGCTCGCCAACTACTTCGATAAAACACTAGCTTTTACTAAATTTTCTAGCCTTGATACGTGATCTGTTTTAGAAGTGACATTCTGCTTTTTTTTACATTGCGGTGTTAAAAAAATGATAAAACTTGTGAAAAAAGCAATTCTTTTTTACTTGACTAGCTAGCTCTACTTCTTGCATAATTCTAATTTTCTTAGATTCCGAAAGTGCGTATACCTGAAATTTATGGGGGTAGAATATACTGGTTTTTGCCTACTCCTGATTTAAAAATAAATTGTGCACCTCAAAACTAGTTAGGAGAGAAAATGTCCACTTTATTGAGGTTTGGCAGAATTGAAATAAAATTGATAATTAAAGCAATCAAAGAAAAAAATAAAAGGAAAAAAGATGTCCCATAATAACCAATTATTTTATTAGGGGTAACTGCAAAGAGGAAAAACACAATGTTGTTAATTAAATCGTCAATGTTAAATTTCTAATAAATGATCGTGAGTAAATTTTTCTTTAAATTAAATTATTATATTAAACTGGGAATAATTTTTCTATTATCTATCTATTTAACTATTTTAATGTTGAATGTAAACATATTTAAGTAAATCACAATTTTTTTTTTTTTGAATTTATAGATAGGATAAAACCGTAAATAATACCAATTTTCGAGATTAAATGAGGTCAGAGAAAAGTTTATTTTTTTAAGACGTGAATAAATGAAGTTGTTCAGGATTTATTTTGACTAGTGTATCTTATCCATACGCTCAACCGTCCGTTTATATTTCAACCACCGCACTCGATAAGGATTGTCGGAATACTTATGCCTCTCAGGAACTGGATTCAGGCAATCGGGTCTGATACGATCGGGGTGAGGATCTGGTACTTGGATTGATCACTTTGGAATTTATTTCCAGTAGAAAAGTACTTCTTCTCAAGTTTATTAATTCAGGAAATATTTTAATACCATTGCTTTTAGATTTTTACGGACATAACATAAATGACATTTTGGCAAAATATCTGGAGGCGATTCTAATCACCCTTTAATTTATTGTGTTTTTTCTGCTCGCCTTCCTCGCAGAAGAAAAAATAATGTTCAGCAAAAATGGATGATATCACGTGATGTGACAGAGGAAATTCGCCAACGCATCCTTTTAAATTCACATATTTTAATATGTGTTCTCACCTTTAATTACTTTTAATATATAACGTCCTTCTTGAAATTAGACAATCGTTAGCAACATATAGTCATGAAATAGTTTTAATTATATTACATATAAAATATATTATGACAATTATGATCTAAAATGATCATAACATTTGACAGTTACTTTACTTTTTTAAATGTTACTAGGAATTAATATAGTTAATGCGTTTGCATACATTTGGTTCCTTCAGTAGGTACCAATGCCACTTTACGTACTACTGCGGCGTGGGAAGTGCTACTTTACGCCCGATTTTGAGTCCCGTAAAGTTGCCTGTATACACAATATGAGTCCAAACCAGTTTTTGTACATATGTATTATGGGTCATCTAATGACACGTACAGATTTTCCGTTTAAATGCATCGTCCAGTATTTACATTTTTTCGGGTAAATATAATTATTATGATTCTATTAATATAAGATTTGGTGGGTCTGTAACTTACTGTTTTATAAGAAAAAAATGGTAAACAATTATTTAATACAACACCGATCTTTTAAAATTAACCGCGACATTAAAACTTTTATTTATACTAGGTATTCAAACTCATAAACTAATGCTGTCTGACAGTATCTTAGAGAGTTTTGAATAACTTCAGGCGTTATTTCTTGAAGCCGTTCTGATTCTGATCTTATAGTTGCTGAAGGGATTGAAGTCGATCCTTATAAATTACTGGCTTCAAATGACCCAAAAGAAAAAAATCCGATGATACGCCGACCACCCAATATGTTCTCTTCATTTCCATTCTTTCTCTCCAACTTAGGTACTAACTCTAGCAGCGTAATGAGGTGAAACACCATCTTGCTGGTACCAAATATCCTCTGACAGTTGTAAGTGATTTGCAAGATTGGGACACAAACGAATTAATTGTGGAACCATGTGATTTTACAAAAGCTGTAATTAACTATCACCATTTAACGTTTCTCTCATAAAAAATGGTTCAATAATTCTAATTATACTAGCCCAAACGTTCAGTTTTTGTGGATATTGTGTATGAGCTTCTTCTATCCAATGTAGATTATGATCTGACCAATAACGACAATTGTGTCAATTTACAAATCCGTTTATGCAAAATGTTGCTTCATCGCCATCATTTCAAAATTACATTCGTTTATCAGTATCATCTTCGTTTAGTTCTCATTGTAATTGCGCTATATATGGATAAAATTTTATATTGTCTTTGAGTATCCTTCGTGCAGATCTCTCATTAATGTTGTTTAAAGGTTGTTGGTATTGAAGTTTTAGCTTTTCTTGTGCACTTAGCACTATATTAAATGTATTCATTTGTGGCTGTCCTTCGTCCAAAGCTGGGAATACTTACACACTCTTTTTGTATGCGATAGGGAAGCCAGAACCCTCTAGACTAGATCTTTACGGTGGAAAATATGATACGAGGCCTGATAGAAAATGAAAAAGGATAGGCAGGCCTACGTAGGAAATTAAAGAGAAGTTCACGAGAGCTCTAGGAACGTAAGATGTATTGTCAACACATGTGTAGAAGGAGAAGGGGAGGTTTTTCTAGTCGGTAAAAACCAGACACAACCTACAAACATCAGCTAAGTGGGTATCTTGTTGAAGATTTTTCCTTCCTCTTCAAAAACAGAAAATGCGGGAATGTTATTGTGTAAAATTTTATAAACATTTTCCGAAAAAATAACTCATAATGTTAGAGTTCAATAAATTTAAAAGAAAAGTGAGGCACCTGCTAATATCACGGACAATTTATACTTTTTGACTTTAGTGTGTTGTGATGTACCGTATATAATTATATATCTAGTTCATGTCTTTTATTTATTTGTATGTATTTTGCTGTCATAGTGTTCTGTTTGGTTTATGATTTAAGTATTCTTTTGAATTTGACAAATACATGGTAACAATAAATAATCTAATCTACTCTAATCTAATCTATCTGTTACTTTGAATTCCGTAGTTTCATTACTTTGATATTATTACTACTAAATCGGTTATAGTCACAATCAGCGGTCGACGCTAGCCACTATCGTCATTAGAAATGTAAAATTTCGTTACTTTCGGTACTTTTGTTTTTTCCGGGACTTTTTTTTTTGCTATCGTCACTTTCGTTACTGCTGTTGAAAAAGTTATGTACATATTGGTAATAATTATAGTCGGAGCTCTACGGTATCGTTGTTATTGCTCGGCATTAGATAGTCTTAATACATTGGTGAATATTGTATAAATTGAATTAAAGTTGTTTGGAAGAATATTACGAGTATGTTGACCTACTTTGAATATATTATCCATTGGCTATTTCTACTTGTTGCTCATGCTTATTTTGTGCTTACAATGGGAGATCGCCAGATGTTAAGCTCAGTTTTGATCCAGGCTTTGCCAGATGGTAGCAGAGACCCCTTGGAATACTTTTGTAAAATATTAGTCATAGATGGTCAGGCGTTTATTTTTTATATTCTTTTTAAAGTTTACAGTGGTTGATAGTCTTCGTTTTGTACACTCGAATACAAGTTATCATTGCAAGGTACTAGTGGCGTAGTGATAAAGTCCAGCGATAGTATGCGGAAGGACTATGGTTCGAACCGGGACAGAGCCGTTGTTTTTTTTTTATTTTTTCATTAATTTTTGGTTTTAATGGTTTCAAGTTAAATATTAAGATGATAATGAAGCTGCAAAAATACGTTCAATTTACACAGACTGTCTGTAATATCAATATGTAATGGGTGTGTTCGAAAATAAATATCAGTTAATTAAGCGTAATTATATAAATATATTTTGGTTTTTAAAATAAATATTAATTTATGACATTTAAAGGCATTTTATTAATTGTTATTTGGTTAAAGTAAACAATAAGAGGTTATACAATGTTGTCTACAAAAGTGGAGAGCAATCATTGAGTCATTTATATGTGATCTTTTATAGATAGCATATTTTGTAAAGATCATTTCGATAATAATAATCCAACTAACCAAAAGCATTTAAATGTTTCGAAATAATATTTACTTTGGATGAAATGTTTGTATAATGTGTGATTATTAATTTTAACGAAATAAATTGATCGTTATCCTATTACCACCCAATGCAATTAACCGAAATGTATTTATTATTTATTTATTTATTACATATATATTATATTATAGGCAGTCTGTGTAAATTGAACGTATTTGCGCACGTTTATTATCATTCTAATATTTAACTTGAAACGATTAAAAAAAAAAAAATTAAAAAATAAAAAAAAACCAACGCAGCTCCGTCCCGATTTCAACCAACCTTCCGCATACAATCACTGGGCTTTCCCACTACGCCACGAATACGTTACAAACATATCTCATATTCGAATGTACAAAAGCGAGGCTATCAACCACTGAAAAGTTGAAAAAATCGTAAAAATAAACGCCTGGCCATCTATGGCTAATATTTTACAAAAGTACTGCAAGGGGTCCCCACTACCAATTGACAAAGCAGTCCGGGATCAAAACGGTTAACATCAGTTAGTTTATAGTATAAACTAACTGATGTTAACTTTATGGTATAAACTTTATACCATACCTTTTGGTAAGAGAATCCTTAAGCCCTTTACGGCTCCCATATAAATAAAATAGAAGCTCACGCGACCTAAAAAAAAACATTTGTTTGTTATTATAAATAGATAATCTTATTTGTGGTATTGGTGTAAATATCAACAGTAGAATTCAGATTTCCATTTCTATTATTATATATGTCCACATTTCGATGCTCACCATTGGTATCTCGGCTATTAGAAGACAGAAGAGCAACGGTTAAATGGGAATTAGTCGCAAGCAATATCGTTTCAAATTTGTCCTAACTTTTTTAAATTTTAGGATATATTAAAGAAACCAAAATTTATCAATTTCAATTTTTCTCAGTAATTATATAATCCTTAATGTAACCGCTTCTAAAGCTTTACTTAGTTCACCACTTTTTTTACGACCGTTTTTTTTTGTGTAACGAGAAATATAACAAAAAAAAAATATTTTTCAATTAAATTAGAATACCCTGGAATCAGTGTGAAACACGAAATTAGTAGGCTATGAAAGTGATCACCGATAGGAAATGAAATAGACACAATATGCTAAGTAATACCACAGATAAGTAAACATATAGCTCACTGAAGCAGAATTGGCCAAATTACGCAGGTTGCATAAATCAAAGGCTGCAAAACAACAACAAAAAACACGCTTCGTAAGACATTAAAGCACTCATTTTTTAAAACGTGTCTTACGAAACTAGTTTTTTAATATACTATTTTATGTGACTTAATACACTTCTGCTCTGAGATACCGATATGCATATGTGGACTATATTAATTAAAGATATAATCTATGTATATATAATATAAATACTAATTGTTCAAAGTAAAGTAAAATCAAAAACATATCGGTCTTATGTGGTAAGCTTTGGAAATGATCTACTCCTATTTTTTTACATTATTTGTTAGATTTAGCAACTATCTCAAATTTAACCTATATTGTATCTTTTTTTTTTAACGAAATCCCTATGAATTTAAAACAGCCTATCTATATATACATCATGGTGTTCGGTAGGTCTGTCAAGAGTGGCGTAAATTTAATAAATAATTGAATTTGTTACAAATTTTTTACAACTGAAGTCTGCAATTTTTTTATTTTGATGATGTTTAACTTTTTCTAGTAACGATGAATGATAATTTACAATATCAATATATGCATATAGATTGCTAGAGCAACATTGTCGTGAATTTTTACTATTGTATTAATGAAACAAAGATATCCTAACACGGTATTTACCCGCATTTTTTTATCCATTCACCACGCAATAACTTACTTCCGGGAATTTAAATAACTTAAATCTTTAAAATTTTTCGACATTTCAATGCTAGCGGTATGTATGTTCGTACATGCCTACGTGACTGTCTACTGGCGACTGAAGTACAGCGCTCCGAATGAACTCACGTAGGGTTCCCAGCTATATGATCGAGGGTTCCCAGCTATATGATCGAGGGTTCCCATTTTAGCGAAAGCCGCTGCCAATTATCCCGTAAGGTGAGCTATCCTTATTACTTATCTGTGGTAATACTATAAAATAACAAAAGTCGCAAAAGTAAAAAAAAGGACTAAAAGTTGAGATTCACTTAGCTTTAGAAGCGGTCGGTCACATTAAGAATTATCAAATTATTGAAAAAAAATTGAAATCAACAATTTTTTTTTGCCCTAGGATACATAACATGAGCCTCGGAGACCCGTGTATAAATATAATATCAGTCTCCGAGACTCATGCTTCGTAGGGTTAAATACCTTAAAATTTAAAAAAAAAAATTAGGGTAAGTTTAAAACGATATTTTTCGCGATTATTGAATTATGCAAATCACTTCCCATTTAACCGTTGGGCGCACATCAAATTGAATTCTACTGAAGCGGGAATTTTTTTAAGATTGATAATCTTTATTATCCGCTACATTCTTTCTAATAACATGATTTACGCGGTTGCTTTATATTAATTAAAAGAATATTGAACATTGTTAGCAAGTTGTTCATATAGTTAACTTTTTTTATAGGTAATGAGTGAAGAACGAGTAACAGGCACAGTAACAACTGAATTAAGGGGAGAGGGCTCCAGTGGCGACACACAAGGTAGAATAAGTTACGAAAACCGTGGCGAATGTTTTTTTTTGCCCTACACTAAGGACGACGTTGAAGGAAACGTAACACTAAGATCTGGAGACAAAGTCAGCTTTCAAATAGCAACGAACAATCGGTATTGTAGATATCTACACTATGGAGTAATTATGTTTACTGATCTACTGTTTAATTTGCAGAGGAATTCTTGGAGCTTGTCATGTTAGGCTGGAAAACCCTGCCCATCCAGTCAAATATCAAGGTGTAGTTTGTTCTATGAAGGAGAGTTTTGGATTCATCGAAAGGGCCGACGTTGTTAAGGAGATATTTTTTCATTTCTCCGAAGCAAAAACAAAAGAGGAATTGCGCCTTGGTGATGATGTAGAATTTATTATTCAAACAAGAAACGTAAGTTTGCTTACATTTTAAGCTCTTAAACATTTTTTTCAAATTGTCTTTTATATCGATTTTGCAATCTTTACTTGTTACATTGCATTTATATAGATAATTAATAACAGAAGTAGTATTAATGATTTGTTTCATGTCGGAAAATATCTGTATCGACGTGGAACAAATCATTAACACTACTTCTGTTAGTAATAAAGATACTTTACGCGCAAAAAACCACCAATATTCTTAGATAATTAATATTTATTAAAAAAGTTATTAAAACTATGGTTTGTTTTTAAACTAAGAGACTAGAGAACACTATATCACTCCGGCGATAAATTTCAAACATTTGTAAGCCCCAAATGTCACGTTTTAATGCCCGTGTTAGAGGCAAACGCAAATGAAACTGATTGTTAATTGTAGTTTAATGTTCGTGGAATAAGCTGTTGGTTAAAAAGTTGGATTTATTTTCATAAAAAAATTTTGTTCTTTGAATACAGATCTACATGACACAGAAAATGTAATAACAAGTACTAAACTTAAATAGCATATTCGGTGAGCTATCCCTAGCAGCTAGGGATAATCCACCGAGAATTATACATTCTCCAATGAAATTAAGTATAATAGATTGTTGAAAGTTCATGTGAAAAAAAAAATGTCTGCTCGCCACTTACATAAGTAAACACAATAAAGAATCTCTACTCTAAATCTGAAATATCTGATAAACTATCTGTATCAGCGCCAACAGAAAGATCATCTACAATCCCATCTCACATTTTTGTTTCTTTAATCACATGTTCATCACAAGTGTTCCAATTAATATTTCCTCCTATAGCTTGAAATAAAAGTTCTTTCACTTCTTTCAATTTAAATGTGTTGTTCTCGAATGCCACTTCATTTTTTACTTTTGCCCATATCAATTCTATTGGATTAAGTTCACAATGATATGGTTAGAACAATTTTATCCTTATGTTTTACTATTTAATCAATTACATACATGTTGTACTGTTCTTTATTAATTTTGAATAAATGCAGAAGTTCAGATCGAACCATATCGTCCCTGAATTCAATTTGTTTAGCTTGCAGCTATTCCTGCATACCTTTTTTCTTAGATGATGGTTTCTAAAGTTTACGACGCGTTGTCCATGACTACAACAGCTTGTCAGATAATTTTTGTAATAAATTGTCAAATCATCCTTCGAAAACAACCGCATTCAACTCTTCAAGATAATCTTCAGTTTTCTTACCATCGAAAAGCAACAATCGTCCATCAACAAAGCCATGTTCAAATCCAACATGTAAAACAACCTCTTCCCTTTTCCTGACGGGTTTCTTAATCCTGCAGACAGAGACAGTCCTTCAATGAATGCCTGACGTCGGTTATCTACACTATTGTCTATCCAGATTTTTGCTTTTGCATGGCCTTCATTCACCTTCCGTCAAAATATTAAATCGGTTGGCCTTCCCTTCTATACTCCTTAATTAAAGTTAAATATTTCATTTCCATCTAATGATGTCTCGTTCTATAAGAATGGTTCTATGGTTTCTTTCCAGGTACATGAAGTTAATTCATGCTTCATCAATTTGTACAGTGAAGAACACAATTGTGGTAAATCAGGACGTTTCTTTATTTCAATCAAAATTTTATTCAAAGCAGGTAATTGGTTTTTGATGAAGTAAACATACACAATTTGCCGCACAGACTGTTTAACTGCTTCATCATATCAACAATACCAGGTCGTCCTCCATTGTGTTTTGATGGAATAACTGCGCCAGTTTCATCATCCTCCTCAACCGGTACACTGCTGATTTTGCAACTTCTTAAACCAGAAAATTATAAAATCGGTTATAATATTCGGAATCAGCTGCTTGTACGTATTTAAAATACCTGTTTTTTTTTTGGTACAGAAATATACATATATCAGTGCACACGTTTGACAAAGCAATAAAACAAGGAAAATACAGAAGCAGAGACAATTGTTGGACCATATCGATATGTCAAATAATATTTCGCATTTCGTCTGTGTAAACGTGTCTTCGAAACAATTAACCGCAGATGCAGGTTTTGATGCAGAGAATTTAAAACACTCCTCATAGTTTAAAAACAAACTATAAATATTTGTTGGTTTAATACGAAACGTGTTAATCATACTTTTCGAAATTATACACGGTGATTATCTATATTCACTGCTCTGCAAATTAATTCTTGGTCCCATTAGATGCGTAATAGGTAAAGAGCTCTGAACTTATACTCTCTTCAAATTGCTACACGTGTTGAGATTAGTGCAACATTAATGAAATTCCGACTTAGACTGCTTATTTTTACACTTTCACCCTGATCTTAAGTTCTGCAGTTCCTCGCAATTTGCAAATTAGAATGCTGTGTTTAAATTCTAACTTTGTGAATGTATTATAATACAATAATTAAATACAAATTTATAGAACTACATAATTTTTTCTTTTTTCTTTTTTTTTCAGGGCAAAGAGGTTGCGTGTAACATAACTCGTCTACCACCGGGTACGGTTATATTTGAAGACTTAAAGCCCGAGATATTAAGAGGACAAGTGTTGAAGCCGTTAGACCGAGGGAATAATGCGCGACATCAAACTGACGCACTACCTGGGCGTATCAGGTATAGAGCTCCTGATCATTCGGAAGTGGAAATATCGTTTGGTGAAAAAGATCAACGTGGCGATTTTACACTCAGACATGGAGATTGGGTTCAATTTAAAATCGCAACAGACAGGCGCGATCAATTAAATAGGGCTACACAAATAATGCTGTTAGAAGAAAGTTTCATGGTTTCTGGCGAACGTAGAGAACAAGGTGTTGTTGCTTCGATTAAGGATGGATTCGGTTTTCTACGTTGCGTCGAGAGGGAGCCCAGATTATTCTTCCACTTTAATGAAATACTAGATGTGGAGCATGACGTACAAGTAGGCGACGAATTTGAATTTACCGTTATTCAAGATCAGACGAGCACCTTTAGCAATAATAGACAAAGCGCTATAAGAATGAAGTTACTGCCTCCGAATACGGTTCAGTTTGAATTGAGCATGGAAACTAACTTGAGCGGTATCGTTACGAAGGATATTCCCAATAGTTGGGCGAATCGCAGCCCCACCAAGAATCAGAATGGTGAACACGTAGCCGAATCGGGCACAATCTCGTACCAGACAAACGGCGTCAAAAAGTCTGTTCCTTTTTATTCCAAAGATTGTGACGTTAGACATTTTCCAAAACATGGTGATAAGGTGAGTCAAGTTATATTATTAAGATGGTATTCCTCAAATCAGAAGCTGTTCCTCTTTTAATTTTCCTTTAGTTTCGTATTATTTCTTGTCATCACCGGTGCCTTAGCTATGTGTCACAAATTGTATTTTTTCTTTGCAACATTAACATCTCTGCAGGTCAACTACAAACACTAATTATATGGGCAAAATAGAAACTACAGTACACTCTATGTAGCAACGAATATCTTCTTGCTGGTGAACGCACGGCGATTCTCCAAACGTCGTCAAGACCAGCGTATGAGTGTTTCTTTATAGAGACTTTTTATTACCACAGACAGAAAATAAAAGTTAATTCATAAGACATCCTTTACATTATAGCTATGATTATAAATATCTAGAGAGCCCACTAGATAGGAAAAAATGACATTACAATTCATTTGTATGGACATTCTAAGAGGCATATTTTTTACTGTTTTCTCATTCTGCATCGTCTTCTTTTGACCTTGGTTTGAAATGCACATGTATATGCATAGAAAGAGGTAGTATCGTATTTCCGTGCATATCCACGATGATTTTACATTCCTAGACGAGCCGCATTGAACAAGGTAGCGGCTTCTAAAAAAATTCAACAGAATGAGCGTATTATCAAATTTTTATTTACATATATAAGCCGTATGTTATATGTATATTATATGAATTTACATTTTATTATGAAATTTGAAGCTTATATCACAGATACGTAAACAGATAACTCACTGAAGCAGAATTGGCCAAAAATGTATTGCCTATTTTTAGCATTGCGTGAGCTTTCTAGATATATATATATTCCTAGATTATAGGGATGATAGAGGTCCATACACTTCACTTTTTTTTTCATCGGTTTTAACCGAACGATCTTGATCGTGTGGTTGAAATTTCTACCATTAGCTGATTGGATATTGTTAATGGCGAAGGGTTACTATTCTAGATGTATCAACTACATAAATCTTGGTGAATATATCCTCACATGTTGATCTGACGTTCGAGATATACATTCAGCAAATGCATTATTTTTCGTAATTCTTTGTTGTCTATCATCCTGCTCATCGAAAAGTGCATTATGTTATGGGGGTTATGTGTCGCTATATGGAGCTTGCGATATGAAAAAAGGAAATTCAAAGTCTCTTATGCGAACGAAGCCATTGTACAAACAGGGCCTAATCAAACATAACTATAAAACATTTAATAGATACTTGCTGTTAGTTTCTCGTTACGCTTTTCTAACATTTTTAAAAACTATCAAATCAAAGTTTTTTTCGTTCTTTGCTTAAAAACTGCTCCTTAATGACGTCAATAAGATTCGCCGAAACCTTTTTCTCAGTGCCCTATCTGCCGAAACCTGCAAAGAACGCACCCATAATTAAAATATTTCATGAATGTCGGTAACAAAGTAACACAATTATATTTATGATTTACTTTGGGATTTAATATCGGTTAATAACAGCTAAAATTAACCATTTTAAACACATTGCGGTTTTGATGCCGGAGCCAGATTTGCATTTGCTTTTTTTGTTTGATGTATATCATAAAACAGCCAGATAATGAAGTGTCAAACCTAGACAGGTTCTAAATTGTCAAAGCAAAATAAACGAACAATACTCTGACAAAAATATATTACGTATATTACATGGACACCGCTACACTTCCTAACTATGATGCCAACATTTGACACACATAAAAACATTACATTCCGCTGGCGCAGAAGCTTATACTTTGTTGTTTTGCTATAGTATTGCCGTTTTTTTATTTCGATTATTAATGATTGCAATCAGTGTGCGTAACACTTTAATCAAGAATTATGCTTGTGTGTTATGCTGTATATGCAAGATGTTATTTAAAACATCATGTGTAAATAGCTAGAGCAGAAGCAGGCAAGATTAATGCGGATTCTGGCCTCTCATTGTCCTGCAGAGATTGTCCACAGAGTGGGAACTTTAAAACTTAAAGCAGTGATTGATGCGCTGCAGGAAGACATGAAGATATTGAAAATGGCTTCTACGGCTACAATTGAGTTTGCTAATTCATTGGTTAAGATGGCGGAAATCGTACACGAAGTATAAGAACGGGAACGGCACAAAAACAATCTGATCATCTTCGGTATTACTCCTTGGTACATTCTGGTACCAAGCAGGAGCGAATACTCTGGTCGATGTCTTTGCAACTTTTAATGTTGAAGTTGATGCATTCAAGCATTTAAGACTTGGAAAATTTGATTAGCATCCACTTCTAAGCGTAGTATTAAGATTTTATTAACACGAGTGATCTTGCAGAAAAGCAAATTAGCACATCACTCCAAAACAAGCTATACAGGATTCGTAAGCTGGAATTGTGTGATTGTATATCTAAAAGCAAATGGATATTAAAATTGTAATTTATTATATTGTGCAAAACATAATGCATACCTAGCACACTCTTAGAAAATATGCAATTTGCGAGATTATTACGGATATTTTTGATGAAATGTGTATATTAGCGTTTCGTTCCAGTGGAGTTATAATACATAATTATAATTCGGTAATATTGTGTTATTGGTAACAGACATCTAGTTATACACAATGAATATGAATGATATACTGCTGGAGAGATTTACATCGGTTCAAGGCTTTTAACCACTAATTGTTCTCGCCTATAACTAGAACGGAATCTGCTAACAAAGCGGGAGAGAGACGCTGGTTTTAGAGATAGGTCGTATAAGAGACATGTCGCGTGATGACGCCGTTTCAAAAAGAAAAACTAACTTTAAGGACACCTGTAAATGCGTATTTAAAGAATCGGTAAGATGACTCGATAAATTTGTCCGTAAAGAACTGTTGCATGATAACATTTATGCTGACGTTTCAAAAAGTTGTGCTATATGAGAATATTAAATTCCACGCAAAATATTTAGGAAATAAAAAGCCAAGCAAGTTCTAATGCTAATAATGACTTTGACTAAAATGCAATTTTACAATCTGAAAAAACGCAGTTATTAGGGGATGTAGGCAAAATAGTTGTCCATCAGAAAGTTAAATCTGAAGTTGATTTAAAAGATGTAATTGGAAACATGTAGAGAGAGAGTAGGAAATGTGAGGCCCAGTGCATTTGGACCCATAAGAAATGTTTATGAAATCTCCGATGGCTATTTATATGAAACACAATCCAATTTGAACGATAAGTCAAATAATTGTAGGAATTCGAAAAAAGAGGGGAAAACCCGCATTCGCGCGCGCTGACGTCATCGGCAGATTATCGTCCCCGTGCACTATGCCCTGTCACACATCAGCTGAAAGCTCTCCACGAGCTATTGAGAAGGTCGTCCCCGTGGACAACAAACCGTTTGAACCGTTGCAGCTACACATCTTATACTGTGCCCATATAATCCATAAAACGCTAGTGAAATATTGCGAATCAAACATTCGGCGCATGGTATAATAACATTTGCCTTATTAAGTGCTCAATTTGACTCACATGTTCGAATTAGCGTTGTATGTAACGGCCATTTGACTTTTGGTCACTTATCTAACAGTCGGTCTTTATGATTAAAAAAGAAAGCGAAGGAATCTGGTGCTACAATAACATATTACCGCTTCTTGTCTTATCTTTTCGCTGGTTGTAATTCATACAGATAATCTAATAGCATGTCTGATATCTGGACAAAAAAATTATTTTGTTTACCAATGTAATTAATAGTTGTATGGTGTAGTAATCTTCTAGAATTCAACAAATAACTATGAATCAATAAATGAAATAATTACGCAATGGTACTTAGACGGTCACCTACATGTTCTTTTAATTTTAGGTACACTTCAATATCAATCAAGTAAAACGTAACAAAGAATTAATCGCGGTGGAGATACAAGTCGTCCAATCTGCGTCCCAAACAAATGGTATTTCCAAACACAACTCCAGAAACTCTCAAGTCTATCAAGGTTTTATAGCAGCTCTAAAGGACGGCTTTGGTTTTATAGAAACTACAGACCATGACCGTGAAGTTTTCTTTCATTTTAGGTTGGTAGCGAAACTAGACAATAAAATATGAAATTAATAATTTATATTACAGCAATTTTGACGGTGATCCAAATAATTTAGAGTTAGGACAGGAAGTTGAATACAATTTAGGAATCCGAGGTGGCAACTCGGGCAGTTGTTCATCAGCAGAGAACGTGAAAATTATACCAAAAGGTTCAATAGAATTACCTGCAGTATCTGGTGAGGCACTCGAAGGATACGTAGTACGACCACTGCGATCTGTAAATCCAGATCAGAACGAATATTCTGGACTGATACGTGTGAAGATGGAGACCCCAGACGAAAACGTACAAGAATATGAATTCGGTATCATGGGCTTAGTCAATAAGAGAGAACTTTTGCAAGTTAATGATCAAGTTCAATTTCAAATTGATTCAACTGGTAGAGCAGCAAATATAATTGCAGTTCGAAAGAAGCTGCGAGCAGCCGTCGACGCCATCAAAGGACAATTTGGATTTTTAGCTTATGAGGTAGAGGAAGGAAAGAAATTGTTTTTTCACATATCGGAAGTCAAAGATAAAGTAGATCTGCAAATTGGGGATCAAGTTGAATTTGTACTTGTTACCAATCAAAGAAGTGGAAAATCTTCTGCGTGTAATGTTGTAAAAGTCAGGTAGATATATGCAAATATTTTTTATAATTGTGGAAATCGTTTTCAATACGTTTTCAAGTAGTTTATATTTTAAGAAAAGCATGCTATTTTTATATCTAGAACATAACGTTCCAAATAACAGTAATCCTAGTACGTATGTGTAGGGTGCTTCATATATACCAATAATCGCTATAATTATGTTAGTTAAAGAGTTAAAAAAAAATGAGTTTTCTTCAGTATTAACAAATTACGTCAAAAGCATGATCCGAGTTTCTTTTCCAAATATTCTTGAGCAGAAAAGTGCGATTCGAAATATAGTAGTATAACAGCAAAGTCAAATGACTGTTTATAATATTAACAATAAAAATAATAAAGCAATAAAGTTGCATTAATTTATTTATCTACCTGAATAATTTCTTCTAAAGTCGATTTCAGTGTTCTCTTTTTGGCAGAAAGATACTTGTTATCAAATTATTACATATACAACTTTTTGTTGCTATGACTAAGTCGGTAAATTAGATTCTTAAACACTTTAGCATTTAGGTAATCGATGTTTTAATAGTACAGTTCTCTTCAAGAACAAGTGAATGTTTCGAATCAAACATTTTTCGCACCATGCAGCTGCAGAATGTCGTGACATGAATTTGTCGCGCTTAGTTTTAATTGCTTAAAAATCAATTTCGGTGTTGCTCGTTTTAGCGGAGATGTTAAACTCGTTCTTAAAGTTTTACATACATACTAGTTTTTATTTTGTTTGCTAGAGCACATTAATTTTGAAAATAGATTCTCAATAGCACAACGAATAATATCTTCTAAAACATAGTTTTTTATTTTTAACTGATTGGGTATTTTCTTTTCCGGCTTTTTTACAATTCTTGGGTTTATCGTGTTTTAGCGGAAAATTGTGAATACAAAACTCAACGACTTTATTAACGTTTGGCTTTTTCAAAATTGTCCATCAATAAAACTTTAGTCCGTCGTTAAGTTTTTTATTAAAATTTTCTGTTAAACCACGATAAATGCAACAATTTATTTTTTACTACTTCGGACCTAAAAAAAAAACGACAGTTACTATGGAGCTCAACGTTCAGGGATTAAAGCGTGATTTAATTCTTTACCCTTGTTCTACGCAGAAAACCAAATACTTATACAAAATACATAAGGGAAATTTGAACCAACAACTCACTCTTTGTCAAGCGAGTGTACCTTGATACTAAACTACAAATTCTGGTTCATTTGTGTAACAAAGGCAAATCTGTGTTTTTGTGAAGTATTTCCACTTCAGATAATTTCATCCAAATATGTGAACGTAGGGGCACTCCCTGTTAGTTAAAATTGTATTGTTATAACTACTATGAAACAACATGTTTGAATAGCAATAGAAAGAACCTGGTTGCTACATTAGCAACTAAACAAAAGAAGAAAATGTTATAGGATGCTGTGGAATAATCTTTTTGTAACTCTTTGCAATTAGTTATTTGGTATGTTTGGAACATCTTGTTTAAGTTGTAATTAATTACTCACGGGTTATAAACCAAGTAAACTATGTTGTAAAGCAATTTTTTTTTAAAATGGCCCAATACTTTTAGAGTTTGTGAATTCTTAAATTATAAGAACTACTTGAAGCCTTAAAGGCACTGAAATAAGCAATCACGTAGACCGCATTCCCCAAATGTTGAGTATTAGGAGTATATTATTGTTGCAGTGATGTACAAGCCAGACCAGAACGCTTAATCAGTAGGTTACGTACCATATCGCTAGACGACACAGGACCCAGATTGATAGTAGTTAGGCAGCCAAAAGGTCCAGACGGCTCAAAAGGGTTTCCGACTGACACCAGACAACTACGTCAACCAGGATGTTTGCCAGAGTAAACAACACTGTATAGTCATCGGTGAAGCCATATGCACCAACTTGTGTGTTGAGTCATGTATCATTGTCATTAGCAACTAACTGAACTACTATTGTCTTAGCAGTGGAGTCGGAACTATATGCTGTATTTTATAAGTCTACTACATTATTGATTGAACAAGATAAATTATTAATGAAAAATTGCAAAAATTGTTAAAAAACGTTATAAATAAAAAGTAAATTACCTAGGGCAAGGAATATCTTTGGTTATTACACACCAATATTAGTCGTAGATGATGTTTATACATGTTGAATTGAAGAAAACCATTTGCTGTGCTTTGAGTAAACAGAAAAAAAAGAAGAAACACTGCTTATAAAACCAAAAAAAAAACAAATAAATAAAAAATAAAAAAAATGATAATCCATTGACAAATATAATATACAATGAATTTATTATTAGGATATACAGGTCTCGTCACTTATGCTCTTTATCTCTTAACCACTGTGTAATCTACTAACATCCATTAGACTTCACCTGCAACCATTGCTTCAAATTAAAACGGCAGCGTGATTGATTCTGTTATTTCAACGAATGTGCACATCCAATGACTGATTTTTGTATATGGTTCGAAAATAATCATAATGTATATATGTAAATGGAATTAAACAACTTTTGTTCAACAAAAAAAAAATTTCATGCTTTTTCGTTTCATCTTTCTATTTTTTTTTAATAATCATTTTGCCACGCTTCATTCATAGGTATATAAAAATACTAATACAACAAAAGTGCATCTTATTAATAATTGATTTATACTGTAGCCATAAGTGTTCCTTGAAATTTATGTTACCACAATAGAGAGTCTTGGAGATTATCAATTTTGTGTTGGTGATTACGTATTTATTTGTAGTTTTCCTCTGATGCAAGCGTGTACATGAACATCTAAAAACTACTATTTCCTCATATTTCTTTTTCGAATATGGTTTTAAGTTCTCAATTGCATTTCTCAATTTTTCTTTGAATGTTTGTATTTTCCTAAATCAATAAGTGTCCTTTTTCACTGAATTCTTTTATAAATAAATTAGATGTAAAATTGTGCCTGTGTTTAAAGAATGACGTGTCACTTGAGTAAGTAGCACAGAAATAAGATCTCCTATTGCATTTTAATAATAAAATTATCAAAGAAAGCAGTGAGAGAGTAATTAAATCCTGTTGCATTATATGTACAATTTTCATTCACATTATATATATATATATAGACAGTAGTATTAGTCCAATGTATAAATGCGATTGTAGAAAATTATGTGCGAAAGTATTCAATTTTGATAAATTGCATAATGTATGACACCTGTGAGAACTTTAGATATTAGAAAATATTGATTCTAGAATAAAGACTGCATCGATAAGTGAACTGTACATTATTAAGACCTTTTTGTAAGTTTTGTTTAGTACCCGTTTAGGTGTAATGTTAGTTTACATCTGTGCAGTACCCGCAGTATCTGCTGAAACGAGAATTGATCCCTTAATGCTCTCTGTGATTTCTGACCCCTCTGTGATAGTGTAAAGAATCTACAGCCAAACTATAAGTCTGCGATTAATTGTTTTAAACTGCATGGTATTGTGATCAAGTAGCTGTCATGAGACGATTGTATATTTTTCTTAAAAGCGGTTTACCTTTTTATATTGATTTATTTACGGAATTACGTTTCTGTTGTATAGAGTATATATAATTCGAAATAATTGATTATAAACGTATTTCTGCATATTTAGTTGATGTGGGTACTGTGGTGCAGTTTTGAATAACAATATTACATGTGGATTATCTTTCTATTTGTGAACTGTTTTAATTTCAAGAAAAATAAATATATTAAGTATTACTACTATACAATTGATTTATTATGGTACAATTAAAGTAATATAAACAATATAATATTGTGTATTTGCAAATCAATTCTTTGGTTTTAGTCTTTCAAACTTATCAATTTCATATCACTATACACTCATATGGAAATACTACATCACCAATTGATCGTATCCCTGGCCTCGGGCAAGCTGAAATAAAAGAGTATTTCAGTATACTTTCAAAACGATACATACAATACAAAACAAAAATGGAAAAGTATGGTGGAATTGTTACACGACTATACTTTATTTTGCACTCACATTAGTACTTACACCAAGTCTAATGAAAAATATGAAAATTCATATCAGTTACGTTTTTTTACATTGAATAATCCGAGTTTAGCGGCAAAAAGGTCTTTGTGCGAAAGTCGTCCTTTTTTAATATAAGCTACTTTGAAGCGCACTTTACATCCAATTTTAATGTAGGCTAAGTAGTGGCTCTTATTAATTAGGTGCGTGATATAAAACAACTATTTTTACGTGAATATGTCAAACCCAACAATTTTCAAGTGAATGCATTTTATTAAAGCATACATTCTTACCGTTAAGTGTACAGGTTTTGGATTTATTATTTGCAGAAATAGAATAGACAATATAATTCTAAGGGTACAAAAACAAACAAAAAATTGGAGAGCATTTTTCACTATGCGTATCCGATAAAACCCTTATTTTATTTAAAAGACCGAAATTCGCAATCGGATCACTATTTATAATTTACTTACTTTTAAAGGTAAATATAAAATCAATCGCTGCCTCCCTTGTGAAATGCTTAACGGTACCTGTTATTTTATAATATGTCTTAATGTACTAAGCAACATTTAATATCAAAGTACAGTTCAGCAAATTTCACTTTTTTAGCCAGTTTATTCACATAAAAATAAAATAAATACTGCTGAGAACATGAGAATGTGGGGAACAACATTTGCTTATTGTATTGAGAATATACCACACACCACTACGTGCATTTAAGAAAAAAAATACTGCTAATGGTAAACAATAGGAATGTTATTTAGTTGTTCGACAGCAATAGAGGTGGTGTAAAATCCGAAGTGTACTTTAAATGCAAGACATTTAAAAGAAAATGACTAAAGTATCACATTAAAATAAAAAACAACATAAAATTAGAACAAATGTGGTTATGATTGTTATTCAAGGTAATAAATAATTCAGACCATGAAGGTAAAATAAATTCCATATTAAAGTGCTCTTAGTTTTTACCTTATAACCATCACATTGTGAAAATATGTAATTAAAGAAATATTTGAAAATAGCAGAACCTCAGAGCGTATTCCGGAAGGGAAGAAGTGTTCAAGACCATATTTTTACAATCAAGCAGATTATAGAGAAGACCGTGAATTACAAAAGAAAAGCCTACTTAGCCTTTATAGATCTAGAAAAGGCTTTTGACAGAGTCTCACGAGATATGGTATGGGAAAGCTTGAAACATAGGGGTGTGAACCAGAAATTAATAAGAAGTATTAATAGCCTCTATAAAAACACAAGAAACTATATTATCAGTAATAACTGCAAGTCGGAGGAATTTATTACGAGAGATGGACTGAGACAGGGAGGAATAATGAGTCCCTGTTTAGAGTATTTATGGACGATATTAGAAAATGCCAAAATGATGTTCACAAACTACAGGTAGGCTATAAAAATATGCAACCTGTTCTTATTTCTGAGTGTGCGTTTGCTGACGACGTTGTAATTATGGCGGGAACGGAACAACATCTGCAGAAAAGTTTAACAATATGGAATGAAGTGCTTTCAAAATGCAGAATGAAAATAAATGTTGAGAAAACCAAAGTAATGGTAATAGCAAAGAAACAACAAAACACCAACATACAACTAAACGGGAGAAGACTAGAGCAAGTACAACAATTCAGTTATTTAGGAGTCATCATCGATGAAACAGGAAGACAGGAAACGGATATAACACAAAGAATTGAGAAAAGGAATAAATTATATTATGCAATGAGTAATGCGTTTATCGGTAAAAAAGAAATAGCAGCAAAAACAAAAATTACTATATATAAAAGTATTTATAGACCGACCTTAACGTATGGATGTGAGACGTGGACATTAACAAAACGAATGAAATCGAAATTGGAAGCCATGGAAATGAAATACTTAAGAAAAGTCAAAGGTGTCACACTTAGAGATCACGTAAAGAGTACTCAAATAAGAGAGGAGCTAAACATGAAACCATTGATGGAATTTATAGAAATGAGACAGCTAGCCTGGTGGGGACATTTATGCAGGTTAAAAACGGAGAGAGCTGTGAAACAAGTATGGGAAGCAAAACCAATAGGCAGACGGAGTAGAGGACGGCCACAGGAACAGTGGGATGGAGTGATGAGCAAGATTCTGCAGAGTAGAGGGGAGACATGGAGTGAGGCAGGAAAGAAGGCGAAAGACAGGAGAATGTGGTGGAAATTTGTACATCAGAGTGAATTTTAGTTTTAGATTTTATAGAATAGGGAATAGGTATTTAAGTTATAAGTAATATGTATACCGCTAATTTAATTAGCACCCTACACCTTTTCGGTAGAAGGGGATTTGATTATATACCGGGTGTCCAACCTAAGATGCAACGGTTCCTAGCCAATTTATTATTGCCTTTTTGAAAAAAATTTTCAAATAAATGTTGCCTCCAATCATATTCTACGTATGCTAAAATTAGTTTCAGTAATGGCGGACTTCCGGTTGTACCGGAAGTAGATACTAACTTTCTTATTTTAAATGGAACAGCCTGTATATTATTGCACTTTTGGAGTCCTTGTTAAATTTAAATAACAATATGTTAGGAATACATTGGGGCTAAGTTGTACCGTTTCCGAATTACATGACGTTTTTCGAAAAAAATGACATTTGCAGTGTCTTCGGAGTTTGGAAATACCGCAGGAAATACGAAAGTTAGAAAGATGCGGTTTTCGGTTTTCGCTTAACCATGAAACAGCACACGTCTTTTATTTTAAAATTGTTGCGTTTAAATTACAGCGCTATTAAATAGGGATCTGTAATTTTCGAACTCTAAAATCATGGATAACTTGATTTTTTTAAATTGAACGGTATAGCAATTTTTACATAAATGGATGTAAAATTTAATTTTCTTTCGATTTTATACGGGTATCATTGTGTCTATCTCCAACGGTTTTCGAGATATTCGCGATTTTTCAGTTTCTCACGATAGATACGTATTGCGAAGCGCCGCCGTCGGCCACCTTCCCTTCGCATTTCACCAGGATTGGGACTGGCAGCAATATAGTACTGGCATGCTTAGAAAATGGCCAACAGAACACAATAGGACCATTTGAATCAAACAAAATTGTCTAAAAGATACTTGAGATGTCTAAAGCGGCATCTTTAAAGTCAACGTAAGCTTGAAAAACAAACTATGTAGGTATCTAACCGTTATTAGTGTTCCGAGTGTCAGAACTGACATTTAGAGTACTGTTTGGAAACATGATAATTAAAGATGTTGCTTACTCAAGAAGAATTAGTAGATATGGTTTTCGTTCTCGGTGAATGTTACAGAAACGCTTTGTTAGCGTCAAGAGTTCACGCACAGTATTACCCATGTAGAAAGCATCCAGATAGGAGGGCATTTCTGCCGCTACTGGGTAGATTTGTAAGTACTGGATCCGTAGCACATACACAACGGAACCGCAATAACTCCGTACTTACGGATGAAAATCAGTTACAAGGTGCGATTTCTTCTCATGGGGTTTCATTAAAAATAAGCTTTATGAGACGCCACCAACAACCCCTGATGATATGCGCCATCGTATTTTAAGAGCGTTTCAAGAAGTCACACCAAAAATACTCAGACATGCTCAAAAGTGTTTGCAAAAGCGATTTCGATTATGTAGTGCCCAAAACGGACAGCATTTTGAACATTTAATATAATAGTGTTGTACAAATTCTCTGTACAATGACAACATTAGCGTTTAAAGTGTAGAGTAATGTAGTTTGAAAAATGTGCTGATTTATTGATATTCCAGTAATGTTATGTTTTCTTTTATCTAAGCTATGTTTGCTTGTTTCTAGTGGTCCTATTGTGTTCTGTTGGCCACTTTCTAAGCATGCCAGTATTATTGCTGCCAGTCCCAAGCCTGGTGAAATGCGAGGGGAAGGTGGCCAGCGGCGGCGCTTTGCAATACGTATCTATCGTGAGAAACTGAAAAATTGCGAATATCTCCAAAACCGTTGGAGATAGACACAATGATACCCGTATAAAATCAAAAGAAAATTAAATTTTATATCCATTTATGTAAAAATTACTATACCGTTCAATTTAAAAAAATCAAGTTATCCATGATTTGAGAGTTCGAAAATTACAGATCCCTATTTAATAACGCTGTAATTTAAACGCAACAATTTTAAAATAAAAGACGTGCGCTGTTTCATGGTTAAGCGAAAACCGAAAACCGCATCTTTTTAACTTTCGTATTTCCTGAGGTATTTCCAAACACCGAAGACACTGCAAATGTCATTTTTTTCGAAAAACGTCATGCAATTCGAAAACGGTACAACTTAGCCTTAATGTATCCCTAACGTATTGTTATTTAAATTTAACAAGGAATCCAAAAGTGCAATAATATACAGGGTGTTCCATTTAAAATAATAAAGTTAGTATCTACTTCCGGTACAACCGGAAGTCCGCCATTTCTGAAACTAATTTTAACATGTGTAGAATATGATTCGAGGCAACATTTATTTGAAATATTTTTTCAAAAAGACAATAATAAATCGGCTAGGGACCGTTGCATCTTAGGCTGGACACCCGGTATATATTGAAAAATTTAGATTTTCATTTTTTTTTAATGTTTGCAAAGTTTATATCGCTTCAAATTTTAATTCTGGGCAACTTTTTTTGGATATTCAACCCCAAAATTATCGCCAATTAATAAAATTGTAATATTTATACCGGTCGCTATATATAGGCTATCCCACCAAAACTCATTAAAATATTTTGAACTTCTAGTAGGAATTTGATCTATTTAAAGAAAATATTTTCAGGGGTCTAGCATATCCACTTGTATGTGATATGTTGATATCTGCTGTCTTATTTTAAATTGAATGGTATAATTTTTATCTATCTGATGAATCCAGCGCGTCATTGGTGGCCAGTTTATATTATTGAGATACCCCAATTGTTTTTGAGATATTTGTAAGTTTTGACGATTGCACTCTTTCTAATAAAAAATATTTCCTAGAGTATTAGACATTCAGATGGCTGCAAACTAACAATAGTTTCTTTTTTCAAACGGAACGTGATATTTTTTATTAAAGAATTTACTGCTGTGTAAAATTCTATATCAATTGCTATAAGGATTCGGTATATGTAGATATTCTCATAGTTTTTGAACTATTAGCACTTTTGTACCAAATTGCCTAAATTATGTAACAGCTCTTAATTTTAAGCAAATATTTTTTTTGCATAGAGAACATTCTATCCAAAGTATTTATACATCACATATCTATTGCTACTAGGTTTTTATTTATTAGCAAGTTTTGCAATAGTGCAATTTTTCTTACAGTGTGAAATTAGCAAGTTTTGTTAAATTGTTGAGAATACACATTAATTATTAGCTATTAGCAAGCCCAGGACAGGAAACAACAAAATGATATCTGTTACTGATACCGATAACTATCAAATTGCGTAGTATTAAACCTATGTAGTATCATCAACAAGTGGTATTGTTTTTATTAAATGTTAATTATGTCACTGCATTGCAATTTTTCCCAAAGGTAAAACATAAATCGAAAGATTATAGAAAAATATTTAGTAAATCAAACAATGTTAGCAATAACCTTATCGTAATAACATCTGACGTAAAATTACGTGTAAACAGTTTAAAACATTTTATTTCCTTAGTAGCAATATAAGCCAAAGTAGCAAATGTAGTTCAGATATCATCATACATATATTATGGTGATAATAGCATAGGCCATAGGTTATAAGCATATGTGTTCTTAAACGGTCCTTTGCGGCTATTTAAATTCCGGTAATTCGGGATGTGTTCTTACCTTTTTTTTATTTTGGGAACACCACATTTTATGCCTAATTTCATTACAGTTGTATCTAAAATCTAAGGACAATAACATTTTATTAACATTACATGATTTGCATGTGTAAACAGCACTCATATCGTTTTTGAAATTACACCGCTTTAATTGCACCGGTGCTAAATGCCCCTGTAAATGAAGTCATAGAAGGAAGACCTAAATCCGGAGCAAACTGTTCAAACTGTTTGGAAATGTCTACTATGACTATCATTTCTTTCAGAACACATTGGTTTTTTATGGTTTTTTATTTTATTTTATTTTCAAACAATTTATAAGGGAGTTGAAAATATTATGTGGTAAATTCGTTGTCCTGTAATTTATTACAACTTGCTAATATCATCAGGCGCGGCTCGTGCTTACGTTAGTCGGAGGCTATCACATTGATTGAACTTCGTCGTATAACTTCGTAACATTTAAACATATAGAAACGTATTTGACGAGAACATACGAAGAACTACGATCATTGTCATAGCCTCCAAGTGACGTAAGCACAAGCCGCGCCTGAATATCATATAATTAATATGAATTCTCAAGAATTAAGTAAAATTTACTAATTGAGAAACTGCTAATGGTAAATATCTCAAATATGAAAAACAGATAATGCAAATATAAATAATGCGTCATAATAAAAATATGGTATTTTGCCGAAGAAAAAAAGTAGACCATTAGACAATATTATCCAAAAAGTGCTTATATTTCATAAACTATCAAGAATAGGCATACCAAAGTTGCAAATACAAAGTACAGTCGCGTTTTATGCGCCCGATTGAAGATTTTCTTTAATACTTCAATAATATACATATACAGTTTATATGAAACATACATTTTATAATTTCTGTATTACATATACGTGTCGGTGGGCTAAGTAAAATACACACACAATATACAGATTCACCACCAAAACGTTACAATACCATTCCATTCGAAATAAGAATGTTGATATCATCACCCTAAATATTGAAAGTACTATAAATTTGAAAATATTTTCTTTAAATAGATCATAGTCGGCCATGAGTTCCTACAAAAAGTTGAACAAATCGTAATGAGGAATTTCGCTATATTGAGAATGCAGTTGCACATGATGATATAAATGCATACATCCATATTATTTTCATATTTTCTGTGACTAGTATATTTAATTATTGCTTTTTGCCATTCGATGCGGAAATATTATCTTAGTAATATCTGCGAGGTTATTTTCAAGGATATGAGAAGAGATATTAAACCAATTATATAAACAAGAAAAAATTAGCTATTGTTTTCATAATGATAACCTTTCGTGGTACTATACTGATGGTCAGATTCTGAAACTTCAAAACATTATGTATTTGTTAGGGTTCTCGCAATTTATTAAGGATGTCTTTGTTAGATACTGACAAGTTAATTGCTGTTAAAATTTCCAAAGCCGAGCATGAGTGTGACAACTGTCTGTAGTTGGGTAGGTATTCGATGTTTTTCTAACAAAAACAACGATTTGTACGTATTTCTAGAAAATCAGTAGGGGAAGATGGGGTAGATTGATGCAAGGGGTACATTGATACATACGTTTAATTTCAAAATTAGCGCTAAATAGAAAATTCGTTTTCTCTCCAAAAAGTAGGTGTGGCCAGGCTAGAACATGCATACAAAATACATTTGCGCATGTGCTTATTATAAACCCGGTAAGTGCAGAATGGTGTTTGTATAAGCTAAAAGTATTTGTGGCAAGCATTTTTAAACGACTTTTGCAGTAAACTTTTTACATTTATTTTACTGAAAACACAATAAAAAGTAAGTTACCATAATATAAAATCAATTTAAGATTGTTGCAAGTGTCTATTATGTGTAATTTTGGAGAGCCGTCAGTTTTATGTTCATCCATGTCTTGGGGCAGTTTGATGCAGCAGCATACGGGGCACTTTTATGTGCATCAAACTGCCCCAAGGCATGGATTAATATAAATATTGTGGATGTATATCCATAATTGCATTCATATTTATATATTTTTAGATTGAAAATGGTAAGATCTTACAAAAGAAAAACAGATCGATCTGGAATTGACGAAAATGTTGTATCATTAGCTATACAGGAAGTTTTAGAAGGTAAACTATCGCACCGCAAAGCAGCCGAGAAATATAACTTAAAGCCAGCAACGTTACAACATCGCCTAGAAAAGATAAGGAAAAATATTGATGAAAATGCACCTACTTTCTCTTCAAAATATGCGGCTAATCAAGTGTTTTCTACGGCAGAAGAAACGCGTTTAAATGAATACATTAGCACATGCAGTAAAATGCATTATGGCTTAACTTTGTTGCAAATTAGAAAACTAGCATACGAATACGCAAAAGGCATAGCCTGTAAGTATCCCTGTAGTTGGAATCAAAATAAAATTGCTGGTATTGATTGGGTGAATGGTTTTCGTAACAGAAACCAAAACTTGAGTTTAAGGAAACCTGAAAATACGAGCGCGGCAAGATCATTTGGTTTTAACAGAACAGCTGTTTATGCCTTTTTTGAAAATTTAGAAAATGTTTTAACACGATACAAATTCACTCCCGATCGTATATTTAATTTTGATGAAACGGGCGTTACAACAGTTCTTAGCACCCCCAAAATTTTAGCTGATAAAAGTCAAAAACAAGTGGGTCAGATTGCTTCTGCCGAAAGGGGAGAACTTGTTACATTTGGTGGCACTATCTCAGCTACAGGAAATCGTGTGCCCCCAATTTTTGTATTTCCTAGGGTCCATTATAAAGACCATTTCTTAAGCGGCGCACCTGAAGGAAGCTTAGGTGTAGCTACAAGGACCGGTTGGATAAATTCAGATATTTTCATAAAAGTGTTAAAACATATTCAAAAACACACCTGCAGTACAAAAGAGAATCCTATTTTGTTATTATGTGATAATCATGAGAGCCATGTTACTTTAGAAGGCGTTAATTTTTGTCGCGAAAATGGAATTATATATCTGTCATTTCCGCCTCATACGTCACATCGTCTACAACCATTGGATGTGAGCGTACACGGCCCGTTTAAAAGTAAATTAAAGACAGCTTTCAATGACTGGCATATTAACAATCCGGGGAAAACTTTAACAATTTATAATATTCCGAGCCTAGTAAAGATAGCGTATTTTGATTCATTCACTGCAAAGAATATCTTAAGCGGGTTTAGTAAACCGGGCGTATGGCCGTTTAACAAACTAGCGTTTGGAGATGAAGATTTTGCATCGAGTGAAATTTATTCCGGAAATTTTCCTGAAGATCCCACGCCGAAAATTAATAATCAAGCGATAACAAATGAAAATGAAGTCCCCTTAGAAACACAAGTAACTGCTCAAACATCATTGGTAGATGTGCCAACAGCTTCAACATCTAAGATATTAGTGACACCAGAAGTCATCAGACCTTATCCGAAAGCTACTCATAGAAAGAATGCTCGAAAGGGAAAACCAGCTGGAAAATCAAGAATTTATACTGATACACCAGAGAAAGATAGATTAGAGGATATGGAAAGAATTAAAAAACAACTTGAAGCAGAGCGGAAACAAAAAGCAAAAGAACTAAAAACCGCAAAACGTATTTTTGATTTAGAATTTGACACAGAAAAAATGCTTAACAAAAAGCGAACTGCCAAAAAACAGTCCGATAGTACTAGCGCATCTGATGATTTTGAACCAATGGAGACTTCCGATGAATCAAATTTTGTTATTTCTGACGAAGATGATGAACCAGTTACCGAACCAGGACCTATCCTGCCAGGCGCAATAAATGATGAAGATTTTGTACTCGCTAGGTTTGAGAAAAAGAAGAGCGTGGTTTATTATGTCGGTCAGATTCTGTGTCATTACACTCCGACAGAATACAAAGTCAAATTTTTAAGAAAAAAATCGGCGTCATGGACATTTGTTTTCCCAGATAGTGATGATGTGGCATCCATTGATATAGCAGATATTACTATAAAATTACCTAAGCCAACTCTCACTAAAGGTACCCTACGAACGGCCACAATGTTTAAATTCGCATCTGATCTGAGTTCCTACAATGTGCAATAATGTATCTATACGAAAAATTTTAAGACTGTTCTTATTTTTGTTATGTGCTGTTTATATATTTTATATTCGCTTATTTTATGAGAAAAACTGTCCAAATGTTTTGATATATGTACTTATCGGTTATTTTTAATATAAACAATTCAAAGAAAACAGTGTTTTTCTCATTGTATCAAACTACCCCGCTTTGCATCTAACTGCCCCATTGTCTGCATAAATGTACCCCTATATAGGGGTACTTTGATGCAAACTCCACATTTTAAAAAGTTCACGTTTACCATACCTTTAGTGTTGTATAATTATATTACAACAACGAAAAACTAAGGTTGATTGAATTACTAATCCATTCGTACCAACCATATTCACAATAGATAAAACCAACCGAAAATAAAGGCTACAGAAAAAAACTGCATCAATCTACCCCATCTTCCCCTAATTGTTTTGTTCTCATTAAAAATTGCAAAGGTAAATAATATACACCTCGATTACATCGTGCTCCAAAATAACCAGTTCCTTCACAGCGACAGCGAAATCCGGGTGGCTGTGATATTTGTATACAGGAACCTCCATGTTGGCATGGAGTGGGATGGCAACTGTCTGAACGTTTACCTATAACAAAAATAATAGGATGTTTAAGAATTATACCAATTAATATATATTATCAATCCACCTCTTAGAGCCTTCTGGCAGTCGTCAAAGGAATTGTATCTGTATTCGGAACTGCAACCGAAGTCATCGCAAGTACATCTGCTATTTTGAATTCGACAACCCAATCTTTTAATACTTGTATCACAGTTGCTGTGAGCATGTGCCACTGTAATAAAGCAATCTTATTAGCTTATACAAGGTTGTTTAAAAAGTCTGGAGGTGGCGCTTTAGCACTTTGATTCGCAATTTTAAAATGTTTATACTGAAACTAGATTTTTGTTTAATGTTTTGATTTGATATAAATATATGGGGTGCAACAAACTTTAATATCCACATTATGACTAAGTTTAAATTCGTCTACTTTATTTGATTAATTATAAATATCCTTTGTATTATTCCAATTTTCTACATTAAAATAAAATAATGTAGGTATGTTTCAAAAAAAATCTCGGTGATAGCCCTAACAAATTTCCTATTTACATCAACTGGACAGAATAAACTTTTCAATGTGACACACGACCCATACTTCTTCAAAACTTATTCTCAAAGTATTCAATAAATTTTCTGTGTAGAAAATTTTAAAATTAAAAATTCATTTAAAGTTATTAGTTGAATAACTGAAATGACTGTACATTTTCTCTGTATATATATCAGCTAAATTGTTACTAGATACCTTTTTTTTTGGAGATTGAAATATCGGTCCTAAAATATGATAAAGTGAATTTGCTACTGCAAACTACCATCTTGCAATTTTCTACACCGGCTCCCTGCTATAACAAGTTGCGATGTGAAAAGATCCTTCTCGCGGTTTAAAGATATTTTCACATCGAAAAGAACTCAATTTGTCGACGAAAATTTAGAAAAATACTTAATAATTCATTCGTATGCATTGAGGGACAATGAGTGGTAGGTATGCGTCTAGTTTTTACATACTTGACCTATTACTTTTCAATTAGAGTGCGTATCCACCACAACACTGATTTGGCTCCAGTCGCCTAGTGTCATTAATGAGCTTGCCGCAGGTTGCCGGTGAGAATTGAGTTCGGTCACTGTCTAAAGACGAGCGGCCACTGCGCGCGATGCGAAGCTAAGTTGAGCGAAACTAATTACCACGACGTGACACCTAAGCTAAGCGAAGCAAAGCTATGAAACAGTAGAACTCATTGTCAATAAAATTAATTTCGCTCAGCTTAGCTCCGCATCGCGCGCAGTGGCCGCTCGCCTTAATAGCATTTTCGACCTAGTCGCACTGAGAATATCTCCATCTTATGTCAATAAATAAAATTGAAGCAGGATGGAGATATTCTCAGTGCGACCAGTTGAAAACGCTATAAGCGTTTTTGCACCATTAAAACCGCCGCTGGCTAATAACACATTTCTAGAATTGTGTAAAAATCTAGTTAATGCTTTCAATACATTATATATTATAAGAAATTCTATAAGCGCTGTGGGAAAGATGTCACAAATGTATCTATTATCGAAATACTGGCCAAGAATTAAAAATTTAGATGATATCATTTAGCTTTAGAATAAATTTATCTTTAACTGTGGGTAGCACAGTTATAGTTAAAATTATCTATGAATTATTTTCGAGTATTTAACTAATAAATAATTTTATTTATGAATAAAAATATCTAGATAACCTCGTTATTTAAATAATCAACTTGAATAATACTCAGACTAGAGTCAATATGTATTATAGCTATCTAGGTATACACATATTGCTTTCACAAATTAAAAGATGGTGATCTGAATAAAAAGTATACTTGAAATTTGAAGCTTTTCTAAATTAAGCTTAATTATTAAAGCTAAATTAGATGGCGGTTTGCACCGACACGTTAAGCTTGGTTTAATTTTAACTGACGTTTTGAATGTGATATTTCCTATTTAATGCGTACAGAGAATGTCATATTCTAAGTATCACTTAAAGTTAAACCAAGCTTAACGTGTCGGTGCAAACGGGCATAGTTATTAAAAAATATCTTAGAACTTCTGTGGGAGAAGAACGGCTAGCAGACTATAGGTACTCCATAGAAAAAGAAGGACTTGAAAACCTAAAATCTTTTTCAGCCATGAATGATTTAATAAATGCTTTTGCCGGAATAGAGTAGAATATTTGAGTTAATTTTTTTATTGTTGTTTTTGTTACTTTGCATACAGGCTGGCGCATTAGTGTGGGGGAGCTCAATATATCCGATATTATAAAAGTTATAAAAGAAATTATTAAGAAAAGGTGTAGGTATTCTTAAGCTTCATATTCTAACATTAGTTCCACATTTACAGGAAGTTTCAAAACGCCGTGCCAGGCCTAACCTATATTTTTTTAAATGTAATGCTATACTTTTTTTCAATGCCAAACTCTTTGAAAGTTTGGAGTGGCATTGATTTTCGCATACACGAGAAAATCAATTTTCGTCAAGTCCGGGCATCGAGTTTGTTGTACAACTGGTCCTCCTCTTCCAACCAACCTGTTGGGAAACGTTGTATCGAGGTGGTTATGGACCATTTACTCGTCCACCAAAGAAATGTGGTGCAAAAACGACATTTCCAACTATGCCACTCCAAACATTCAAAGAGTTTGGCAATGGAAAAAAGTATAGCATTCCATTTAAAAAAAATATATGTTAGGCCTGACACGGCGTTATGAAACATCCTGTATATGTGTAACTAATTTTAGAATGTGAAGCTTAAGATTACCTACACCTTTTCTTAATATATTTTTTTATAACTTTTATAATATTGGATATATTGAGCTTCCCCACACTAATGCGCCACCTGTATATATATATTGTTTGTGCGAATATATATTGTTTTTGTTTATTACTACGCTCGCCGTTTATAAACCAACTATTCTAAGTAGATATACTTAAATCAATTTATAAATATCGTGAATTATCTGTATAAACTTCCGCTATTCAGTAACTCGACCCAATAGATAATTCGACATGTTTTTCGTTTAGGAACCAAACATATAAAATAGTATCAATAATAGTTATTTAATGGCTCATTAAGTTATAATAGTATAGATATCGCATTATAAAGCTTGTCTTACACAGAAAAAAAATTTACGGTGAGAGTTTTATACCGAGCAGATTTTGTGAATTGTACGCATCACGGCTGGAAAGAGTCTTTATCGAACTCGTTTGTTTGCTTGCATCGGCTGTCAGCCAACGCAACGGTAGGTTAATTTTACCGCCCTGGGATGACGTGCACTGCATTTTTTCTCATTTCAGTTACTTCCAATGCAAATTATGCATAATTTCGTTCAATTTAGTTTAAAAAACTCGTTTACTTGTTTACGTCCCTGTTCACACGTCTCAGAAATAACTACACGATTCGTCACTTTTAATGTTTAATTATTCACTCTTGTTTACAACTGTTTACAACGACACAACAACGTCTCAACGGCTCTATACAGTTCTCTCGTCTCTTACCTTAAACTACATATTGCCAACTTAACCTAAACTAGTAAACTAATATCCCTATTGATATCATACTGGTATTTTTATTGCTGTTATAATTGATATTGTCGAAAAATCATCATAACTAACATTCACTTTTACATAAAGTAGAGTTGTTAAAATGCAATGGTACCAATCCACATCTACAGATACCGACATATTTTTTTAAATAAAATATTCTAAATATTTTCTGTCAAAACATTTATTATAAATGATGTGTGTTAGGTGATTTACAGCGCTCTAAATTAACCTACCGCACTCTAATGTAAATAGCTATTCTACACTTGACTCTGAAAACGCAGTGATCGCCAGGTAACAACCGACATTGTTCCCTGGCGACCGTTTTTCTTTCTGTGTAAAGCTCACATTTTGCAGAATATACCGAAAGTCAATTAGGTATACATAAGTCTTGCAACAACAATAGAATTTGAGATAACCATATGTATATCCATTCAATGGCAAAAGAAGAAACAAACCGGTTTAAATAAAATGTAAATTAAAAATTTAAAAAGTTTTATGTAAAATATAACAATTGATAAATCATCATAGAGTATTAGGCAAGATACACATACATATCGAAATATGACTATAGGTGTTATACATGTAGCTGTAGTCAAGAATGGCACCAGCATGTGGAATCATGACCTAAAGAAACCGAAGGAAATAAAATATGTGAACAATAAGATCGCAAGAGAAAAACTAGTCGAATACAGGATCCATTTTTATTCTTATTCTCCTTGTGTTACTGATAACAGTAACAGATTCTGGTGTGAATACCTGAGTATTCACACCAGAATACGCTGCACGCTTATAAAAATTATTAGACAGAGACAGAAGTGGTGATATCTATCGCACTTCGATTGAAAATCAATGTATCGATATTGTTTTATACTTGACAATTTTTTCACATAAGGGTGCACCTTTAAGAGTGAGACGGTTATATACTCAACTTGAAAAATCATATTTTTAACATGCTGGTTCATCAGGTTCCAAGGAAACTGGTAAATTAATCTTTTGGTGGAGGATTATAAGATATATTAGTTGCTTATGGTGCAAGCCCGAATTTTTTGTAAAACTACGCTATGCTTTATACCGCTGACTACATCAAAAACTTCAGTATCAGAAGGTTCAAGTTCAAACCATAGTATGGTCTTCTCAAAATCTGGATCACCACCCCGTTGTACATGTTAGATATACAACAGACGTATTTCGAGGAGTGTAGATATCCTAAGATGTCCTAATTAAAGAATGGGAGAATAAAAACACTGTAAAAAGTCCTTGACACCGGCGAAATAGGTCTCCAAGATTTCGTGAATAATTCATACTAATTCTTTAAAAGCATTACGTTATATCTCCAAGTTGTCTCAAAAATGATATGATCGGCTTTTATTTTATGCAGAATATTACGCCTTTCAATAATTACAGGAAAAAATATATAACTATAGATACAATAAAATGCGCTATCAAACAGCAAAACATTAAAATGCTATAGTCACCTAGTAATATAAAGGTTATTAGTCTAATAATGGGATGCATGAACTATGAATATAGGTTGGCAAATTATGAGTTTTTTCAATATAATACTGAATAACCTGTTAATACTTCACACTTCACACAATAGAAAAGCAGTAACAGTTTATAACTTTGGAATTAACACAACAGTGAAATATAGCGATAGCGGTCATTAATGAAAAATATGTGTTTATGTGTCATACATAGGTACCTACTTACATATATATACATGTTATTTTTACTCACCTAGTAGTAAAAGAACAAAGCAGACAGCGGACATATTTCGGTCTATTGAAATCGTTTACCCGAGACCCCTATTTTCTCAGACACAAACATCCACTCTGTTACACAGGAAGGGCCATGAACAACAGGCACAAGTGGTAGATGGAAGCTGTGCATAGATAACAATGTCGTTGCCCCTTATTCCCACTCTCTTCAAATGTGAGGTTCATTGATAATCGTGTTTAGACTCAGTGTTGTGTATATATGAGAGATTCTTGGTATCATAAAATAAACATTATAACCAGTAAAAATGTTGTTTATTCAAACCTCGAAGTATATTACATCCATGCACGCGTAAAAATAATACAAGATTGATTCGTTTAGAATTTGCAACTGTAGTGATATCAGTGAGAAGTAATAATATTCATAATAAAGGTGGAACAATAATTTAATCATACATTTAATGTATGCGTGTACATCCAACATGTTTAATTTTTACATTACTGCTGTTTAATAAAAAAATAGATCAAATTTATTTTGTAAAACTTAATATCTACAAAGTATTGCGTCTAGAATCGGTAATATATTTTGCGTTGTACTCTTCCACTAGGAATGCTACCTTGCTGTCGTATTCGTCTAACTGCTTCGCGAAGGTGCTTTGGTTGTAAAGGTCCTGTGTCATTCATTTCCTCCATTACATCCAAGGCTAAAAATACAATAAAAAATGATTCAAATATGTACGTAATAACTAGGGCTGTCGAAAACTGTCTTTCTCAGAAACCGGCTACCCGGTCGTAGAACCGGAGCCCGGGTACCCGAAATCTAGAACTGTTTCCAGTACCCGAAATTTTATTTATGTTAAGTTGGAAATACGAATAAATGAACGTTAGCAACTAAGTAAAAGGTGGCAGCATGTGAAAAAAAGCGAGCAAAAAGAAGGTACATCGCGTTGATTAAGCGGTGTAATGTTTAAAATTAGACTAATTTTTTCATTGTTCATACTGCTTATATTTAATAAAGTGACCGAAAAACAAGACTTATATCTTACAAATCAAAAGTGTAAGGCATTCACTGCATAGGATTCAAGTGAGGAGATGTAAGAATGTATTTTGGAGTACAATGGCGAAACAACAAAAAACACGTGAGATAAGAAGAAAAATTTAACCTAGAGATGCGGCAAGAAACAGAGTACCTAACAAAAGAATTTGAAAAACACGGAAGTATAAAAGGAACAAAAGGTTCAACAACAAAGTACAAGGCTGTATTAGGGTGGCCCATCTTTATATGGGGTAAATTTTTTTCGGGTATTTTTTAAGTCTCACCCCACGAAAATGTACTATTATACTAGAAATAATTTATGTTAAAGTTTCAGATAATTCGGTGAACGGTAACCCGTGCCGCATTCAGGTAGAAATTTGTAGATAAGATTTTGTTACGGTAATACGGATTTATATGCACTAACAAAATAGTACTAACAATACAAATTTCTACCTGCGCCGGTTTACCTCTTTTCTCATAATGTTTTATAGGTATAATTATTTCCTAGAAATTATTTGTTTTGGAATATTTATAACTCTGGAAATATAATATAATGCACCTACGGTAGGTTTTTATGTCAGTTTGCAATTGTGCTTTACACAGGTGACATAATAAGTTCTAGCGTACGTTCCTTTTTGAAAAAGCATTTAACGATGGCTGATGTTAGATCCTTACGAAAGGATACTTTCATTTACTTAGTTGGACACTATTCATCACAAATAATTGGCAATAAATTGCCGTCCAATAGACAAGTATTACAAGTGCTCTTTTATAACATTCGTGAAGTGAAGCTAAGTGTACATGAAAGTGCTAAATTAACAATAAAAGAGGTGTCAGTTTTTTGGGATAAAGCTCGTATTCCAACACGTCAGGATTTTCATTGTGTTAAACAACTAGATAAACTTTATGCAGAGTGGAGGAACTTACAAAAATCGGCTAAAAGGGCCAGTGCGGGAGGCAAAGAAAAAGTTTTCGTTGAAAAATTGGACGATCTCTTTGACATTTCTCATGCAAATGCATTGCAGTTGATGAAAATAGATGAAGATAAGCAGTTTTTAATTAACCAAAGAAAAAAGGGACGACCTGGATTTATGCATGGTATTGATTACCAACTTGCTTCTCAAGAAAAATCAGCTGAGGAGAAATTACAGAAATTATCCGAACGAATGCAACGAAGTCAACAAGAAAAAGCTAGATTAGAGGAAACAATCACCTGTCCATCATCAAGCAGTAATTCAGCCGACTCCAACGTAAATGAAGATGAAATAATCGAAGCCCAGGAAGAGTTATTAGAAGACCAGCCTGGCCCGTCACAGCCAAAAAAGAGGAGATTGTATGGAACATGTAACATCATCACACCAAAAATAGCCGCTGCATTTGATGCTTGCAAAATAAGCGACAGGTACGGAGTCCATATTTTGACGGCAGTAGCAGAAGCACTAGGACATGACACCACATCTTTGTCCATCAGCAGAACCACACTTCAGCGCTCTAGACAACGCATCCGCAAAGAAAGAGCTGAAATATTAAAGACTACCTTCGGTAATTCTGAATTGCTGGCCCCAGTCATCCATTGGGATGGAAAACTTTTACCTTCTCTCTCTGGAATGGAAAATGTCGATAGACTTGCTATCTTAGTTACTAGTGGAGATATTGAAAAACTACTTGGAGTACCAGCTTTGCCCAATTCAACTGGAAGAGAACAGGCTAACGCAGTTTATGATGTGCTTTGTGAATGGGATTTGGAAGACAGGGTAATAGCTTTGTGTTGTGATACAACAGCATCAAACATGGGTTATTTAAATGGGGCAGCCACGCTATTGCAACAAAAATTAGAAAGAGATATTCTATATTTTCCTTGTAGACATCATATTTTTGAAGTGGTTTTGAGAAGTGTGTTTGACATAAAAATGCCTTCCTCATCTGGTCCAAATGTGCCACTATTTAAACGTTTTAGGGAATTTTGGCCTAAAATAGATCAAAATAAAGTAAAAACTGGATTTCAAGTATCAAAAATTAACCACATTTTACAACCAGTTAAAGCCGAAATTGTAAATTTTCTAAATGCAGCTTTAACTTTGCTACAACCACGTGATGATTATAAAGAATTTTTAATGCTTTCTAAACTTTTTGTTGAAGAAGAGCCCACTCACACGACATTCTATCGCCCAGGGGCATTTCATCATGCACGTTGGATGGCCAAAGCCATTTACTGTCTAAAAATATTTTTTTTCCAAGATCAGTTCCAACTAACTAAAAGAGAAAAAATAGCTATTGAAGATATATGTCTCTTTATTGTAAAGGTTTATGTAAAGGCCTGGTTTACAGCGTCATTTGCTAGTAAAGCACCGCTTCATGACTTAGACTTTTGTAAAGTACTCATTAATTATCAAAATATTGACAAAGAAATATATCAAGCCGCAAGTAGTAAAATAGTGAACCATTTGTGGTACCTTAATTCAGTTAATGTAGGCTTATCTTTCTTTGATGACGATATTTCAATTACCACTAAAAGAGAAATGGTTAAAGCGTTGAATAGGAAAGCGCCAAATCAGGAGGGTATTAAACGACTTATGATTAGTGACATTACTGACGTTGAAAACAAGGAAATTCAGCACTTCATATGTGAGAACACTAAACAGTTTTTTCAAAAATTAGATTTGTCTATGGAATTTTTGGAAAATGATCCAACCACATGGAGGGAAAATGAAAGTTATACCCGATGTTTAATTATTGTAAAGAAAATGAAAGTTGTAAATGATGCCGCTGAGAGAGAAATCAAACTTATTGGTGACTATAATGATATCTTAACAAAAAATGAAGACCAAAAACAGTTTTTACTCCAAGTTGTAAATGATTATAAATCACGGTTTCCAAATGTAAAAAAAGAAACCCTGTCGCATGCTTTGGCCTAGTGCAAAAAATATTGTTTTTATTATTACATGTCTTGTAGATTTAGGATATTATTTGGTACTATGTATGAAAAAAACGTTTCATAATAAAATACACAAAGATAAAACGAGAGTTTTATTTCAAAAACTTCTAAGTCTAGGTTTTGTAAACTACGAATTTACAGTAGTATGACACATGTCATAGTCACAACAGATGATGTCCTTGATATTTGTATGACTTGATTAGGCATTCTAAAGATAAATATTGCTGATTTAAAAAAGGAAACGATGCATCAACCAAAGAATGTAAATAATTTCATTTACTTCTATTATTGCATAATAATGTGTTCTGCGGCACCCCTTAACTTCAATTTGTCTCAATAATATTTTGAGGGGACTGTTTTTTCTTCAAATGGAACCATTTGCTGGGGTGAGACATAAAAAATCTCGATTTCGAAAAAGATGGGCCACCCTAGGCTGTATATTCCAGAGCTGGTTAGCAATATAAAAGTGTTCTATACAGAAAAGGGTTTGAACAATGTCATCGAGTGGTTGATTAGTATCAAGTTGAATCTTACGATATTAGAATGGGTGGTCCAATTAAGTTAGCAACATCAAGGCCACATTTATATAGAGCAACCCTACCTTGGTATGTTACCCATCATAACAACATTAAAGAGTGGAACAGCTTTGAAAGACGCTTTTGAAACACATTCACTTAAAAATTAATGTCATCAGGTGCAACACTGACGTTTATAACAGCAGGCACGAATCGATTGGCAGAAATGAGGGCGGAAGGAAAACGAAAAAAGTGCGATTTGACGTTAGATATGGTTAAACTGAGAGAAATCACAAGTTGTGATCAAAGGAAAGAATTGCTAGAATTATTAAGGAACTATCGTGAATGTTTTACATTAAATTTGGGTGTACAGTCGTGGTGCAAGTAAAAATCAAGGATAATGATATACCAGTAGCGTGTAAACCGTATAGAGCTTCGAAAGAAGAAGTCAACAAAATAATAAATTAATGGAGAAGAGTGGGTATAGTTTCCAAAACATTAAGTCCGTATGCAGCTCCCGTGATACTTGTTAGTAAGAAAACTGGTGAAAAAAGGTTACTAGTTGGGTACCGTAAATTAAATATGCAGACCACCAAGATTACATTTCCTTTACCGACCATAGATGAACAATTTGATGGGTGGATGTCACCTATTTACCACGTTGGATTTGAGCAATGGATATCTGCAATTTTATCGGAAGAAAGTAAAGAGAAGACAGCATTTATTACGGAATATGGACGTGGCAAAATGTTGTGATCATAGCCCTAGAAAAATTGAAAAACACGGTACTAGTGATGAATTACCTAGATGACGTTTTGAACACATGATGAAACAAATAGGAAGCGCCCATACAAAGTTGACGATCAAGGTTACTAAATACCCAAGACCCACCAATGGCCACGATGTCAAAAGATTCCTAGGACTGAACTCACAAAGAAAGATGTAAAATTTCACTGGAGACCAGAGCAAGAGATGGCTTTTTCGCATCTAAAGGAAGAATTCACAAGTAATAGAACTTTGAACATTTACGATCCTAATCCACGTCCGCACTTGTCCGTGGCAGTGCGTCAAAACGATTGCTAAATAGATTGAATAGAGGATTTTTAAATACATATCTCCCAGTTTTTTTAGTAACTGTAGGAAATTGTGAAGTTGTCACACATATTTGTCCGCTATAGAATGTTTAATGCCAATTAGAATTAATATTTTGAAAAACCTTCTATTCAAATCACACAGTATAAAATACTCTTTAAGTGGGCAAGCCACTAGGCTATCACCCGGACAGATGGTTGCAGAGAAAACTACATTTAAAGTCAAGAGGAGGTATTTTTCAGGAGACACGTATTTTTTTTTGAGAGAATTCAATTTGGCTGTTATTTCTTAGTTTTTATTCTTTTCGATTAAACCCGAACAGGTATCTACACACTGAAAAATATTTGCAATTCCTATGGAAAATTCCAGTAATGTATAGGGTAAATTTACCAAAAATTAGAAAATATACCTAAAGTTTTCTAGTAAATTTCCCAATTTTTGGTAATTTTATCTTATAACTACGTTACTGGAATTTTCCGTAGGAATTGCATATATGTTTTAGTGTGTAGTAGTAATTAGATATCTTATATTTATTTTGTCTGTGAGTAACGTCGCCATCACCCGCATTTTCATATGTGCCTAGATATTACTCGGTCAACTTGCGTTTCTGCTTGAAATCGAACAATTTGCACTCTGATTCGGCTATTTTGTATCGCGACTATCGGGTAGCCTCGTTTTGTGCATTATTACAGAAAATGTTATTATTGTTTATTGCCACAGCTTGTGCTGATCGGCTAACTGCGCAAGTTAGCCGTATGCGCCTCTCTAGCCCCTAGTGCGAGAAAACGCTGTCAACGTGCATGAAGACTTAACGTTTTTGCGTACTTACGCAGATACTGTTATTAATGTCTTCGAAAAAAAAACTGACTCGTAGGCTGAGCAAATATTCCCAGTTCTCTTGTTGCTAAAATCGTAAATATCGTTTTACGATATTAGCAAACTTAAACACTTTGGTTAGTAAATAAAACCACATGTAATTACAATTAATTTTCCATAAGTACTACATTTTTCGATCTTAGAAAACGTTGCAGTATGCAAAGAATGCAGCAATTAAGTGCAAATCTGTGTTACAAAAAAATTGATATTGCACCAAAACTGGAGATTCGTTGCGATTTTTTTCAAAAACACTCCGTCTAAACATCAATCTGCGTTGGTGTATGCCATGAGGGCAATAGGCAAAGGCTATACTGTATCAATACTATTCTGCGGAATTATGAATTTCCATTCGCTTCATACTAGACCCAAGAAACACATGGCCATTATTTATGAAGCTATCCATGAAGAGACAAATATGTATATATGTATATGTTTTTGACACCAGAGGCCATCAGTGCACCAAGCCTGAAATTGCATAAAGTATGGATGCCGTTAGCGCGTAGCTGCATACAACAGGGAACTCACATCGACAATCAGACGGATTAATAAGATTTAAACTGAATTCTAGAACCAGCATAATAAGGTACGAGCAATGAAGAGTACGTTCTTAAGATCGACAAAAATATGAATGAAACTTTCTGCAGAATCAGATTTCAAAAAATCTCAACAATCAGCTTCTGAGGAAAAAAAACCACAGAGCAGAAAAACTCTCATGCATACAAATATCCATATATACGTATTATAATTTTTATATATTACATATAAATATAGAAGCCAGGATACGATGGCAATATACAGTAGTGTGTGCACGTTATATTACAGAAGCAAAATACGCATAAGGAAATTTACCCGAGCAGATTACGTATAATTCCACAGCCAACCATGGAATTAGCAAGCCCTGATGACGGCAGTACAACCACTGCCGAAACGTCGGATTTACAAAATCCAAAAGACGATGGAAACAGTCCAATCACACTCATATTGTCAACGATGGGTTTATTTCGGTAAAGTAGAAAATAATTAATGTTTAATTATAACTGTAGGCCAAATTTCTATAATGATAATGTCACGTCCGTTTAACTTTATGGTGTTATTCGAAGAAGTTAGCCAGTGTCGTGTTTTTTTTTTTACAAAAATACCCTTGTCCTGACCGTTCGTGCTTTACGACCTCTATGTAAAATGTAGTTATTTCCGTAACCCCAGCAAGTAACGAAACGGTCAGAATAAAAAGGGACTTGTAAGATATCACACAATTCATACAGTTCATCTCTAGCTATGTAAACTATGTATATATTATTATATTTTTTATGCTTTGTTAATAAATAGTGTTAAAACAAGGGGGTGTGTGTGTATTCAAAGAAATAATGTATACAGTCCACTACAATACAACAGATAACTAAGTACATTTCTCGCTCTGGGAATCTCTTAGATGTTCAATATTTACAGGTTTGGGCATAACCCCTACCATTATTTTATCAAATGTATGGAAAACATGTATAAGCTGCGGGTAAAGAAAGCGGATTACAACTTTTCTAGTTTCCGAAAGAAGACTCGCCAGTCGGACACTAGCAAGGAGAAGGCTAGAACAGTAGTTTGAGGCAGCAGAAACAAGCTGCTCTTACGCACCCAGACAATTATAATAATGATTTTTTTTTTAATTATGTCATAACTTGAAAATTTGTTATTTATTATACCTTCTTCCAAGGGCTGGGGTTTTTGGGTTGTTCTAGCAGTGCGGGGAGCGAGAATCGACGGAATTATGCCGAAAGAAAAGTACAGACAAATACTGGAAGAGACCTCTATGACACCCTCTATGGCTTCTGTAGAGTCCAGATTTGCACCCCATCGCATTACAGTGGGATGAGCTCGACAGATAAATAAGAAAATTCTGGGCAACTTCAAAAGATCCTGGCGGCTTCCCCAAATTGAGTAGAAAATCTTCGTTGTTCAATTAACAAAATGAATGTCGCGTGTGGTCCCCTTTTAATGAAGAAACGATATAACACAATATTTTAATGAGAATGTTTTATTTTATTTTTTTTTGTTATGTCTTATTCCCATCGATACACTTTTATTTTCTTTTGTATTATTGATATTTTTATGTACGTTTGCAGTACATACTTTACTAACTGTCCTAAACTTCAATGGCCGGGAGTATATCTATTATTACGTTCGATGTAACTTGTTTTTAAAATTGAAGGTTTTTGCATAAATCAACTAGTTGCTTGATTTGTCTATTGTTGTTTCCTAACTAATTTCAAAAATATATTGTTAAATTGCAGGAATGGTAACTCATAATTGGCCTCTATTTTCCGTACTATTTATAATATCTACTCTGCATACTAAAAAATATTGATGTAAATTTCGGTATCTGAAGCTCACAATCTCTTCATTATTAGTATTAACCTAATTTCATCAATGTAGGCGTTCATATTTCTTATGAAAAGATTTGCTTATATACATTTGAGCAATTTAAGCGATAACTTTCTTCAACTTACAAATAAACGCACTAATTACAATTCGATAAGTTTTAATTTTCTTTGGGTCAAAATTATGTCTCGATAAGTGTTATCTTTTGTTAAAGGATGGATAGAATTTATAAATGACGCACTTCTCAAGAGCGATGCAATCAATAAGGAGTTTTTCAAATAATTAACTAATTTTGAATAAAATATCTAAGAAATACATTTAAATATAATTTGGTTCAACTGTTTACAAATTTGTATACATATTTTGAACATGTTACATCCACAAAGTATTAGAGCATAAGCATATTTACACTAGCTTTATTCTTTTTGTCAATACGTTACAAAACGCTTGGCCATTCGCTGTAAACATCTAGCGTTCTACTTGTTTTGAGGTAAATGAAATACGCAAGGTTGTTGTTACAAATTTTTGCGTTTTTACGTAAAGCGACAAAGCCACTAATTGTTTATATGATATTAAAATGTTTTACTCTTAGAGTTGTACGGCTGTCATTAACTACGTAGCTAGAGGTAGTAGTAAACGCTACGGGTGCTGTGCATTGGGAGCACTGCTGCTGGGCGAAATCTCCTGTACATTACAACATGAATCAAAAGGTAATGACGTAATTAGGCTCACGAATTAGCTTCGAAGATGAATAAGTTGGGAACTGGAACAATGACTGTTGAATGGAACGGAGTGCTAAAACGTTCACACTAGCGTTTCCATGCGCCGTCATTTGACGGCGTACACTCTTTATGAATCGTTACATGCGTGCCTTCAAGCATTGTGGTCTACATTTTCAGATATCGAGGTGACAGAATATTAGCAACAGACTTTAAGACGACACTCGATGAAGTTGTAAAAAATCAGAAGACAACATTTTGAAATTCAGCTTTTTATGATTATAATTGATAATATACTAAACGGACGGAAATGTACCATCAAGTGAATGGTGTATTTGCAATACTTACGACAATCGAAGGGAACATCAATTATCGTCAGTGTTTACCACTCTTTTCTTGAGAATTTTCGGACAAAAGCGGTACATTCGAAAATGCTTGTTGCGAGCTTCAACTGCTTCTTCCGAGATATTGGCGATCGGCAGTAGTATGTATTTTATTACAGTAGAACCATGAAACAGAACAGCAAGCGAGATTGGATGCCAGGGATAAAGCTAAACGTACATTGGTGTAGTTTCGAAGGTAATATTTAGAAAACTTTTCTATGTCTATTTTACACTCGCTAGCGATAACCTCCAGGATAACTTTAAATCTGATGATGATGTTTATATTTATGTCAAGAATTGCTGCAGCATGCGCAAAGAATCGCCTGCTAGTGTTGCCATCGCACAGTGGGCAAAAATCCCGTTTTAGGTGGACAAAATTATATTGCGGTGTTTTACTAATATTTTTGAGGTCTCTGAGTAAGAACGTAACCAAAAGATTGTTTGACTCGAATTTTGTAAGTGTTATTGAAGGCAACATAACCAAACTAACTTATTTAGGTAAGATTCAAGAAAGTCGCCTAATGAGATTAGGGTGAACACTGAATACTGATTGTATATTAAATACAATGTAAAATAAGGACCTAACATTGACCACTGTCGGTATTTTAGCTATTTACAACTATCGATAGTGTCAATAAAACTATCGGAGTCATCCATGAGTCAACTATCAGTTTTCAACTATCGATAATTATTAATAGTCAGTATCGCATATCCTTAGTTGTCGATACTTAACTGATCCAATTATAGAATTTTATTATTTTGCTGTCTTGTCTGTTTTTGTTATAAATTATTGTTTTTATGCTTCATCTTATTTGATAATTACTGAAATCAAAACAATTGAAAATATTCAAGTCACTTGATGATGCCCCATTACTAAAAATAAGTAAATTTACATAATTTGAGTACATATAAAAAGTCAATGATTTATTAGAGAAAACACGCTTATTTTTATAATAAAACATAAAGGAAACAATAAAATACCGATAAATATGTGCAACAGACCATCATAAACATTCAAGAAATGTGAACCTCGAAGACAGCATCACAAATTAATTAAGAAATAAATTATGTAATCCTATAGGTAATTATGAAAATTTTTTTGTGATAAATATATTTTCCTCTAATAATAGTTACTTACGTATCAAGGCTGGAAAGTGGTGTTTTGTCGAACGAGTTTGGGGATTGCGAGCCGAGGCGAGTAACCAGAGGTCGATAAAGGCACTTTCCGGCCATTGTGCGTACAGTACTTTCGCGACTACCACATGATTACCGCTTATTGTTAGTAAAATCGATTTACTGGGATTTGTGGTGATCAGAATATAGATCACTCATAATTGAATGACAGATTGTTTGACAGCTATTTTGACAACCGAACCCAGAAAAATTGCAGAATCTTAATAGAAGAGTACGGTGAAGTAACGAAAGTGACACGTTAGTACTTCAATTCGGTATGCAGTTATTGTACTTTACCGTCCATGGATGGTTTAAGTACCGGAAGTGATGCGTTGACAATTCATTTCATACTTGAATTCCGTCTTTACGCTGCTTTACTGCTACTTTTAGCAGTTTCTATCCTCGAATGAGTGTAGTAAGGTTATATTTTCGGAAGTGGTAGTCGAAAAGGAATATATAAATACATAACAATTACGGCAAAAAATGATAGGTACCCGTGGTGAATGTAATGTTTTTATAGAGGTACTAGGTTTTTACATATTTGAAGAGTCTGAGAGATCAGTTTTCTTCGTCACGAAGAAAGTATTTACAGCTGTACTAAAAGCACACAAAAATGCAACAAATTATGACAAAATATAAGAAATATCTAGAGCATAAATATTAATTTTCATGCATTTTACTTTATTATTATCCTATCTTTTATGGCCGTAACTGTATGTGTTATACCAAATTAGTAGTAATCATAGGTATCTTCTTCTGATGACTCAGCACTCTCATTTGCTATGGTTAATCGATGGAATTGATCATTTGGTATGGTACACTTCAATAGACTGGTAACATCTGGATTATACACTTTTGTCTTTTTACGCAAATTTTTCCGATAACTAGCAATAATCGGGTCTGATGAAACTAAAAGCATCGATAAAAGATCTTGGTTTGTGGATTCTCGTGAACATTTTCTGGTGTTGTTCACTCTAAAATAACGGCAGTCTTTATTGCGGGCTTCTTGTGCTTCTTCGCTTAGCATACCTATTGGCACTGTGTGATGGCGAATTATCTGGGTGCTGTGCTCCAGTATTTTGTGAATGGTTGGAGTCATTTCAAACCAAGGATAGAGTTCTAATAGGAGGTTTTTAGTTCCAACAGCATACTTTTCAAACTTATCCACATCGATTTCGTAGCCCGATGAGAGAGTTTGTAACATCACACGGAATCTTGTTATTAAACACTCGTTTATTCCAGTGATGGAAGCGCTTACACTAGAATTTTCAAAAAACCTTCTGGCAGTGTTCCCATCATTGGTGTTGCCGAATCCTTGTTTAGGTTGATCAACATTAAGGCCTAGTTTGATTTTGAATTCTCTTTGAACTTTAGCTTTCTTTAATTCTTTCGATAACTTATCTTCTTCTGTTGTTAATCTTTTCTTTTCAACTTCTATTCGGTACGACAGGTTGAGAAGGAACTCAAAAGTTCGAATCCAGGCATGTAACGTAGATAAGCCGAAACTGTAATTTTCGACTATGTCAGGCGGAAGTGGGAGGTTACCTTTGAAATGCTTGGGAGTAGCATGGCAAATGAAGCAGGTTTGAGTGGATCTGGTATTTGTTAAGGCGTTGGCCACTTTACCATCGACCATAGTTAGAGCTAATTGGTGTTGGACAATTATTTCTTTTTCATCGATAACAACTGTAGTCGGTGCTAGACTACGAATTTGTGCTTTAACAAGTTCGGTTTCCGAAAGTATGGTCGATATGGTTTCTTTTTCAAAAATAAATTTTATAGGGCGACAAAATCTGGTGGACCCTGGAGCGTTATTTTGCCAAGCGTAATACTGAGTATTCGATGTACAGAGATTGATGGGTACAAACGAAAACATAAATAAGTATTCATCCGTCATAGAAGAATCACTAAATTTTTGTTTATATTTGCTCTGTCCTCCACTTCCATCACAACCCCATTTGCTGAATAACGTAAAATCTTTTTCTCCAGCATCAACAAGTTGCTTAAGCACAGGATATTGCACTTGACACAACCTTTTAGATGTTAAGTCTAGGATGGCCTGCAATGACAATTCGGCTCTAGTTTCATTAATAATAACGTCTGTTTCGGGCACACAGCAGGCTTTCTTGGCATTTTGCAGCTTATAGTACGGAGGATATAAATCGTGACCAACCATCAACGCATTTTTCCTTAACAAGCAATATGAGTCTTTGGTTAACTTGCAGTCCACAAAAATCGCCAAAGCTTCCTCTGGAGATAGCGACCGTACATTACTAGGTAATGGATGGGTTTTAGAAGTATCAGATTTTGAAGAAGACAAACGTTCTGATACTTCTTTTACAGTCTTCGCAGCGACTCGGTTTCCAGACGCATGAAGTGAGAGATGCGCAGCATATGTTAGTTTTTCTGCGTCGATACTTAGCAAATTGCTTATTTTTCGCTTTTTGGTTTTTTTACATGAGTCCGCAAAGCTCTTTTGAGGACGACCTATGCCTTCACTTGTGGATTGTTGTGTCACTTGCGAAATAATAAACTCAAAATCCTCACGGTCTAGCCAAGAAGAAAATTTACTGAAAAAAACGTCACGTTTGCGATGACATTTTTCCCACCTATCGCTGATTTTCTTCGAGCAGTCAGATACAGAATCTTTTAACGATTTCATATCTGCTATTTCCCTTCCATCCTTGTTGCCTACCTGCAAAACATGCCTCAAGAGACTTTCAATTTTGACCTTTTTCCCCAGCTTCAACCATTCTTCTAAAAATTGTTTCCGTGGAATCGTGATGACGGCATCTGAAATCCATCCAAAGTTCGCAAATATTTGAGGGATATCGCAAAAAATCGCAAAAAAAGCTAGGTAAATATGAAAAATATATGGTTTAAGGAAAATAATTTTCAAAGAATTGGGTTGGCAACTCTTGGCCATGTGCAAGTAATTCTCCATCAAATTCCAAAAATCCCGTGTAAAATGTAAAAAAAAGAACAGGTGCAGCAGATGTAGCAGGTATATGAAATATTAATACTTACTTGTCTCTTTAACATCCATAATACTAGCAATTTTAATATTTAGACGATTTTTTTGACTCGGAGTGTAAGACTTAACAATTAACTTAACAATTAAAAAAAAAAACACAAATACTCTTTCTCAAAAATTGCTTGTCTAATTGGAAATACTATTCAGCACTTGACAACGCAATTAAATAAATATTGACATTTTGACATGACAGCGGGCTACACTCAGCCTCCTATGTTCATAAGGTGAGCAGCACGCAAAACTGTCATTACTTTTGTCCACGGACTTATGGGATTATGTCCACCTTCCTTAGCGCTAGAGAGAGTTTCAATATCGAAAAACGTTATAATTCTAAGAAAAACTATTTCTGGATTGAAATAAATATAACAAATAAAATAAACATATAATAGGCACGTAGAAAATATAAAAAAAATCAATAAAAGTTGTGCATAGCTATACAATAGTTGATCGGCGATTACTATTTCTTTTTTTATTATCACTAATAGACGTTGTCATGGATATACCTACAACTGTGTAAACGCCACTACTATCTTTTTTTTTTTATTTTTTTTTCTAACTTCCAACTAATATTCAATAATATTTAGGGCATAACATAAAGACCGGCCGACATGAATTTTGTCCACCTAATTCCATAATTTTTCCCACTGTGCATCGTTTGATGTACCGAAGCATTGGTTTGAAACGCCGACATAAAGTGCCAGTTTGTCCTTAAATTTTTATTGTATATTTCGTTCTTTTTTTACACTATTGTTACCGGCGGCGGCAGCAGTTTACTTTGAGCGCTCAGAGATAGTGCTAACGGGCAATGCATCGATAGACAAAGTTCGCGTATGTAACGTCAGATGGCGGAGCGGTTTGTTGTTTACAACGTGTAAATGGGAAATCGAGATAATTCCAGATTGGATTCTAGTAGCGCCGAGCGGTGACTCGAACTTTCTCGAAGCGGTCGAGCGGTATTTCAATACGACGCTGCGATTGGGTGCAGTTAGTCTAATCCAGATAGTGAGCGCGTTGAAATCGGAGTGACGCATACGAAAGGCAAGTGCAAATAAATTTACGGTGACATATAATTTGATAGTAGTGATACATTAGTGAATTAATGTGTTTTATTAGTTTTTAATGATTAATTAGTTTTTGTTTTCTTTCACTGTATTTAATTTTTAATAGACTTTAAGTGCTTAAATAAATCAATTTCATTTAATATATCGCCGGTGTTATTTCTTTGAACCCCGACAATGTTCTTATCCTCCTCAGATCTTATCTCCCATTTATTTAGATGGACTTTGTGTGCTAAATGCAGCAAAAACTCGTAGAACTTAATCCATGCGTGTAATGTTGATAGTCCAAATTGAAGGTTTCCTTCTATAGCCTTGCTTAGATTCGACAAATTATTGAAACCTTTGGATGCACCCTTGCGTATGTATATAGCAACGCATTGAGGAAGATCTTTGGGTGGCCGTGTTACAAACCTTACCATCGACCATGGTTAATAGCATTGCGTGCTAAATACATTTCCTTGAGGTCTCGCAATTATTGTTTCATTTAATTTCAATTCGGTCCACAGTAACGCTATGAGGATGATAACGGATTTTTCCACAACACTATCTGCTTATTTTTGCGATTCATCAGCTGAAGAGGAACTAGAGATGTTTGAATTATAAACATTATTTGTACTGCGACTGCTGTGAACCATCACAGCCCTATTTACACTACATATTAGCTCTAGTGAACGTGTATACTCCACATCATCCAAAAATTCGTCTATGTGTTGAGTTAAGCGCGCACAGATGTGATCAAGTAATGCCTGTGGTTATATTTCCGCACTAGTATCGGTTACTAAATACGGTTCTGAACAAGGATAACTTTCTTTTTTAGCTTTTTGAATCAGGTCGTAAAGAGTTTCTTGTCACTTGTGTTCATAATATTATATTGCCTCATTGAAAGACCAGCTTCCACAAAAATTGAGATGGGCTCCACCGACGTTATTGTACATCTCTGCTATCAGCAAGTATTTTTTGCACTTTTCTATTGCTATAGGATTTGACATACTTTTCAGACCTTTAGAATCATCAACATTTCCGCATTTGCATTTGGGTAGCGTACGCTAACTTTCAAACTTCATTTTTCCTCAGGTGTTCTGTTTTACTTATCACTCAAGTACCATTCAACCGTTTGGATTTTTTTAATTATCGAAAACTCCGGCTTCAACTTTTCTCCTTCTTGAGAGAAAGTAATTCTAACTTCTACTAATTGTAAGTTCATTCTTACGGGGATTTCTTTCCGCAGAAAATTGCTTTGCCAAATCAAATAATTGTATATTTTCGTGTTGCGACTTAGAATCCTGCAGATCATCGGGCCAAAAGCTGTTCCAATATTGATACAAAAAGAATTCAAAAGAAAAATTGTTTGGAAGTTGCTGCATAAAAATTAACATATTTTCTCATTCGCATTGTTTCGCACCTCAATTTTTAGCATAGATAATTTAAAAAGACACAAAAACTAAGTAATCGCAGAGAAATGCCAAGAAGCATACATTTCTTTCACAAATTCGAAATATTATAGAAAATACGTTTTCAGAGTCTTCCAATGTATTGTCCATTTTTACAGCAACAATAACAACAAGTTGACGCGAATATTAGTACTCACCAGGCTCATCATAATACATTATTAATATTTTATTGATTTTGGCTCAAACACTTCTTATTTTATTGGCTTAATACTCGCTACCGACGCTCATATAAATACAGCAAGACGCGATCAACGAGTGTACTTTGATTTGACAGCAACAGTTCAGCAAAAACCATAGCGGTTGTCTCATGGTGCATTAATAAATATTCTATCAATACAAGAGACCAATTTGAAAATGGAATTTTGACCAGGTTTTCCTATCAAGTATCCTTTACTGTATCACTGAAATTACTACTAGTACCGGGTAAATTTGAAACAAAAAATTAATATAAAGTAAAGTTTTGGTTAGTTTGTTTATATTTTGTTTGTATTTGGAAGCGACAACATTCCATAGCTAGAGTTCACGTACTTTCGCGGACACGTCTGCAATTGCAGACAGATGTAGAAACGCGAACGATACTTCGATACCAGTACAGTATCGATACTTTAGTGGCGATACCAAGTACTTTTGGCATCGATACCTTACTAAAATAATATCGAATGGATACTGATGTTTCTTAATTTCTACAGTAATTTGTTTCTCTAACGCGCCTATTCTCCATTAATAAGAAACTAAACGTATTAACATTATTTTCCTTTAAGAACTCTGTTATTATTAAAAACTCTGAGGTTTAAATATATTTTTTATTTATTTTAATATAATAAAATTTTCAAATCACATATCTTCGTTTTATTAAAATATACTTATTTGTATTATATTTACGATTTATATGCAAAACCCAGTAAGATAGTAAGTACGTACTGTCAATGATATATAATGTCGTATTTTTAAAACTACCCGCCCAAATTGAAAGTATCGATACTTTTTTCTTTGAGTACTTATATGTATCGATATTCGCCATCGATACTTTTCCGATACCGAGTATCGATACTTTTCTTTCGATACCACGCCCCTAGACAGACGTCTACGGACGAAAAACACGCACTTAACTTCGCTGTCCGTGAAACTGTTCATTACCAAATTATTAAACCTATAAATGTAAATATGTAATCATGATCCCTCGGCGGCCTAGATACAAGCAGCTAAAACCGTTACCCAAAATTAAGCAACGTGCACTGGCGGCTCGTCAGGAGAGGCCAAGCCACAAATCTGGCTCCGCGCCGATGAGTAATACCATCGCTAAAAGCTATACGTCCTTGTAAGTACACTTGTGAGATCGGCAAGTTGTCGTGCGTTATTGTTTGTAAAACTTTCGCAGTTCACACGTATGCGATTACATTTTCAAAACTGCAGAATAAAAAATTAACTGACATCAATTTTGCGCGGTATCATTTGTTAGCCCTTATTCAAACTTTACAAGAATATATATGTTACAGTCAAAGTAATTAATCCAGCCATTATGAATAACATCATGTCATTATATATAATATCTACCGAATTTGGCCAAAGTGATTAATAAAACTGAATGAATCACTTTATCTAGCCATTATGTATAATATCCGAACAAAGTTAGTCATAGTGATAATTTTAATTTATTAATCACTTTTGCTATTGTTCCTACATAACGTCTGTTGATCCTGGTAAAAGTAATAAAAGATTAAATTTTACATTATTTGATATTTTTAGGAATAATTAGTGATTAGATCAGTAAATATTTGCATATACTTATTAGAACTTGCGATTCAAAAGTAAGCTTATTTATTTTTACAAGTGATACTCTTACAACACTATGAGTTACACGACATGAGCTTCATTAAACGTGCATCTATTGGAAGTGCAATCTCTAGTGTAGTTGCAATGTTTAAATCCCTAACCACCTAGATGAGACTCTTTTCTTGCGCATTCCCTACAAGGAGAGTGCCGGGGCTTACCATCTACAATTTTTAGTTCTGGCCATATCGCACACACTTCTTCGATCTTATTTGCAAATTATCTCCGATTATCACTTTGTAAAATGCTAAGCGGTCCGAAAATGGTAAAGATATCGACCAAGTGGTATACTACTCCTTGTGCTCTTCTAGTTTTTAAAGGCCGTAGCTGCACGAATTTTGTAAGATATACCATGATAAATTTATAATCACCGTCAGTTAGTGGTTGCATCTGTTTGACATATTGAATTAAATTCCTTGCCTAAAATCGGCTGTACAGCTAGTCTCTTTTTCGGTAAACTTCTTTGTTTCTGACAGGTTCAAGTGTAACGAGTTCAGTTGTAATATTTTTTTTATTTAGTTTTAAGCTCTATCATCGTTCTGACTCCACCACAATAACCAATGGTGAGCTGACAGTTATTGATTAATTGAAAACTTTCATCCAAATTAGCGTAATAAATAATTGGTTCACCTTTGTTCTGTACAGGGACTACAAGTTCTTTTGAACTTCCAATTTTGATGACGTTATACCTTGAGAGACGCTATAATCTTCATGTGCTTTCTGAGTACTCATGTTCTTAGCTTCTTTCCCTTTCTCTATGAACGATATATAGCGGATCGCTTGTATACAGCTGGTTATTTTTTCCTTTCTCGAAAAGAAGGGCAATAACTAGTTCACCAAAATGAACCCTGATAGTCACTGCCATTATTGCAAACAGCAAAATTTGCATGTTAAGAACGAATATATATTTATGAGGTGTTTCATAGACGGCGAAAATGAAATTTTACACTGACACTGATCGCCATCTAGGCGACACCCAAGGGTATACGCCGAAACAATTGCAAAACTATACAAAAGTATATAAACAATGTATTTACGAAATAATTAATTTTTAATGAGCCTTATTACTTTATCCAGATCGTTCTGGCTATTATGAATAGTGGCTGGACAAAGTGATTAATTAATCATTTTAACTAACTGATGTGGTAATTATACATATTGACTGGCGATTATATATAATCCCTGATTAATCACTCTGACTGTATAGTCTGTCCATAGATATAACGATTTGACTTATTTATTAGCACCCAATTTTCAGAAAATAAATGCTACCCAACCGCTATAATACTTTTCGAGCACGGGTGGTTTACAGCGACGTATTCAGAAAGATTACTACATACAGGCTGATAAACTGTTAAAATGCAGTGACAGATTAACACAAATTTAATATACAAATAATTATCTTGTCTTCAATTTGAATTGTTTACTTTCGAATAATAAAGTTTAAATTGAAAATGGTAATTATAAATTACATAATTACTTCTCTACTTCAGAAAATTTCTCCTAATACGGCCCATTACCTCATTTACATAATCACTCGGTACCTGCGGCACCAGGTAGTGTATAATCCCCAATAATCCTTAAAAGTGAAATCGTTATACCGATGGACAGACTATAACATATACAGGGTGTGGCATTTATTTGTGGACGAGCTATTGTGGCTAACCTGTCCACTTAAGTGAAATATGTTTTAGATAAAAATGATTCAAGATCAAATACTCTACACCGTAAAATTATTTTTATATATACAGGGTGGTCAGTTTAGCCTGCGCGGTATACAACTTTGTTATTTTAAATGGAACAGCCTATATATCATTACATTTTTGGATTCCCCGATGCAAAATAAAGTAGATTTAATTCACATACCCTACACCCAAACCGAACAGTTTCGGAGTTATTCGACTTTTTAGAAAAAAAAATGCATTTGCTTGAGTCACTTGGAAAATCAATACCACCGTTACTTATAACAATTTTGCGATTATTTTGTAGTATAGTCGTGACAATATTTGAAAGTATATAACCAATTAATAATTTCTATGTTATGTTATACAGGGTGTTGTTAAAGTGACAATAAAGCTAGGCATCTTTAAATAGACGGATCTCATTTTTTTCAAATGGAACACCTTGTATATTTTTGTGCCATATAATACAGAATTAAGTCCTCTTTCAATCGCATGTAACATTTCCTATAGCTAAAGTTAATACTTTTTGAGTAATTTTGTGCTATTTAGTAAAAAAAATGATTATTATAATATGTTTACTGTAAAAGAATATTTTTTTTTCTTTTATTAATTCAAGAATTGGAATCTCTAATTGTAGAAATTAAAACAAAAAACAAAACGGTAAAGATAATTTAATAACAATAGAAATCGCAAATTATAAAAATAAAGATAAATAACAACGAAAATTATAAAAGAACTTCAAAATGACCGCCTACATTATTTATGCACGTCGTTGAACGTTGGGTAAATGAATTTCTAACGCTCAGAAGCATATTATGGCAAATTTCTTTAAAAGCTCTAGAAATTCTGCCTGTCATATCTTCTGGTGTAGTTGGTACCTCCTCATTTACTTTACGTTTGATGTACCCCCATAGAAAGAAATCCATGGGGGTCAAATCAGGAGATCGTGCTGGCCATGCAATAGGTCCTCCCCTACCTATCCATCTAATGCCATACATTTCATTTAAAGTTTCTCTTACTGCATGGTGGTTGTGGCTGAGCGCACCGTGGTGTTGGAACCACATACTTAGTCTATTTTGCAATGGCACATCTTCTAGCAGGCCTCCTAATTCGTTCACAAGAAAGTGCCTATATCTCTGACCGTTTAAATGTTGTTCAAAAAAGTACGGTCCGATAACACTGGTACCAATGATACCGCCCCAAACATTAAGTGACCATCTGTTTTGGCGACGAGTTTCACGAATAATGTGAGGATTTACATCTGAGTAATAGTGAAAATTATGTCTATTTACGCATCCATTATTATGAAACTGGGCTTCATCTGTCCACAACACATTACCTACTCAAAAAATCCGGATGTTCGTTCATTATTAGTGTAATTCTGCGACAAAACTCTACCCTTCTATTCAAATCTGCTGGCAACAGTTCTTGGTGGAGTTGAACTTTATAAGAATGATACTTATTTTTCTTCAGCATTCTTCCTAATGACCTCATACTAATGACTAAATTATTGCTCATTGTTCGCAAAGTAATATGAGGATCTTCTACAATAGTTTGCAAAACCATTAATTCGTTTTTTTCGGCAATCACAGTTTTTGAACGTCTATGAGATCCGTACTTACCAGAACCATCATTTACAAACCTGGCCATCAAACGTTCAAAAACTTCCGTTCGAGGATGTCTGCGGTTTGGATACCTCTGTACATAAATTCTACTTGCCAGTAAGCAATTGCGTTCACTCTCACCTAGGATAAAGGCCATATCTATAAGCTCTTCCTCCGAGTAGTTCATATTCAATTTGGAAAAATTTAATAATAAAAAATAACAAGCAACAGATAACAAAGAATGTGTAACATAAACCAAGAAACAAGTAACAAGCAACAATAATAAAACTAGAAAATTCACACTGTTGTCAAAATGCTGAAAAATGGGTAATTACCACAATACTTGTACGTAAAATTTGACAGTTATCTAGATACCCTTAGTTCATTTATTATCACAAAACATGGCCTACTATAATTTTATTTTGATACCTATTTGGGCATATGACTATAAATGCTTATCCTGGAGGTACATAAATAAAATTGTACCTAGTATAAACCAACGATGGATAAAATATACCGATGTTTACTCAAAAAATTCATTTTTACAGCACTTGATTATGTCATAAATGTTTTTTTCATAGAATATCGATCAATTACTGTTTTTCTCGCACTACATAGCACATTATTCAAAATTACTCAAAAAGTATTAACTTTAGCTATAGGAAATGTTACATGCGATTGAAAGAGGACTTAATTCTGCATTATATGGCATAAAAATATACAAGGTGTTCCATTTGAAAAAAATGAGATTCGTCTATTTAAAGATGCCTAGCTTTATTGTCACTTTAACAACACCCTGTATAACATAACAAAGAAATTATTAATTGGTTATACACTTTCAAATATTGTCACGACTATATTACAAAATAATCGCAAAATTGTTATAAATAACGGTGGTATTGATTTTCCAAGTGACCCAAGGAAATGCATTTTTTTTTCTAAAAAGTCGAATAACTCCGAAACTGTTCGGTTTTGGTGTAGGGTATGTGAATTAAATCTACTTTATTTTGCATCGAGGAATCCAAAAATGTAATGATATATAGGGTGTTCCATTTAAAATAACAAAGTTGTATACCGCGCAGGCTAAACTGACCACCCTGTATATATAAAAATAATTTTACGGTGTAGAGTATTTGATCCTGAATCACTTTTACCTAAAACATATTTCACTTAAGTGGACAGGTTAGCCACAATAGCTCGTCCACAGATAAATGCCACACCCTGTATAATAACTTACATTTTGACACAGAACCCAGTCAGAAAAGGCGTAGAATGGCTTAGTTAGGTTTCTTCGATTTATTGACTTTTGACAAATTCTTAATCTATTCAGCAAACTTTATTAGAAAACCTTTTACAACCATATTCTTGTTTTAATGAAATTCAAATAAAAAATAAATTATCTGTATTGTATTATGAACCTCAAATGTTCGGAGAATGTAAAACGCCAACTGAGATGTTAAATTTTATCAATAAAAACGATTTATATGAATGTATGTCAGAACTGAATAAACTTATAAGTATTGTGTTCACTATACTGGTAACTTTTGCTTCAGTAGAGAGGAGTTTTTCAACGCTAAAAAGAATTAAAGACTACAGCCGAAACACTATGACTCAAAATCGATTAAGCAATTTATCCTTAATATCAATTGAAAAAGGTCTTCTTAATTTATTCAAAAAAATATTACATAGTTTATTTTAGTTTTTAAAAAACAGATCCATTTAGTTGTTATTATTATTTATCAATAACTCAGTTTTTATTTACCGCAGAATTATGAGTTACTATTATTGAAGACTTGCCCCTTTTACTTAGAAATCAAATGTGGGATATGCACGATGGCGCCCCATCACATTTTTCTATTTTGGCTCGGGATTATTTAAATGAAGTATATGAGAATAGGTGGATAGGACGAGGTGGACCTCAGCCTTGGCCCCCTAGGTCCCCTGACTTAAATAGTATAGATTTTTTCCTGTGGAGACATCTCAAATCTCTAGTGTATACAACGCCTGTGAATACTGTTGATGACTTACGAAATCGAATAATCGATGGATTTGAAACGATAAGAAATACTCCAGGAGTATTTGAGAGAGTGCGAGCATCAATGAGAAGAAGAGCGGAGGCCTGTATAAGGGTTCTAGGAGGACACTTTCAACAATTGCTGTAGCATAGTTTCCTTGTCATTGTTATTAATTAGAGTTTTTATTGTTATTAGTTATGTTACTTTGTATTGTAATAAAACAATGCTACGAAAACCGGGTCATATTTTTTAACAGGTAGTAGCACCTTAACTCTTAAAATTAATAAACTCAAGTGATTATCTGAATAAAGCCAGAGCCTAAATTTAATTTTCTCTGGCGAATTACAGAAAATTGTTTTCTATTTTTTTTCTCGATAACGGTCAGAGATAAGAAAAAAATACAACAGATCAAAAAGTTTCTAAACAAGACAGAAAATTTATTGCGTATTTTAGAATCTAGCAGTGGCGCATCGCAAAAAAGTTCAGGGTGGGAAAAGAGGGCATGACCTAGAAAAAAATTATTACCCTGTAGATTTACATCATCATTTGGCATGGCTAATGATGCAGGCCTTATAGCGTAACCTACCTTCCAAATTTGAGCAAAATATCTCAAAAACTGTAGGAGCTATACAGTAAAAAGTGAAAAAATCTTGAAATTTCAACACCCTGCCGATTGGTAACGAAGCGTTTACAGACCTATGTTTATATGAAATTTTAGGCACAAAATAAACCAAATAATTACCCCCTTCCTTATGTACATGATATTTAGGAACATCCTGTATAGTAGCGAACGGCTGAAATTGCCCATAAACACCTTTCAGCCTTTCAAGACACGAGGAGTGGTGGGTGCCATTGCACCCCTGTCAGCACGCCTACTAAATGGGCAAATCCACTGAGACTGCATTGGTGGAGCTGACAGATCAAATCCAGGATGCATTGACGAACAAAGAAACTGTAGTGTGCGTATTTCTAGACATAGAGGGCGCTTTTGACAACACTGCGCACGACGCTGTCAAGAAAGAATTAATTGAAAGAGGGGTAGACGGCGCGACGTCCAGATGGTTGTCGCAGCTGCTTTCTACTAGGTCAGTGGAAACGGAGGTGGGAAACAAAACCATCTCGATTAGTACGACCAGAGGATGTCCACAAGGGGGAGTTACTTCCCTACTCAAGTGAAGTTTGACAGTAGATGAACTTCTATGCAGTCTGACTGATCTAGGCATATCGTGCCAAGGATATGTTGCTGATATAGTCATATTTGCAAGAAGAAAGTTTGAGAAGACCCTCTGTGACATAGTTCAAAGAGGACTCAATATTACGAAAAGGTAGTGCCAATAAGTGGCCCTTAACATCAACACTACTTTAATAGCATTCACAAGGAAAAGAGAGCACAGTCTCAACCCCTATAAAACTAGATGCGCAAGACATAGACTGCAAGAAGGAGGTAAAATATCTGGGCCTTATCCTGGATAACAAACTTTTGTGGAATAAGCACGAGCTTGAAGTAACTAATAAGGCAAAAAGGCCCTAATGGTTTGTAGAAACTTCGCAGGTAAAAACTGGGGATGCAGCCCAAAAATACTGCTCTGGATGTATATAGCAATAGTGAGACCAATGATCACTTATGGGGCGGTGGCTAAAAGCAAAAGAACTAGTCTGGCAATCGCGAGAGCTAATCTCAATGAGTACCTGCCCAACAGTAGCTATTGAAGTGGTACTAAATCTTAGACCTCTTCACATTTTGGAGGAGAGCATAGCCAAAAGGACCACTCGCAGAATGATCGGGGAAGGAATGTCTAGGCATAGGCCTCAGCCTCCTGAAGGTGATCAAACGTGTGACATGTCCCGAGATGACATGCCAAGGAAGTTCAGCTTTGCGAGAGAATTTACCACAAACCTTAGCATCAAGAGCGAATGCGATAAGAAATTCAATAGAAACGCTATCAAATGGTACACGGATGGTTCCAAAACGGCAGAGGAAACTGGAATAGGGATATATGAGCCTAGAACCAAATATTTTGAAAGCTTGGGGATGTACCCATCTTCCAGGCGGAAATATAGGTACGCTATTGAAAGATGCGTCCAGTTCAACGTTAACAGAAGCTACGAAAAACAAAAGATTATTATAATATCTAAAAGTCAAGCAGCCATAAGGGCGCTGAGGTCAAACATAGTCAGCTCCAAGTGGTTTGGGCGTGTCTAGAAAAACTAAGCGAGCTAGGCAAAAGTGACCCTACTGTGGGTTCCTGGAAGGAAACGAAATAACCGATAATCTCGCTAAGAAAGGGGCTAGAATACCTTTTTGCGGGATAAGTAGCAGTATAATACTGAAGAAACTAAAAAATTAAGTAGAGCAGAGAAAATCCAAATACTGGGCGAATCTCCAGGGAATAAGATAAGCTAAAACTGTTTTGGGAACCTATAACCAGAAGAGATCTGCAGAATGCATCAATCTGAGTAAAAATAATATTCGCATATTGACAGGCATCCTTACAGGCCATTGTAAACTGAACGGACATTTAAGCAGGCTTGGAATAGCGAAGAAAGCCGAATGTAGATTTTGTGGGGAACAGGATGAAACATCCATCCATCTACTCACAAACTGCGATGCACTGTGCGACTCAAGGGCGCTGCACCTGGGAGCATGTGAAATTGAAGAGGCACTTTCTAAAAGAATCAAACTGGACGGCCAGCTGTAAATACAGCGAGAATAGGGGACATAATACATCTTTCAGGTCGCAGTGTACAATCACCCTAATATTACATACATACATACATACCCTGTATGTATTGACCCAAAACATAAATTTTGTTAATTTTGATTTACTATAGGCGGCCGTAGGCTCTTTTAAGGTCTTACCTATATACAGTGGCATATTTGCAATCAATGCCGCCCCGGGTTACGTAACTCTGGCAGCTCACGCCCAACCGATCAGTGCTGCTAGGGCCTTTCAATAGAAAGCGCTAAACGGAAGTTACAGTAAAATGCAAAATGTAACTAAAAAAAAAAAAGTGTCGGTACTTAAAACACTTCTTCTGACTGTCATTTAGTAAAAAATGTTCTCTAAGTACCAAAACAATATCCAACATTGCCTTTACTTTCAAGTACAAAAATATTGCCGGGCTGGACTATATTCTGTTCAGCCCATGGACAACGCGTTCCTCGTTATAGCGTCGGCGAGGGTTCGCCCGAGACACCACGCTTATTAGTTCTACACGGTTTTCCATGTTTCATTTTTATACTTTTGACTATTATATGAAAGCTACTAACTTTGTAACGGCTGTACTTATCGCCTGATGATGGTGCATATCACCGAAACCGGTCGTAACTTAGAATTTCATATAGTAAACTAATACAAAAATTCGGAAGTACGATTTTTATTTTATCCACTTAAATATTAATGTTTACTGTTTACTGCTAATAGTAAAGTTATCCCCGTTACATTTTTCCCGGCACATTGAAATTTGAAATCTGTATTTGGTAATAAACTTCCATATTAACTAATAACTTAATTATATGAAAGTGTTACTCGTGTTTTTGCATACTTATTACTTCTAATGTTTATATTTGAGTATTTGCTTATTTATTTATTTACTAGAATTTTACAATGCTATAAGACAAATATGAATAAAGTTACTGTTTTTCGAACTATTTTTATTCTTTAGAACGTAAATATACACGCATGTTCCCTCAAACGTTCCAATTTTTTTAATTTAAAATACTGTTGCTTGAAAATTGAAGGTGCTTATTGTTATAAACACGAACGTATTATGTTTACACCTGATATTTTTGTTTAAAACATAAACACCTTTAATTTTCAAAAGCAATATAAAGTATACCAATAACTATTAGAAATCACCAACGTTACCCTTTTCTATTTTTTATAGACGCTATATAGAAGTACTAAATAAATAAATATTGTAAATGTAATTGTCACTTTTGTTGACAATGATAAATTATGTTATAAATATATTTTTGTTGAATATCCATTGATGAAAACAGAAAATATCTGTCGAAACGTCTGATTTCTAAAAATAAACTTGCAAATATCAAAAAAGCCTATATTTCCACTGACATTGGAATTATTATTTAGAAAACATTATCTCAACATTATTTTTTGGCACTTCCAAATTGACACAAGCTTCAAATATTTTAAACAGAATTAGAAGATACTATTTTTTAACCCCCTGTTATATATAAAGAACTGAACATTTTTCGTCTACTTTGATTGAATACACTTTTAGTTCTAAACATACGGACACATTTTTCAATTTCGACATAATAAAATACATTTTTTTTTTATTTAAATTGCAACTCTTAAGTAGAAAGCAGGAAGGCAATGCATTATGTATGCAGTCATTGCACCTGTATTATTTTACTGAAATAGCTTAGGAATCACTAGCTGCCTCCTTCTATTTAGCTGTTTTGGGAATATATTAAGGAGTATGTTTACATCGTATCTTTTGGCAGGATTAGTTATACCATCTTTAGTAATTAGAACTATAGGTTGGCGTCTACATTGAAAGTACTCACAAAAGTCATTTGATATTGGAAACATATTACCAATTAACATACTACAGTAGAAAATAACCTCTAAAACATACGAGTCACAGTTCACAGAAGAGTTCTGCGGATACTTTTTTTTTTGTTATAGGTTCATGTTGGAAATTACTGGTGGATATCGGTAGTTATTCAGAACAAGGGGTGTACAGTGTAATCACATTTCAAACCGTATTAATGTGTTATTAATAAATCCAAGTCTGTAGTCAAGACTAGTAGCGTACCTAATCCCAATTTATAACTTCGGTAGTTACCACGACAGTAGTTGCATGATATAAACATACTCAAGGGCGTCTATCACATCACATGTTGTATACTGTACTGAATACTGAACAGCTAGTTTGATTTCATCTCTGTGATATAAAATAAGCCTGATCGATGGAGGTTACGTAATATTACTCAACTGTAACAAGGCTACATCAAGTTAACTTGCTTTAAAACCTGATGAAGATAAATATAGTGGTTTGAAATGCACAACATATATAGAAAATCAATATACAGGGTGCTTTTAAGCTATGTAACAATTCTTAAAACTAGAAAGAGAACTAAAAGGTAATCCATCAATCTCTAAGCGAGAAGCTCTCACAGTTAAGTCAAGCGAGATATTAATTTATATGAATATTGTTTTACTACTGCTAATATTGCAGCTGGACAGCACTTATTCGTTAAATAGCAAAGCAATACATTGCTCGGCAATGAGCAAAAAATAATGGTCTCGTTTGATAATTAAAAATACGGAAATAGTATAGGAATGTTTGGTATCCCAATCACATGCATTAAAACATTTAAAACGTAAAAATAAAATTTTGTATAATGTATTTATCTGAAATGAATGAGGTGTCCTATTGGCACTTACACTGACTTGTTTATTTACCATTTTAACAAAGAAAAGCCCTTCAATTTAAAATAGGCAGTTCATTTTAAAATTTTATCTACTTTTCAATTTATTTCTTTGTTTGACAAGTCCAACATGCCAATAAACTGAAATATTTTACTTCTTACTATGTTATACAAGATTTATTAGCTATAAATGATATTAATTGGTTAAGATTGATTTGTATTATTATTTTAAAAAACAAACACATATGGTAAGATAAAATATTTTCCCTATTATTTCTTTAATATTAGAAAGAGCAAGCAAATTTATCTTAATATAAATAGTTGTGTTTCTTTTTCCAAACCGTAGGGCTTCAAGAATGAAGTTATATTTTATTAGCCAAGGACAAAAAAATGTTACGGTTGAAATTAGTTTAGTTACCTATGTTGCTCTTAAAAAATTGTTATATCAGTTAATCAACATCCTGTAGATTATAAAATTACCTTCTTCCACAATTTCGCCAACAAATACTTTTGCTATTCCTGCCATAGCTATTACAACATTTTGAGAAACAGAACAACCAGTAATAGTTTGCATCAGGCGCTTAATAGCAGCTTTAGGAAATGCAGCACGTCTATACATTTCATATCTATCCAGTTGCTCTTCAGTAAAATTTGAAACTAATACCCTACAAAATGTTAATACAATATAGATAGCTTGATTATTTGTTAGTCTCACTAACTGCATTTTTTCTCTTTCTTCTTCTTCCAACTCCTTCTTACTCTTTTCCTTTTTCTTTTCTCGATGAGTGCTAATATTTTGAGATGCCTCAGGTAGAATAATGTCGGTATCAATATCCATTTTCGTTTCACTATTAGTACCATTATCAGAAGAAAGTGTACCTATTTTCTCTGAATTACAATCATCATACTTTAGTATATTTTCTTCTATTGCTAAAGCAGCATCACGAGAATCTTCATCATCATTACCAATATCAGAATCAGAATTGGTACTATTCAAGTCATACTGTAACTGTTCTAATGCACGTATATTTGCAGAGTCTTCCGATACAATTTTATTTAAAATACTCTCCATTAGTACTCACAATCAGTCTTGTAGAAAATATCTTAATAAACTACCGACCACTACCGACTTTAAAAAAATTAAATATAACTTACGGATACTATCTAAATTGATCAAAATCTAAACAATAAACACTTCTATTTGACAGTTTGTTTGACATTTGACAGTCAAGCGCCATCGCCGCCATCTAATATACAGAAAACAAGTTAATACCAAAGCTTCAAGAAAAACAAGATATTGGCGCTAGCTTCCCAGCTCAGTCAATATATCACGTCAGTGCTTTTTGACAATAATTCTGTTTATTGTATGTTAAAATATATGAAGAAAACGTATTTAAACAATGAATAAACATTATTGCGTGCATTTTCTAGTAAGTGATTCGAATTTGTGATAGAAAAGCAAGTGTGGTGAAAACGAAATCAGAATTTAATATTCTAGCGTTTAATCAAAGAATTTGCTTCGGCATTGTGTACATTTTTAAAAACGTATTTTTATATATTGTTTATAAACTTTCTTATACGAATCATGAAGTGTTAAACTATCATTGTATGAAAGGAATAACTACATTGGAAAGGTATGTGTTTCTTACTTTAAATTATGAAAGAATATTTGGCCTCTGTTGGTGGTCGGATTTCATCGACCAGCTGATACAATTCCATTTGAAGCAATTCTACATTATTTCATCTTCAATCATTAAATTTTGTTAGAATTAGGTTTTGTTTGTATTGTGTCTCATAGCAGGGAAATATGTCAATACTGCATCTTACCTTATGAGATCTTTCAACATTATTATATGTAGAGGTATGAGTAGCTAAATATTACAGTGTCAATGAAATGAAGACAATCAAAATGTTTTTTTGCTGTTTATCGTGGTGTAATGTTTTTTTATAAGATAATATTTAAGATACTTTGTTAACAGGTGAACTGATAGGTAACTGAAGGCCTGCATTCGTTGGATGGGGCTTGTAGTGCCCCCTTTTTACTGCACTGGCTCCAACCTCTACCAACATTACCCCGATAAATTCAGAAGGTCAGTCTTTTACCTCACGTTACAATTTTCAGGCATTAATTACTTATAGAAAAATATATTCTATGCTGTTAGTTTACTGTGCAACATATTCATATATTTATATTATCTGTTCCATTTTAAATTAATGGAGTCAAAACATTGGATGTACTAACTACTACTAAGTAAAAAAAGGCATTTTTGCTTTGGTACTTTAGTATCTGTCTAAGTTTCTAATTCAATTATCTACCTTAAAATGTGCAGGAAAGCAGAAAAAGTGCAAATGTGCCTTTGGTTCCTTCCACAGCTATCAAAATTTAGATATGGTTTTAAACTACTATCATGCGATTATTTTTGCTGCTCTATTTATTGGTTTGAATGTTAATAAAGTCATAAACATGATGGCTGTGCTCTGGCTCTGTTACTGACTTTTATACAATAACTCGATTATACCAAAATGAAGCTTACAATTAGGCACATGATGGGGATGTTTTTGAATATGTTGCATAGTAAAATGATAGCATGTTGTGTGTGCTAGATTTTAAATTTATATTTACAATATTTTATCAACTTTGAAATAAACTTCCTTCCACGATACCGAAAATAAGTTATTTTTATAAAAATATTAGCATGTTTCATCAGTAGGTACACTCGCGAGCGGATAAATCGACACCGTTATAGAATTTCATAGTCCTTGCTAGTAGAGATGGGTCATATCCGTATAATAATAATAATAATAGTGACTTTATTTCTTGTACAGCAACAAATAAATACAAACAGACTACACATTCATGTACATTTGAGAAATTTGGCAGAGTTCAGACTGACCCTTAGAGGCGTCTGCTCTTCCACTCAACCAGAATTTACTAAACTAACTTAAACCTAAAACTAAAGAGAGGTGTACTAGAATACATACTTGTTGCAGCTCCGCAATTTAATTTAAAATTGATAAAATGATTTTATCGCTCCAATAATTCTTTGTATAATGAAATTGAAAGAATCAGATCACCGCCGCACATCCCCGCCTAAACCCAAGCGTCCTAGTTCTGAAGAAGCAGGTATTGAAATAGTTTTTTTTTGGAATAATACCGGTCCATGAATTCGCTTAAATTGTGCTGGTATGTTATTATAAATGTATGTAATTCGGTATGTAAAACAATTTTATTGTATGATTTGTATCTTTGGCACGAATCTTACTTGGGAGTCATATGGTACGAATCCCCACTGATAAAAGTTTTCGTATTTCGTACCGACCTTCTCGTATCGCCTTTTTATTAAAATAACAAGTTTTGTCGGCATTTCCGTCAATTCTTTGCATTTGATTGAATCATGAAATTTTTTGTATATCGAACAGAGATTTTGTAAACTGCATCTACTTTATTTTGTACATATTTAGGAGCATACATAAATTTTTCTGTTCTGACATCTACCGTCGGCGGTGTACTTTTATAATGAAGGTAAGTAAAAAATACTGTGAATATTGGATGTGTATCCACTTCTTGGTTTCCGGTGGTAACTGCGTCCTGGAACTTTCTCTGGCCGACGTTCCAAATCAGACTAGTTTCAGGTCAACAGCGACGGAGAAGCAGCCCTGAAGATGTCCCATGCAAGTGTGAATGAAACGTCGGCCACATGAAGTTCCAGGGCGCAGTTCCAACCCGGAAACCAAGAAGTGTATAGCGTGGACAAATTCCAATGTTACATTGTACAGTAAAATTCCTTTGCAGGTGTGATTCAATATTACAGCCTTATTATTTTTTATATCACACCATACCCTGAATTAAATTCCTATTGAAAGTAGCCGACAATTCTAATATAAATTTGTAAACATTAAAGAATATAAATTATCTACTTTACTTCAAAATCACTCAATATTCCATGTTAGGAAATTCACACTAATATCATATAGGAATATGAATTAAATACAGTACAAATATAAATTAGTTTAATAAATAAATGCTATTGATTATAAAAATCGTGCTGTTACTTTACTGGAAATTTAAATAAATGATGTCATTAAAACGATAATAAAAACACGTGCTATGTTATTTACCACTTATTTATTTATTACTTAACCGTAACTATAGTTTCAACTTTTTACCAAGTCATTGTGAAACGGTATATTATACTACTACATTACAAAAACTTTTCCTGTATACACAAATATCAGTGCGTATTTTAAAGAAGATGTTAAGGTTGTGTCCTTTTGGTTCGCCCAGACCCCTATAGCCCTCAAGGGAGATGGTCGCATTTAAAATAAATTCACTCTATGACCGGTGCCGTTTTGCTGGTACAGACCATTTTTTTACAAACCTTTACTGGGCTAGACTGCATTGTTTTTGCATAGTGCTACCTCGAGTAGGGTGGGGTATTTATACCCCGCACTGCTATTGGCAGCAGGAAGACGCTATGCCTAAGAGGTCGGAGTTGCGTCAGCCTGCTGCTAGATCCAAAAACCAAAACGTAAATAAAATCAGACCATAATGAAAAAGAATACCAATCTTCACATTAAAATAAAAGCGGCTTGTTTATCACTTATTATTGCTGCATCTGCACTGTTAATAGAAAACACAAATGTTTGAAACAGAAGACGGTGGGTGAAGCCCTGGTTGAATAGGCAATACGGAAATATTACTACATAGAGTTTTTAAATGTCAATGATATGAAAACCTTTGAAGTGTGCGTGAAAATGGCGTAAAAACACTGATTCACCATAAATCCACCGTATTTTAGAAATAGGAACTTTTATTAATAAAAATCAACCCTAAAATCACTAAAAATATCACCAGAATTGCGCGTCCCATGCAATAAAAATAGAAGAAGTTCTATTCCGTGCAATGCAAGTAAAATTGCACTCAGCTGATCGAAATCAATTGAATGCGCATGCTTGCAATTTCTATTGCACGCAATTTTTATGTAAGAAAAACTGCGAACTGAAAAGCGGCCTTAAGGTCGCTCTCTTTTAAAGAATACACTAAATCAGACACCGTATGAATTTCAAATAAAACCTTACTATCTTTCACGGCATTTTTTTCTTGTTTTTACCAGAACAAACATTTACTCTCATACTCGAGACTCTTTTCTTCTAATCCTAATAACACAGTCTATTATTTCAACAAATTCTTTTTCGTGACATTAAAACAAACAAATAAAAAATCATTTCAGAAAATCTCACGATTAAAAATTTTAATCGCCAGATTTTAGAAACAATGTAACTAGACCAGGTTGCATTCGCTTTGAACGTACCATTTTACACAAAGTTGAATTCGCTTCTTTTATTTGCTCTCTTTTTCGGTAGAATTGGTATTGGAATGCGTTTCGAACAACGGCAATGCCCATCCCATCCCTTCTGTTGGTTTCTGAACAACACCAATGCGCACGCTACCTTTTTCGCTTGCTTCTGAATGTCATCCTTGCATTTAGATCGACACAGTGGCGTAACTAGAAATTTTGGGCCCCCCCGCAAAAATTTTATATGGGGCACCTGAACATAAAATCGCGTTTTTCAGGCTCTATTCGGTATTCAATAAAACTATTCGTCTGCTATTTATCAGTCTCATTTATGTGGAATATTGTAGGTACATACATAAGCATATCTTCATAAACTCATTATTAACATGTTACAATATATTATACGATACTAACAATAAGTACAGATAACCACATTTATCATATACATAATTAAAAAAAACTTAACCTAATTGTATTTAATTATATAGTAATCAAAATTTAAAATTTCGCTTTTAATAAGAATTTTAGAATGTTTATTACCGAATACAAAACCTATTTTTATAAACATTATCATTTTATAAATAATTGTGTTTATATAGCAGTTCTCCGTGCCTTTCTATCAGCAAAGCAACGAATTAGTTGTCGAAGATCCAACTTTTGTGCACCTGCGTTTTCAATAGCTACAACAGAGAGATTTTTTAATCTTTCTTGTGTCATTGTGTTACGCAAGTATGTTTTTATTAATTTCAGTTTACTAAAAGATCTCTCTGCTGTAGCTACAGTTACAGGTATTGTTAGAAAAAGTAGCAAAGCTGTATTTACTTCCGGGAAATCACTTTCCATGAACCCAAATTTTATTAAAAGTAACTCGGCTAATTGTTTTGTAGTTGTATCCGCGGTAATGTCATGCTTTAAAAATGAAACCGCATTTAAAAGTTGCGCAGGAAATTTATATGTTAGATCATTGCAATAATGCTCTTGTAATGTAGTGGCTGCTTTAATTAATTCACTGTCTGATAGTGTTAAAAGGTTTCTTGGCTGCAGAAATTGAAATAATTTTGAAATTTCGGACATACCTGTAAACCTACTTCTAATTTAGGTGTTAACAATATCTACGGTTGTATAGAAAACGTTTATTTTAAATATTTGTTCGGCATTATCGAAGTAATAATTTTCACATATTTCATCGAAGGGATGTTTGATTTTTGGTTGACGTTTAGCACTGAAAATGGGAGGTATTTTCCATTTGTTACAAATAGAAATGGCGTCCATCTTAAAGAATTCGTACTTTGTGCTGCATTCTTGTAGACGTAAGCTGATATCACCTAGCACATTTGTTGCTTCATCAAGATTTATATTTTTCTTTTGAACGAGTTTTAAAGCATAATTTACTTCATTTAATAAATGATACAAAAAAACAGATATAAGCACGAATTCAAATGTAGATATTTTAACGTTAAATGGCATATATGTATTATATATTTTATCTGTTTTATCACTTATCATGAGACTTTTAAAAATGTCAATTTAATAATGTCATACTGGGACACTTTCTTTGACTTGGCTACTCTCTTTGTGGGGCCCCTCTGCCACCGGGGTCCCCCCGCATTGCGGGGTTTTGCGGCCCCTATTTACGCCACACCAATGCTCATCCCATTTTTCCTGTTCGTTTTTGAACAACACCGATGTTCATCACACCTCCTCGGTGCAGTTTTGAATAACATCAATGCCCATCTCACTCTTTCTACTCCTTTCTGAACAATACTCATAATCGGTTGTTATTAAAATCGTATAATATGTCTCAAATATTATGGGTTTCTGGTCCTCTTGCATTCACATGGAAAATATCGGCGCTCTTTGAAATATTCCGATGGTATCTTCAGAAAATATGGAAATAGCCACACCGGTTGTAGAAATTAATTTAGAAATGAATTTCTACAACAACTGGCTTTGGTTTTATTCTTATTTAATTTTTTTTTATTCTTCTAGATAATTTTTGTGCTATTCGAAATCATGCAGTTTTTTATTTGTCGAAATTAACTAAGCACGCATCAGATTAATATTCTTCACGATATCTTCACATTACTTTGTACGACGTTTCGGTAAAACATTTACCTTTATCAAGCTCAGTAAAAGTCAAAATAGTAAAAACCATAATACAACTAATTTTACAACCTTAATCATGAATAGTTTAATATTTCAAATCTGGGAAGATATGTGTATGTATAATTTATAAAAGTTCTAGGATGTTAGTGTAGTGCCGGTTAACCTTGTAATGTGCTTATTATATTATAACTGCTTATTATATTTACCTCTTCATCACTCTCTATGTGAGGTTTCTTGTTAATAAATACCGTAAAATATTAAAAAAAAAACAATAATAATAAACGCGATAGTCTTGACAATTAACTTTTAAATGAATTGGAGGTCAAAACGCATAAGTATTCCGAGAAGATATGTTTAGAAATATTTACAAAATAACTGTTTGCTTAGCAATACTATATTGTTTGATCGAACTTGTTTCTCATCTCAGACGAAATGGGGTGCATTATTATACGAGACAGCAACGGTAACAAGTGACGATATCGACGTCATCGCCGTCGTAAGGTCAACAGCCCTTGCCGTGTATCTGTGGTGCATGAAACAGATAGTATAAACGCTTTGCAGTAAGCCGCCAGGTTCACCGTTACGGAAAGTGCCAGTAGATATTCTGTCTATTTGTCGATTCCAATCTCATTTACCCTATTTTTAAACGTAACGTTGGAAACGATGATCATGGCTTAGGTTTTTCTGTGATATTATTATAACAGCGAAGTTATATTCGTAGTATGTATATGCTATTTATTAAGATTTTGTGCTTATGGTAAGACGAATGATTCAAAATAATCAGTTCTATTAATATGTAGATACTGATACATCCAGTTAATTGCTTCTATAACATAAATATAATACAATATGTTAAATATACAATTAATTAAAAATGCTTGGTGATTTTATGAACCCATTACATAGCAAAGTGTTACGCCACTTGGAAAGAACGGTATAACACACCATAGCTTCTCCGAAAAGTTTTAATGCGTTTGGGGGTGGAAAAACATCGCTCACATTCTGCTGTCGACATGGGCGTTGTACAAACAACATTCAACAGTTTATATGTTTCTGTCAACATTTTTTTAGGTTCTTGTCTGTTATGGACACTAAATGTGGCAAAACACCACTACGTCACACATTTCATCGCGCTTATAAATTACTGAAAGTTCACTTTTCAATTTTACGCTATCCAACATAGGATAAGATTTCACAGTTTCATCAAAATGTTTTTGTGGAATTGAATGACTATAAGTTTTAAAATCTTGAGAATCAAATAATTTTGCCGCACTTAAGTGACCCCTAAAATCAAATCGGTCGCTAATTTGGCTTAAAATAGTGTCACATACTTCCTTTGCAATAACAGCTCTGTTATCTTCAGCTGTCGTTTTTTTGTCTTTTCCTTGTAGGTTCTTCATTATTGCGTTCTTGATTGTCATTGTCAGTAGAATTTCTTAAATTTCTAATGTGAATAATTTGTTGTTGGAATTGTTCAATTGCCTTTTGCAGTTGAGCACTGTCAATCCCGCACTGAGAAAAATAGATATAGTAACAATAGGGACAACTAACTTTATAGTTGGTTGTATTATAATTATATTAGAGCGTACCATCTTCCTAATAAACAGTAATACATGGATGAATACTGGGTACTAGATAACGTATTGTTGTCCTTGAGTTAATATCATTCATTATATTTATAATACGTGGTAACATCTTTTTTCTCCGTGCGCGCATTTGAGTCTGATTAAATAATATTTCAACATGTGGCATGATGAAATGAAATATTTTCAACCATTAGAGAAATTTCGGGCAATTCAAATGTTTCAATAAACCACTTGCTTCACTAATAGTAACTGAATCTACCCCATTTTCGTCAATAATTTTGTCTAAACATTCTTTGAAAGAATCCTGGTGTTCAAATAATGTGTTCACAGTTCGACTTCTGAAAATCCAGCGTGTCGGAGCAGCGCGTGGTAATCTACGTTTGACTATTTCATCAAGAATTACCGTTCGTTTTGGCGACCGAGAAAAAGAGCTTCAAAATTTTTATCGCACTGTGCCCCTCTTTCAATAATTAAATTAAATTAATGCGCCCAGCAGTGAATATAATGTGCATGTGGAAATGTTCTTTTGATAATAGCTTGGACACCATTTGTCTTATTACTCATTATTCCACGCATTAAACTCTCTTAAAAAGTAAGCAGATAAAACAAAATAGTGGAAACGTAGTTTATTTGAAGATCAGGAATCGGCCGTCCTTAATTAAAAGATTTTCCTCAAATGATAGTGGGTTTTTTAAAAGATTTTGTACACAATTAACTTCCATTGCTAATAATAAACGTCACTTTGAACACATGCGCGGTACTCGCCGAAAACAATACAGTTCCAATGAATACACGACATTAACTGAAGACACGAAATTGTGTGCCCCAATGAGACGTATAAACGCATATGGCGAAGATAAGCGGAGCCGGCCGATTCATACTCGAAATAGGGACATCGGATTGTGCTCCGGAACATAGTTTCGAGCGTTTGCATATGTGCTAGTGTCTGTGGTGCGGAAAGAAACTTTGATACCATCGTTATAAAAATACCTAAAAATAATAAAACACAATAATGCACTGAATTACATGCGAATTTCTTTCTGTGTTTATTTTGGTGGTTGGGTAGGCGCGTGCCCTTGTGCCCTTTAGTACCAGCCGCCACTGCTTTTAGCATTGATAAATGTATATTTGTTTACACACTAATATATTCTCCGAATCTATTCGATTCGTACCACCCCTTTTTCTATCTACAAACATATTCTAGCTAAAATGTAAGTGTAGTATTGAAATCTTATGCAGGTGACCTCGTGTAGTCGAAAATGGTTATATCTAAGGAAAAAATAAAATACTTTTTTCTTATTACTTTGTTTTTAATATTTTGTCCTTCTGGAATTTTTTTTAAAACACTAAATGTTATTTTTATAACAGGATTTATCATACTGTAATAGCAATGAATGTAGTTATAGTATAAATATAGTTTGAGGAACAGAGATATTAAGTTAGTTTAAATTAGTAAACATAATTTTCTGCAAATGTCTATCCCATTCTATCTCAAATTAAATCATCAAATAAGCATATATTATATATTTAGTAATCGATGTATCAGAAAATGCTTGTTATGGGCAATTTATGTAGAGCATTTACTAGTACAATTCGGCTTATTATCAAGATATAATCCCAACCTTATTGCTCTAATCTAAGATTATTAAAGGAACAGGTCCTCTACTATAACTGTCAGGCCAAACAGAATATACGAATATTTAATACAACTTCAATATAACGATATTTATTTATTAATTTCATAAAGATAATAAATACATCTAATAAATCATAATCTAATTTTCCTAGGAATTTTTTTGTTTTAAATTTCTAAATATTTTGATATTTAGAAATGTCCAAGCATGAAAAAAAAATGTTTACTGCAAACTACTACTCAAAGTGAGGACGGCTATTTATTTATTTTGAATAAGAACTTTAATATTTCTGTTCCCAAACTATACTTGTTTCCTCCACATTCATTAATTGCTCTTAATATGGTAAAGCAAGTTATGAAAATAACGTGCGATATTTAAAAAAAAAAATGTCCACAAAGACGAAAAATTAAAGAGAAAAACGTTTTAAAGAATGCAGTATACTTCTTATTTAAAAACACCGCGTGCTTAATGAGGCATATTAAATACAATTTTTTATGGGACAAATTGGCAAAAAGTCAATTCAATCACTTTAAATTATGATGTTTATCTTACTCAATAAGTGAAAAATTTGTTTTATTTTTTTCCTTTAGATATAACCTCAAACGCTTTCTAATTCTTTAAAAAAATTTCTAATCTTCGAGTACCGGAAGCCACCTGCACAAGACCTAACTACCACGCTTATATTTTATTAGCTAGAATGTGTTTACAGGCAGAAAATGGTTGGTACCAATCGAATAAATTCGGAAAATATTAGTTTGCAATCGATAATGCATTTATCAATGGTAAAAATAAGATACATGTCGCACCTACGTGATAAAGCGAGAACGATAGACTGTGACCGGATCCTGGATGTACGGCGACCGACCGTATATCAGTGACGCTGAGGGCACACACAGCGAAAAAGGTGTAGTAAAATCAACCATTATCGTGGTATGCTATACTCAAAACAATAGTTACTACAGTGACAGCTATCAAGGTATGATGTGAAGTCCAACATTATTGTAGCTTTCCAAAACAGTCACTTTTACTGCATATTTGTTGTGCAAGTATTGTACTCCTCAAAAGTATTAGTATTGCATATTGTAGCCAGAAAACGACAGATGTTAAATAAGTTTTGGCAAGTTGAGCAGTATTATTAGGTTAAAACAGTCGAAGCAGCATGCTTCGTTACTAGAAGAAAACATTTTTATTAGCATTTTATGGTCAAACCATTCAAATATTTTAAGTTAAAATGACGAGTGCTATTGACATCACACACACTAAAAAATATATGCAATTCCTACGGAAAATTCCAGTAATGTATAAGGTAAACTGCCAAAAATTGGGAAATTTACTAGAAAACTTTAGGTATATTTTCTAATTTTTGGTAAATTTAGCCTATACATTACTGGAATTTTCCGTAGGAATTGCATATATTTTTTAGTGTGCAGCTAGTGCGCACCAGTGCCTCCGTATTGGGGCCGATCAGTGAGGATAAGGTTCATCGTAATGCGTGGTGGAATTCGCCGTTTTGACGATCACAGCTCCTCCTCCAGGATCCTTACCGGTAATTAAAAAATATTCTATGACCGTGACGACATGCATTTGCATTATTACTAGAGTGAAATACATAAACTGCCATCTTAACGACAATTTCTGCAATGCAATATATTTCATTATAATTGCATCAAATTAATAAATGAGAAGGACAAGAGCAGAACTGACACGAAAGTATATTCCGCACATATTTTTTGCATTCTCTACAAGTCTATCCGACTATTTTCTATAAAATTTTAGCCGTTCTCTAGGTTTTTAGCACGTCTATTTTTATTATATTGATTATTGTTATTTTGTGAATTATTTATTTTTGATATTGACATAGCCCATATACTATGAGATTCAAAAAGATTGTCAAATCCGCTCCTATAGATAGTAGCAGGGTGTAGGTATATGCCGCGTGTTTGCAATGAAGGTTTGAACTAAGTCAGTGTTGGAACATAAGAAAGTAAACGGATCTGTCATAAATAAGGAAAACGTAACCTATATTTGAACTCGCATTATATAAACGACTATGGATTGGTGTTTCTGCTTGTAAAAATGAAATGTAATTAATTTAACTCCTTAGGAAATTATGATATTACAATTCAGTAGTAACTGGTGTTCAACTAAATTTATTTATTACTTTAAATTATAACATACAATTAGTATAATTATTAAGTGACAAAACTTAAAAATTGTTTAAAAAGCGTGTTCAAAATGTCCACCATTAATGCAAGTGTCACCTCTTCGTTTCATGCTTTCGAAGACATTGATTAGTTGTTGTGCAGTTATACTCTGTACTACATTGATAATGGCATCTCTCAGTTCTTCTATGGTATGCATGCGGTATCTATAGATCCTACTTTTTAGATAGCCAAACATGAAGTAATCTAATGGGGTTAGATCAGGCGATCTTGGTGGCCATCTTTGTGCTCCAACGACCCTGTCAGCAAAAACACTTGAAGATATTGGCAGGTTTGTCGAGCAGTATGCGCTGGAGCATTATCGTGCTGAAAATAACCTGCTTCCAGCTCATTTTCTTGCACTCTGCAATAAACAATTCCAACATCTGTTGGTAACGTTGGGCTGTTACAGTTTCCTCGAAGAAAATTGGCCCTATTATTCGTTGCCTGGACATAGCTAACCAAACTCCAACTTTTACGGGATGCAATTGCGTTTCTCGAAATTCGTGTGGATTTTCTGCAGACCAGATACGATAGTTTTGTGAATTAATATAGCCCGTTAGATGAAACCAGGCTTCATCTGAGAAAAATGATTTGTTCAGCTAGTCATCGTCCCTTAAATTGTTATTAAACCAATGACAATATTCCAATCGCCTATCGTGGTCTAATGGTAATAATTCCTGTACCGTAGAAACTTTATAGGGATGAAAATGTAACTTTCTTTTGACAGCTCGTTGCGCTGAAGTGTATGATAAGCCTGTAAAATTATAAAATGTAATAAACTATTTCACTTAATGTTAATATTGATTTTTTACCTGTTTGTTGAGCTAATTGACGCAATGGTTTAGTGGGACTCTGACGTTTTGAAAAAATTATAAGATAAATAAACGAAGGATACTACTACACGTACACCAATGTCGCTAAATGTCAAGAAAATTGATTTAATGTATGAAATTTGTATGTATTAAATTGGTAATAAGTATAGATAAATTTTTCCGGAAAACAGTTTTTTTCTTACGACAATCATTTTGAATCTCATAGTATATATTCAGATCCAGTAGCTAATAAAGATAATTATTGTCACTCTATCCCTGCCGATAAAAGCGCCAAAATAATTTTGGATTCTACTCATGTTTTCACAAAAGAATATTTGTAGCGACAAGTCAACTATTAACAGCGATTATACCAATTTTTAAATGAAATCGTCAGAAATTCATCGAGTTTCATATCTAAACAATAGAGAATGTTCTCCAGTGGTGAAATCAAGCGAATCATGATGAACATATAAACGAGAAGCTTGCAGCATGGAGAACCGACGAATTAGAAAAGCGGCTCTACTGAAAGAGTTATTTTTTTTTCAACTATAGCAACATTTTTCTTTAAAACTACTTTTGCTACTATTGTTAATTTATTTTATTTGATTATACTAAATCTTTTAAAATTTCATAACGATTTTATTGACGTTTGTAGTTGATAATTACATCCTCGATTTTAAATATAGCTTACTTGATAAGAATTCATAGGAATTAAGAAGAATTAAAATATCTAACTGTTTTTGAGGAAAGCGTACCTTTATGCGATAAAATAGCAAAATTTAATCTAACTTTTATAGAGGTCGTATGACATTCAAAATTCATTATTTTTTTGATTCATATAAAAGGTCAGAATCTTTTCATTAAACCAAAACAAACAAAAAATTGAACCGTCCATAGCATATACAAGGCTGCTCAGCGAGGAATGGGATAGCGCATTATCACGGGAATTAATGAAAATTTTAAAATATTGAAAATTATGCATTAAATCGCCGGTATGGCCCACATTACGTGGTAGTTATTTTTAAGATTAATTCCATCCCCGTCAGGGGGTGCTATCTTACGTAGTTTTCTTAAATGGAATACCCTACTTTTTATTCGATTTCTCAAATCTGCGACGCATTTGTGATATCTTATGTCTGCCAACTTATCTCTTGTACTTTTCGAGGTAATTTAAAACAATTTTGAAAGTAAATTAAATTAATTGCTAAGAAACTTAAAAAATATGTAAACACAATTATTATTTGAAAATAAAAGCGAAATTAAATTTGCGCAAAAGCTCTTCCAGTGCATTCCACACATTTTTAATATCGCTTAATTAATTCTGCATCTTCATGTTTCTGGTGCTATACTCGCACAAGTAATTCTAGTGCGGGCTCTTTTAAATCATCAATATCTCTTAATGGCGTTTTGTAAACTGCATTTTTCAAAACGTTTTCAAAGAAAGTAAGTAGTTGAGATTAATAATTTCTTTCAAAATTTTTGATTGTGTGGTTATAGCAGATGATTAACTTTAGGTCTATTTTACGCTCTCAAAGTTTGAATAAACGATACGGAACACATTGTATATAGGTATACAATGCATTTACCGCCATCGCAACCACTTCTGTGTGTTCTCCGATTTATTGTCTGCGAGCGCATGCTCAACGAACACCGTTCGCAGGAGCAGGCCGTTGTCAACAGTCTACCACCACGCGAACAATATCGACGGTTCGCGATATCGTAGTTAGCGTGCTACGGCATTAGTCGACCGTTCCCACGTGCAACAGGTGATTGTTCGGTCTGTCATAATATAACAAACGGTATAATCTTGTACCGGATTCAGTGCGCACCGACAAGTTAACTGCTGCAGTGTCGGTTCGAGATCGCTCTTCATAGTACTTGGAAACTATGTCTAGTTAATCACTCCGTTGCAAAACGTGCACTTCAATAATTATATTGCATCGATATAACAGCCCCTTTCTAATTACATATAAGTAGAGTGCGAAACAGTGTGTTGTTCTTACACGGAATTCCTGTGCGAATATCTTTTGTGTCCATATCTTCAGCAAGGTTTTGATTGTTCTGTGTTTAGTGCTATATTGATGTGCTTTCAAGTGTTGTGCTATGATACGTGATTACAAATTTCATGTCACCCTATAGTCGGTACCGGCCCTTGCCGGGTTCCGATGGTCTCGCGGTATTGCAGTCATCGCCACACCAAGGATGTCGAACGTCCGGACCAACTGCTTGTAGGTTCTTACGCTGGTTCGCGAAGCTGAGTCCGCAACCGGTTAATAAACAAGGAATAGGTAAAAAATGCTTATCTAGTTAATTAAAATTAAAATACTTATTGGCATTACCTATTGCTCATTCAATGCACTCTCGTTCCCACAGCGACACAAATATACATAATAGATACAAATGGATTTGTTGGCCCTATTATTAATCAATCAGGACTCAAATTATTAACAATATCGGAGGCAACAAACAGTAAACAATTTGATCTGATAATATGTTTTTCAAGCTTTATTTCTTTTGTTTTAAAAATAACAAAAGAACATAAATCGAATGTATTTTTTTCGATGTTAATCAAATTAAGTGCATTATCATTTGCTGTTATTACTGTTCGCACGATTAATGGTTCCTACGAACAGAAACAGAGATTGTTTTTCAACGAATTGCCTATATATTTTCTTAACATGTTTAAAGAATTTACTTATAGGTACTTAAGAATTTAAGTTAACGAAATATATACGCACATGCATTATAATTTTAAACACGAGTCTAGAAAATATGCAGTAGGCTTGAACATAGGCGAAAGACTCCGATAAGGAACACGGATTGCTCACGAAGAACTCTTAAGTATTAAATGTAGCTGTTTTACATTAAAACAGCACTGATATCGTTTGCACACATGCTTCCTATCAATAGGTTACATACCTACCTACTACTGTTTGCTTTGGTATGAAGTGAAACTCTTCTAATCGGACGTAGAGATTCTGCTGAACTCTATGTCACGGCAATTGTATGCTAGATGTACCATGCTACAAAACAAACCCAAACCTGAACAACAGGCAGTATACTCACACCAAAGTGGCGCTATTTATAAAATATATTTTGTCCAGGCAACCAATGAAGCAGAAAAATTATATCAAAGGCGTGTATGTACGCTGGACTACGTTAAGTCTTACGACACCGCATGGTGCTGAACCTTCCTCAAAAGTACTAAAAACTATTGGTAGGTATCTCTTGCGACCACAAGCTGATAGCTTCAGGCAGGCACACCGAACGATATCCTAAGACTTATGTAGTCGATTGTACATATGTTTTTGTCTTTGATATACTACCCCCTTACTTTTCTTAACATAGTTCGAAAGTTTTCAATTACTGCATGTATACGCAGTGTGATGATAAAGTTAGAATAAAATTCATAATTGACTTATTTAAGAATTTTATGAAAATCGCTTGCGAGGGTTAGTTTTGTTTTTTGAAATGTCATCTTTTGATATGTGGAAACGTACATTGGATAATGACGTCATCACCATTTTTTCAATTTGTTTTTCACAGGTGTGTTGTCTAAACAGCATGATAAAAAAACCTGTACCTTATGTAATTATTTTATTGAAGAAGAAATGACACCTTTACTTTTGCAGGAAATAAAACGTTTATTTTTGGTAGAAAACTTGTACTTCACAAAAAAAAATTCAAAAATGTGTTTCCTGAAATTGAATTAGACATACATTCTAAAAAAAAAATTTTAAATATTTTCTTTATTGTAAACGTTTGGCAAAAATATGTGCTACTTTGAAGATGACCCATTTCATAAAATTGTTAACTAATCCAATTACGAATTTTGTTTCAACGTTTATCATCACATTGCAGACATAATATTAAGTATGAACGGGATAATAGATGTTTATTTAGACATCATTACAGCTTTAGCCCCGTTGTACACACATCGATTTTCGCCCTACGAACATCACCGTTTTGGAGGTACGAGTTTTTTTTTTTTATATGCTTTTTTAACGATAAAAATCTATGTGTGTGCAACGGGGTTCACACAATATGCTTGTGTTTCTTAATCTAATTGATCACGTGATGATATCCCCCATATTTAATTGCGAAATGTATGCTCATTTTTATTGGCCTTATAATAATTGATAAGCAATATTATTTTTTTGTTACACCTATTACCATTCTGTTATCAACTCTAAGGCTCATGCTGCACGGGCGAGTCCCACGCCGCGGGAAACCGTTCCTAAACCGCCACAGATACAATTAAATATGGAAGTTATATCACTGATACTACACGGCGCGGTTTCCCGTCCGCATATTAAATTGTGTCTGTGGCGGTTTAGGAGCGGTTTTCCGCGGCGGGAGACCCGCCCATGTAGCATGGGCCTAAATTAAAGAAGAAGCAAACTACAAATAACTGTAATGAAACATTATTTTTAATGTTCTATAGTAAATATTTATAAAACAGGCCGAAAAGCGTGACCAACAATGAAAAAAAACGCCTACAGGTCTCACACTGAGAATTGGCGGAAGACACGTCCTCACGCGCATCTATCTCGAGGAAACGGTGACAAGTCGTACAATAAATGAATAAAAGTGCTCGAAATAGCCCGTAGTAAAGCCATAGGTGTTGCTGAACGTACCAGAATAATTACTTTTTATACGAGGAAGGGTCGATAAGTAACGCATATTGTTTTTCTTGCTACAGTAGTACCTGGGACGTGAAACTTGGACAGTACGCACTTTGAAATTCCCGCCGTAGTTGAAACAGGAGTACCTCTAGTGACAGAAGAGTGAACTGCGGAACAAAGATGGTGCACGTTTTACAGTCGTCTACGCATGAAGCGCAGAGAAATGTTCGTTTCTTGTGGGCGCAAGACCGAAACATTAGTAAAATTCACAGCAAAACGCGTTAAAAAAAAATTAAAAATCAAATAAACCAAAAGTTTTAACAGCGAGACGCGTAGCATCGAGTCTTCCAAAGCACGACTCGTTTAACAAAATTAAAATTAAAAAAAATCAAAAAATTCAAAAATTTAAAATTTTTCCAGCGAGACGCGACAAACAAATAGAGCGGTTTGGGTGGGAGGGACTCCAGCATCCACCGTATAATCCGGACCTGGTCATCATTTCGGCCCAATGAAGAAATTCTTGGCCGACAAACATTTCACTTCCGATAACGAAGTCAAATCGACGGTCCGCAGATGACTCTATTCACAAAAAACAGACTTCTATACAAAGAGTACCTATTCGCAACCTTGTGCCAATATGGGAGAAATGTGTTGCGAGAGGCCTGTATTTTGTATGTATCTTTACTGTGTTATCTATTACACCTTATTCTAAACAAAAATGTTGTGTGTTACTTATCGATCCTTCCTCATTTGAACAAGGTTATGCCTGTAGGCAAATCAGTGAAAGATTAAATCTAGTGGCTTCGACAGTAAAATACACCATTCGCCTATATCAGGAAACAGGCGCTTTAGAAGACCGTGACCAGCAGGTGATTGTCTTCTACAATTAATAAGCAAACGAAATCGCAGAGAAACAGCACCAGAAATAGAGAGCGAAGTCAATCGCAGACGTCAGCATCCGATTTCAGTTACTACGGTCGCGTGGCAGCTCGTATACCATTGTTAGTTATATCGGGATAACCGATTAAATAGGCTACTCAAGAACTTCGGGACTGGACGGTGAAACAAACATTCTTGCCATTAAAAAAAGCTAAGAAATAAAATTTGTTTTTCAAACAAATTGATTATCTAACTTCTTAAAAATAACCTAAGACTAATTAAAGTATTTAGAATATTTCAATAAGTTTGATTGATAAAAAGATGTGAATGGCACTTTTGACGAAACCTACGTAATGGCATGAGCATGAACTAAACGTTATTAGGAGAAAAATCTAATTCCCAAATTAATATTTTAACCATTTGAAGAATCAACTAAAAGATATTTAGATAGGTAAGCTATTTATTTGAAACGGTACATATAGGATCTAATAGCATAAATATTCGTGTTGATTGGTTTATCGATTTCGAGAACAAGCAAAGAAAAGCGGCGGGATATATGACACTTCTCGTTCAAACTGACATTTCGGATCAATTTTTGTCACTCAAATCACTGCTATTCTTTAAAATTGCAAGGAATACTGTATATTATAAAAAACCTTTCGTGTGTTCATCTTGTTCCCGTCTGTTTGACTTCGCTGTTGTGTTCTCAACTGATGGAAATATTTCTTTAATTCAAGACATACTTTACAACAAAGAAATAAGAGCAAATAAATATTAAAAAACAAACAAGAAATTATCTTTTAAAATGACTGTTTCATTAGTATAAACACTATTGATTTGAAACAAATGTTAAAAAAATTTCCGTTAGTGTAGAGATTCTCTGATCATTACGCAGGATATCCGCAATGATTCGCTGTACACGTGATTTTCAAAAAACGGAAGTCGTTTTTACTGGCAGAAAAAGGCAAGAAGTATATAGAAGATATCCGAGTCTTCTTCATCGGAGCAAGTATTCGAGCCTTTTTCCGCAACCTCAGGGGAGTCTAGCTCTATTTTCTTGATGCATGTATTTAAAATCCAAAGAAGTATATATGATCAATGCAAAATTTTTATCTAAGCAAGTCATTTTATAGATGAGAACAAGCCTATATTTTTACAATTAGCTCACCCCGACTTCTTACAAGAAATAAAAAAAATTTTATACAAATATATATATACAAATACCGTTAGATGCAGCACAACCTGGATGGTTTTTAAGGCAATAAAAAAATATGTATATATTTTTTTTTCGTGCCTGGCTATCGACTCCCCTTAAGTAGAAACTAGTGATTGGTATACACTAAGTGCCGTTTCACATGGGGCGTATGGTCAGGACGTATAAGCAAGCACCATGCGTTTAAATGTGTAATTTCACATGAAGCGCGTATGATTAGTCCGTACGATTTCGTACGACGGACATGCGTCGGGCTCGTCCGTCGTCGTATCGTCAGCGCGCGCACGAGTCATTGTTTATAATGTGTAACTTCACATGCGAACTGATGGTCAGTTGCGTACCATTTCGCCTGTTGCCAGATTTGCCCTTTCTCGCACACACGTGGCTGTCTAGTATAAATGGCAACACCGACTTGTCAGTTGCTGACCATACGCTGTCCATCTGAAAGGAGTACGTCGCGTATGGAAATTCGGCGCGTATGGTCAGCGCTGACGATCCGTCCTGACCATACGCCCCATGTGAAACGGCACTAATGGTTTTTTTTTACTTAACCGATCATTTCGGACTTGTAAACAGATTCTTATGCCTTTGACGTCACAACTTATGCAATTGAAAAGCACACTTTTCCCTTAGAGACCTATAGTGAATTAACAATTGAGTCATAAAAACATGTCTTGCTCGTTAGGCGAGAACTGCCGGTATAACTAATGCATATATCTAAGGCTTGTTCCAACATGCTCGTTGACTGTCAAATGAGCATCAGAGGCGTGCGCATTGCGTAAATGCTATGCAATAAACGCCAATTTGTGTGCGCCCAGACGTCCATCTGATGGTCAACGAGTCGAGTGGAAGCTGATCTAACGGATCTACTATATATAGGACCCATATACATTGTTAAAGTTCGCAAAATATGTTTTTTTTTTTGCTTCGATGATATAGATTATTCAGGTTTGAGAAGGAAGTGTATACATAAGGGAAATATATACATTTGGGGTATACGTGTCTTTCATGAGTAGCTTACTTCAGCTAATATGTAATATGATGAATTAAATTTCTCACCAGATGCACACTCGTATAGATACAGTGAAACTAGTGATACGTTCAATTCTGATTGAATGTAAATGCACGCCTGTTCTCTATCATAACCAGCATGTTATTGTATGTAAATTTTATGTAAATGTGTTATTCTTCCACAATTTATTTTATTTTTACGGTTATGTGCCAATTCATTAATCTTGTACCACATACTCGCTTTAAGTCTACAGTGTGGCAACCGTTCATAGCACGATGCATGTATTAGTAACTACTGGTCGACTATAAATGGGCGTGCCACCTTGAATTGCCACGCCTACTTAGCGGCACGCGGATGGCATTTACAAACGATAGCGGACGTATTATAAGTTACACATATAAATGTATTGGGGCATATAGGCAAATCAAAGTCTTTTAGAGTTCTATGTTATAGCATAAGTGATTAATAACATTACATGTGGTAGAAAATACTATTCCTGAAAAATAAAAAGCACCGGTAGAGGTATTGTGTTCCCGATATAAGTAAATATTTTTAGTTGTTTGAAGCATCAGATAATCACTGATTGTTATCAGTGAAGTAATTCATCACAGCCTCATAAACAACATGAAAAAGCAAAAATAAATAATCAGAACTCCTAAACTTTAAAATAAAAACTAAAATAATATTGTTCAACAAATATGAAATCTAAAAACGCAACTATAATAAAATAATGGAAAATAAAATATTTAATTCTTAAAACAGAATTGTATTCAACATTGCAATAAACCTGCAATTAGCTAAAAGAGAATATTATTCTTAAACAATAATAAAATTTGAAGTAAATTAATTTATTAAGTGTTCAAATAAACCTCCCTCTTGATAAGAACAGTAACCCAACCGATCATAAAAATTCCGACGAACATTTGTTAACATATATGCTGGGACAGTATTACTGATTTCAATAATTCTCGCGCGCAGTTCCTCTAGGTTTGATGGCCGTTGATCACCGTATCCGTATATTGTATTATGTAAAAAGGGCCATAAAAAGAAATCGATTGGAGCTAGATCAGGGGACCCCACTGGCCATTTAATAGGGCCCGAGTTACCGATCCATCTGTTTTCAAAAACCGCGTTTATAAAGTTTGTTACAATGCGTGTATTGTGTGCTGGACAACCATCTTGCTGAAACCAAACTTCATTTATATTAAATCGCTCCCGTATTGCCGGAATAATATTATTTTCAAGTAACTGTAGGTATCTATTTCCGTTTAAATTACTGTCAATGAAAAAAGACCCTGCGCGGTTATGATGCCCGTGTAGGTAAAATGTTTTTTCATTTGTGAACAATACGTTGTTAAAAAAAATTGGTTATCGTGATATTTATTTATTATTCTTTGGCAAAATTACATTCGGCAATAATAATCATCTGGAAGAAGAACTTGTGAACTTGTAAATTTGTCTGAACGATATTTATTAGTACGTAAAATCTTATGAACCGTTGTTTTAGAGATACCTAATTCGCAAGTAATTTGTCGAGATGACATAGTGGGATTTACTTCAACTAAAGCACATACTCGAATTTCTATATCGCTTACATTCTTATCCGGAACAACTTTATTTTTATTATTTACTAAAGAAAATGTAGTTTCAAACCGATTAACGGTCCTACGAATGGTGCTTGCATTGAGAATTTGACTTTCGGGGAAATTAGCTGCAAATAAATCCCGAGTTACTTCCGCGGAATTACCACCGTAAAAGTGTTTAATCATGAAGAGTTTTTGCTCCGGCGTATAGTACTCCATTTTTAAAATAACCGTTATCTACCTACCAACAACGCGTTGTATTAAATAGTACGAGCGAGTACCTAGTTCTCCCGACGAAATATAAAATGCATCTGACATGCACGTGTGCGAGCGACGGCTCACGCGCCTGTGCGACGACAGCGTAGAAATGTGGATTTCTTATCAAATACGAGTGCATCATAGCAATATGCGAAGTGCTAGCTCTAATGTAATCCGGTAGAATATTCCGTATACTTCTTTACCGTTCTAATGCACGGATACCTCTGTGTATCTCGCTTACACTACAGGATTGCTATAATGCCGACGCAGGGGTACAATTGGTATATCAAGAACAACGGGTCTTTATAATAACATATAGCTACCTCTAGTTAGGCATAATACACATGATGCGATTGATAGATTAGTATTCTAGTATTCTCCTACTCGTAAACATTGTAAAGTGTCACGAGTCACATTTTACGAGTATCTGCATCTACATGCAGTTTTATCTAAGTAGTCTAAGTACAAATAATAAGTATTACAAATCAAAAATATTTGTGAGTAAGAAATAACGAGTATTTATTTTACTCGTATACTTTGAGAAAAAGGAATAGTGGTGAATATTCAGTCCTCCCAAGTAAAAATTATACTTAAATACGGCACATATATTCTAGGTATTTAGGGTAAATAACACTATATTTCTGAGTTAGAATATTTGCTACAGTATTTCGTTTATCTTGTACCAACTATTTTATTAATTTTATTATTAGTAAATGTGACAGCTGCCACAACGTAACTGGTAAGCTACTTATTTGTGTTGCATATTTGCAACAGACATTTTTTTAGTTTCCGGCAATTAAAAAAAAACTTATTATTTGTATAGTTTGTTTTTCTCAGTGTCATTAAAATACGAGTAAAATACTCGCAACCTGCCCAGCTCTGAGCTTCGGGTTGTGGAATACACCTTGGCACTTGTAGGCACTAACATCTTTTGAGGTATTGTAACATCTTCACTTGGTTTTTAGTCAAAAGATTATGCACTTCATTCTTTTTGTTCATTAGCAGCTAAATTTAGGTATATATCCTAGCTTCAATTTCTGCACTAAACTCAATATTGGAAAAGAAAGTTGGCTTAGGTCACTGGGCTTGTGACTCTTAAATATCATGAGGACTTTGAAAACGCGCCATAACTGAACAGTGCAAATTTAATTTCTAAATCCGAAGCATTTAGAAATTAAATTTGCACTGTGCGTATTGCGTATAGATGTTTATAGAAATCGCGCGTGAGCCAGTCATATTGTGTCAGCACAATATGTGTGTATGTGTTTGTACGTAAAATTTACATGAGTATACATAAATTTATGTAATGGAATAATTTGCAAATACACACCGATATAAAATTACGAGATAATATGCAAGTAATATATTCATACACACACATAACACACGTGTATATGTCATGTAGGTAGGTACACAAACATACATACATACTTAGTATGCCTTGTGTAAATGTGAAGGCTTCTTGTATTCATTATTATACCTATAAAAGATCTACGTTTTTAGGTGTAATATTTTACTGTTTTCGCATACATGTTTACATGGCATAGTTTCAGGATGTCAACTTCGCCTATTTTTCAGGATAAACTTGTTAATTGAACAGCTCCCGATTAAGTAATGTCGTTATCTAAAGAGCTGTGATTGCCAAAACTACTCACCTTCCACAGACGGAAATTCGGCTGGCATCAACCTTTCCAGGTAAAAGGTTTATTGGAGTAGGGAGTTGTAAAAGGCTTCGCAATTATGCAAATTAGGTAGAAAAATGTAAATTCTTTAATATCAAAAAGAAACGTTATATATTGCAGTTTAACGCGCTTTAAATTGAAAAATATCTTTCACAGTGTGTTGTTGCGGCTCTTAAATCTTGAACGTTTAATATTTACGTTTCACAATAATTAAGCAATTGCATAGGTATATGATAAATTGAGTTACAATAATTACTTACTTTACATATTAAACTATACCAAAAGAAATTAAGTTGTTGCGTTAAGTTTGTTGCTTGTATTAAAACTTATTTTAAAAATGTAGGAAGTAGGAAACAACAGAGAATGCTTCATAAATTTACTACACCGTTAGCAAACATTAACTATTGTAATGGTTTATTAATATTATTTATCTTTTACATTAATATCTGAATAATGCTGAATTATTAGGATTGCGTTACTTACCTAAAAGTAAAATTCGTGTTCGTAAGGAAATAAAAACAATTTTTGACCTGTAAACATGCTTACTTCAAAACAACAATAATATAAAACTTAATAAGCAAAAAAGAAAAACAGGTTCTGATGTAAAAACTAAAAATAAATATGTAAACTCTGAAATGTTAACAAAAAAGAAAAATAAATTTTAGCAAATACAGTGGTGGACATAAAAATAGGTACAAACCAAGATATGGTTCAGCAAGTTATATATACAATAATAAAACGAAGTTATTGTACGTTCATACCAGTTTTATTTTTTCAACTATTAAACATATAATAATCCATAATAAAACCTCCATAATAAAGACCAATATCACTATACCAAAACAATATTGAAAAAACTTTATGTGGACAAAATAATAGGGACGCATGCTATAAAGTTTTTTCACAGGGTAATAATAAAGAAACGGATATTCAAAATTTATTCACTGATTTGTATGAGTTTAATACTTGCTAGCGTGGCTTTTCTTGCTATTATTTCCGTACATCTGTCCAGTGAGTTCACCATACGTTGACGCGTTTCCACTGGTATGGCATGGACAACTGGACCGCTTCCCATAATTCGTTTTTATTTTTCTATGCCGTAATAAATCCTTCACATACGCTTCATAAGTTTTCAATTGGATTAACCTCTGGGGATTGTGCTGGCGAATCGAAAAGTCGTACGTTGTTGTCACGAAACCAGTTTTGACAACACTTGGAGGTGTGTTTAGGGTCATTATCTTGTTGATAAATCCACATAATCGACATGTTATCATCCGCGTGTGGAAGCATAATGTTGTTTAGGATGTCTCTGTAAATTTCTTTAGTCATCACCTCTTTAATCCGGTGAATCGGACCAACGCCATGCCATGAAAAATATGCCCAAATCATTATGTTTCCGCCACCGTGTTTTGCTGTCCGTGTTGTATATTTCGGACAGAATTGTTTATTTATTGGATGCGAAACATAAACCTTGCCCTCAAACCTTACTAAACTGAATTTGCTTTCGTGAGTCCACGATATGTTACGCCACTTCTCTGTTTTCCACTCGACCTGAGTTTTCGCAAACGCCATTCTCTCGTTTTCGGCTCAACAAGAGAACTTTTCTCTGATCGTTTTCCTCTGTCCGCGCATAGTGTCAATAATTCTCCAATGTTTGCTGCGGCCCATTTCATCTAGATTTAACAAGTAATAAAGGCAATACGTGTACGTGTGATAAATAGAGGACTCTTGCAATATCTGATGGTACATTTCACTTAAAACGGATTTTTCTATTGTTTTTACCAATATACCTATTTTCATGTCCACCATTGTATGTAACAATATAATACACATTCTAATGAATAAAGAAAATAATAATAATAAATTTAATTAATAATTTCTAAATAATTTAATTCTGTACATTAGCTGACTATTATTACACATGCGAAATATTTGTCAAATAGATTGTATCTTAGTTTTTCTATGTATTTAGAATCAATCAATATAATAATTATCCTATAATTATTAATTAAACAAGAAAAATTCATACTAATCAGAAAATTGACGATTTTTGTGGTGATAAAATCGTATATATTCAAATCAGATTAAATTTTATAATACATTATTTTGTTGCATTTTACCTCATTGTTTATTTGGGCTCTTGTTAATACAATAGCAATTACATAACTACAAATTGTAATTACTGCTTACAACTATTCATTCAATTCACAACAAAATGCTTCAAAGTAAACATGCATATTTAAATAAAAATAATATACAAAGTGCAATTTTTCTTACAGTTTGAAATCATTAAATAAATGCTTTTCTGCTGTAACTGTAATTTTTAATATGAGGAAATTTTCTTTATTTAAAAATAATATAATCATACCGAGAATGTTTCTAATATTTTCCTATGCGTTACTTTTATTTTACTCTGGCTGAAACATTCGAAATAATTATCGGTGCAATTATCAGTGAATTTATGAAGTATTACTCCATTGTTCCGTGCTACCTATTAAAATAACTATAAACAAGTTAGTTACACAAAATTAATATAAATATTCAACTATAAAAGCGTATGAACTTCATTTCTTTCCGAATGTTTTATTATGTAAAGTACTGAAATGATTACTGCTACTTAACTTGTCATTTATACCTACTTTTACTTCATTATTCTTAAATGTTAATATTCTCCTACCTGATTTGTATAATTGATATTTTACACGCAAGTACCCCAATAAATTTTCAAGTGGTGCATAGTTTTGATAAACACTGCGCTTTAGACGACGACATTATTTAATCGGAAGGTGTACAGCTGTACAGTAACGGCCGAAACCATCCCAATAATATACCTACTTTCCATGTGTACGCTAGTTATTTTATCGGATTTATCAAAAGAACAAAATTTGGAACGTAATTTAACCTTCATAATACATTTTTTTTTTATTTAATTTGGCATATAAATATTAATAAAACAAAGGAAATTCATTGTTTCATTTATGTTGTCCTTGGAAACTAATCTTACAATTAGGCGCCTAAAGTCATGACGCTTTTATTTAAAGCAGATCTTTGAACTGTAAAATGAAGTTGATTTAATCAGAAACCAAATTCGTAGCTGTTACTGTATCACTTCTTTGATGTATAGGTCACGATTGTTGCATAAATATATATAGTTAATAATAGAAACCAACGTAATACGTGCCTATTGTTGTGTAATAAATTAGCTATTTCGCTAAAAAATAAAAGCAATTATCAGCGCTTTTTTTTTAATCTGAATTAACCATATTTCATTGTATTTTCATAAAGAAATCGAGAAAAACTTTTAGGAGTTTGCAACAACATATATAAAGTCACTAAAAATAATATTCAATAAATTAAACATTAAAATATGGGTATTGTGCCTAAGGCTAAATAAACTTAATCCTGAACGTATCGCCTACCATATTGTGTCCATGTAAATGTTTGCGCTGTATAAAGTTCCTATTTTGTGCGTGCATTGATTATGTTAATTCAAATACTGGCATACAAACGTAAATAATATGTAAACCTACTAGGTAGTATTATGAACTTTGTACTGCTATCACAAATATGATCACGCTGGAAAATTTACTCTTATTAATTATAAAAGTTTTATGCAACAGTGCTTATCTAATTAAAATTGCATATTTGCAAACGCATATTATATAATCACCTGTTGGTATTACCTCCAGGAAGTACTTTGCATTGCATTCAGTACTAATGTAATAGGAACTTAAACATTGAAGTTGACAGTATTCTATCATTTCTGAAAGTTTGGAATTCCATATGTTTATTGAAAGGAAACTTGATTAAAATAGTTATTTACGAACTAAGTGCGTGAAATAGTATTTTAAAACACAAGTGTCACAATGACGTTTACATGTCATTGTGGCACACGTTTTTTACAGTTTTTTTTCCAATTTGCACATTAATCGCCTATATTACGTTCCGGCAAGAGTTCGTTTGCCGTCCTGTCGGCTTCCTAAGATCTGTATTTGAGACATTTCAAATTGTGATAGACCAGACGCCTCGTTAGCTCAATTGGTAAAGTGCCCGCTCGGCAAGCGGCAGGTGCCTGATTTCAAATCCGTCACGAGGTAAAATTTTTAACATAGAAAATTTCCTCATATTAAAATTACAGTTATAGCAGAAAAGCATTTATTTATTAGGCAAATGGGTGCAAAAAATAGTTTTTTTGCATGTAGGTTTTGAAAATAATATCGTAAAATTCAGCAGCATTAAAATTTTGCATGGATTTAGCAGTTTACATGTTTGACATCAATTTAAGATCTACAGCAACGTATCGTAATGCCACTTTTTTTTTTTTGGTGGGTGGTAATCCTTTATGGAGATCAAGTCATCAAAATCACCCTATATTCACCTAGAACAATTCATGGAACCATCATGTTTGGTATCTGCTTCATGATTGCACCGTGCAGCCTATCTACTACTTCTTATCATTTCATGTACCTTATCCCAGTATCCTTTTGATTTTAACATTGTATCTATCATATTTTTTGCATTGATATTTCTACCAAACCTGGATTTTACCCTTTCTCTCATTTCGCCCAACCGATTGCACAGGAGTCTTGTTTGTCTTCGTCCATAACTGCCTATCCTGTTCATGTATATTCTGAAATCTCCGTGCCCTGTCAATACCTGTGACAGGTAGTAGTCCACCCTCCTGTGTTCGTATGCGATCCACTTCTCCAAATCAGGTATAAGCTCTTACCCAGCCTAAGTCTTTTGGCGCCTTTCTGCAGCGTTCAATCGTACCTCGCCTTTCGTTTCTGTGCCCTAAAGTTAATCGGCAGTGTTCCCGTAATAACTTGCAATACCGCATTTGACAGTGGTCTAAACGCCGGTGCACTCTGAGATACACTATTCGTTGTGTCTTCTCTAAGAGATGGTAATTTCTTTTAATCTCGAGTGCATCTATCCATATTGGCGCTACATATAACAGGATAGAGTAGACAACTCCAGCAAGCACTATCCTTTTACCGCTGTTGGGCCCTCGAACTCTGGGCATCAGGCGAATCAGTCTGCCTGCTCTTTCTTCCGCCTTGCCAGCTGCTCTCCTGAGATGCTTCCCAAAATTTCCGAGTGTATCGAAGTTCACACCCAAATATCTGATTTTTTGGGCCTTTTTTTTACACCATCTACCCTGAACTTGATGTCCTCTCTTTTCCCATTATGCTTTATGAAGAGAACTTCTGTCTTTTTCTTTATATTTTCTATCTGTATATCTTCTAAAATTTATGTTTGGGACACCACATCAATTGAAATTGATACAAAGCGCATGAAGGATGATCGACATGCATAACCTCACAGTCTAAGTCTTCACCCATGTGACACAGTTATATAGTCGGGTATGTTAAAGTCACCCATATCAGCAATCGATCATCGTTTAAGTGGTTACTGTGAAAAATATTCAGTTAAGATTTCAAGATCATCAATTGTTGGCGTTTGAGGAACCTATAACACAAAAATGTACAAACTACCATTGCGCTGAGCACATCTACAAGCAACAATGTCCAATGTTCTAAGATCCGCCAGTAGCAGTGACACATCAATTTGTTCAACAAAGAACGAATTTCTATGGGATAGTAGTACACCTCCCCACGAGTTATACCGGTTGATGAAAAGTTCCTGTCTCACCGCAGAACGGTGTAGGAAAAAGGAAAATCAGTACTAGATGTGGAACTCGACCATGCTTCAGTAAGCGACACAAAGCCATATTCGCAATCAACAACGTTACATATATTTGTATAAATTCATCAACTGTATTCCTGATGTACATTCTGATAATACAAACGGATTTCCGAACTGTACGAAGAAATTAGTTTTTTTCGTACAGTTTCGTCATTCCCTCACTCGGGAATTAAGCACCTCCTTGCACTGTCTAAATAGATTTCTTTGATACAGTGAGTCATCAGTTTTTAGGTAGATGTTCTTGAGATGATTGGAAAATTTTAGTTTCCGCTTCTCCTTGGGAATAGTTCGAACAATAATGGATTATGATGGTATAAGCTCTGAATTGATGTGTATCACTTTCAATTCCCGACAATAAATGGATTGTTAAAAGTAACGTGAACGGGGCATGTCGTACCTTCGTTTGATTTACCCAGACGCATAGTGTTATCCGCCTGGATCTCAGAAATATCATATTTGATAGATTTTATATTTTCATTAACGGTCTCACTAACCGGACAAGAATTGGACGCCGAAATGCCAACACAATCAAATTATTCTCCCGCTGTAATCGCTCCTTAGCTGATCGTTTAAAATCTGAGGGCTTAAGAGCCCGAGGACGATTTTCAAAGTTAGATAAACTCTATTCGATGTTCTTAAGTTATGATTTCAATTCAAAGAATTGATCCACTGAACGATTATTATGTCAGTTTGACCTCGAATAAACTGGTAGTGGTATGTTTGCATGTTGATTTTTCTATGGTAACGAGAATGATTTATTAAATTGTCTTACCAAATACCATTCGAGCTTAGCCGTCTCGGTGGCTGAATGGCTTGCATGCTCGCCTTTCACTCCGTAGATGCTGGTTCGATCCCAGGCTGAGGCGGTGATTTATAATTCTGGATAAAAATCAGAACATATACCTTCCTCTCAGATAGGAAGTAAAGCCGTAGCTCCTGTGTCAATGCGATGTTTAGCACGCAAAAGATCCCTACCGGAGATTGAAACTCCTTCGGATTCGGCAAAATTTCAGTGGGGTTGGTACAATCCGTCAAATAGATGTCAGTGCTTAGAAGTGTCAAGGTGTATTCTACAACCCGAAGCTTCGCCCAACAACAACAAACATACATACATACATACCATTCGAGCTTGTGTTTATTTGTTGACAAACTTTCATTTATACAAAACTCAAGCTTTGTTGCTTATAGGTAACACGACTCGAACAAATATCCCCCAGTTATTTGTTCGCGTCAGTTGCCAAGCGACAAAGCTTTCGTTCAAAATGAGTCCCCGGATAAGCACAAGCTCTTATGGTATTACTCCCGAGAAAACTACAGCTTCTATGGATATGCATGACGGTTTTATAATAACTAGAAATAAAACTTCCCTATCTTTATCGATTTTCATCGATATTATCATGAGTAATTCGAGTTTTATAATCTATTTGTTAGAATTGCAATACGTAATTATTGCTAAATAAGGTCGTTAAAAAAATAAAAATCGTGCAAAAAAGTCAGTACGATTTTGACGACCAGAAGTCAATACATTAGATCATTATGCAAAAAAAACACAATTTTTTCTACAACCGTTTTACAAACATGTTTCGCTAACGAATACTGCAGCGAAAAATCTAATTTCCGCCACCTGTGAGAGGAAATCGTATAGCGTTAATGTCACCTCGAGAAACGAAAATTAGTCAATAATTTTTATGCTGCGGCTAGTTATTTGCCGTCACTATATCGCTTTGTTATGAACTCACGTCAGTTGGTGCTATAAATAAGGTATTTCTTTACATTATTATTTTTTTACTGGACCGTAGAAAAAGTAGGTATATAGTGTTTAACTCGTCACAATAATTTTTTTTTTGAGCTCACGAGCATTTCTCGCTTAAAAAATTCTTTCTTCACTCGTTAAACAATATACTATTGTTCGATTTCCTATTCAATGTAAAGTTTTTGGTCTCATCTTCGAGCACAGATATATGTGGATCACGTCTGTATAACTTGCAGACATTTTCTAAGCAATGTAACTGCGTATGCCCTACAACTTTATGGTTTCGTGATTTGCTCACAACCGTTGTGTAAACTCTTGACATGTTTGGCTTTAGTCCATGTACAATACGATTCAATACACGGCTGACCTTTATGGCTTATTGTGATAGCGAGTTGCCGACGCTTTCCTGTATTTATATTGTAATGTGACTGACGCTGCTTTAATTATTTGAACTTAAAGCACGTCGAAGTAACAGTATTAAGCACGCACACATCGCATTCTCCTTTAAAATATTGTATGTTTGATTTATTGAAGTGAAATGACACATGATTGTGTAAGTGTTATAATATATATACTATTTTCTTGGTTTTTTGGGTCTTCAAAGATAATAATAAGTATGTGTACTTTAGTAAAACGTTTAGTTTTAAACCTTATTCATTTACATGTGCGATAATAAATAAAATAACTAACTCTGACATGTTTTATTGTCAATTGTTTAACCCTCAACTGAATGGTATTTTATACCTCTGTTTAAATTACAATGCCAATGGGTCCAAATTGACGTAACCATACCAATTGAGGGTTAAAAATAAACCGACACGTTTTGCTAAAGTATACATACTACTTATTATTATCTTAGAAGACCTAAGAAACCAAGAAAATAGTATATACATATACAGGGTGTTCTGAAACATCGTTTAAAGATTTTAAGGACATGTAGTACGATCGAAAATAAGGTTAAAAGTCATAATAAACATATGTCCACAAATTAACTGTTTACGAGATAACAACGATTTTATCGCAAATGAAGAATAAGTTTGCTTTAGCGGTTTTTATTAAGATGTTATTGTATTTTAACATAAAATAGATTATAACTAAAGAAGATGTTCAAAATGACGTCCTTCCATTTCGACACAGGATCTACATCTGCTTTCAAAGGAAGCGCGCACTCTTTCAAAAACAAGGGTTTTTCTCGTATTATCTGGCAACAGTGTTCTATTCGTTGGCGCAACTCTGGAAGATCGTTTACCGGTGTTGCGTACACTAAACTTTTCAAATAACCCCAGATACTAAAGTCCAACGGGTTTAGATCGGGAGACCTTGGGGGCCAAGCAATGGGACCTGCTCGCCCTATCCATCTCCCAGGAAATTCATTGTTAAGATGTTCCCTAACAGCACGCGTAAAGTGCGGTGGAGCTCCATCTTGCATAAACCAGAGGTTCAGTCTTAGATTTATAGGTAAATCTTCCAAAAGTTCAGGTAAAGTATTTTCCAAGAACTCGAGGTATGCAGGACCTGTTAAGCGTTGTGGCAAAACAATCGGTCCTAACAACCGTTTCCCCTATCATGCCCAACCAGATGTTTAGAGAGCGTTGCTGGTGCCGAGCTTCAACGGTAGCATGAGGATTCTCGTCACACTAAACGTGATTGTTGTGGAAATTAAATATTCCATTTTTAGTAAAACCAGCTTCATCAGTGAAAAGCGCTGATCAGCAGCTGTTCGCAAAAACCACTCACAGAAAGCCCTTCTCGCTTGATAATCCGGAGCAGTAAGTTGCTCACGAAGAGTTCTCCAAACAAGATTGCTGCTTACACCCACTTGAGTCGAAATTCTTCTAACACTACTTTCGGGATTTTCATCAATATTCAAAATTCGATCTTCTATCTGTGGAGTACATGCGAATCTCTGCCGTCCAGTATCAGAAGACCGCTTCTCAAACGAACCAGTTTCTCTTAGTCGTTGAAACACCGTCTGAAACATCACATGTGAAGGCAGTTGGCGATCAGGAAACGTTTCAGCATAGAAGCAACGTGCTTGTAAAGAATTCCCATTAGCACGACCGTACATGAACACCATATCGCTCATTTCAGCATTAGAATACGCAACCATTGTAATTGCTACAAATTGCACAAAACGTCAAATTAAACTGTCATAAAACAATAGCTGATAAGCACCTGTTTACTGGGATATGTTATATCCATGTACTACTAGGAACACTCGCTGTTATCTCGTAAACGGTTGATTTGTGAACATATGTTTATTATGACTTAACCTTATTTTCGATCGTACTACATGCCCTTAAAATCTTTAAACGATGTTTCAAAACAGCCTGTATAATATATACCGAATTACAATGCTGAATTGTTTTATAAGTTTAGTAATCGTCTTTCCTAATTCCATAGCAAATGATTTTGAACGTATTCTTTATTGCGTCAAGATGAGGACATTTGTAGGTATCTATTTTCGTTTTTAATTATGCTTTGATTGGAATTCAAATACGGTGCGATTTACAATCTTCCGGTATTTGTTTCGACAATATATTGAGAACGTGTATTGATTTAAAAAGCTATCGGTTGGCTTAGAGGCAGATATAGGCTTCTCGTTGTGTATCTACTTATTAAAAATCACCTCAATAATAATTACAACATATCTAATGCATAATGCAGTATTTAACGGTTAGCACCTGTTATTAGTCACAGTTTTTGTGTTAGGACTGATATGCATACATATTAAACACAGGTAGATACTACCACATAATATATGACAGAAGCTCGTGATGGCGGAAGTATTGCGCAGGTCTCGGGCGCGCATGCAGTTGCCATATTCTAAACTGGTAAATATTTCCGCGCGTAGCTTATTGTAAATTCCCACGTGTTTTAACCATAATTATTACTTAAATTTTTAATATAAAAAAGAACAAATCGTTAAATACAATTATTTCACTGTTAATTCTACAATTACTGTGTGCTGAAAATCGGTTTGAAACGATATCCTTACACATACTGGAGAAAAGCCATATAGTCATCTTATTTATGACTGTCGTGTAACAACTGTAACCAAGCATTTCTATACTCATACAACGTAGGAAAATCGAAAAAAAAAAGAAACTGAATAATTCGTCTTTCTTCTCTTTATCTTCAGTTAAAATAGCTATGAGAAAACTATTAGATAAGATTTTCTTTATAGGGCAGCTATAAGTGTCTGCAAATGGATTTAAATAATTTTTTATTCTGTGGGAAAGCATCAATAATTATATTTTTTTAAAATATGGTCTTATACGTGTATTTTACATTAATCGATAGTTTGGAAAATTATCTAGTAGCACGATTTTATTCTTAAATGCCGTGTCAAGATATTACATAATCCGGTCTGAATAGGCCTTGTATGAGCAAAAGGATTGCCTTATTTTAAATAAATAAATTTTTGACACAGTTTCTCTTACCTAATACTTCGTTTTTTGTTGCAGTATGTGACATACACGTTAGTCAAAGCTGCTAATTAATGCGGTTTTGCAATTCTTTGTAAAAACTTTTATTGACATAACATTTATACCATAGGTTTCCTTCGGAAATACAAGAGTGCTGATTGAGAAACTGATAAATGTGTTATCACGGTTTTGATAAAACACATTTAAAATTAACAACATTTAAAAAGCAAACACATGAACATGAGTAGTAATTATAGAGCTGAGATTTTCGGTGGTGTAACAGAGGCGTTACGTTCGTACCTTTATATTATTTCAAGGAAAAGGAAATAAGGCTAATCAAAAAAATATATATATATTAAAACAATGACACAGTACAACCAACATTTTAAGAGCACGCGATTGCTACTTCACCTCTAGTGATGATACAAAAATGCATTTAGACTATGTATAGGCACAGAATAGAGATTATACAGAAATTTCACTTCAATGTTATTCCCTATGGTCACGATTTTATGTTTTATCTATAGTTTTACTTTGTCTATTGGACTGCGCGATTCTGCGCAGAAATACGTTACAGATGGGCAATGGTTCAAACGAGACGCCACGATTTGATTAAAAAATGATAGATATATGTCCACTTAATCACCAGAGTAAAACTTCTGGATATTTTCTATTCTGTGGTATAGGCAGGAATGCCTGCAAATAAAAAAATTGAAATAATTCAAGGACGTATAAGAATAAACCTCACGCATCTACTCTTATGTGCAGGTAGACGTCATATGTACACTCACGGAACCCAAAATCTCATGCCTAAGTCACAGTGCAAGCGCAACGTTGCACACACCCGAGTGGCACGCAGCGTTTAGAGTGCGTATTGGACCGGTCATTTTGGGTGTACAGTATCGTGCGAAATACTAGCAATTTATATTCGAATTTAAACACTTATTTTGGTTTGTTTTTGTATGCAACTAGAGACATCTGTGTATTAAGTGGATTTACTATTAAAAACAATAAATATATAAAGACCGTTAAATTGAACCAGTGCAAAACAATTGCAGTCGTTAGGAAATATTTTTTTAATATTAAAAATGTGAAATCAAGTTTTATAGCATGGTTACCGTAAGAAGCGTGCTAGATTGTCAGCAATATTAAATTTAAATAATATTAGTTTATATGACTAGTGTTTGTAGACGTTTACAGAATGATAATCTGCCTGTTGAAAGCCCAAGTAAAGTCCCACTTGTAAAAACAAGACGCACTTACATACCAGATTACAGTTTACTAAAGAACATCTAGCCTGACCTGTTGAAAACATGGAAAACATTTTCTGGTCTGATTAACTTCAAATTGCTTTATTTATGGATGTAGAGGGATGACGGAATATGTGAAAAACCTGCAAGAACGGCTTACCTTTCAAGACACGTTATAAAAACAGTAACGCACAGAGAGACTTCTATTACGATATGGGCGCGTTTCTTGTATTTATGGTGTTAGACCTATAGTTTGGGTACAACAGCGTTTGGATCAACTTCTGCATCTGGAATATACTCGAAGGAAGTATGCTGTCAGACTCATGTGAAAAATGCCTATGGGTTGGGTTTTTACCAGCCGCAGGGTAAGGAATTGGGTGCGAGAAACACTTATCGAGTTTCTCACCTCGCTACCCCGATTGCCAGACGTCAACCCCATACAAAACTTAGAGGTGGATGTTAAAAAAAAGCCGCTGCTGAAGCGAATCCAAAACGTTAGTTGTGGAAAATTGTAGAACAAGCATGGCATGCTATTCTAGCCGAACGTTACTAAAATTTGGTCAATTCATTAAAAGCAGTCATAATAAATAAAAGGTTCTCAACAAAATATTAATTTATTTATTGTTATATCTTTATTATATAGAGTTTTTATTTACTCTTGCAGGACTGCTATTATTGCACTCTTACAGTATATGCCTTCTGAACACCCACGAGTGCTTGATATGCTAAAGTAAAGAAAACATAAATGCAGATATGGTTTCCGTTCGCTAGAACAGGAAAAGAGTATACGCAAATATTCTACTGTGCTATTGTACTGGTAAAGTATGACTTGCTGTATCTTTATCATACATCGATATTCCCTACCAATTTTCATATCTTTGTCGGAAACATAGATTCCCTACGTTTTCGACAATCGCGGGCGAAAATTCAATATCTTGACTCATTGTGAGTGCAATTGCAATAACAACATAGCGTTGTTATTGTAGTTGCGCTCACATAGCGTTGTTATCGCATTCCTACACTTGAAAATGAAATGGCATCATAATCCGCGACGGAGCGGACTATCTTAGCTAAAGATAATACTCTTGGCAGTATGCGATAAAGATGCCGCTACCTTTTCGGTTCGCAGATTTCACCTTTGTAGTTGCCCCCAAGCGATTAAAGACGTGTGGCGAACAGATATGTGAATGCATTTTACATTTGGGAGCAGCTGTACGTGTTTTAAGCGCAGCCAATGATTCACGTTAGTCAACTAACATATTACACAGGTATAAATTGCGTCAAGCAACAAACGTAGAAATAAAAAAAGAGCAACTAAGCGGGCTCTGTAAGTGATCGGTTCAAACGTGTCAAAATGTATCACCAAATATCTTGTTTTTTACCGTTAGATAGCAGCACGTTACGGCATGATTAGGGATTAGGGGATTATTTATGATTTTCCACTGAACACATTAAATGTTAAAATAATGTTTAGAATCTGAGCATGCCCAATCGTGGATAGATTTTTAAATCCCATGTTTGCGTCGAAATTTTGTTCCATCCAAGTGGTCGTAGGTTGACTTTAATGCATTTCATTGGCACCAACATAATTTACGGAATTAACTGCAGCGGGGTCAAGCTATTTAGGTTCTCACTTTACAATCGACCAGCTATTACAATTATTCAATATTGATATTTGATGAATAGCATCTGCCAAGACTTTTACTTTAGTTCGTAGATTACATATACCGGGTGTCCAACCTAAGATGCAACGGTTCCTAGCCAATTTATTACTGCCTTTTTGAAAAAAATTTTCAAATAAATGTTTCCTCGAATCACATTCTACATATGCTAAAATTAGTTTCAGTAATGGCGGACTTCCGGTTGTACCAGAAGTAACTACTAACTTTATTATTTTAAATGGAACAACCTGTATATTATTGCACTTTTGGATTTCTTGTTAAATTTAAATAACAATACGTTAGGGATACATTGGGGCTAAGTTGTACCGTTTTCAAATTACATGACGTTTTTCGAAGAAAATGACATTTGCAGTGTCTTCGGTGTTTGGAAATATCTCGGGAAATACGAAAGTTAGAAAGATGCGGTTTTCGGTTTTCGCTCAACTATGAAACAGCACACGTCTTTTATTTTACAATTGTTGCGTTTAAATTACAGCGTTATTAAATAGAGATCTGTAATTTTCGAACTCTAAAATCATGGATAACTTGATTTTTTTAAATTGAACGGTGTAGCAATTTTTACATAAATGGATGTAAAATTTAATTTTCTTTCGATTTTATATGAGTATCATTGCTTCTATCTCCAACGGTTTTGGAGATATTCGCAATTTTTCAGTTTCTCACGATAGATACGTATTGCGACGCGCCGCCGCCGGCCACCTTCCCCTCGCATTTCACCAGGCTTGGAACTGGCAGCAATAATACTGGGATGCTTAGAAAGTGGCCAACAGAACACAATAGGACCACTAGAAACAAACAAAATGGTCTAAAAGATACTTGAGATGTTTAAAGCGGCATCTTTAAAGTCAACGCAAGCTTGAAAACGCACTAGGTATCTTGCCGTTATTAGTGTTCCAAGTGTCAGAACTGACATTCAGAGTAGGTACTGTTTGGTAACATAATAATTAAAGATGTCGCTTACTCGAGAAGAATTAGTAGATATGGTTTTCGTTCTCGGTGAATGTTACAGAAACGCTTTGTTAGCGTCAAGAGTTTACACAAAGTATTATACCCATGTAGAAAGCATCCAGATAGGACGGCATTTCAGTCGCTACTGGGTAGTTTTGTAAGTACTGGATCCGTAGCACGTACAAAACGGAACCTCAATAACTACGTACTTACGAATGAAAATCAGTTGCAAGCTGCGATTTCTTCTCATGGGGTTTCATTAAAAATAAGGTTTATGAGACGCCACCAACAAACCCTGATGATATGCGCCATCGTATTTTAAGAGCGTTTCAAGAAGTCACACCAAAAATACTCAGAAATGCTCAAAAGTGTTTGCAAGAGCGATTTCGATTATGTAGTGCCGAAAACGGACAGCATTTTGAACATTTAATATAATAGTGTTGTAGAAATTCTCTGTACAATGACAACACTAGCGTTTAAAGTGTAGCCTGTTGCGAGCAAGACGCTCGAAGTGTACGTACGCCATACATTGGATAGAGTAATGTAGTTGTGCTGATTTATTGATATTCCAGTAATGTTATGTTTTCTTTTATCTTTGCTATGTTTGCTTGTTTGTAGTGGTCCTATTTTGTTCTGTTGACAACTTTCTAAGCATGCCAGTATTATTGCTGCCAGTCCCAAGCCTGGTCAAATGCGAGAAGGTGACCGGCGGCGGCGCTTCGCAATACGTATCTATCGTGAGAAACTGAAAAATTGCGAATATCTCCAAAACCGTTGGAGATAGACACAATGATACCCGTATAAAATCGAAAGAAAATTAAATTTTACGTCCATTTATGTAAAAATTGCTATACCGTTCAATTTAAAAAAATCAAGTTAGCCATGATTTTAGAGTTCGAAAATTACAGATCCCTATTTAATAACGCTGTAATTTAAACGCAACAATTTTAAAATAAAAGACGTGTGCTGTTTCATGGTTAAGCGAAAACCGAAAACCGCATCTTTCTAACTTTCGTATTTTCCGAGATATTTCCAAACACCGAAGACACTGCAAATGTAATTTTTTTCGAAAAACGTCATGTAATTCGGAAACGGTACAACTTAGCCCTAATGTATCCCTAACGTATTGTTATTTAAATTTAACAAGGAATCCAAAAGTGCAATAATATACAGGGTGTTCTATTTAAAATAATAAAGTTAGTATCTACTTCCGGTACAACCGGAAGTCCGCCATTTCTGCAACTAATTTTAACATGTGTAGAATATGATTCCAGACAACATTTATTTGAAACATTTTTTCGAAAAGACAGTAATAAATCGGCTAGGGACCGTTGCATCTTAGGCTGGACACCCGGTATATTAGTAATTATGTACCTTGTACAATATTCCTTATTTTTCAGTAATTTCGATGGCACTATTATTATTTTGCAGGACACACTATGTAGTAAGAGTAGCACCATCAAAGGAATAGACGAGAAAACGATATGACCGGTATAATGTAGGGTATGATGGGAATGAAAAACCTACACAGAGAAAAATATTTTTCACGTTCCTTTATCAGAGGTTTTTGTATTGCTATTTCATTTAAGTAGTTTATCTATGTTTTCTGCATCTGCTGATCAGTATTTTGTTTGTATAGTGTTAATTATTTATTTTATATCATAAAGTTTTCTACTTTATAGCATCTTATAGAATAAACGTTTTGAGAAAATGTGGGGCTTCCGGAATATTAAAGCTATTGGATTTTGAGATTTTATTTAGATATTCATATCGCAATTAGCAAATATATTAAAAAAAAGAAAAATGTAAGGTATATTTTCATCCGACCTACATTTCAAAATTTCAAAAAAAAGAAACGAAAGATATCAAGAAAAGGTCAACAAAGAAAGGAAACATATATTAAATTCGAATATTTCATTCGGTACCACAATTGACAGACACACGAGATTCATATATGTATTCAAGATATTTGATTTACAGATAGCGGCTTTTAAGTAGAATGCCAAATGTTCACTATTATTGGAATTAGCAACAATTTCTTTTATAAATTAACCCACACGACCCACGATATCACAACTTCAAACGTGTCTATTATTATGAAGTTGACATAGCTTCCATTTCACTTTCCAATTTTAAATCCCGAATAAGGGACGGATCGTATTATATGACTTTTTGAATCAATTAATTTGGAATTCCAGAAAAAATACATTTTATTTTACCCTCTTTGTCAACTGTGAAACATAAACGGAATATACTATATACGGTCTATTTATTACATCCATACATTTTATTGATTTTCACACGTGCTAAATTATACCCCTTAGAAAAAAGATACGACTGGAAAGCTATGCGTTTCCCATTTCTCTAAAAATGGGGGCTGGAGCGATATAGCCGGCCCATAATATATTACCAAAATTATACTTGTAGGATAATTTCCAAGCCTATAATACATACATATAAATTTAAATTTATATGGTGCGTATATTCCTTTATTGATTAAAAAGATATTGATCTTAAATCTAACCTAATAAAATGTCTCTACTCACAAAGTAAGGAACTGTTTATTGTTTTATTATTCGTGTTTGTTTATTTGAAAGATAATCTTTTGTTTACTTCAAGTTTTTGTCCTCTGCTTAGTCATAGTTTTTTAATCTGTTTGGTCTGATTGTGAGTATATGACAATTTATTTGTTTAAATAATAGATAGGGGTACAGTGCTCCTTACGTTTGTATTCATACATATACCGGGTGTCCAACCTATGATGCAACGGTTCCTAGCCAATTTATTACTGCCTTTTTGAAAAAAAATTTCAAATAAATGTTGCCTCGAATCACATTCTACATATGCTAAAATTAGTTTCAGTAATGGCGGACTTCCGGTTGTACCGGAAGTAACTACTAACTTTATTATTTTAAATGGAACAACCTGTATATTATTGCACTTTTGGATTTCTTGTTAAATTTAAATAACAATACGTTAGGGATACATTGGGGCTAAGTTGTACCGTTTTCAAATTACATGACGTTTTTCGAAGAAAATGACATTTGCAGTGTCTTCGGTGTTTGGAAATATCTCGGGAAATACGAAAGTTAGAAAGATGCGGTTTTCGGTTTTCGCTCAACTATGAAACAGCACACGTCTTTTATTTTACAATTGTTGCGTTTAAATTACAGCGTTATTAAATAGAGATCTGTAATTTTCGAACTCTAAAATCATGGATAACTTGATTTTTTTAAATTGAACGGTGTAGCAATTTTTACATAAATGGATGTAAAATTTAATTTTCTTTCGATTTTATATAGTATCATTGTGTCTATCTCCAACGGTTTTGGAGATATTCGCAATTTTTCAGTTTCTCCCGATAGATACGTATTGCGAAGCTCCGCCGCCGGCCACCTTCCCCTCGCATTTCACCAGGCTTGGAACTGGCAGCAATAATACTTCGATGCTTAGGCCTGATATATTTATATGAGTAAAATGTCGTTATATTTTATACATTTTATACAGATTTTTATTTTAATTTTACTAGTAAGCTAAGAAAAACCAATTGAAAAATCGTAAGTATATTAATTTTAGCGAACGAATAGCACGACTTTTCGATTAAGGGTTTTCGGTGCCAACAGAGGTACCCAGCTTTATCAATATGAATTGAATCTATTTTGAGAGAGCGTTGCGCATTTTCGAAATTGTTTCTCCGATATATTTACGTAATACAACGCTAAAATCTACTCGTTACTGTAGTTGCTGCCAAGCCATTCATTCATATATCAATGGTCTGGCGCGAACAATTTGCGGAGGCTTGAGTTTGGAATGATGTGATAAGCGCATAGCGTAAACATTTACTAATGCCACTTGGTTGTAACTTTGATAGTCGAATCTTATGAACATCAATCTAAATTTTGCAAATTTCTTACTTATGTACGAACATTGGACCACATTCATTCTTAGGACACTTCATGGGGCTGAACCTTTCTCAAAACTATTGCTATGTCTTGATATCAAAAGAAGATATGAGAGGGTATGATAGGTTCAGGTAGGTGCTGTCCTAAGACTCAGTGTGGTCGATTGTACGAAGCTTTCAGAAATAGATTCAACCCACGTGACCACTTTTATGAGATGCATCTTTGTTTGTATTAATATTACATTGGCAACGAATTAAATGTTTCTAGGTCCGCAATGGACGGTTCATACGTACTCGTAACGTTATTTGTATTGTTAAGCTTTATTTTATTGTATCAGTTTTTGTTAAAACTACTGACAGAATAATATCTTTGCTTGGTGAGTTATTTGATACCTTAATTATAACGAAGCGTTTTAAACCCGTAGACATTCAATTATTCATAGATAGATAGATATTGAATTTGCAATAATATTCTTGGCTTGATACTCTTTAGCGATTAAGCTTGGTTTCATTTGTCAGGATACCTTAATTCACAGAATTACAAAACATGCACTGAGAAAAATAGATAATAAAAATATGGACAACTAACTATATAATTAGTTGTATTATAATTATATTAGAGCGTATAATTTTTCTAATAAACAGTAATACATGGATGAATACTGGATATTAGATAACATATTATTGTTCTTGTGTTAATATCATTCATTATATTTATAATACGTGGTAACATCTCTTTTTCTCCGTGTGTGGAATAAAAATTCTCATGAATTCATGGAGACAACTTTGCATCTGATAAAAATTGGATTTAGGTAGCAATGTTTACGCGAAGAATTATCGGACCAATATTTAACGAATTTATTCCATAACTACATGACGATGAATTACGACATGGATTTTTTTACATGACATTGCACCAGCACATACAGTTAAAGATACTCAGCAATATTTAACAGAATATTTTGACGATAGGCTGATTAGCCAGAATGTATGGCTCAATGTTCTCCGGTTCTTAGCCCCTTGGATTTTTATTTATTTGATAACCTGAAGAATAAGGTGTTTAGGAATAGATTGCACAATTTGGAAGAGCTGCAAGCAGCAATTCAACAAGAAATTGCAATATCACTGTGGAAGGCCTTGTTGATATAATTGTGGCTTAACATTCCCCCAAAGAAACAAACCTAGGGGTGTTAGATCAGGTGACCTAGGTGGCCACGATACTGGACCAAATCGTCCTATCCATTTACCTGGAAACTTTCTGTTGTATTCGCGAACAATATCAGCACTGTGCGCTGGGGCACCATCAAGTTGCAACCAATGTTGATTTCTTTCTTGTAAATTTATTTCGTTCAAATAATTTGGTAGGTGCATTTGTATCAGTTCCGTTTATCTTACTCCTGTTAGGATTCCATTATATGTAAAGTAATAAATTTTGTGAGACTGTAAAAAACAACATTGTCTACGCCGAGGAAATATGTGGTTAGGATTTTCAGTTGCCCAAATATGACTATTTCTTCTATTTAATAAACCAACGCTGCTAATATAGGCTTCGTCGTTCCATATAATTAAATTTTAAAAATGTCGGTCTCCTTTGACACATTTTGAGATACCAATTACAAAGCTCGAAGCGCTTCTGATAATCGATTGGATAAATTTCCTATCTAATTTGAAAATAATATGGTTTATACTTTTACTTTTTCAATATTCTAATAATCTTCCATCGAGATAAAACGCTGTCTATTTCCAGAGATCTTGTTGAAACTGTGGGATTACCTTCAACGTACGCCAATATAGCAATCATTCAATTCAATATCACTTTCTATGTGTTTCCGCGGTCTTTGCTTTTTGAAGCTGCCACCAGTAATTAGATTTCGTTTGATTCTTCCAAATAACCTAATATCAGGTTGACGTCTTTAAAAAAGATTATAAGCAAAGAAAGAAAACCCGGAATGTTGAGTTTCGCTTGATTGATGATTCGTTTGATTTTTCGCATCATCTCTAAATTTACCTTTGACAAAGAGCACGTAACATTTTATATAGTTTTCGTGTATCTACTAAAATAAAGAAGTTCTTTATATAATGCCATCGAAATTGCGCCATCCTGTACAATACACAGAATTATACAATAATATACTGTGGACTGACGAAGCAGTTTTTCACAACAATGGATATGTAAATAGACATAATTTTCATTATTATGCAGATTCGAATCCTTATATATTATTACCCGTCGCCAAAATAGATGTCGTTGAATGTTTTAGATGGTATCATCCGCACAAATGTAATTGACCCGTATTATTTTGATGGTTACATGAATTGACTTAGATATAGACATTTTCTGCAAAACGAATTAGCAGATTTGCTATTTCTGACTAGAGCACTTATATGGTTCCAACAGGATGGTGCTCCTAACCATAACCATTTAGCAGAGATTTTTTAAATGAAGGTGGAGTGAGAGATGGATTGGGAGAAGAGGGCCTATTGCATGAGCATCCGACTAAACTCACACACTACAATACGGTACCGAGACGTTAGCCTATTACTCGGAGCATGCGGCTATGTCGCCGATCATCTATGTGTGGCTGGACACCGGTTACACCATGAAGTACAAGACCCTAGGTAAAATAACAAAGCTATGGCAATGACCAAATTTAAATACCTCTTCTCCTTCTATTTTGCATTTAACACGTTCTAGCCCATTTATCTCACTTGGTTTAGCGAGACAAATTGGACAAGTCGAACTTTGCAAGGCATATTTTGTTATACTTTACCAATACCATTGTAAGAAACAATTGATGTTTTGTCGATATCGGTTTCTTCAAGTTTTGTTAATTATGCCATACAAGGCAGCATTACATACTGTTTGCACAAAAAGAATCCGCTGGGAAAGATTCTGATATTAATTAAAACCTTGGATAAACCCCTGGTGTTGTTAAACTGAATATGAACTATGTACATATTCATCTCGGATTTGCAAATGAACCAAGTCATCTTTTTAAAATGCTAGTGGTTACGTTAAAAAGTTCACAACATGCCATTTCTAACTACATATCATTTTCAATGTATTTAGAACTTAGTAGCTGTAATTTACAACCGCATCAAGTATAATTTACTGTATAGGCATACCAACATACCAACTTAAAATTGTCTTTCAAGTCACCCAATAAAATAAATAGTATAATAAATATAATCATCATGGTATAACTTTTAGAGTGCGTTAAAGGTTTTCCAACATTTCAGCGGGGTGCACAATTTTTCGTAAATAATAAAAATACTCCTAGTTTCATCGTAAAAAGAAAAATCACTGTGAGTCCAACTTGAAAATAAACTAATGGTAATATAACTTTTCAAAACTATACAAGATATTAAGTCGTTTAAAGAATTACAAAAACATTAAAATTAAATTATGAATAAAACTATGGCAATATTAGATTACGTATCGTTCCTTTTTTTCTATATAAGTAGTCCCTAACGTAAAGCACATTTAATTTCATTTACCTACTTTTCTATCTTGAACTGTTAAAAAGATCCCAATGACCAGTAAGGTAATTAGAATAGCCTGTATAAGTACTGACTAACCCGTGTCCTTTTGCACTTCAGCTTAAAAAGTTGTAAGCTTGCTCTAAAGCGGAATTCTTTATATTCCCGACCTATGGGTCTATTTTTAGAAAAAGGTGATCACGGTCATTCGTCTCTTCCTTCACTTGTATAGTAGTACATTAATCTAAGATACAGTCGGTTAAGGTTAAATCACATGCAGCAGGTTCTCTTCGACGCGCCGCGCCGTTTTCTTGATGTCTTGGGTCGCTGACACTTGCTCGTGATATGCTTCAAGTGCGAGTGGATGTAAATTCGTGGCAAAAGTATCTGTTCTGCGGCAAGTTCTTACTACAATGATAAAAGTTTTAATCACATACTGAGTAAAGTTTATATTACATCTACTTTGAACACGTCTATGGAAATTGGCATTCCATCAATTTAGGCAAAACGTATAAAAAGGTGAGTTGCGATCAGCACATATAACGCTTTGCATTAAGAGTATCACTTTACTAGAGATAAGATGTTTTAGTATATTCTAGAATTATAGATAAAACGTGATACTTGCGCTCATAAAACCCTCACGAAGGAGTAATTAGTACAAATCTAAATATTAACGGCATTGTGTTTAAAAGCTAATTTAGTCTTCAAACTGTAATGTGGTTTGAGTGCGTTGCAAACCTAAATAAGAATTTGTTAACTGGAAGTTTCAAGGTTTTTGGAAACATCCATCTCGGCAATAGACAGTGTACTAGTGTATCTATAAAGGTAACGTATCGCCAAAGAAACCTGATGTATAATCTAAGTAGGTTTGATTATTTTAGGATTGGGGCGGCCGAGTTTCAGCACGACTTTTTAGTTCTATTGTCATCCCCATCTATCCTAGAAGGCACCCTCTAATTTTGTCTTCCTGATTAGAGCTTATTTTTGAGAGCGGCTCCCCTACTTCTGCTCTTGAGTTCTCTGATCCAACTCGTAGAAACCAGTACCTTGGCAGTCCATCGCGATGGCACGGAATGTGGAAATGCCTATTTAGTGTACACTGACGGGTTAGCAGTCCTACTATCGTTTTAACAGCCTTCCTGCTTTTACTCAGAAGGTTTTTTTGTAAATTAAGGTGTTTAGCCTGTTTTTGTCATTGCGCAGGCCAATGCTGTTTTCCTTTGGGTCCCCGCCTCATTTAGGGCGTTTACGCATCCCCAAACCAGTTTGCAGTCAACACTCGCGGAATCCATTGCTTTAGGTGTTGACTGGCTGTCAAAGAAAATGACAACAGATTAGTCTCCGTCCGTCCAACGCTCTACTTCTGTGATACAATGATGTATAGCGGCAATTCAGCCTGGAACACTGTTATGTTCTCACTAAACGCAACCGAGATACCTATATTAGGCTTCTTGTCATAAATACCGGCCCCTACACCTACTACCGTTGTCCGTCTTTTGATCCGCCGGCGTCCACGTGCGATTTACTTATCGGTCACTGGCTGTGCATTACTCTATAGGTTACAGACCTAGCAATTGTTTCTATATAGATGTGTAGCGGCGTCCGACATAGAATTACTTTTATTGCGGCAGTGAGAGTCGATCCCATAGATCTTGTCGTACTTATGCATGCTATGCTTTGAATGCCACTTAGCGTTTTAGCCATTCCAGCCTGCCGTACCTTTGGTTACCATACTACTGCCCTGTAAGTTATCATGGGTATTATCACTTGTGTGATTACTTGTGTATAGCCACAGAATCATCTTGGGGCTGCGATCCTAGTTTTTTCCACATAACCTCCTGCACCTGCCAAGCCCAATGGTGGTCTTGTGGGTGGTTTGATGCATATATGAATTCCATGTCAGACTTTGATCAAACCATGCACAACGTAATTTCTTTCCCTCCCAGCACTAGCAGTTGTAAACCTTTTACTGCTCTTGTTTTGACTGCAACCTGTTTTTTTTTGCATTGACTGCTAGTCGCTCTTGTTTACATCAGGTCGTCCACGAAGGCAGTATAGTATCAAAACTCTACCTTGCGGCTACCCTCCTCCCGCTTCCAGGCTAGCCCTTATCCATTGCTTAAGCCACGTTGTGACTCCTTTTCTCCATAATGCTTCAATGATTGAGTGCATGGTAGCATTGTTAAATGTTCCTCCAGCATCTACGAATGTCGCTATTGTCATTTTTTGTCATCTACTACTGACTTGAAAATTAGCTTATTGTTAGTAAGGTCGTTTAGTGAGATCTCGGTGAACTTTCCCGGTTCTCTTAGCGTGATATCTCTAAAGTACCTGTCCACCAATGTTTGCAGCGTCTTGAGTTAAAAGGGTTATCGATATTTTAGATATTTTACTTACTTTGTAGATAAACTGCCCTTATCACTTGCCATGTAGTAGGAATATATCCCCCTGCAATGCACGCTCTAAATGTTTTTTTTTGAGATGAGCTATCAGTATCTTTATCCCTTTTTGAAATAGGTTAGAGAAGATTCTGTTCGTGTCCACAGACTTAAAGGATACAAATCTGCTGATTGAGCACCTTATTCTGACAGGTCTTGTCTATTTGACATTCTATCCGATGTGTTTGACTCGTAAATACCTGCCATAACGTACGCAGACGGACAATCCGGACAATGAACTTTCCATAACTCCGCAATGCTCTCCTTGTGAGTATCTGGATAGATTTCGTCGCTTTTCTTGATGAAACCCACCTCCTTCGCAACACAACCGTTCTTAGCTAAAACTCTGTGGATTTTGGAGCATGCGGAAGTTTCACTTAGCTGCTCGGAGACCTTCCTCCACGAGTCCCATAGCTCTTGGCGTTACGGATTTCCTTGTTATATTGCATTAATTTGCTATTCGTTTATCGTTTATTTTAGGAAAATTGTTTTTGTTCTGAAATATGTAGATTAACACATTCAAAAGGAACGTGCAAGTTAACTGCAAAACACCATACTGCTTAAAAGCATGTCTACAACTCTCTGGACTAGATAATTCCGAAATATTGCGCCCCATCCTCTTTTGCATAAAGACCCCCACACACATGCACCATAGTTTAGTCTAGAGCCTACCTGAGCATGGTAGAACGCTAGCATTTGGTAAGTTAGAACATTATTTAGATATCTAAACATATATCATAACGAACTTAATTTATTAATAAGATTATCACAAGGTGAGACATTAATCAAAAATTAATCCCAAAAGTTTTGTGTTATTTGTATTTGTCAATTCCTGGTCGCCCAAGGTCAAATGCAGGCTGTCACAAGCCTATTATGTCTATTATGGAATTTCATAGTTATGGTTTTATATACGTTCGTATACAAAAAGTTGGTCGCACACCAGTCAGCCGTCAAATCCAAGGTTTTGTTTCAATTTTCGCGTAAACTATCGTTTGTAGCGGCAGAAAGAAGAAACGAGACATCGTACACGAACAGCACAAAAATTCATTATTAAATTAAAAGGATAAATAAAATTGGGTCCACCACTGAACTTTGAGAAACCCCCAAATTATTTGCTTTGTTGCTGGAATTCACAGATCTAACAGAATCTCTGCTGTTAATTTAAATGTTATTAAATTCACATTTAAGCAATTTGTTTAAATTATCACCATTTTGTTTACCTTTCAACTAATACAAAAGAAATCACTACAACCAACTACAAATGAAATACTAACATTTTCCATTAAGAAAAGTTAATTTTCTAAAGGTCGGATGCTAGGTTCGCAAGCTTACCATTTCTAAATTTTTTTGATCATGATTTTATCATTACTATACGAGACTGTTTGTACGTTAAAGGCAAAGATGCTTTTCTACTTCCACAAATTTTAGCTTCTCCATCCCCTGGTCATTGAATTTTTACTAATCTACAATCAATTGTCGCGGCAACTCGTGGAAATCCCGCAATCCGATAAAATCTTGTACTGCTTTGTCCATATCTACTCTAGTCCCGCACATATGTATTGAACCCGGCCTTAACGAAGTAAGAGCTCGAAAAACTTTGCGTGATGAACCTACAAACAAATGACTCCAACAAAGTCACCATCAGGAAAAAGTGACATAATCTCATCATTATAATAAATCTCTATTGACTATTTATTTATTATGTAAATATAGATAATTTTCTAGAATTAAATACAAACAATATTGCGTACAATATGTGGTGTATTAGTTTTAAACTGGCGTCTACGAATATGTATATCCCCTGGCACTTTTCCAAGTATTTTAGTAGATCAATACTATACCGTCTACAGGGTTAATATTATTCTACAAAATGTACTGCAATAGAGGTTCCTGAAATTTTATATGACTTGATGTATTACCAAAGCCAGATATATATATTTTTTTTAGTTTATTAGTTGCTATTAAAAGAATTAGAATTAGAAAATTACACAAAGTGAGAAATATGCATGATAGGTATTTCAAAAATAGTTTATCATGGATGATTAGTTAAATGAATGCAATGTTCATATTGGTTTAGTTTCTTTTGTGCTGGGTATCATAATATGAAATCACATTGTAGTAAATAAGGAGAAATTGTAGCAATTGGATATAGATAGAGGAACAGTGGATGTTTTTGAATTGAAAATATTTAGAAAAAAAGAAATGAAAATTCATTGTAGTTGTTAATTTGTTCTTCATTCTTCCGTACAACTTAAACTGTAGAAAATAATGTATGGTATCTTTTAGACGGCAAGCAATGAGATTAATCGTGTAAGAGCAGATACTCCATACTCCACGTTGGTCGAACACTTACTGTAGGTACCCAATTTTGCCCGTACACACGAGAAAACTGTATAATACAGGGTATTAAAAATATAATACCGAGTATTATATTTTTTGACAGCAATAAAATTTAATACCCAGTATTATACAAATTTAAACTAATTAATTACAGTCTTTCATTTATCTAGCCATATCAATTGTAGGTACCATGGTATTCCTACTACCTATATAGGTATAAAACTTTGCTGTAATACGGTTTAATAATATCAATAAACGTTTTTAATTGCTGGTAGTAAGCAGACCGTATTATATTTGTATTATAAAAGTAATTAACTACATTACTATGTACAAATATCTTTATAACCAGTATTTTTGTGTATTTTGTCTATAATCTAGATTGTATTATACAGTTTTCTCTGTGCAATACTAGTGACTTAACAGATTTTGAATTTTTATCGCCATTGTATAAAAAATATATATACATATGTTTGTTAAATTTCAACAGTATTGCTTTCCATTTATATTTTATTTTGTTTCCCAACAAAGCCCGTTTGTTATTATTATAATTGTTAGGAACTGTTAGGATTTGTATTTTTGTTTGGTTCCCTTTTTTGGTGTCTGAATCGACGAGACAATGTGCAATCCTATATTATGATGTATATTTTTATCGTGGTTTTTAATTCTTTCATATTCGCATTTGCCCTAGCATTTAAAATTGCGCCCTCGCATATGTTTGTGATCTATACCAAGTATACCAGATTTCTTTTTCTGAGGTTGAGGTACCTACATATCTCTTCACATTTTACCTTTAAATATAGCATTTTCAGAAACAGAAGGGAAATATAAAAACCCAATATACGTGAATGTTTTACTTCATGGAAAATGAAATGCTTTCGATTGTTGCTTAAAACAATAAAGAAACGATGATGATGTTGTACCGTCTTTTTAAATGTTATAGTACATGGTAAAGATAGAAAAGTATGTGCATTTATACAATTATGTAGGTATATGTAGTTATACCTCGAGGCTGAAAGAATAATTTTTATGTAGATGTATGCAAAATGAGCGTGATGTCATTAATTTATAGGCTTTTAAGCTTAATTTAGAATATATGACACATAAAAAGAAACATTGTAAATCCTAAGCTATCATTTTCGTTACGTAACGAACTCCCATAAAATGTCTAATCCTTTGACATTTAGATCTTTTGCTAATTACCGTCCATTGTACAATCAGTTTAGGTAAAAGATATTCGAAAGTCTGGTAATCGTGAGCCGTAGACCAACTCACATAAAACCTTGAACATATAACTTCGCAGCATTATTTTCTGTAAAATACCATGGTAAGTTGCCGCACAGTCGGCAGAAATATTATCTGAACTGGTTTCGCATAGCAAGGAGTTTCAGTGTTACCACATTTGTTTATTTATATGGAGCACGCGCTACATATTGAATGACGAGCAAAAAACAGTCTACAAGTTTTATGTATTGCCGTATTTGTCAAATCTGTAGTCTAAGTAAATGCTAATTCAGCAATAATACTTTATATTTCTTTAGTTAAACATACGTGATGCCATTTTAGTTAATATTTGTAATACACAAGTTAAATAAACATAAACTTTTAAGCTGAGCGTCCATTAGGTCGGGCGGTGGGTGCGGCGCGGCGCGCAGCTTTACGGACTTGCGAATAGTAGGTTCGTCCACTATAACGCTGCGCGACGCGGCACGGCGCTGTGCGAGGTATATTAAATTTGCAATATTGTGATGCACTTAGTTAAAAGCAGTGTGCAAACCAGACGCAATGGATTCAGATGAAGAGGTGATTTTCTTGGCTGCTGTCGTGGAAGTAGAAGAGAAAGAAAAAACCGAAAGAAAACGAAAAATAATGGTACATAACATTAACGCAAAGAGACAAACTTTAGGAGAGTACCATCAAATGTTTCCTGATCTATTGAGAGATAGAAAAAAATTTCTAAAATATTTTAGAAGGTCGCATGATAAATTCTATGAAATTCTTGAATTTATCAAGCCAGATATTGAAAAAAAGGATACAACATTTCGGCTATCAATTTCATCAACACCGTTAAGTGACAACAACAGAATGAACTGAATACAAACAAGCGAATGCTTCCGAAGACTTCCGAACTCGATTGTTTCCGACGGCCGTACTGTCCATTAAGTTGGTCGGTCGGAGCGACGCCGACTTTAGAAACTTTCGAGAGATGTCCGCAACCGCTCCGACTCGCTCAGCTCCGCGTCTCGCCGCGCTACGGATCTAATGGACGGGGTACCATTCACTTCAAGGTATTTTTCTAAAAAGCCGATTTGCGCGGCACTGCGTCGCCCCGACCGCCCGACGTAATGGACGCTCAGCTTTAAAGGATTACAAAATAGTTAAGTAACACAAATTCTAGAACTTCATTTAATATTGCACAAATGCAAATTTAGATGTGGCGCTAATATAAGCAATTGATAACAATTAATGGAGACCGATGCATTGCTAAGCTGAGCGAAACTAATTTTATTGACAATCAGTTCTATTGTTTCATAGCTTCGCTTCGCTTAGCTTTAGTTGCCGCATCCTGGTAAAGTTACATTCGAGCTAATTAGTTTCGCTCAACTTAGCTTTGCATTGCGCTCAGTGGCCGCTCGCCTTAATGAACTTAGTGACCTTAGTTCAGTTATCTTGAAGAAGCATGAACAGCAAACCGTCGAGCGAAAGTTTTGACACACGGCTAAACCCGGAGCAGTAGCAAACTTGAAAAAAGACCGCTCGCATGCGGGACGTGTCTGCACTTATACTCTGTCAGAGAGTGCGTTAAAGTAGCATTTGTTTCAATAAAGTATTCCCAGCAGTGTGTGTTCAAAAGTCATGGAGCAACGACACAACATTAAGTTCTGCTTCAAATCATGAAATGTTGGTGCAAGTTTACCGGCAGGATGTTGTAAGTAGAAAATGTGTACGATTGGTTTGCAGGCTTTCGCACTGGCAGGGAGTAGGTGGAAGACAAACCACGTTTGGGCCGACCATTCACAAACAGGGCACCGAACAACATTGAACGTGTGCGAGTGTTGCCGCGTGCAAAAATCCAAGGCGAAGACCATGCTGATCACATTTTGCGACAAACATTTTTTTTTTTTCATTCATAAAGAATTCGTCTGTGCAACATTTGTTGTGGCGGATTAGGCTACATACATGTGTATGCATGTTCGAAACCGGAAATTGGATGTTACTGCACGACAATGCACAATCACATAGGAGCATCGATGTACGCCAATGTTTGGCTCGCGCAACTGTTTTGGAACACCTACCCTACTTTCTAGATCTTGCTCCTGCTGACTTATTTTGTTACCTCGTTTTAAGAAAATTCAGGAACGTGTGACAGCTATTCTGAAAACGGTTCCAAGAAAAAACTTTTTCAACAGTTTCCATAAGCTTATACGAACATTGTCAAAAGTTTTTGTGCCAGACGGCGACTACTTCGAGGGCCAATAAAGATATTTCCAAACTGCATTCTGGTTTTTATGTTTTTATTATAATATACCGCGTGTCTCATGAGGAACTGCATCGATCGATATTTGAAAATTCTGAAAATTTTGCAGTACACTAAAGCCGATGTGCGCTATTGAACTCAAATATTTTTAATAATTAACGCATCCGGTTATACTGGAAGTGACTGTCAACTTTGTTATTTTAAATGAAACAGCCTGCATGTTATTACATTTTTTAATTCCTGGTTCAATTTTAAAGTAAGTTTGATAAAACAACTATGTTGTTATTTTCAACCATTTTTGAAATATATGCATTTTTTTAAAATTTTTGACAAATGGCCGATTGCATCTGAGCTTCTGTAACTCTAAAAATATTGAACGTGGAAAATTGAAAATTTGCAGAACTGTTTATTTATATTTTAATAGTATTTTAAAACACAAGTGTCACAACGATGTTTATGTAATGCGAGTACGAGCATTACATGTCATTGTGGCACACGTTTTTTACAGTATTTTTTCTAATTTGCACATTAATCGCCTATATTACGTTCCGGCAAGAGTCCCCCCCACCACGTTAATATCTCATTACAGCACAGTATGCTGTAATAGCCATATCAGCACTGCGTCGTCTTTTGTTTTAGCTTTATGACAACATCGAATTAGAAAAAATACTATTATATGGTATATGAATGTAGCTTGTGGAGTTTTTTAAAATGTCCTGCTTTGGTATATCTAAGGTAGTCATGACCATTCGAGAAACAATCCAGCATTGATGAAATGTCACTTATATTATACAAATGTCACTTACTTTTCAATTATAAACAATGCCGGCATGTTTAAATTATACGTACGAAGATTATTTAAATTTGTTTATTATTTATGGAGAATGGAATAAAGTGATATCAAGAACATCTGATACATTTGCCGCTCGGTATCCTCAAAAGCAGAAGCCGTCACCAAACACAGTTAAGCAATACAGAATTTTAAATACTTTGGATCGGTTAAAGCAAAAATTCAAAAGCACAACCTATTTTAATAATGCAAACATAGAAACTTATTTAGAATACTTTATAGTAAAACCATAAGACAGTATATTTAAATTACAAAAAAGATAAACAGCAAGAAACGTGCAATTTATTAATAAATGTTCAAAATTAGGTCCTTGAACTTCAAAACATTTTTTGCATCTCCAAATTAGTTCTTCATGGGTAGCCTTTCTAATTGATTGTTGGTTCAAACTTTTAAATGCATGTCTTACTCTAAACATACAATCCTCCTTGGTGGTTAGTGGGGTAGAATAAACTTGATTCTTTATTGTGCCCCATACAAAGAAATCCAGAACTGACAAGTCTGGGGCAAGGTGGCCATAAAAAAGGTCCACGTTAGCTATTCACGTATCAGAAAATATCTCTTGCTAAAAATTTCTAGTCAAGTGACCGTTGTGAGGAGGGGCGCCGTTATGTTGATAAAAGATTTGTCTAAGTCCGACCAGCGGTAAATTTTCTAAATACGTATCTTCAAAATTTTGTACAATATTATAATAACCCGCCGATATCTCAAGATTTACGTATTGTCGTTCTAGAAACCGATAACCAAACTCTCAAACTTATGAAAATCAAATTTATTTTTTTCCCACAACCTCCAATGTTCTTCAAAAATGGCGGCTAATATTAATATAAAAGTTCCCGCTAACGTTAGAAAATGCATCGGTAGGAAGAAACCTCAAGCTTGTAAGAATTTCCTATAAGTTTGAGGATTTGTTTATGGGCTTCAGAAACGACAATATACAACATATAATTGAAACCGATATTTCCATGAATTTAGGTTCTAAATAACTGTTTTGAAAACCGAAACCGTTACCATAACTGTTTTGAACCCCTGTAGGTACATAAGTATTTTTTTAAATCCAGTGTTTACTTCATACAAACAATCAAACATACACACGTAGATAAACAAACTCACACCATCTCTTTGTTGTTAGTATATATTATACACGAAGAAACTTACTCCTATCAGAAAATCATCACAAATGAAGGTAGTTATTTGAATAACAGAAATTATTTGAATGAAAATTATTACACTGAATAAGAATAATTATTTGAATGATGAATAATTATTTGAATAATGAATGAAATAAATGTTACCATTCATTATTGAATAATGAATAAGAAGTTATCTATTATTTCTGAATAATATTTTTATTATTAATCTGAATAAATTTTGCCTAACCCTGATACACACATATTTCTCCGGCACTGAAGATAAACCTAGGACGTGTATTTACGTACCAAAGTGTATTAAAGCCTATCCCATACCAAACTACTGTGGCAGGGATGTAACCACCGTACAACTCACTTGTGATGTACAAGGGAGGCAAACACCAGTAGTGATTGCTTCAGTGTATCTAGCCAGTGGCGAACCGGTCCCATCCAGTCTTCTGGTGCAGCTGGTGGAACACTGTGATAGATATAACAAACACTTGGTCATAGGCTGTGACTCAAACGCTCATCATGTAGCGTGGGGCAGCCGTGACGTAAATGATCGGGGTAGACTCCTTAGTGAGTTCATCTCTAGCACCAATCTTGACATACTCAACAGAGGATGCGAACCCACGTTTGTCACCTCACGGTGCCAGACAGTAATTGACATTACACTGGCATCGGTTGGTATTTCAAGCAACATATTAGACTGGCGGGTGTCTGATGAGGCATCAATGTCAGACCACAGATGGATCTGTTTTCAGATCGATCAAACTAGGGTTCAAAAGGCTGAATACCGAAATCCGAGGAAGACGGACAGGCGGTCCTACGGGGATCTACTGTCTGTCAACCTGCAAGGGCTGAGCTCTCTGGGGGGTCTGGAGGTTGATGCCCTGCGCCAGCTAGCTGCTGGGGTGCAGGCGTCAATCGTGGACGCCTTTGAGCGATCGTGCCCGCTAAAGGTTACATCGGAGAAGAGTGGGACCCCATGGTGGAGTCGAGATCTCTCAAAGATGAGAACCAAAATAAGAAAGCTATTTAATAAAGCTAAATCAACCAGATCCGTAGAAGACTGGGCAGCCTACAAAGCTCAATGTAGGCAATATAAAAGGGAGATCCGTTGTGGTCAGAGACGAGCCTGGAGAAACTACTGTGACTCCATCGAATCTGTCACAACGGCTGCTCGTCTAAAGAAAGTATTAAGTAAAGATACTAGTCACCAACTAGGACTGTTAAAACGGGAGGACGGAACTCTTTCGTCGTCCTCTCTAGAAACAGCCGAGATACTTATGACCACCCACTTTCCAGGCAGTGTAGTTTGCAACACACTGGCATGGCAAGATCCTTACAGCTCGCCTCCTACCAAGGAGGACTGGGCTGTGGCGGAGAAGGTGGTAGAAGAATCCCGAATTTGTTGGGCAATTAAAAGTTTCCAACCGTTTAAGTCACCTGGCCCGGATGGTGTGTTCCCTGCTCTGCTTCAGTGGGGCATGGATGCCCTACTAGGCCTGTTGGTGACTTTATTCAGGGGGTGCATCGCTTGGAAGTACGTACCTGAAGTATGGAGAGAAACAAAAGTAGTCTTTATACCAAAGCCAGGGCGGTCTGACTATACCCTAGCCAAATCTTTTCGGCCAATAAGCTTGACTAGTTTTCTGTTGAAAACACTGGAACGGCTGTGTGACCGTTACCTCCGAGAAGTGGCCTTACCGATGTATCCACTTCACACAAATCAACATGCATACATCCCGGGGAGATCCACCGAGTCTGCCCTCCACTCAGTGGTGCGGCGGATAGAAAGATCATTGGACAACAAAATGTCTACCCTGGGTGTATTCTTAGACATAGAGGGAGCTTTTGATAAAGCGTCCCTCAACAGTATTGTTAATGCCCTCACTCGGCATGGCGTTGAGCCGACTCTTGTGGGATGGCTGCGCTGTATGCTAGAGCAGAGGGCAGTAGAAATAAATGTGGGGGATGTCAGGGTCAGGGGGCTTGTGGATCGAGGCTGTCCCCAAGGAGGCGTTTTGTCACCACTTTTGTGGAACCTTGTGGTAGATGACCTTGTCCGTTTGCTCAATGTGTCTGGCTACTACACAATCGCATATGCGGACGATATCACGGTCCTAATTGATGGAAGATTCGAGGGTGTGCTCTGCAGCGTAATGCAGACCGCCTTAAGATTAATCGAAAATTGGTGTAGGGAAGGTGGCCTCTCTGTAAACCCAGATAAAACAGAGATGGTACTCTTTACCAACAAAAGGAAAGTTGAACAATTACAACCACCACAATTGTTTGGTACTGCTCTCAGCTTTTCAGAGGATGTCAAATATCTGGGCGTTGTGTTTGACAAGAGGCTGAGCTGGGGCAAGCACGTCAAAACAAAAACTGAAAAAGCATGTATGGCTTTTTGGCAGTGTCGCCGTATTTTGGGTAGGACTTGGGGACTTTCCCCGAGAATTACCTTGTGGCTGTACACTGCCATAATAAGGCCCATGCTAACTTATGGCGCTCTCGTTTGGTGGCCAAGGGTGAGACGAGTGGTCGCCAGGAACGAACTGTCACATGTGCAGCGCATCGCATGTCTCAGTGTAACAGGAGCAATGCGCACAACGCCAACGGCGGCAATGGAAGCACTCCTATGTGTTCCCCCTCTGGACTTGTTTGTGGAGGAGGCGGCGCTTAGGGCGGCTATAAGATTGAGATCCCGGGGTCTTCTGGACGTGGCGGGTGGAGGACGCGGCCACGCGAGCATCATTTATGAGGCCGCCGCCAAGGTGCCTCTCCTTGGTGCCGCAAAGGATACTGTGCCTCCTGTGTTTGCCTTTAACAGGCACTACCATGTCCTTATTGACCCTGAGATCGAACTGCAATCTTCGATCGCCATCTTTACAGATGGATCGAAAACGAAAATGGGGACAGGGGCCGGAGTTTTCTCCTCGGACCTTGACCTCAATCTAGAACTGGCGCTGGGCAGGTTTGCCACGGTTTTTCAAGCCGAGGTGTTAGCGATCCTGCACGGTGCCGAAGAAATTTTAGCAAAGGGCATTAGGGGACGGCGTATTGTCCTTTATAGCGACAGTCAGGCTGCCCTTAAGGCTCTCAATAATTATAGGATCGCTTCGGGCTTAGTACTTCAGTGTCACAATGCCCTAGAAGCGGTCGCTATCGATAATGCCCTGACACTCAAGTGGGTTAAAGGCCATAAAGGAAACCTAGGTAATGAGGCTGCTGATAGGCTGGCGGGGCGGGGCTCGCGCTCCCACTTTGTGGGGCCGGAACCAGTTCTCCCTATTTCGTCGGCTACACTCAACACCATGATAACGCAATGGACTGCCACTCTTCATGAGAATAGATGGAAATCCATAACTACCTGCCGTCAAGCGCGTGAGGTCATCCCCAGGCCGTCACCGAAGACAGCAAAATACTGCCTGCAGCTTTCGCGCAGTAACTTACATCAACTTGTGGGGCTTTTGACCGGCCACTGCAAGCTAAACAAACACATGCACCGCATGGGTTTGGCTACCAGCCCACTGTGTCGGGCATGCTACCAAGAAGACGAGACGCCGCAACACATTTTATGTGATTGCCCAGCGCTTGTCCAACTTAGAGGTTCCATACTGGGGGAGTACTGGCCCAGTATGGCCGATTTTGGTGGCGCCTTGCCTGCTGCTCTACTTGAGCTCACGCTCAGTCTGGGCTGGCTCGAGTAGGCTGTGGGCGAGCGATGCCACCTAGGGGAGGTAGCACAATGGGCCCGATAAGAGTGGCCTAAGTGCACGTGTTAACCACCTTCCCCGACCTAAAATCCAGAATCCAGAAATCCAGATACACACATATGTATAAATAAAGGATACGATTTGTTTATGCACATTATAAATTAGGATTTTACAAATTGGAAATTGAATATAATACTTTTTAAAACAAAACAATTGACTATACGTATTAGTTGTACGAATTTTCCTCGGGCATCGAACAAAGTAAGTTTTTTCTTTCAAGGATGCCTGTTTTTGAATGTTACTTTGCTTATACTTTGCATCTCTTATAAAATTATGATAAAATATATAATTTAAAAGTTATTTTACAGGTTTATTGTATAGTGAACAAATTGAAAAAGATGTTTTCAAACATCGAAACGTTTTTGTATGTAACGTATTAGATGAATACATTATGTTTAAAATATATGCCGATCCCAAGAAAGTGTTTTTATCTTAGTTTATACGATTGCCGCAAAGAAAAGAAATAAATATACATCTAGTGTTATACCATTGCTTTGTATGAACAGAAACGTCTGGATAATCTACTAATCGCATTGGAAATGAATATTATAATTTTAGGGGCGGGTGTGGATTATTCCCATCTCAGTTCTGTGTTTACCTGTTATCCGTTGGCCGAATTCTTGTATGTACTACAGTTTAGTTGGTAAGAGACTGACGCAATTTCATGGATCATTTTTTCGCTATTTTTGTAGCTGAAAGTAGATGTTAACATTTAAGCATTCACTTGGCGAAATTGATGGACGTATCAGCGTATCTTTCTCTGCAATATCGGCAACTTCACCCCCACTTTCCCTTTTTATTTTAAAAGTATTAAAGTTGGTCTTTGGTAGTTATTTGTGATTAGGATTACCGTTTATTCTGATTCGTCGGAATATGTCCCGGTTATTAAGAATGATGTCCGGGTAGCTTAGAATATGTCCCGATATTTCAGTAAATCTTTGCAAGACGCAACATTTCTGTATATATGTATACAGTACGTACATACATACAGTGCACTAAATGCAAGCGTGGTAATCCGATTACACCCGAAGCCCCCGTAATGGAGTACGATGCGGATAGAGCAACAAAAGATACGACACAACAATAGTGACGAAATTATATATGATTATTTATTTATAAAAGAAATCTGGCCTCATCGAAATGTTTCGACGTGCGGTCACCATAAAATATGGATACCCTATTATTGATGCACCTTCGTCTAATTATAATTTATTTGCTTGCCAAATAAATATGGGATGTTACATTTGCAAGCACATATAAATAGAAATGCAATATTTTACAGCAAGTACTCAACGAAGAAACTCGAAATCAATTTGCAGCAATATGTTTGCTTCTAATTTTTTGCAAAGGTATAAACAATCTTGCAAATATTTGCGGCACATATTTACATATTTTGTTTGCTGGTATAGACGCACCACGGAAAATTTCGAGAATTTGGCATAACAGTTACCGAGAGTAAAAAACACTATTGCTAACTTGATACTCCTATTGTAAAACTAAATATAGATACCTATGTAATTGCTACTCAATCACCGCTTATGTTAACTTAACTCGCTGTGCCTGGCCTTGCAAGTGATCACTCGTTCTCATTGCGACAACGATATTGTAAATGTCTAATAGTTGTACAGGTTTTTCCACTAAAGTGAGTTGTGAAAAGTTCAGGCTCAATGAAACTGTCCAGCTTTAAAAATTTGAGGTGTCCAATCATGTGGTACTTATTTTTTTATTTTCTAAGTGAGTTTTACAATTTTAAAAGTGCTTTGAGATATAACTAATGTTTAGACACCTGTATTACAAAAGCAGAACGTTTTACTACATTGTAAGTAGTAGTAGTTTTAAAATGTTAGACCTCGGGCACTTAAAGCAAGTGAAAATTATTCAATTACATACAGCAGTGTAAGTATTGAAATTTAAAAAAAAAATCCTATTTTTAATATTCAGAAATGTAATAATCAGAAAGCGGCGAAATTAATGGAAACGAATACACGTACCTATACAGTGAGCTCTTAAATTGAAAGCTGAAATGCTTCGTATTGAATATTTCAATTATTTCATTAATAATAATATTTACAAAATCTGTTTTTATTCCCCAATATATCTGCACCTGAATTCAGAAAAAAAACCACTACATCTGCTTGTACTGGTCATTTCTAGTATCTCAATACAAAGAAGTAGGTCCCGACATTTCTCTACCTTCTCAACCTATTATAACACGGTGAGACACTTGGTTAGAGACTGTATTCTTTGTTGCGCAACATTTTGAAATAGTACAATCAATTATTTGTTAATTAGAAGATAATGCTGTTGTACTGAAACAATGTAAAATACTAATCTCGGACAGAAAGGATTTGCCGTCAAAATTACGATTTATTGAGATCAGTTTTTAGATATGTACAGATACGTACAACAGATAAAAACGTTAGAAGTTCACGGTTTAAAATTGTCAACCGCATTCGAAAAGTTTTAACGTTCTATTAACAAATTTGAATATCGTAGTATAGTCACAACAAGGTCAGTTGCAAGACAAAATTAATGACATTATTACAAGAAATCAAGAGTTTGAAATATTATAATATGAAAAAGTGAATTTAATACTGCTGATACTCTTTTCGTAATTTCCTACTCTGGCTCCACACTATACATTTGCACCAATAACAAGTTGCGATGTGGAAAGATCCTTCTCACGGTTTAAAGGTATTTTGATATCGAAAAGAACGCAATCTGCCGGTAAAAATTTAGAAAATCACCACAACGAATGGTAACTTATTTGGCTCCAGTTGCCCAGTTACATTGCCGCAGGTTATCGGTGAGAATTGAGTTCGGCCACTGTCTAATCGTTTTTGCACCATTAAAACCGCCGCTCCCTGGTAATAATACATAATATATTCATTTAAAATAAAAATGTTCATAATGACGTCCGGTTAACCAGAAGTGTAAAGAACTTGAAAATAGTTCAGCAAGTTGTGGAGAAATCGCATTCGAATATTCAAGATAGGCTTTCGAATAATTATTCGAATTCGTAAATCGTAACGCAAGTTTTACATTTGAATGCTAATTGTATCTTGCATTTCCTTATTAAAAAAAAAAAAAAACAAGAAAATGCATAGTCTGCCCACATCTTATATTATGTTTAAACAACCAAACAATGTATAAGATATGTGTTGGCATTTTTTTATACTTGTTAATTTGATATTATGGTCAATTTGTGAAAGCTTAATCCAATAGAGTACCTCTTTGGCACCTACTAATAGTTTTAATTACTTTGTTTATTAAGTACTAAACCAGCATGTATCTATATAAAAGATACAAACTATTTAGCTGTATAGATATCTTATACATAAAAGGCCTTTTCATAGAAAAATCACGAACTAGTCAGAGCCAATCATATACTATGAAATCAGTCAGAAACCGTTTCGGATTTCTTTTAACCAATTGAATCGCGTCTAACTTGTTTGTGATTCTGCTATGAACAGGCCTGATACAAATACTTAAAATTAAATCCTTTGTTTATTTGATTGTTTAAATTTGATGTAAAAATATATAACAGATTATATAAATGTAAATTTTTCCTATATCAAAATCGAAAAATTTAATCTTTCTATCCAAAAAATTCTATTAGTATAAATTTTACTTAGGAATACCTATTACTACTATTATCACATAACACTAAACGTAAACATATAATTCGCAATACTTTTATAATACTCAAGATTATTCAGAATTTCAGGATAGATACGTAATTCAAATTGGTAATATATTATAATATCGAGAAGGTGGATGTCGCAATCAACTCTTTTGCATAATTTTACAATAATAATTTTTAATAGCATTATTAAGTTGAATAATAAATAAATGTTAAGGCTATTTTTATTCAATCTTAATATTTAATGTCGGATGGTGTTAACTGTATTCTATATTTGTTTCAGGTGAGTCGATGAATTATGCAACAGTTTATAATGTAAGTTATTTTTATTTTAACTTATAAATGTTTTAGATGTTTTCGGTGATTTATTTCATTTGGAAAAATAAATTATTATAAAAGAATATTGAAGAAATGTTGTGATTTTTAAACCCTCGTTTTTCTTTTAAATTTAATATTAATTAATTTTGAAAACTAATGTAGTATCTATTATAATTAAATGTACTGGTAACATTTAGTAATATTTTTATTTATTATTATTTTATATCAGTTATCTCCCTTTTATGCTGTAAAGTTATGGAGCATTTACACCATCTATTGTTAGAAATCGAAAATAGTATAGCTTTACAGTACAAAGGAGAGATGACTCTGATGTCAAATTGAAATAGAATAATATTGCAATACTCAAGTTTTTTTTTTTTCTAATTATAGGAGATTCTAAATTGTTAAAAAGTTACCAAAATTAATCAATACTGAAATAAAAATACAAGGGTTCAAAAAACACAATGATGTACAGTTAGTATGTATGGCGATAAATTTAAAAAAATGTATGCATCAGCAAAAAAAAATAGTTGACATGATGCCCTAAAAAGGTATTTGAAAAAGTTGCTTAGATTTCAATTTTGAAAGTATGTATATGCAGTTGTTTGTTCACTTTTTATTTTTTCGTTTTCAGTAGCTGAACAGAAGTGAAATCTCTAGATTTGGTTAATACTTTTTTTCAGTTCTTGCGCAACTAATAGTGCTGAAAAGCAGACTATTATTAGTACTTTACAAATTATTTCTAGGCTATTTAATATTTTTACATTTACTGAAAATCATTTGCTCTTTCTTGTTTCCTATAGTGAAGTAGGAACCGTTAACCCAGATACTAACATTATAAAATACACGCCGCATAATATTACTGCAGCTATTGAAGATATTTAAATAGGTTTTGCAATAAAAAAAAAAGCGAATAATAATAAATAAAACAAAAATAAAAATAGTTTGGTATGTATATATCAAATTCAATAAAATTAAATAACAAACCTTATTCATTCTAGTCTAATTATAAAAACACTATATAAGTAAGACATTTAAAGAAATAATAATTAATAATAATGATTAAGTAAAAATTGCAGATATTGATAATAATTAACGAATTAATAATAGACATTAAACTTTTTGTACTGTTTATAGTTCCTTTGCTGATTTCAAAACACACTTAAATATCTTTGATGGATCCACTAATACTCCAACAGTTTCCACATTAGTCAATGAATAATCAATCAAAGTAACATTTACTATACATAGTTTCATATAGCAAAAAATATTTGTAAAATTTATTTATTTGTAGTAAATTAAGTCCTTTGCAACGATATCTAACTTACGGGAAACCCACTCTTTAATTTAACTCTACATATTAGTTATGCAAGAATTCATAAAATTGTTGTTTGAATATCAAGAATTCATAAAATTGTTGTTTGAATATCAACCAAATCCATTTACTTTAGTGAAGACATTGAAAACGAATAGAAATACGCAAATTATTTGAAAAATATTAAAAAAAAAGTAGTTATTTTTTATTTTTTTTTTGAAATATGTTTAAACAATTGCATATAGCCTCAAAATTAAATTCGGAGCAACTATCTCCAACAACTTCTTAAGATTTCATGTCATCCTTACTTTTTTGCCGTTTCCTTTATTGTCAGATTAGTGGCCACGTAACGTATGCCAAAATGATTTTTGGGTTGCTAACCATACCGAACCTCTGCCTCCAAAAAATATGTATTATAATGTACCCATGCGGCATACGTTATGCCGCTCACTGTGTACGGATATAGGATATAGCTCTGTAGTTCTAATATATGGTATAGTAAACAATAGGAAAAGGTATTACTTAAAAGGCCCTCGTTACTACCTATTAGATGTACCTAAAAATTTAGCAAAATTTAAGAAAATACCGTACCTAGGTAGATATATACCTGGTATGTAGTGACATATTATAATTTTTTTTTTAAATTGTGGTTGCATTAACTAGTTTTGGTTAGTAAACTTAAACTTAATAAAAGACGGATTTAAAATAAAGTTAGAAAAATTATTTTTATAGCCATTTACTAAAAAAACGGACTAACAAAATAATTCGTTTACAATAAATTTGAATTGTTTTGCTAGTATAAATTAATGGTGATTGCTGCAAGAATTATTTTTTAGGCAACACAGCGATGGCTAACTCCGATATATACATGCCCATACTTATTTATTTATAGTGCAACAAATCCAAGTTCATACAGCAAAAATTTGTAGATGGACATATATTCACAAAAATAATATATGCACAAATACTAGTTATCCTTTCTTAAAATATACATATGCAATAACTGCATTAGGGAAACATACATAGCAGAAATCATTAGTTTTGTAATCCCTAAAATAGCATTATCGCCATTGGCTACAACAGTCTTCTTTGTCACATTTGGAAATTAGCTATTTTTGCTTCATCTATAAATCTATCTACTTACACATATACCGATGTTAATCTACGGTGAAGTAATAATAGAAGTCAGCCTGAATTCCCACTACATTTTTTTTATAATTTTCCACTATTACTACAGTATAGTTAAAGTAAAATTGTGAGAATTGATACATGCGCTATACAATCGTTTCGTCTACAGAGATTATATCGGTATAACTCAGCAGTGCGTTATTCTTCAATATATTATTTATAAACTACGTTCATTTTTAGTGACGCAAGCACTTTACTAACACCTTTGTTAATAACAGCAACATTTCTTTAGCACGGTTTGTGTTATATATTGAATATATTATTCATTGTGGAAGCAAATACAATAAGTGAAATGCATAACAAACCTTAAAACTTGCAACTACAGGCTTCAAAATCCCAATGCGAAACAATCAGATTCTTAAACCTGTGAACATTTTGCTCATACAGCGATTACTACCAAGTTGAATTTCAAAATTGATCAGAAAATCAGGTTTAATTAAACATCGGTTTTGATTGTAATAGATTTAGCCTAATTGTTAAGATAATTCTAACAACTGATTAGATCAACGTAATTATTTCCTTGTCCCATCAATAAACTGTAAAATGTAGTTATAAAGGAGGCATCATGAATAAAAAATTTGTTCGTCCGTACGCATGAGGTACGCTAGCATCCTAACCAAGTGCTCGGCTAAACGCTTTATTTTATTCATAGTTGCCATTTTAACTAAGTTCACGACATATGAGCAATGTTTGATAAGCCGTCATGAGAATTTTAACTTCTGATCTGTCCATACTGACTGAATAGTGACCCTATTTGGTTTTTTATACAATAACTGATTTTATCGACCTCCATCTACTACAAGAGTTATTGCTAGACGTAAGTGTTTTAATTAATTATTTCTTACATTTACTTTCGTGTCGAGCGGTTTTGTAACACTGTTTATTTCAATTTTGCAGTAGTATTACGGACGCACCTACAAATTAAGTACTTTACCAGACGAAGATACCCAGCTCCAATCTATTGAATAATTGTATTAAAGCACTTGTGCAACAAGTTCCTTTAACCAACATTTGAATATGTCCGACGATGAAAAAAAGTCAGAAGACGATAAACCACCAACAAGTAAGTTTGCCTTCAAACGTAAAGGTAAGAAACCTTTACGGCAACGTGTTAAGGACGAAGATAGCGATGGATCAGATAACGAAACTGTAGGGTCAAAACTGGACGATCTTAAAGAAATGCAAAACTTACGAAGACGACCTCACGGTATTAGTATTTTAAGCTTAGCGCTTGGTAAAAAAGTAACCCTAGAGGAAGAGACTGTCGTGAAAGATCCTTTTGCTTTGCAGTCTGGCGGATTGGTTAATATGCAAGCGATAAAAAGTGGAAAAGTACATACAGTTGATGATGCTTATGATACTGGTATTGGAACACAATTTTCTGTAGAAACTAATAAGCGTGACGAAGACGAAGAGATGATGAAATACATTGAAGATCAGTTATCTAAGAGAAAAGGCAATAAAATCGAAGAAGACACCGAACACAGTGTTGGGGCTAAAAAGGTAAAGTACTGTAGTCCAGAAGAAGCTGCTCTTCAAGCAGTCCCTGGTCATTTACGAGAATCGTCCACAAAACGCTCAGAGGAAATGTTATCCAATCAAATGTTAAGCGGTATACCGGAAGTTGACTTAGGTATTGAGGCTAAGATAAAAAATATCGAAGCTACAGAAGAAGCAAAATTGAGACTATTATGGGAGAAGCAAAACAAGAAAGACGGGCCTTCGCATTTCGTCCCATCCAACATGGCGGTCAACTTTGTACAACATTCTCGGTTTAACATAGATGACACACCCAAAACCAAAAATAAAGTAGAAGATCCAGTGACAGTTTTGGACGAGAGGAACAAGCCGAAAAAAGAAGAAAAAGCAACTGATGATTACCACTATGAACGCTTCAAAAAACAATTTAGAAAATATTAAATATGTATGTTTATGTATGTACATGAATTATATTGGTGGAATCACCTTAAGTTCTATTAAAAAAGTAATTCATAATAGCATTCTGAAGGGCTTATGTAGTGGATCGAATATACAGATATTGGTTTTAAAATAAATTTGTTAAAGTATGCAATCTGATTTTTATTTAGACATTGTCAATAAATAATGCTTTGATTGAATATCAGCTTTCACGTTATAAACAAAGGATACGAAAAAACGGGACCTGTTTCGTAACTTATGAATTATAATATTTCATTAGGAAACATAAATAAATAATCTATAATAATTTGTATTTTTATTTTAAATACATTTCATTAAATATTAATTTAAAGCAAAAATGCATCTTATTTTTTAGGAAGCAGAACTAGATTCTTTATTAAAATTTTGTTTTTATTGACCCTTCTTCCTATATAAAATAAAAATTCTAAACAATGTCGAAAAAAAAGAAAAGTTACCACCTGTTTTAATACTTTTTACCACTCATAAAATTTAAATGACGGAATACGTTTATTTTTAGCGACTCGGGAAGTTTATTAAAGCGATAACGTTATCGTATGATTAGGGCAAAAAAGAAATAGTAAGCGCCCACACGTGTGAATGTTTCTAAAACACGTACATGCAGGTGATAATTAAACACGATGTTAACATACACGTAAGAAATTTACTATTTACCTCATATAATTTCTCTTTTTATTGTTGGGGGTAGGTGTAGATTTTAATTTTTTTGGTTATCTACGTATAATGCACCACATTGATATAAGAAAATACATTTTCTTATTTACTTTAAAGTTTTGAACTAATTCAAGAAATATCTGTTCAAGTTACATTTGGGTTCTGGTTGTGATTCATTTTACCTTCAGAATAGACTGCGCAAGTGTAACGTAAAATCACCCAAACACAATATAAAGAACTCACTTTATATATATTTATATATAGGTGTATCAAGAATACAACAAATTAATATAAAGCATATTGTACCGATAATACTTAATATCTATCGTCGTCAGTGTTTTCTTTCTCGTTTACACGAAATAATTACATAGACAATGCGCATTTTATAAACTAACCTTCTGCAAGAATGACGACAGCACTTGCGCCGTCTACTAGCTGCTATAGTTTTATGCAGATAATTACATTCTATTCAATGTAGGTAAAACCAACGAAATATATTTAAAAACTGAGATTTTAATGTCCAAAAGATATGTGCATATTTGAATTTCGTAATACAAGCCTTAATATATGCATAAATAAAAACAAATTCTAGTTCTCATGAAAAAAAAAAACATTGTCACATACTTACATATAGTATCAGCAGTAGGCACTATTAGGTAGTACCTACATTTTAAATTGCTAGCAGTTGGCTTCAGTACTCTATTATCGGAGTTCTATACAATAATGAATAAATAGCACAAACATTAATTGTCTGTACAACTAAAATCCTAACTCACATCATGTTAAAACTACTAAAAATATTGAGATGCAGCATTGTTTAAAACGTTTGTAATAGTTCGGTAATTATTTTAAACTTCTTTTAATGCCAATATGACCACATGGCCAAATAAAGTAATAGAAAAAGATTGTCATTTTCTAGTTACGCCCAACCATAGAGCGTATTCTCAGCACTACAGTGCTGGTGGGTCAGCGTAATAGTCAGTGATACAATGTATGTGTACGCGTGAGGGGAAATACTTCGTATCTCAACGTAAAGTAAGCAACATCGTGCGAGCCATCAGATGTCGTGTAGTTCTGTTGCAGGATCCAACAGCACTCATTAATGGTCAAAACATTTCTATGACAGCTACCACTATTTATACATCATTTGCTATTATTTATTTCAATTATTACTAATTATTTTTCTCAAATATTATGCCTTAGCATATGTTAGTGTATCTATAATATTATCTTTTTCTATATATAAATTAATTATTACTATCGGCTTTCAATATTGGATTGATATAAAAGTGATGAAATCTCGAACCTTTATGCTGGTTTGAAAACCATAAACGTTTATTTTAAGATAACATAAGAAAAGCTTTTGCGTTTTTTGTTTTTATCATTGATAAATTGTTTTTGCGAAACAATTGCTTTATGTTTGTCATATTAATATTGTAGAATTGAAATCAGTCTCAGATTGAAAGTTAAGTAAAATGAATTTTACTGAAATTGATAGTAACGAATTACTAAAATTCTAGATTTCGGTGATCAGAAGAACTCATTGGCGAGCTTGTCATGTGTTTAACAATAATCCCCACTAAACGTCATTTATTCATTTTTTATACTTGAAACTCTAACGTTAACGATCTACTTATAACTATTACAGAAACAGATTATACCACGACTAAGAGAAATTTCCATATCAGACACTCGGTTTTCAATAAGAATGTACACCAGCTCATTCTAGCTAAGAATTCATGATCATTCAACTCTCACGTTTTCTGACAAATGGTTTGAGGGTAAATGGCTTTCGTGATCCCTATAGGCATGATTTCAATTGATTTTTTATTCTAGAAATATCTGTAAGGTTTGGTGTATATAAATCGAATAACAACAATGCATAATTTAGAAGCTCGGATTAGAAGTGCTTTTTAATGCTGATGTATTTTTTTGAGTAAATACTTTCCAAATGATGCAAAATTAAACCCTTGTTTGCATAAAAAGAAACGAGATAGCTGTCTGTACACCCAGCAAATACCACCTGCACAAAACAAATGAAGCTTATATCGAAGAGAAGACAATAATTGTTTAATGCTACCAAATATTAAATCTAAATGTATTACCTCCTTTTTGCACATTATTCGACTTGGTGCAATACGTTTTAGGCACCTACTATATATTTACTAAATATGTTAACTTTGATATTTATCTTACAACAAATTAGTTTTTACTAATTGAATAAGATTCCAAAGAGAAAGTTCGGTTTCTATTTTATACAGTATCCGGTGAACTCGAGCACTGTTGCTAAAGAATAATTTAGAATGTCTGGGGATTTCGCTTGTTCTTATTTATGGGTGTTATTGCTCTTTGTTTTACCATCAGAAAGACTTGTGTACATATACTTTGCGCACAAACATTAAACTTTGTTGGATGTTAATTGTTAATTATATGTGTGCATACGAAAGAAACGTAAGTCGGAAAGTGATATACTGCATTTCCATAAACATGCTATTTTGCGAAAATAGAAACATTTTTTGTATTTAACCTTAGAATCTGTATAAATGTACCATCATCGCCACCCAAAATAACCGGCCGCTCGCCGTATGTTCACGGCTCGGTCACAGTCGTCGTTCCTGCTTTATCCGGTAGGCGCGGCCTATATCTTATTTTTACCAATATCGTTCGCAAACTAATATTCTCCGAATTTATTCGATTGGCGGAGAATCATACCGAAAGATAATACTCTTGCCGGTCTTTATCGCATAGACCTTTTGGGCTTGCGTATTTGACCTTTGTAGTTGCCGCTAAGGAATTAAATGTAAAAATAATTTTTAGAATTTTGGCATTTGACCAATCGTGGGTAGGTAAGTACATAGCTTTTTAATTTCTATTTTTACGACGAAATTTTGTTCCAATTAACTTTTAGTATTTTCCCTTAACCCTTTTAATTTGTACCTACACAATTTACGAAATTAATAGAGGCGAGGCCATCTATTTGCCATTATTATTTTTCATTTTGTATGGCTGTGTATTTCTTGTGTGTTGAAAGCACACACGCCTAGTTCCAATGGAACAATGGTGCCAAAATCTCAAATATAGGTAAATAGTAGAACATCATCAACTTTTAATGAAACAGTTATGTAGAATACGTGCCTGTTTATTGCAATCCTTTGTTGGGTAATATGAAAACTCATTATTAATTCATTCTGAAATTTATATTTAGTATTTGATGTAACCAGAAATTCCTTATTTATGACCAGTTTATGTAGTGTCTTTATTATCAAGATACAATCGTGCTCTAGTGTGAGATTTTTAAAGAACGGGCTATCTTACTGTAACCGTTAGGTCAAAGTCAACGAATACTAGGGACTGGAATCGATATTTAATTATCAATTCAATAAAAATTATAAATGTATCTAATAAACTATTGGGTATCTAATTATCGTAGGAATTTGTCTGTTTTACATTTGTAAATCTTTAGGTAATGTCGGAACAGTTAAACGAAATTATACATATTCACATAGCAAACTGAAATTCAATAATGTAACAAGGTTAACTCTAAATTTGGATGCAAGTAGTGTGAAAAGAAAATTGTTTACCGCAAACCATTATACAATGTGACGACAGGTATTTATATTTATTTTGAATAAAAATATTAATATATCAAACTACATATATACATTTGTTTTCCCGACATTAATTGCTATTAGGTAAACCCTGTTATTATGAATACAACATTTGGTGTTTTAAAAAAATGTCCAGAAGGACGAATTATTAAAAAGAAAACAACCACTAGCGCATTAAAAAATTCAGTATATCATATTAATGCAGTTTTTTATCACATGAATTGGCAACACATAAAAAAACACATTTCAAATTAAACTTCTTACTCTATTCTTTTCTGTAGATACAAGTAATCATTTCCGAGTAATACACAAGGTCATTTGTCGGAGATTATTAGTTTGTAAACGACAATGTATTTATGAATGGTAAAAATATCATATAGGTCACGCCTACCGGATAAAGCGGGAAAGACGACTGTGACCGAGAGTGAACATACGGCGAGCGACCGGTCATTTTGGGTGACGATGAGGGTACATGGAAATAGCTTCTCTATTAAAAATAAATACGGAGTCAGGAAGTCAATAAGTTCACTCTTGAACCTACCGGCTAAATTACTCTTCTCTCTAGAAAGATTTTTATCATTGTCGAGGCAAAACAATATTGAAACGCGTAAATACTCATCTTATTGTGCCACCGTTTGGTGGCCTTATTGAACGTCATATGGTGGCTATTTGCTTTTGTTTGAGTTATTGTTTTGTGTTTGAGTTAGTAGTTCTGTAAAATGTTGTTTACCTAGTGGTGGGTTTTCTTTATGATTAAATATGGGTGTAGTTTAAACGGCACAAATAGTATAATTTGACAATTGTTAATGTTTTTAAGAATGGTTATAGTATTTTAATTCAGTTTGATCTTCTTTTTAGTTTTAAGAACAAACATGGTGTATGTAAAAAAGGGATTAAAGTATATTTCTTTCTTTTGACCTTATCCAGTAATTACTTTGCGGAAAAAGTAATATCCGTTCCTCACGGAAGTGACGCAATGTGCGTAGTTTGCAGAATATCTTTACCCGCGTTGTTTATTTTGTTTTCCGTCCATTTTGCAAATGAGGTGATTAATTTACACACCTTACGCAACTGAAGCCGATTTACCTTGGGCACGCGGAAAGCCTGTTACGTCCTTTGATATTTGCATTTAGATTAATTGTTAAGTAAATTTAACCCGCTTTTTTTTGCTGTCCTGATTTCAACTATCATATTGTAAATCTACCTTTAATTTTACATGTACATATTTGAAAATGTTTGACTTAGAAACATTTAACGTGCTAGTCCTAAGAGATCTATATTCGAGCAGTTATAAAATTGTGTCTGGAAAGATTTCTAAAAATTATGGTATGTACACCTCTGATAATTACTTAACAATTACCCGAACGTACATTTAATCATATTAAAATTAGTGGCAGGGCACAAATTATTGTATTAATGAAGGATTGTATGAGTAAATTAGCAAAGCGAAGTTTTCCTTTTTATATATTTATGGAGGATTTGGGCGTAAGTATGTAGGTACTTTTTGGATATCTATTTAAATTTGTGCGGGTTTATTTTCGGAGTTCATACATGATATTGTCTAGTCATAGGTTGCTACGAAGCAATTTGCTAGTTTGTAGCAGGTGACGGCTGTTAGCAGTTCGTGGTAGCTAATCAATATCAAAAGAAGCTGCTACAATCTGTAGCAGTTTTTTTTAGTATACTATTAGTCAACCAAACAGTCGTCTGAAACAATATTGCTTTGTAGCAGATTGCGAAACATAAAGCTAGATTTATATCAGTAGCAGTTTGTACATATCCTGCTTCGAAAACTGTTTTTTTGCATTAGATATTAGTCATAGCATCGAATAATAAACAACTGCTTTAGGTATACGTATAGTCCGTATTAGCTGCTATTACGAAGGTAGAAGAACGTATACGTATATAATTTAATTTAGAGCATTTTATATTTGAAGCTTGGATGCATATGTAATAAAATCATTATTTTCATGTGATTATTAAATGTTTAATGTTATTATGGAATAGATTCAAATTATTCTTTATTTATTAGTGGATTGTTTATATTATTAGACCTTCAATTGTTAGGTAAATACGGCGCCATATTAATGATTATTTCTTAATATTATACGTAAATTGATAAAAAGTATATCCATATACGTATGTATCCTGTGATCCGCAGTTTAGGTAGGTATTTCTGTGTGAATTACCTACAGGAGTAAAATCTCTAATACAAAACTGTAGACGCGTAGACACTGTTTTATGTATATCGCCATATACAAGGGAAACTGCTACAGAAAGTAGTAGCCTAGATGTTAGTCTCTCCTACAGAATCCATGAGAAGGAAATAATTAGAATGTCTATAGGGCCGCTATAGGTCCGGAGTGAAGATGTGAAGCTGTCCGAAGAAGTTTTTACCTCTTCTAGAATGATACTTTGGTGTCATTATTTACTCCAAGATTACTTGGAATGGACAGCTTCAGAGAACTAAAATCAGGGCGCATACAACACTCATGTTGGCTAAGAGAGCCCATGGAAAGACATGAGTTAAGACTTAAGACCGAATACAATGTATTGGGGATACATGACGGTGATCAGATCCATGATCAGTTATACATCTCTGACAAGGTGGAAAAAGATGCAGGAACAAACTGTTATAGCTGAACAGAGTAAGATATAGAGGCTTGCGAGTTTAGGAATAACACGAGCAGTGAGGACTACTCTTATAGCGGCAATGGAATGCCTCCTAGACCGCCTTCCTCCATTTCCTTTTTCTAAGCCACAGATGAACTTCGAAGAACCGATTAACCAACCAAAAAACCAGAAAAATTAAAACCAAAAAAAAAGGCTGTCTGCATATACAAATGTATACACCATGTCCAAAGTTATTGGTGCACTATTGCTATTTCGTTATTTCTGAAACTACGATTTTGGTTAAACTTGTGATCGTGTTTTTAACGCGAGTATGCTGTTCATAAAAAAACAATTGAATATTTATTTCTGCTAAAATGAATAAAAAAGTGGTTACGGTGGAGTTTAGTGGATGTCAAAGATTTTTATTCTATAAAATTAATAATAGACTTCTTTCACTTTAAACTAAAACAAACAGTATTTTATTATACTCTTTGAAATTGTCGGTGACCCATTGAGCATAAATCTGTCATTCTAAACAACTTATTGCTACAAAGTTTCAAAATCTAATAATTTGGTATAATTTATTAAAAATAATCTATTTGTGCATTCAAAAAAGTATGATATGCTATATTTGATTTATAGAAAAAATGCGAAACATGAGCTTCGTTATTATCAAATAACATATCCGAATCGTCAACCACCAAATCAATATCTTTATTTTCTAAGGTTGTATAGAAAGTGTCGACGCAACGAAGATACATTTATGAAATGAAGAACAAAAAGGGATATTATGAAGAAAAGGAAGTAAACGTGTTAGCTTTTTTTGAAATCTATTCAGAAAAATCTATACGTAATTTTTCTAGATTTGAAAAACAGTTTGGTTCACGTTATTGTAATCAATTACCAGATGCATCCGTACAAAAACCATAGAGCTCAGACTTTACTTCCCAGCGATGCAGAAAGAAGGTTATGTTTTTGTCATTGGTTGAGAAAATTTAGTAATGCACATCCAGATATTTTTAAATGCATTCTATGGTTTCATTCTGATAAATCTAACTTTTCTTTCTAATTCAGGCATGTGCAATAAAAAAAAATCAGCCTTATTGGGGTGAAGAAAATCCTCTGTGAGGAGATCCGCGCTATTCCCAGCGCCGATTTAGTTTAGATGTGTGGTGTGGATTAATGAACAACAGAATTATTTGTCCAGTTTTCTATCACGGTACTTCAATTGGAGATCGCTATCTAGGGTTATTAACTGAAATTCTGGATGATCTCTTAGTTGATATGCCAGTGTCTGACAGACACTGGCTCACATTTTCGACAGGATGGGGATGGGGCACCTCCTCATAATTACGTTAACTCTATCAATTTGCTAAATGAAACATTCAATTAAAAATGGATAGGAACCGACCCGTCTATTCGTTGGCCTGCTCTTTGAGGTTTTGTAAAAAATGTGATGGAATTCGAAATCAGTATTACACAAACTTTAAATAACAATTCTGGTCGAACTATTACAAAAGCCACAGAAAGCGTTATGATGAGAGCCCAGAAATACGTTCAACAGAAAAACAATATCTTTGAACAACTTATTAAGTTGAAAAATTATTTGATTATCGTGTTTGTTGTTTTTAATGTATCGTGAACACCATTTTTTGTTATTATTTCCGTGACTTACTTCGAAATAAATGTTAACAAATTTGTAAAGCAATAAACGCTTCTCATTTATTCATTTTTCAGTTAAGCATAGTTATTTATGTGTTTGACATTTTCTATTCAAAATCTGATGTTCTCTCCAATTATCGTACATACAAATATAACTGGGTGTTCAATTAAATAAATATATATCTTCTTGAATATTTCTAAAACGTGACATTCAATTGTTTTTTGACATTGTCATCGTAATTGGCGTGAAAAGCACTTCCCGAATTTAACTAAAATCGTAGCTCTAGAAATAACGGAAATAGCAATAGTGTATACATATGTATGTACTGGGGACGATGATTGAATTCGGCGGAATTGGATCGTAATATAGGCAGATATTCAGTCAGTACTGATAACAGTAGAATATTATACTATAAGCTGTAAGCGCGAATGCAAAGTTGTTGAAATCTGTAGATTAGATTAGGTGATGATTGGGGCCGTCATAAGAGGCTATTTCACCGCGACCTTTCCAGATCTATTCTTATTCTATGTATTAGTAGAATATTCTATAAAATTGAAAAAGATCTTACATCAATTTGTATATTTTAAAAGAACACCTAAAGGTAAGTGCCTGATGAAATCTAGGGATTGAAAGATTTCGTTTTCTAACAACATAACGACTCGAAAACTCGAAATTAAGCACATTTTGGCAAAAATCAACCGAAAAACCCAATTAAAAACAGAGAAGATTAAAAAAAAAGTTTTATAGAAGAATGGCCGAAGGTGACACCGGATTGATTGACCGCAATTGATATAGGGCATGTTAATACGTATGTAACATTCTCATCAATCTAGAATTTGAACTGCCTTAATAATCTCTAAGCATTTTTATTTACGATCCATGCAAGTGTGTTTTTATTTTATCACTACAAGCGTATCCATCACATGTGCTACGGACACTGCTCTAAACTCGAAGTGAGAGCTATATCGTCGTTGTTACCATTTATCTACGTTACAAAATGTTAAACATACTGCAACACACCAATTAAGCATATATAGTGAAAGTAGGTGCGCAAGTAAACTTGCTTTGCTCACACATTGCGTAAGTTTGTTGGTACTATGGCAAATAGTACAGGAACGCTTAAATACAAGAATACTGCCTGCTTCGCTAATAACCTGTTGAATCTGTTGTTCATTATGACATAATGGAAGTGACACGTCCGGACGGCGGAAAAGCGAAATTAACATTGTTAATGGTGAAAGCGAATTTATTCGCATAAAAAGCAGTGTTCCTTTTTCATTAGTTCCCATGTGCTAATAGCACTTTTGTATGCGAAAGGTCAATTGTTTGCGTAGACAATAGCTAAGTTATGTCAAATTCAGGGGCTTACATAAATTCATATGTTGCAATCTCCTTACTGCTACCATTCCTAATTATCTTAGGTTACGTTAGTATCAGTACCTCTGCATAGTTTTTTTTTTAAGGCGGATCTTTGGTAGAAAAGAGTAATTTCGAAATATCTTTTTTAAGTAACATTTTTTTTGCAAGGATAAATCTAGAAACATAAAAATACAGGAAAACCTTTCCTAACGGACACCCCTCTCCTAATGGACAATTTTAAAACGTCCCGGTTCGGCAATAGAGAAAACTAATGTACTTAGACCTTCTTTGCAACGGACAATTACAAATGCCCCGATCTGGAAGCATCTATAAGAAACTAATGTATTTAGACCCCCTCTCCAACGGACAGCCTTCCTAACGGAAAATTACAAAATTTTCAGCCCCGAAAGTAGGGAAAACCAATGCATTTAACCCTTCTCTGCAACAAATATTTTTCCAACGGACGCGTACAACCTAATTCGCGTCACCAAGATATAGATTCACCTCTCCTGGGATGCGTTCGGATTTTATGCCGGGTTACCCGGTGACGTCAACATAACGTAAACAGATATGATTTAATTTGCCACTGGGTACGTATCAGGTCTTTTTATCATCTCTTTAACACCGCTGCCTAAGGTTTATTGTATTATTCCGTACCTAGTGAGTTTCTTTACATAAACAGGTTAGTCTCTTTAACTAGGTTAAGTAGCTTGTGTTGTAAATTTTTTCCCTCAGATCCGTCAGTAGGTTGCTTCCAAAACTGACAGTCTCTGCCGTACGCTGTTTCCTCCTCCCCATTGCATAATCTACAAATAAACTCATCTTAAAAGATGCCACTTTTATATTCTTTTATATTTCCTTAGACAGCCGTGTCCTGTTAAAGGCTAAATGCCGTGATGACTGCTACTTATATTGATATATACGTGTGCATATTAACATTTTTGTACACTCTTCAACGGACACCCCTCTGCCACGGACAAATCAGTCGGCCCCGTGAGTGTCCGTTGTAGAGAGGTTTCACTGTATTTAGATTTCCACCATATTTCCAATCTACTGTAGATTCGTATGCACAATTAAAACTTCCATTAAGATCTAATTCTGTTCAATATATCCGGCATTGCTTTCTCTACGAGAAATTACGGAAAGTAATACTTATATACACATTTGTATCTAAACTTATTTGTATTATAATACCGTATTAATCATAGAAACAAATTTGTTTTTCAAGTTCGTTTTTGTCAGTTTTGATAGGTGCCCTATGTTTGATTACGAGATAAGATAGGACAGATTTGTAAGTAAGTCTCTGACAACCAACCAATAGATTATAATTTCGGTGAGCTTTGTCGTCTTATACACATATAACGTACACAAATAAGTGGTTGTCATAAATATGGGCATATAGTAAATTATAATGGTGTCACAGTATCATTTTTGTATCACCCACGTAGGTACGATTTGTTTATTTTTTACGATATTTGATGACGAATGTTCTGAATTAGCTCCGGAAACATACTGCCGAATTTTAGTCTCGTATATGTATGGGACAAACGCACTTTCCATAAGTACCGCAAGAAACAGTTATATCTATATTGCAGGAGGCACATTAACTACAGTTAATACATCGTTATATGCAGGAATCGCACGCTTTTGTTTGTAGTAGAGGTGATTTCTGCTGTATATATGGAGATACATCGTTATATGTGTGAAGCATACACTTCTGTTCGTATATCGTTAAGCTGGTTTCTGCGGTATACAGAAAAGAGTCGTACGTAGTAAAGTACTCCTGTAGGTCGTCTTTACATTAAGAGTTCTCCATTTTAACAATATTTGATATATACCGCAGAAATCAGTTTCACTACGAACAAAAGCGCTTTATACATATGTATAACAATGTATATCTGTTGCTATATTACACAGAGAAAGAAAATCTTTAAAAAAATAATTCTTTGCCGCTGTGTAACATCTTTTTGAGTTATATATTAATATTACTTCAAAGAAAGAAATATGTAATAACTCAAAAATTGTTCTTCTAAACACCGGCAAAGAAATATTTCTTTGTTTTAAAGAATCCTTTTTCTCTGTGTAAATTGTAGAAGTTGCGGATGCATTCATGTTAACGAAACCATAGAATACAGCGGATCATTATTAGCCAAGGTCACAGATTAACAAAATCTACTAATAATCCAAATTTTATAGGTATTAAAATTTGGATTTGTTCAAAAAGTTGTTAAAAAAATGTACTTAGGAAAACGTACCTACAATATATTTTTCAGACATGGGACATGGGGGAACAGCTTCATCTATTTTTATAATGTACAGTAAAACCTGTTAATAACGGCCACCAAAAAAGAACACAATATTGGTCGTTATATAAAGGTAACCGTAATTGTCAGGTTTCTCGTCTTAATAAAATATATATGTAATTGATTTTTAAGATTTTTTTTTATTTTATTAATTAAAGTAAATATTATTGCTGTGATAATTATGAAAATGTGAATTATTTAAAATTAAATTAATGCTTGTGACCAAATGTCTGAAATTAATTATTAAGTTGAGCGCCAACTCTAAAATAGAGTAAAAATTGCTTGAAGAGCATGGGATTCAAAATCCCAGTGGTCACCTTCTGAAGGTAAACCTTAAGAAACTGAAAGTGGGTGTAAATTGACCACGATGTGGGGAAACAAATTAAAACAACAAAATTTGAATTTTGAAATTAAATAGAACTTTAATAAAAAAAAGACAAATAGGAAGAAATTTAAAACCTTAGATTAATTAAAATCCAGGCTTAAAAGAAAACTCCCTATATTTAACGTGAAAAAAACAAGATTAAGAAAATTTAGAAATATAAAATTTTTATACACCACGTGTAAATCGCAAAATGGCGTTCTCAGGTGAACGTCTTTAACTTTAAATACTTAAAACTGCTCAATTGTAGTCAGCAATTACAAAGCAAGGTAAAAATACCTTCAAAACAGTGAACTACAATCAAATCTAATTGAAAAGGAAAAAGAATGAATCAAAAATTAATTAAATATCAAATAAAAAAAAAATTAACTCTCAAAAAGTAAAATTAAATCAGCTATAACAAACTATTTGGAATTCCAAATATTATTCAAAGAAAATTAACTGAAATGAGTGTAAGATGCCTCTACTAAGGTTAGATTGGTAAAAATCAAAAATGACACGCGGAAACCAAAATGTCTTCAAACGACATACATTTACAGCGCTCAGGAAAATGATCTTACCTTCGCAGAGTCTAATTGTACACTGCCTTCTCTCTCCCGCAACCGAGCACACGCCGGTACAAGAGAAGCGCACGCAACAGATGCGAACTTACACGGTGACATGACTTAAACCAGGCCAACAAACATTTAAAACAATAAACTGAGCTAAATGAAAATTACATTGCGGTAAAACAAAACTAAAAATGATATTAATAAGAATTTTTCAACATGTTTCAACGTAACTTAATACTAACTTAACTTTTACGAAAAATTTAGTGTCTTTTAAAAATCTTCTCGAAACAGCTGACTTGGACGAAGGGGTCAACGCACTCCCGCACAGTTTTTCATCCCCTTTTTCCACAGCAATAAACACACATATGTATATGAACAAATTAAACTATTTTAATGTATGTAATACAAATGAAGGTGACCTCTGTTTGAATAAACATAACATGCACGTGTTCAGAACTCAGGACTGACATCGCATTCATTCCCGAAGTTTAATTCAAATATGTGTACATACTAGAAATACATTTCGCACAAATACGAAATAATATTGGGTATTTGCATCAATAAAGATACATTATAAATAGTCCGGCCGATATCGGCAGGTAAATTTCTATGGAGATAGATCGTCAAAATTTGGTATTGTTTGGCCGAGGTCGTTTTACAAAGGTGGCTGTAGATAACGTTTTCGTATATGGGAATTTAATTAAAGTCGGTCCTGGAAGCTTTGAAGCTGTCCGTTACCTACGGCTACCTTTAGACAGGTGGCGGTTAACACAGGTTTTACTGTATATTGCTTTACCTTTTCTTTATTTTTTTCATTCATTTTTTACATCCCTTTTTACATTATTTTGTACTCTGGAAAATATGCTAAATTAAATTAGTGAAAATCATTCTGGCAAGGTTAAATAATTAATGGTAAAGATAAAATGTATTTATTACTAAATCTCCATATCCATGAACGTATATGCACAGAAAAATAGCTTATATATAGAGAAAATTAAAGTATAAAATCTGTGTTTGTTAGCCTCTTATTTAAATATTAAAATAAATTAAATAAAACTCCAAATGATTATTTGAAATAACAACTTTTTTATTCTAAACTTATTTTAGGAATTACATTTGTAAACGTTTTGACAGACAATTGTTATTTTCTTCAGTTTGGGAGCTTACACTCAATGGTAAACCACCTAATAAAAAATTAAAGTCGATTAAAGAAAAAAAAACTATATAAAAATACAATTAATAAATAATTACAATTAGAATAAAGAAAGCCGATATTTCCAATGATCCTTTGGAGTTTTACACAGAGAAACATATACTTATACATGCAATAACATTATTGGGCAGTGTTTATTAGAATTGTAGGTTGGTGCACTAACGTCATACGAAATTGTACCAAGAGAAACGTAACATACTATTTTTTTGTAGTTTAATATTTGTAATATTGGGGTAGATTATTTGAGTGTACAGTATACTTGTTAATGTAACGACACGAATTGCAAAATAAACTGTAGTTACAGTGTGTTTGTTAAATGATGTTACAAATTTTAAAAATAAGGAGATCGTCAAAAAGTAATACAATTATCTCTAAACGAGCAAGCTCCAAGACTTAAAGCCCCTAAGATATGAATTTTTAGTTACGCGTAAGTATCGTTCCACTGCCGCTGGTGTTGCAATCGAACGTCGTTTTTTTTTTTTATTTTATTAAATAGCAAGGTAAAACGGCTTGTTTTGATACCTACCCTGCATGGGAACATTAGTCTCGTAAAGGTATGTTATCTATCCCTCACACATCTATTACACTGGTCAACAGTGAAATTGCTTCTTAGGTGAAAGTACCCAATCCTGAATGAATTCAACGTGCTGAACACGAATATCACATTGAAAAAAGTTGATTGGCTCACGTTCCAGAGATATTGACGTTTTGTCCATTGTATAGATGCTATTGCATAATGTAATGCAATTAGAAAATTACAAGTGTCTGGTTGAGGATATGTTGGCTTTGTTTCATGAATTCGGCTGCAATATGTCCTTAAAGATCCACTTTCTTGATTCCTACTTAGATTTCTTTCCTGATAACTGCGGGCAGGTCAGCGATGAGCACGGCGAACGCATTCATCAGGACATTGCCACCATGGAGCAACGGTACCAAGGCAAATGGTCTACGTCAATGCTAGCTGACTATTGTTGGACAATCAGTAGAGATGCTCCACAAGTCCACTACAAACGGCAGGCCAAAAGAAGTCGAAAGCCAGAAGCAGACTAATGTTTTCTTACCATGTATTATAATATTGACATAAGTACACTTTTTCTGAAATATGCGTACATATTACAGAAAACCCGTAGCCAATTCAGCTTTTTCTTAGTCATTTTCGTGTTCAGCACATTGAATTCATTAAGAAATGACTATTTTCAGCTTGGAAGCATAAACTTTTCGAAAATTTGTTGCCCAGTGTTATTGAAAAGAATTTTGTCAGAAAATTATGTTCCCAGAACTATTATCCAATAGCCGTAAATAAAATCGGAAAGACAGCATTTGCCTTTGTTGGATTCAAGTGTCGTATTTTTCTTCTCAACAATGTTTTCTTTAGTATAATTTGAATACTAAAGAAAACATTGTCTTATTTGAGTGACTTGCTTATTCACAATTTTAACAGAAAATCTTAGAATTTGATTTAGTTCCTTTTAAAATGGTCTTTACACATTTTTGATTTCATTTTCTTATTTTGCACATCCGTAGTCATAATAGGTATTAATTAATCTACGTAGTCCGAAATATGAATCAATAGATAGTTAAAATTCCAATTTGTATATTGTAATATATATTTTCATTTCACAACATGTTTCGATTACAATTACATAATCATCATCAGGTGGCTACAAAATTAAGAAGAAATGCAAATTATTATGTCATTGTTTTTGAAAGATATGGATAAATATAGTTTTTTACTTACAAAATGTCAAAGGAATGTTAAAATGAAGATGAAGAGAGTTTTTAAATATGATATATTTTCTCCTTCATATGTGTTTTACAGCAAGAACTGACTCTTGTCTAGTAGGTAAGTTATAGATTAGCTTCAAAATTAACACATATCTATCTTAAGATTGAGAATTTAAATCTTAAGTCCCAAAAGCGAGATATTTAAATAAACTCAGATGGCCACTCTGGCAGTAAACGGCTGATTTATACAATTAAATATTGTCGATCTACACCAAAATACCCTTCAACACAAAAAAAATGTTATATTCGATTTAAGACCGCAGTGAATTAGGAACAGTGCAAACATCAATAATAATCAACTAAATATATGTATTGGCAAACAACAGTTGGTTTTGTTGTTGTTTTAACTATTCAATCAAGCCCTCCACTGATTACGTAGCTAATTTCACTACTCACGTAAACTCACATAATATATAGATAGAAAAGTTTATATCCGTTTGGTGCTTGCTTTATTTCAAGTCATAATTCGATAAAATAAGAGCGCAAGATTTGATTAACTGAGGTCGTGCAATTGTATAGCTACAGTAGCCCCTTACCCTTAAGGGTGAAGAAATATATTTTCTTCGGCAGCATAAAGTAACATCCTTAATATGGTTTACCACTCTGTAATCTGCGATTCAAAGTACAAATATGCCCGTATACATCATGTGCATATTCTCTTTTTTCGAACAACTGGTTTCGCTTAACGTATCGTTTGCTTATTTGAACACTGAACATTTTGCGCTTTACAAATAATCAGTGGCAAACGTTTGGTACCTACGTTGCAAATTCGTAATCATTAAGTTATTTTGAAGGCAATAAATTATTTGTGCTATTAGCCTCTGTCAATCGAACTTATGTTTATTTTACTCAAATCGTTCGTTGCTCTTATAACTATCTATAATTATATTCGGACAAAGCAATTAGGATATGTAAGCATACGATGAATACCTTAGACTACAGTACTGCTCACGCTGCTACGTAAATATGTATGTGCGTACGGGTGCGGGCTCACAACATGTAAATAATATATTTAGGAATTAGAAACGTGAGCATTACTGTATATACGGTAACCATATATTTTCTCATATTTACTACCTCATATTTTATTGATAACTATAACCGGTGTTTTGTAGTTTCTTGGAAAGTTATCTGTGTAGATGGTTTTGTAGAGTTTATATGATTCTACCAGCTTGGGGTAGTTTATAAAGTTCTTTTAATGTATGAGATGATTTTTAAATCCCTGAAGTTAACCAATTCCTATTTAAATTATCAGTTATTCTAATTTTTTTTAATTGGAAGATATCCAGTAATTGGGTTTTGGAACCTTTGGTGTAACAATAACTATCACACTGACAAAAGTCAATGCTAGGTTTTCCACTATCACCAAACAACAATGCACAATCTCTCGACGCGCGTTTCGCTAACCAAGTTAACTTGGTTAGCGAAACAAATTGTTGTTTGGTGATAGTGGAAAACCTAGCATTGACTTTTGTCAGTGTGATAGGTATTGGAAGATATGGTAATATTTGACAGTTTCTAGAATACGTTTTATTATTTGGTATAAAGTTCCCAATAAAAGTTACTAGTTGGATAACTGAAATAATCTTTCCACTAACTAATAAAAATCATGTTGGTCATAAACTGATTCAATTTTTCTAAAATGTAATTGAGTGGTTGAAGTAGCCAATAAGCACTATTTAGAAACTTAATACCTGACACAACAAAAAAAGAAGGTTATGTTTACAAGTTTGAAATTATTTACGAACGAGAAACATGGGCATTTTTTAAGACTGGAGCACTTAGGTTATATGCGTAACAGATGGGCTAACAGGTGGGATAAATCCGGTAACGCAGATCGCGGTGGTATTAGATTTTTCATTTCATACGTATTTTGAAAAATATAATTAATTAATTATGTTTTATGGTATTAAATGAAGCCCAGATGAACGGTGATTACAAATGAGACGAAATTATTCATTAATTTCAATTTTTCGCACTTAAACGATCATCCAACAACCCGATCAGTGTAATTTTAAATTACAAATTTTTCTTTTCACACCACGCGGCTTGATCGTGCCGCTTTATCAGAGATGAAAGGGTACAGGACCTCAGGTTCCCCACCCTAAATGAGAAGTTCAGACCTTCGACCTTCGAACGGTGATTATGATGAAGAAATATGAAAAAATTGATCAATTCAATAGTGTCATTATGATAGTAACATTTTGAATGTAATGGATGTGTAAGAAAATTTAGAAAATATTCCCTGTATGTGAGTAGTGAATGACGTACGATTCCATAAAATGGACTGCCATTTTTGAAGATTTATAGAAAATATAGCAACACTTTGTGCGGAGATGGTGACACTGACATTTCATTGCATACAGTTGATTAAATCGTGTAGAATGCACTCAAATTAGCATACATATTTTCAAAAAGTAAGTAATATAAAAAAGATTGTCAAGTGTGATTCACGTAACGTGGTATTTTGTATACTTTTTTATTTTTATTGTGTATTTTAAAACAAAGAGCGCCATCTATGTTTGAAAAGTTTGTTTTTTAAATTGTTTTGACAGCAACCAGACCTTGACGCTACATCAATACCGTATTGGGGAGCGCAGTCACCATTTTGAGTAACAGGTACAGTTACTGATATCTTTCTGATAAGCATGCCTCAAAGAAATTCGCCTACGTATATCTATTCAAATATGTATAGCTCTTATTTGTTGCTTGCTGTAGCTAAGTTGTTTGTATCTCATGGGATATTACCAACATAAACTAGCGTTATGAAAATATCGTCGAATAAATATTCGTTGAAAGACTGTGTGTTGTTATTTACCTAATACATCTTCCTGGTAAACTATATTAGCTAAATTGTTATTAGATACATTTATTAGCAGATTGAAATACCGGCCGAATAGTTATTAGTTATAGATGTCACAATAGTTTCAGTTATTAGCCTAATTATGAGTAGCTACATATATTAATAAAAGTGTATTTCGGCTACCACATTCAATCTTACTACACTCATTCGAAGATAGAAGGCGCCACTTTATCTAATTGAAAGGTCAACGCGTCACTTCCGTTACTTTGTAGAGTACAATAAGTACATACCGAATTGAACTACCAAAGCACCACTTCCGTTACTTTACCGTACTCTTCCGTGAAGATTCTGAAGTTTTTCTAGGTTCGGTTGTCAAAATAGCTGTCAAATTGTCATTTAAAGATGAGTGATCCATATTCTGAACAGTACAAATGCAAGTAAATTGATTTTGGTAAGTGATAAACATTTAGCAGCCGTAGGTAACAAGGCAGAGTATATGTGGATCACTTTACTAAAGCTAAAGTTGCGTTCAACGTGCGCGCTGGAGTCAAGCGTGCGATAGATGGTCCTATTGGGCCAAAATTGGCGCATGGACCAAATTTTTGGTACGTCGACACTTCACTAGTCATTTTGTCCCAATTTTCTTTTTTTAATTCATGGCAAAAAGGTTAAAAAGCGCGATTTTAATAATGGGGAAAATATAAATTTGTTTGTTGGCCAAACTGATTGTGAGTGTCACTTATCCGCTGTTTGCAGTTTGCATGTGGTTTTCACGCTTCCTTAATGGGAGAGGCAAAGAGTTCAAGCAACAGATATTGCGTTGTGAAGAAAAGACTGTATAATTTCAAATTAAATTGAACTGTAACCTATATTAATATCTCAACCCTTAATTTTGTAGATATCTTAAACATCCTACATTACATCAAATTGACAACCATCAAATTGCATTTCAAGGGATCCGGAATCTTCAAAATGACTGGTTTCATAAATTATTAAAACTGTAACTCGTACTTGCATAAATATCTATCGTTAAAATGGCTGAAATTTGAATCACATACAGGAAATACAGAGAAAATATGTACATATGTATATTTGTGTCGTGTGTCTTTTAAGTGTGCGACCAACCTTCACCATATCTGACGTCAAAACCAACTATTTTTATGTTACTGTTTCCAAATCTATACCGATGTTATTAGAAGTTCACGTAAAAAGGTGCGGGTTTTGCGCCGAAGGTGTTTATTATACATATGATAACGCACCAGTTCTTACTAAAATACATTGTCGAATTTGATGAGCGAAGATACAGTGATAACATTCAATATTATTTAATAATTAACATTATTAGCATAGATATTGTAAATGATGAAAAAATTATTTATTTTTAGTATGTTACTGCCTACTTCGTCAAATTGCCGAAGCGACTGTTACTTTTACTGTCAGATTTAATAACTGCAAATAAATATTGTGGGTAGGTACACACTTAAAAATATATGCAATTCCTACCGAAAATTACAGTACCTAACGTATAAGGTAAAATTGCCAAAAATTATAGGAAATTTACTAGAAAACTTTAGGTATATTTTCTAATTTTTGGTATATTTACCCTATACATTACTGGAATTTTCGGTAGGAATTGCATATATTTTTAAGTGTGCACCTACCCACAATATTTATTTGTAGTTTTATTTTGACAGTTATTAAATATGAGGTTAAATTACATGGGTGATTTCAGTGATTTGTGAACGTAATAATTATATCCACCGACACCTTCGACATCCCTGAAATTTTAGGTGTTATCATTTCTGAAGTCGACAAACAAACCCTAAGACTTATAATAATAATAATAATATATTTGTGTTCCATAAACATCGTAACGTGTAGAACAAGTCAAAAGAAAACAATATGAATACATATACATGAAAATACATTTACAACACATTAAAACACTAAAATTAAGTTTAGGTCATTGTTACAATAAAAAAATCTTCTATCTTGTACAGAGTGACTCGAGCCAGGAAAGCTTTTATTTTATTTTTAAATTGTAGAAATGGAAGATTTTTTATTGATGCAGGGATATGATTATAAATTTTTATACATTGGTACAGTGCTGTTTTTTGTAGCTTACTTAAATGTGTGTGTGGTGGCAAAAGATAGCTGTTTGTTGTGCCTCTGGTGTCATGACTGTGCAAAAGTTCATATTTACTAAAAAATATAAAAATCACATTTATTTTTCCCCCATAATTTCCAATCTCCTTCAAAAATGGTGGGTAGTAATATTTATATAAAAATGTCTGCTAATGTTACGAAGTACATTAGTACAACGACATGACAGTAATAATTACATCCGCCCACATCTTCGACATCCCTGAAGATTTAAGTATTGTCGTTTGTGAAGGCGATAAATAAATTCTCACACTTATAAAAATCACTTTTATTTTTTCTCCCACTACGACCAATAATAAATATATAAATACCTATCTGTCGAACAATTCTTATATAACCCTGTCGACACACCAACACTAATACTTTATAAAACTTTTATAACGTATTTTACGTTGTGTAATATAGAAACTTTTGATGGTAAAAGAAGTTTTATAAAAGAACTTTGTCAAAGAACTTTTGTCTGTGCCTAAGAATACTTTGTGGACTTCAGAGCAAAGCGAGCGTAATACCATGGTGCGGGTGGAGCCAAAGTGAAACATACCTAGCAGTTTATATAGTCATTATTTTTAGTGTAGAATTCAAATATACATATGTAGATTAATAATATAAATGCCTTTATTGCGATAAAAAGGGGATATGTATATACATAAGACATATGATAAGGATTCGGAATGGTGCAATTCCTGAAGCTGTTATTCTAATATTGGTAGGTAATTGGCCCCGCTGAATAATTTTTGACAAATTGTCCTGGTTTCTAAATCAATTACAGTTGTGTGATCATAAATATTTTATTGTGTCGATGTCATTTTAACAAAATGCTTTAGAGTGTTACAATTAAAATTTGTTCTTTTTTACAAAAACATTTCAATATGTGCAGTTTGTCCAATGGTAAAAGCGAATTAATCTACGTTTTGCAATTTTAATGTCTGCATACTTTTCCAAGATTTCTCACCTTAGCTGATTAAGTAATAATACACTTTTTGGTTAATTTTTAAAATTTGTATATTATATATTATTGTTGTATATTAGGCCTGAAGAAGGGACACATCTATTTAGATCCCGAAACGTGATGAAAGCTAATAAATTACAAATACAAATTAAACCCAATTCTTTATTTATTAACTGAACAAGTAACTTCACTCGAATCATCATAACACATATATAGTCATCGACAGAATTGAGTACACTAAGCGATTTTTAATTGAACTATAAAATTTACTCATACTTATTTAATGATATACAAAATCATATGATATTCTAACAGATCAAATAGTTAAACATAAATAATAACCAAAAACATACTAATATTACAAAACAATAATAATAAAATATAATACTATGTCCACTCAATTCTGTCGGTGAGTGTACATGTATATATGAAAGGACGCATACAATAATATTGTCTATAAATAAAAAACCACACAGGTAGAGACACACAGGTAGAGAGTAGAGTATCTGTTTTAATCCAAGACGGCCGTAGTTTTCATATCCTACAATAGAATTATTAATTTGAATCAAGCAAATTATATTGTTAAAAATATTTTATTAACTGGATACAATTATGTTTTTAGTGATAGATAATTCTGATGTATTAATGTAAGTAAATGACAATTTGAAGCAAGAAAATGTTTTATAAAATTAAGACGGGAATTATTTAAAACAAAACTCGGGTATATTTTATTTTATTTTATCTTAATTACATATTTTTCAAAAATTGCGTCTTCTCAGGTCAGTAACACTAGAGGGTAAAGATTGAAAAATCGTGATATCTTATTTAGAAAATATTGTTTTTTTTTTTTGGTAACTATAAACAAATAACAAATTCACCACACAAAGATAAATTTTTCAAACATTGTAGTCGTTAAAACACCCAAAATTTTCTTCGTTTATTTGATGTACTGTGAAAGTACTTCAAGAATTATTATTAAAATTTACTACTTCCTTTTCTGCACTGTACTATACTACTAATAAATAAATATTGTACACAAATATGTACCGTAAATTTTAATTTACATTACAGGGAGTATTGTAATGTAAATTAAAATTTACGGTACATATTTGTATACAATATTTATTTATTATGCAAATTTGGAGTACTTACATAATACTTAGTAATTTTATGACCAATAACACCTTCACTAGCATAATAATCTAATTAAGTCTATTTTCGATTTATGGAGTTGCTATAAACTCGTGATTTACCTACTATGGGTTTTCTTATAACTACAAAGTGCCTACCTTCAAGCAATGAAGCATGAAAAATTAATTAGAATAAATTTGGGAAATATTAATTTTAATACTTCTCGAAATGCCATTCATTGAAATTCAAATTGATATTTTGCTGTCAAAATTTTGCCAATCCAAGGGTTAACAGTTTCTTCTTGAACTGGTGCTAGCGGTGAATTCGTACAATGGATTCGATAGTGTGAACTATCAAACTGTCAAAGTCATTAGGCAGGTCAAGGTTAAAATAAATAATATAAGTACATGTCCATAACCTTAATTATTTGTATAATGTTCGATATTCATATAGCGCTAGGGGCATTTTCTTTTGAAAGCTTTTTTTTTTGTTTTCTGTAAAATTAATCAATTTCAACTTCTTTTCAAAATGCGTGTTGCTGTCCGACCCACGTGCGTCCTTTTTACCAATTTTTTATCACCCTCATATGAGTTTTACTTTGTTAATTATGTAACTTTAAAACGCATGGAAATAAGTATTTCCAAAACATCGATTGTTAAAGTGAAATTCGTTTAATAATTCTTCCATGACGATCAAATTCATTCATAAAATGGCTGCATTCTCAATATATATTTACATATACCCGATTTCAGGTATACCTGGTTTTCGGGTACCCGAAAATCTTGTTCTAGAACCGGGTACTGGACGAGTACCGGATTTCTGAAAAAGACGGTGTCCTACTGTGTAGTGACTCTATCGGTAGATGAGTAAATCATAGATAACAGTGGAAAAAATTTCCTAACGATCTTAGCGAACAAGAAGAAAGATATTGGTCCCTGGTAATGTTCGCACAGCCTTGCATCGATCGAAAACTTTGATTCGGAACTGAGAAATAGGGTCTTCGGGTAATAGCTTTTGTGCTAATAGGTATAAGTTAAACACTACCCCTGATTATTTAATACTGAGTCTAATTCTGTTAAGAAAAACACTCTTAACGACGTGAAAAGGTTCATTGCATGTAGCACATCTTTAGTTTCGAAGAACATATTAAAAGATTTTATTGGGTATATTTTATATTTCCACTAAACATTTAGTTATACGTTATTCCATAAAATGCAAATTATAATCTAAGTTTTCAGTTAATTAGGTATTATATGCAATTTGAATGAACACTATGCATAACGGTGTTGTATAGTTTTACTACATGCATAATGTGACCTAATTACATCACAAAATTAGATCATCTCTATTGTTTCGCAGGAGCACGTTTAAAATGTCATCACGTGACCTCGTATTTATAACAAAAGCGAATTACAGCTGACGTACGGGAAAGCTGTTAAAATTAGTGAAGCGTTCAATTCTGGAGGCTGTATAGTGTCACTAACAATATGCTATATCTATAAAATCGATATATAGCATATGTATGTACATATGTACTCTCAACAGTTAATTAAACTTCTATCATCAAAAGCATGTATATCAATCATGTTCCTTTACATATCGGCTGTTCTAATTCATAGGATCCGGCCCGGACCGGAATATGTTTGGTAGGTATATGCACTTTATAATATTGTTAGCACAAATTACACAGTAAATCAAATTACCGAACAACTTTAACACGTTTATTATGGATAATACAACAATGATAATAATGCACTGCAATAAAACGTTCTCTCTAGTCAACCGCTTTTTAAGGGTGTCCCGGTCCTTCCCATCTTCGGTCTAGCGCCCCTCATGCCTCGGTCTTATCGGTCCCCTTCTGCAATCCCTGGCGCCGGCCACCCAAGGGCAGACGAACCTGGTGTCGCTAACACGGCCAACCTGACGGATGTTCCGCTCCCGGAACATTCACCTTCAGAATCGTCATACTCTGTAACTCATCAACATCGAATTAAATCATATCACCAACGTACCACTACGTCGCATTCTGTTCTAGGGGGCGACACCCCGCAGGCCAACTCTGCCTCATACCACCTACGTACATATGCGTCTAAAACCCAACGACAGTCTCTTTCATAACCCTACGCATGTGTACGTCTAAAACCCAATCCCCCATTTCCCTGCCCGCCCACATCGAAACAACTGTCGCAAAAACTCAGGTACGTATCATGTGCGTCTAAAACCCATAGACAAAACTGTCTCTTAAACCCTACGCACATGAACGTCTAAAACCCATCCCCCTTTTCCCTGTCCCTTCACATTGAAACAACTGTCACAAAATCTCACGTACGTATCATGTGCGTCTAAAACCCATAGACAAAACTGTCTCTAAACCCTACGCACATGAACGTCTAAAACCCATCTCACGTACCATGTACGTCTAAAACCCATAGACAAAACTGTCTCTTAAACCCTACGCACATGAACGTCTAAAACCCATCTCACGTACCATGTGCGTCTAAAACCCATAGACAAAACTGTCTCTTAAACCCTACGCACATGAACGTCTAAAACCCACCCTCTGCCCCCCTCCCCACACGCAGCCATGCATTGTAAAAGAAAACAACAACCCCCCACCCATTATCATACAAATTTCTCTCATTTCTATTCATCAAACAACTACTTCAGTGGTCTCTTTCAATTCTAGTAGTGCACTACAATCTACAAGATATTCGAATACGGCTACTCTACGGCTATCTAATCTAAATGTGTGACCGTGCAGTCATGTTGTGGTATAAGCAGCAATCACCTTTCGATTGCATCCTTGCCGATCCAGACATCCACCCTGCTTGCGTTTGCGTGCAGGCCGGCCCAATAGTTCGTTAACTTAATATCCATTATATCATGATATTACTTGGTATTACCTAGACAATAACTGATAATTTGAATATGCAACTACCTACACTGCTAAGTTGTGATTTCTTATTTGGAAAATAATAATTAAAAACATCTAATACAGCTATGTGAAATGTAAACGCAATTAATTTAAACTTTAATTTCAAGCATTGTAGTACGTAACCTAAACTGATCTTGGTATGCAGTCATTTCTAAGTTCAAAATTTTGCTGGAAAATATCTTTTGTAGATACTCAGGTACCTTTTTTAATGATGTTGGGGTAGCTGTAATTTGGTGTTACTACGTACCACTCAATTTTATTTTTACCTTATTCTAAAATACAATTTTGTGGTTTTGGAAATATCTACCAGAGACAATATTCTAAAGATGGGTAAGTTTAATGGGCCAAACTGTTAACCAAAATTGGTGGTGACAAAGAACGTTTCTAGATGGCGCTGTGAGTCCAAATTAGAGAAGTTGCTTTGTTTAGGTTGTATACAAAATTTAGGATGGTGGTTTTGTTTTTTGCAGTTGCACGATGGTTGCATCTTGCATCCTTTGTCTTCATTCATGTGATTTGTCGTTTTGTGATTTTACTACTCGTCTGACACTTATTTGCTACTTCCATACTAATTGTTTTTCTGTTTTGTAAGTATTAATGATGTCTTAATTTAATTAACTTATTTACGCTGCGGTGTTTTAGTTTTATATTCGACAAACATTTAGAAAGTGCAACTTATAGGATTTAGTGAGTACGAACTGAATATTTGTGGTTGTAGGTTATAAAGTTCAGTAAATATTCTCTAATTTGTAGGTGTTAATTACCCATTATAGTTAGTTATTTAAGGTATATATTTCAGTTACATTAACATGAGTATAATATTAATAAATAAATTTTAAATGTCAGGTTAATTATACATATAATATATGTACTTCTGTAACATAAATGTTATCTATATTGTAAATAAAATGTTATCTTTAGGCAAAAGGTTATTTTCTTTTTTTACCGTGCATGTTGAAATTATAAATATTCAAAAATCAAATAAACGCATACTGTAATATTGTATTGTTGCGCGCCCTCTAGGAACGTCCCTTGATACTTTAGACGAAAAAATATTAACAAATATTTAGTAAGTTACCCATCTCCTGAGGTAACTTATCTCTGTATCTACATGATCCATAACGAAAATTTTACATATTCACCACCTACCATATGCTTGACTATTTACCTACTAATCGCCAATTACGTTCAGAAATCCCGACTATGTTATTGCAACTTGCAAATTCCGATGTTTCGTTAAGGGCATGTTCAAATCAGAGTAGGTATACAAATTATAAAATGTAAACTAACACCGCTATTTGTTGCATTAACAAGGTTTTGTGTACATTACTAAGTTTCTGAATAAATTGGCAAAGGTGTTGCGTAACACAGCCTTGTAGACTATGTGATTACCAGAAAAACACACTTCGTGGTTTTATAACTTTAATATGTTTTAGGAGGTAACAAATTTACGAAACTATATCTGAACTAGACATGCCGTTCACAACTTATGCTTGTCACCTATCGCTTGCCGCGCTTTCACTGGGGAGACACGTTCCGTAATGATATATGAGGTATACAGAGTGCGTTCGATAAGAATTGTCAGTCCGTACACAAACGCCAACAAGCCTCACCGATGGTACAGTTTGTCAAATCAACCATTACTGTATGTTACTTCAACATAAAAATTTCTAACTGTATAACAAAGTTTCACCTAACAACGAAATTTTTCGTACGTTCTTTTTATACGTAAGTATATAAATATGTATAATAAGAGTAGGAGTACTGTAAATTATAATTAAATATTTTTTTGTCGAGAGGTAGACGGCTTTATTTCGTTGATTTCAGGATTGTGGTTTAAATTAGAGACAATAACATTCTGCGTCTAGAGATTGTCCAACACTTCTACTTATACAACTTTAAAACACACAATTTTTCAAAACAAATATATAATGAATGCACTATTAAAATGTTTAGTTAATTTTATTTTTTAAACTAAATATTATGGTTATTGCGACGTAGCTAAGCTGAAATCAAAGTTTACACAAATGCTTAATATCTTCCACAGAGACAATCCCAACGACATGAACTTAACTGGATTTTACTTGGAATGTCAAATACATTTTAGTATACCTGTAGGTATATGTGTACTACGCATACGTACTTTCGATGTTATATAAATTAACATTTTGTGCCAATATTATCATGTAAACAAGCTTATTCCGGAGAGAAGTGCATAGCAATTGAAATAGAAATCAAGTTTTCCCATCCGTTCTACATTTTGCAGTGCATGATCCAATTGTGTCATGCATTGGTTAAGTAGTTTAGTTCATATTACTACAATTACTGCACCTTAACTAGCGCTTATTCTGCTCCATAACATTTCTATAGAATAAACCGTATTCTACATATTATAAAAACACACAGAAACTGATGAAACAATGGAAATTTCGTTGATGTGGATTATTATTTTCGGTTAAGTAAAGAATTAATGTTGGGTTTCCCGTCACACCTGATCTGCAGTTGACGCGATTGGACGTTGATGTAGAATGTCGGGCACTGTATATCCTTATGGGGCATTTTCTGGTGCTACGCGAACACAAACTGTATCTTGCTGCGACTGAACGTCTTCCGACGATAACACAGAAGTTTGTCAGTGTTCAACTTTCGACGCGGTCGAACGTTTCGCTCGTGTATAGTAAGTTCTCTAGAATGTTTATTCACAAAACTTTTGTGATTTAATACTCTTTATGTGCAAGCAATAGCAATAAATATATATATAGGTACCTTTCTAGAAGTACCAATTCGCATTTTTCACCATTTCTAGACTTTTCAAAGCGTAATGAATATGCTTTTAGATATCCCATATCTACGTTTCAATTGTGTTCAAGAATTTTTTTCTTATTTAAAACTATTTTAAGATTGCAATATTATTATACAGGCTGGTCCAGATTTTTTTAGGGATACTTTACTAGCCTACTCTAACAACAAAATTAATGACAAAAGTTTATATAAATATTTGTCATTAAATGTTTCCCAGCGGAGATTTCGCATTGTAAACTTTCCATAAAAGTATTCTAAAGAACAAGGTTTATTCTATCAGTAAGTACCTACATGAAAAGAATTTATTTTTAAGTAATGATTAATGATACAATAATTAATAATGAGGATGTTCAAATTGTAATCCGCCAACCTCGATACATTTCCTACAACGTCGAACCAAGGCATCAATGGAGTTAGATATGTGTAAAGGATTTTATTTCATTTCATTACATGCTTCTTGAATTTTTCCAGTAATTCTTCTCTTGTATTAACAGGCGTAGCGTAAACATTATCTTTCAACACTCCCCAAACATAATAATCGTGGGGAGTGAGGTCTGGTGACATCGGGCGCCAGGATACTGGATCTTAACGCCCAATCCAATTCTGTGGATATCTGATATTCAACCATTCACGCACAGGTAGCCCAAAATGCGCTGGAGCCCCGTCTAGTTGTCCAATTGTTTCTTCTAAAGTAAATGGGCATTTCATGAAGGACATCCTCAAAATTAGTATTAAGAAAATCACGAAATAAGACCGAGTTTAATCTTGGCGGGAAACAGTATGGACCATAAATGTTATTATGTAAGACGCCGAGCCAAACATTAACACTAAAATCATGTTGAATCATGTGGTCGAATCTCATGCGGATGTTGATGTACCCAAATATGAAGATTGTGATAATTAACTACTCCGGATCTCGTAAATGTAGCTTCGTCAGTCCAAAGAATTTTATGCAAAGACTCGTGATTATTTTCTACCTGATTTAACATCCACTTACAAAAGATCAATCAACCTTCTCTCCGTATCACCACGATGTAAATTTTGCACAAGTTGAAAATGGTAGGCTTTTCTGTGGTCTGCATGTAGTGTTCTTAATACTTTTGATTTCGTTACATCAAGTAGTTGAGCCGCTCTGCGAGAACTGAGTCGTGGGTTTTCATTAAGGAGAATACGGTTATTAAGTCCTCTTTGTATGTGATTGCTGATATGAAAGCTTGAGAATCCGGACGTCTGCTTTGGGAAAACATTGACCGTATTCACGCACCTACGCTTCGGAATTGCCGTTCCAGAATCCATAAATAAAATGGATATCTGCGTATTCTTCATTACTAAATTTTCTTGGAATAGTAGTATCACACAAACTTTTTATTAACGCAACAGTGGATTGTGTATTTTTGACAGATTAGTTACCGTTGGCAGCACACTCCGATGTCAATATCAATATAAATGGAACACTTTACAATGCGATATCTCCGTTGGGAAACATTTAATGACAAATGTTTATATAAACTTTTGTCATTAATTTTGTTGTTAGAGTACGCTAGTAAATCCAGAAAAAAAAACTGGACCAAAGTTACAAAATTAAATTTTGTTTGTTATAATAACTCCTTTCAAAACTAAATCACTCTGAAAGTAGGGTTATTCTTAATGTGATTCAAAGAAAGTTAGAAAATTAGAAAGATATTTTATGGGGTCTTTGTGGTCAAAATAACTACCTTTAGAACCAAATTGCTCCAAAAACAGCGTTTATCCCAAAGTAATGCGGGAAAAATTATCAATCTCCCATTTTGCCGTAATATTTTACATTGGGCCATTACGTAATGCTGCGGCAATATACACTTTGTTTCACTTTAAAAGCAACATTGTTATGAATAGTTATCATATACTAAAATGTTATAAATCGCTGAAAATATAATACGTTGGTATTTTTTATATAAATATATGCAACCAAGATTGCATTGGTTACAGTGATTGTATACATCTGGTATATATTATCCCAAAGGATATGTAACATACAAATACGTATACTATAGGTTACTGCATAATGATCAGGATCATTTTTTATTGTGATATATTTTGGTATAAAAGTTTGGAGAAACAATTTTTTTATATAAAATGAATGTAATCAATTGATGGCGCAATATGTAATTATTTTAATTCTATATTTCTGCGCATACATGTATCTAACTGCAAAGGAAACGGTTTTGCCCACCTACATTGCTGCAGGTGTTAGATGAACGTCAGCTGGTTTAACAAAAAGTTCCCACTCGAAATTCTGTCGCGTCTGCACCGGCATCCAATACCGCAACGGATCAAGTACCAGCCGCAGTGTCCTGCGCCAGAGCCACGTGTTTCGAAATATTCGGTTTCTCTATAATCTGGGTGTATAGGCATACAATCCGTCCAAACATTTTGGCGCAGTATTACTAAAAAACATTTAAATAAAGGATTTTTTCTTTTTAAATAGAACTAGTATTTTTTTAAATTGATTATATATTTCAGTATTTTGAAGCACTCCGTAATTTATGATATAAAAATCTTAGCACACTACACATATAGCCGCAAAACTATTAACAAAGAAGATGCAGTTGATTCTACCATGCGGTTCTCTACCAAAGAGATCGCAGTAGGTTTGCTTACTCTCACAATGGGTTGCTACTGTATTGTAACGTTAAAGTCTATTTAAAAATTAAATAAAGTCAAACAAAAAACAATCTAATTATTCACTACTTACTAACAAAACACATCATAATTAAACAGTTAAATAACTATTCCCTTGGAACCGAAAAATACCACCGGTCTATCGCTATCACATCTCAAGCTATATCCTTGCCTTAGCGGCTTACGCTACCAGGCTCTCTTCTGGATTGAGGATTTTGCTTGTGCCTCGTAGAGGGAGACAATCTAAACCCTTATTTCCATAGTAGAGAAACGTAGATATAGCTTGAGATGTGATTATGATGAAAGGGGGTTTGCACTCGGAGTGACGCTGATGACGCTTGGTAGGCAGACACTTCAGTCCGTCTCTAGTACTATTTTCCTTTCATTGCTTTTGCTGGTATGGTGATTCCAACAATAGGCAACGAGCTCGCCTGGTGGCATTTTTCGGTTCTAAGTGTGTTTGGCATTTTTTTTTCTTGTGTATTTATTTTCTCTTTAATTTGATCGGCTTCACTGTCTCCAATCAACTGACTCTTCTACCCAATCGCTGCCGCGTATTTAAATTACGCGTGACCACTTCTAGAAGCTTCTCGTCTTATCTCGACGCTTCTCGCATTAATCCCGATGCTTCTATTTACGCCTTGTATACAGATTTCGCCCTCTGACAGCGCGGCGCTTATGTGAATTTCGTTTTTTTTGTTCATTGACCGTTAGCGCCATCTGTGAGTGCACAATGTAACCTAGCGCTCGTAACAGTCATTGAACTGTATGCTAGAGAACTGAAACGATATCTTACTCACCAAAATGTGAAGCAGAGCTCCAAATAGGATTACGGACGTATATCTATCCTTTCTAACACATTACGATATACCTCATGAAAATAGATGTCAACAAAGCCTTCAAATTGACATAAATCTACGCAATCCAAACGCATATATACAAACATGAGATAAAGTGAAACAGATATACGTCGCGTTTATTATCTTTGTTGGCTTCAACGCCTAAATATATTATGTCACGTCATTCCAGTTCCATAGGATACGATTCAATGGTAACAGTATTTAGCTTAGATCATATCATTGGCTGCTCGTGAGTTATGAAAGAGGGTGGGCACAAATTAAAAACTTACCTATTTTTTGTACATAAAATCCATACTCCTATTTTTCATGCTAGAAAAACCGTCTATGACTCTGTTGTCAAAATCCGAGAAAAACTGGATGAACTCCTTTTCTATTGATAGGGTGGAAAAACATCGTTCACATTCTGCTGTCGACATGGACGTTGTACAAATGATATCCAACAGTTTGTATGTTTCCGTCAAAACCTTTTTTATGTTGTGTGGCGAATACGCTGAAAATCTTTCTGTCAACATAATACCTCTAGAAATAACAAATTTTATATTTGTTTTATACGCCTACTATAGGACGTACAAGTGGACAGTTTTTTCATAAAAAAGTGATTATTCTTTTGAAAGAGAAATTCTTGGCCATTCCAATTATACCAAATACTTGGTATTCGAATTAGAAGTTATTTTTCCGTAGATTATAGGTGTTCAGTTGTGTCAGTTGTGATTCTTGTATGTCTCATTGCTTTTCCGTAATTATTTAACAAGATTTTTATCAACATTTCCTTAATATCGTTTTCTAAGTGGTTGAATTTGCTTGTTATTTGTTAAATCTTTTCTTTCTTTACATGAATTATGTATCAGTTACTTTATTATCACTATTTTTATAAATTACGATGCCGTTCACTGAAATGTATTCTAAAAATGAACAAATTTGTATGAGATACGCTAGATTATATCTTAATATCTTTAGATTTTGAAAGTAAGCATGCCTTAAATTATACCTATTGTCAATATGTATCTCACAATTAGTTTCGTAACTATTGTTTACTTCTACCAACAGCCTACTTTCCTATGAAACTGAAAACAGCTTTAACACATATTTCTTTAGCTTTTTGGATACATTCAACATTTTTAATCTTCAGAGAAGTCGCTTTTAATTTGAATGCCAAGTATTTGGCATTATTGGAATCGTCAAGAATTTCTCTGAACAGTGAAAGTGGGTAAAAATTCCTGAGCTTCAGTCTCCTATTGATTTGCTATTGGTTAAAACGAACTTCTAAAAGACGGCGATTGCGCGCGCACATTCAAAATTTGATAATGACTGTTCTTGGTTACATGTTCGTTGGTATAGTGGCTCACACATACACGGTTGTTATAGTATTAGCGTACTCCAGTATGTTCTCGTGAAACTCTAAGAACCGTTTGTAGCTAACAGGTTAACTTATTATTTCGAAAGTTAAAGTAGTACAAAAGCGATGAATCACAGCGACAAAATCGATAATTGAGCTTTTAACATTTTTTATTTTCCATTAGAAATGACATAGTGTTCTTATGACCCTAAAGTACCGTTTAAGCCAAAAAAAAAAAGGACATCAATTTTTTAAAATCCTCTAGTGGTTTTACCCTTTAAGGTACTCACATGTCTACATCAAGTGTGATGTATCCTTGTTGTGAAGTTATATTAATCATAAGCATGGTAAAATGCGTATCTCTTGATAGAACTGTCTTTGATGATCCAATGACTAATGTTGACTCTTTTGCAAAATTATTTTTAAACACAGATAACATTGCGCCAACAATACCTATTGTCTACACACTAAAACCATTACACTTTTCCTACGGAAAATTCCCGTAATGTATAGGTTAAATTTACCAAAAATTGGGAAATTTACTATAAAACTTAGGTAAATTTCCCAATTTTTGGTAATTTTACCCTATACATTACAGGATTTTTTCGTAGGACAAGTGTAATTTTTTAGTGTGTATTCACTTACCATTTAGCCAAGGTTTGCTACCGAAAATTACCTATTAGGTACTTTCGCGATGAACTCCCTTCTGGAGATGATTTTGTGTCATCTTTTATTATTGAAAACTGGAGAGTACCACTTGCTAAAGCTTTATCATTAATTTAAAACTTATGTTAATATTGAGTGCATTTCCTATTTTGAAAATAGTCTTGATGTTTAAAAAAGACCATGTTACTCAAATTAAAAATTATAATCTTATTTCCATTTTGTAAAACTTCGCCAATATTTTTAAACAAATACTGTACGATTGTACATATCGAAATGTTAAAATTTCCCAGTCAGCATGGATTTATGTCGAGAAGATCGACGGCCACAATGGCCAAGTTACACCAATGTTTTTTACACCGATCTCTACGTGAATGCGTTTGATACAATCAGTCATTGTATTTATTCTATTATATACCTAAACCTTATGCTCTGGACATTGGGCCGTTTTTTTTGTGTCGTGATCTGTCTTATGTTCTATGGATAGTTAGCCTTCTTTACACCAGTGCCCGTGTTCATTAATTATATATAAATTTTGTACAATCAATTTAAGTAGGTAATACGGTAATACTGTACCAAATTTGTCATTTATCACAATGGTTTTTTTTTAACCTTAATTTTTTCGTCTAAAGTGGTCTGAAGTAATTAAAAAACAGTTAATATTCGATATATGTACATCATAAAATTTTAACAACTTTTGCGATGTAAAATTAACCATTAGAAGGCTTTGCTGGTGTTTAAGAAGAAAGTTTCAATTTATTAACGGTTACCCAACTCACTTTTTTCTCTTTCTACTTATGTTTACCTGTCACCGTTTGTAGGGAATTAACAACTTTTATTCCCAAACATTTGCTTGCCGCACGTGGTCCTGGACGTGTGGATTATAAACATATCACATTGTTACGTTGCGTTATTTGGAGTTTTAATATAAAAATATCTACAATTTTTTATCTTATTTGCTGATGACACTACGGCAATAAAATTTAATACATGTTTGAACAAATTGAATGAAAAAACTTAGTATTAGTATATCTTTAGATATTATCATCATACAAATAAATTACGCAGAAATACATCAAAATTCCAGTCATCAATTTTAATGATACGGCGAATCGGGGATGATAACAAAATCAGTTAAATTGTTGGGTGTTGACTTTGACTAGAAATGAATAACAAAAAAAAAAAAAAACTCGTTATGGGTCGCGACCTCTGAGCTGGGAATGGAGCTGGGACACACGGTATATTCTATAATGACAGAGTTATATAGAGTGCTAACACCACGGCGATCAAAACACTTTATTACTCGTTGGTAAGGAGTAAAATTGAATATGCTTCGGTGGTTTGGTATCCCATCGCTGCCTACCTAAATCAGGCACTGGAACAAGTACAGAAACGTTTTGCCAAATATTTATCGTTTAAACAAGATGGTACTTACCCTGCGAGAGGTTCCGACTATGGTTTGCTACTTCAACAACATGGTATTGCTTCACTTACATCTAGAAGCTAGGAGTATGTATATATAGAGAGCCCACGCAATGTTAAAAATTGACTATAAAATTTTGACGAGAGTAGCGGAGCGGTCTCGTCAAGAAGCTCGAGCGCTAGTGTCGCTAGGTTTGTTCCTCGTCAAGGTAGATGTCTCTGAATAAATTATTTATTTTGATATTTATCGTTGAATATTTTTCATGAAATAAAATGAGTTTCAATGTAACAAGCGTCAAACTAAAATGGAAGACATTAATTTAAGCAATATAACGCTTTTTTTAAACGTATACTAAGTATTTTAACAACCGAGGATATTAAGCGCAAAAAAACGAGAATATGCCGGGGAAGTACCGGCTTCAACTGGAATGGAAATTATATGTATTCCAAAGCGGCTTCAATACAATGAACGAATGAACGTTTGTAAAGTTCTAACAAAAAACAATTTTTTTTTGTATTTTAAAATATTCTAAATAAACAACCTTGTCAATAAACCAAGCCTTTGTTGCTTGCTTTTATTTTTTTTTTTTTAATTTTAGCTCAACTAAAAGTTTTTAATAGTAGTAAATGGATTAATTAACCAAGCATAATGAAATAACAAATAATATTTATTTAAACTAATAAGTAATTTATAATAAAAAATACGAAAAACGAAAATAAAATAAGGTACCTATATAGAATAAACTAATTGTTAATTAATTCATCAATTGTCGATTGTCTTTGCTTTAATTTTACTAGATCATAGGTTTTCGTACTTATAATGTGGTGAAAAATTTGTTAAAAATGTAGATTTTATTGTCATAAATATCTAAACAAAACCGTTGTTTGCAAATAAAAAGTAAAATGCATTGCCCAGCGTTGATGAATCATCCACAGGTGCTAGAATAAAAATAAGACAAAAAACGTTCTAAGAGAATTCTTTATGGGTGCAATAGAGGCATTTAGATTTTACAAAAGATGCATGTTGTTTTTACAGTATTTAAAAAAAAATTACATAAACCCCTGGTTTGCTTCGTTTCAATTTTCGTTAGTTGCTATATTGTTACATATATAAAGCGATCGGAGGCTCTTGTAATTTGTAATTGATATTAATATAAATATATATATATATACATATATTATATAATATAATACATTATTAATTTAATGCAATGTCGGGTAGTAAGTGTGTGTATATAAATTGTGGAAAATCCAGATATAATACACCTGGATTAAAAATGTACAGTTTTCCAATTCGCGACGTGGAAAGATGTAAGAAATGGATTTTGAATTCAGGTAAGTACTTCGTCTGATTTAATACGTTTTACAAAAATGAGCTTGAAAACACAGTCACGCCATAGTATTGATGAATAACCGATTTTTGTTTATATATTTTAACGATTAATTTAACCCTCCGGCGGGCGCGCAGCGGTGCTCTGTGCCGCATTCGCACTATTTTATAAATTTTAATAGTAAATATACTCATGAATATTTCTCTTTCTGAGTGTTGTTTTTACAACACAACAATATTTAACAAAGGCAGCATATATTGCAATTTTTTTTAATTGATGTGATAAATTAGTTGCATAAAAAACTAGCGAAGTTTGTTGTTTGTTTGAATTTATTTACTCACAAATATATAAGTACCTACTTCTTTTTTTTTCACTCACTAAATTATTACTTTCACTGTAGGAAAAAAAAATAACTTTTTATGTTTACAGAGCACGCCTGCCGGAGGGTTAAAACGCATACCAGATTCTTGGTTTGTCGATGCTTTACAACACTGATGACTTTTCATTAATATTACAATATAAAGAAAATAGAAAACTTTTGTGAATAAAATTTCGTCAAAATGACGAGGCTGTGCAGGGCTACTAAATCACAATATCTGTATGTTCAGCATACTCTTCGACTAACGATAACCCAATTGCACTATGATAAATACGTTTTGTAATTTTATTTAAATTATGTTTGCAGGAAACGCTCACTTGGCGCAATTATCGCCGGAGAGCTTGAAGCGCAAGGAAATGTGCCAAGATCATTTTCCTGAACATTATGTCAATCACAGAAGTCGTCGTTTGACGTTTGATGCAGTGCCCACGCCACACACATATGAAGATGACGAATATGATATAATGTCAACGCCTGAAATACCATATGGATCAGCTGCACGAACAACACTAGTTGCAACGAGCAGTATTGAACCAGCTGCTTCTACCTCACAATGGTTGATGGACTTGACGCAATTACCATTATCCCTGCCAATATGTAAATCCGAAGCTTTGTTGAAAAGTCGAAAAAAAACTAATGCAAAGCTGGTTGCCGCCCGATCGCAAGTAATAAGGTTGCGAAGAAAAAATCGTTTACTGAAAGACAAATTTTCTATTAGAACACTTTTAAGTTCTATCAAATACAGCTCAGCCCAATCCCAAACACTGGTAAACATGCAAGTAATGCATAAAAATAAGCAGTCATGGAAGAAGGACGAAAAAGAGTTTTCCATCTCTCTATATTTTAAATCACCTGCTGCCTACAAACACTTAAGAAAGCAACGTATTAACTTGCCATCCGTTTCAACAATCAAAAGGTGGATAGGTGCCTCAAAATTTCTTCCCGGTATGAACAAATTCTACCTAGAAAATATTCAAACCAAGTTGTCTAGTATGTCAGACGATGAGAAAATTTGTGTCGTTGCCTTCGATGAGATGGCAATCAAAAAAGAGTTATCTTATTCTCCCTCACTAGACTTCGTTGAAGGATTTGAAGATTTGGGCAACGAAAATAGAAGTACGAAGATTGCTGGAGAAGTGTTAGTATTTATGACCAGAGGATTGTATGCCAATTGGAAGCTCCCCATTGCCTATTTTGCATCTCAAAATGGTGTTAAACATCAAGACCTAAAAGAGTTAATTTTAACTCTATTACGGGAAATTTCTAAGATAGGTTTTGTGCCTAAAGCAATAGTATGTGATCAAGGTAGTAGCAATCGGACGGTATTCCAACAACTAGGGATTACACCTTACGAACCTTTCTTTTACTTGGACAACAAAAAAATATTTGGTTTATATGACGTTCCACATTTATTTAAGAGCCTTCGAAATAACCTCCTAAACGGCGATTACATCTTAGAAGATAAACGAATTAGTTTTAATGACATTCGCAAACTATACTTGCTAGATAAAGAATCAACAACAGCTCGAACCTTAGTGAAGCTAACAGATGCACATATGCATCCAAATGCATTTCAAAAAATGTCGGTCAAGCTCGCTACGCAAGTTTTCAGTAGAAGCGTTAGTACTTCAATGGACTTAGCAATATACAAAGGGCTACTAACAAGTGATACTGCAACAGAAACATCAACATTTATTTCCAGTTTGAACAACTTGTTTGATGGATTAAACAGTCGCAGTTTATATGACAGCAATCCATTGCGATGCGCTCTATCTAACAAGAATGGTCAGGTGCGGCAGACGTTGCAAGGTGGAATAGATCTACTGACTCGGTTAAAAAAAATTAATGCCAAAGGCCTAATAAGTCGACCACCTTGCTTCGACGGACTGATTTTAAGTATTAACGCTATACTACAACTACAAGTTGACCAAGAGACGCGAGGCAAGGAATACTTGATCACGTCTAAATTAAATCAAGACGTGCTAGAAAATTTTTTTGCTATTGTTCGTCAAAGAGGTGGATCTAATAGAAACCCTTCCCTGAAGCAGTTCCGTACAATATTTAGGACAAACGCTGTGCATCAATTATTAAAGCCTTCAAATACGAACTGTGAGGAGGACATGGAAACGTACATGTTACTCGACCATGAATCAGATGTTCTGCAATCAAAGAACGAAAATATATGTCAACCACCACCATCTGAATTCGTGTACGAAGAAGGTTCAAGTACGTCAAGTGATTCATGTAGTTCTTCACAAAATATTGTACCCACGCCTATGGAAGAATGCGCGTCTGTTTACTTTGCGGGGTATATTGCAAAAAAATGCATAGATAAATTTAAATGCAAAAAGTGCATTGAAACGCTGGTGAAATTACCTAACGATGTTCTCACGGAAGAAAATGAGCTGCTCATTATGATGAGACAATATGCCCGTGAAAAAACAATGTTGGGCGGTCTGCGTTGTCCTTCCGAATTAACCAAAAGTGTTGCAATCCTGGCACTACAGACCTTCCAAAAAGAAATGCTTCATTTTCACAAAAAGCATATTCGGCAACGCATATATAACAAAATTGCACGTGCTATTAAAATCAAATATCCTGAATGGACAAATAATACTTGTAGAGACCATAAACAATTTTTCTTAGAATTTCTTATAACCGTCAAATTACATAAACAATGTAAATGGTCTATTCACCATAATTCTGGATATACTGCAAAGTTAAGAATTCTAAGTCATAAGTAATTATTAGGACACAGCCCGCAGTATAACGTTTTATTTTATATCTCCTTATCTGATATGTACTACATATTTTTACATATACCCTGTATGTAAAAATATGTGTGTCAAAAAATACAAAAAAAATATTTGTATTTTTTTAATACAAATATATTTATTTAATTATATATTTAATAAATATATTTGGAATTTTTAGTAGAAATATATATTGATAAATATCCTATTGAATGGTGATGTAGGTATAGTACTATAGTATAATTAAAAATAAAAATGTATGTCCTTTCCATTCAAGTTTTTAATTCAAAACGATTCTTACATGTTTCGGCTTATTGCCATAAAAAAAAACACTCATACAAACATTAAAGATGAAGTTATTGTAATTGAAATGAATTTAGTTTTAACGTAGAAAACGCGGATTAAATGGAAGAGAATGTGTATTGTGGAAGTAAAATACATTATAATAATATAACTTCTTCTTTAATGTTTTTATGAGTGTTTTTTTGACCGTTTCATCTACATATTTTAACTTCTGACAATTACAAACCTGAAGATGGCAATAAGCCGAAACATGTTGTAAGAATCGTTTTGAATTAAAAACTTGAATGGAAAGGACATATATTTTTATTTTTAATATTTATTTATGGTTTTTTTAAAGGCATGGAATACTCTTGCCTCACTTGACCTTACCTATCTTTTGTTTGGCCATGTAACTGCGAGAGCCTGTATACTCCGCATAATATTGTAAACAAAAGTAGTTTTCAAATTTAAAAATTTAATTATAAATGTTTTCGTTACGAAATACTCCTATGAGATTTTTTTTTAATATGCGTATACTGGAGAAGTAAATTATTATTATAAATTTTACATATAAAAACTATAAAATGTATAGTACCATTATAATATATGTATTTTATTAAGAATTCATTTTTTTTATTATACTATTATACCCACGGTCGTAGCCGCAACAGATGTTTGTGCGAATTAGGCAAAAACATACAAACGTGCCTTCCTTTTTTAAATAAAAAGAACACTAAAAATATAGTTTTCATTTAATTAATAATTTACACAACTGTGAGCTATTGTAGTAAATATATATGTATATAAATAAATAAAATTACTTAATGCCAGTCGTTACTAATATAAATTATTACACATCGATCTTTTCCTCATTTTGATTTATTAACAGATTACTTTTATTTATAGCATACATTTGCATAAGCTTCAAATTTATTTACAAAGAAGCAGCACCCTCGTTAAGATACCTCTTCTAGGAATAAAAAAATAATGGCGGGTTACATATATGAACGAAAATACGGTATTACCTCTTTTATTTATGTCTTCTTTACCAAATTATTCCCTATCCGCAGTACAAATACTTTGCAAACGTACATATGTGCATAAAGAATGTTTTGTAGAGATATACATTACATATTTTAAATCACTTTACTACGAAAGAGAACAAAACAAAAAGATAATTCGAAATAAAAAACAAAAAGGATAGGGCTTGCAATGTCTATGTCTATACAAACGAATCGAATAAAAATATTATTCTAAAAACCAAATTACTCGTTTAGATTTTTATCATTTAACGCAAAAACATCTTGGTAATTGATAATCCTCGTTCATATTTTGTGAGTCGATTCATAAACAAACAAAGAAACAATTCTCCTAGTCATTCAATTTCCTATTATTGGATACGTATTTCATGTAAGCGTCCGGGGAATAGCCGGGTGTTTGCGTTCGTAAGTTTTTTTCTCTACACCAGATGTCGTATCATAGGAATTCGTAATTTACTACCTAATTTTTCGTGTAGCCGCTAGATCGCAGCAATTTACGGGTGATTTTTGCCGTTAAATCGTAAAACCACTTTTCCCTATCTCGTGGGCTCTCTATATATACATACTCCTAGCTAGAAGGAAGAGATATGGTGCACGCTACTTATTGAATATATTAAGTAACAAAATAGACTGTCCGTACTTACTTTCACAGCTACAGATTCTAGTACCCACACACAATTTTCGGTGTGTAGAGACGTTTCGCGCGCCGAGATTTCGGACTAATTTTTTTTTTTTTTTTTTCCTTTATTTTATTATAACAGATTATCTAATTTGATTTGGCACCGTACATTTATGTTATTTTTTTTAATTTCTTTTGTAATCATTATCCTGTTAGTGGTCTTTGTACTGTTGGGTAATAAAGGTATATTATTATTATTATTATTATTATTATTATTATTATTATGGCATTCAAACTTGGAGACACTATTTAGGTTTTTAATGTTCAGCGTTAATACATTAGTAAACTTGAAAAATCGATCATTCTCGAATCTGAAGCAGGAGATATGAACATGTTGGCCAACGAAGAGACAACGATAGTTCGAAATTAGAGAACGAGAGAGTCGGTCAAGTACAATAATTGTATGAGAATTAAGTAAATATAAATAAGGAAATATTCAGTAGCGCTAAACCAATTCGTATTCGAATATTACCAATGAAACGAGTTTTTCCCGATTTTGAAATCGTTTTCAAAATCGGGAGGAATCAGCTATGTCAAGTTCAATGTTAATTTAGTATACAAAAAAATTAAAATACAGTCGCGGCCATAAAAGATAAGCAAAGGATATGTTTCGTTCAACAAATAGTTTTTATTGGAACGATAACGCGGGGAAATTGTGTGTTGGTGTTTTTATTATAATTTCAACTACAAATTTCTTAGAAATCTGTATCGGATTAGATCGTTAGGTGCATATTCTGTGTATTTTAAAATAGTTGTATGCAGTTCGTACTAGTGTATTTTATACTATTAAATAGTTTTTTGTAAATCAATAGGTGTTATATTATAGCACAGATAGTGTAAACAGATAGCTCACTGTATCAGAATTGGCCAAATCAGGCGGGCTGCATAAATCAAAGGGGCAATATTTCGATTTTATGAAACATACATATTTGCGAGAAGCAAGGTGTACCGTCGAAGACCGAACGTATGAATGTGAAAGGGATGCCGAGCCCCTAGTTGTTTTTATTTAAAAAATATGCTTTTTACCACACAGCTGTTATTTATCTAGAATAGGGAATTGGAAGTTTATACCTCCTTGAATATGGATTGCTGACGCTCTTATATACTTAGAATATAAATATTCTCTATAGATTGTTGAGATTAACTTGCAGGGCCCATAATGTATTCGTATGTGTCATAAGAAAATATTTTATGCTTGAAGTTTTTTTTTATAATAGTATCGGGTTTCGCAGACACCCCCACTCTTAAAATTTGAATAAGGATCATGGGTCTTGTGACCACTCATTCAAAAAGTCTTTTAATTCTCTTTACGGCAACATGTATCAAAGGGTCATTTTTTTTAATCAGTAAGCAAAAATGCATTATTTGAAATAGTCATTGTTAAGCATATATGCAAATATCTTATTTCACAGGAAGCACTTATAAATTTTGGGTATACATGAAACGTATATAGGTTGTAATTTTACATTATTTGCTGGTTTTTCGTTTTAAGAACTGGCTTATAAAAAAATTAACTCAAGCGATCATTGTCTTCACCATTTGAATGGTTTTTTTGTCGACACAGGCTAAGAGCATTGCGGTGCGCATATTAAACTGACGGATGTTTTGAGATAGAACTATGATTTAATATGATGTTAAAAGTGAAAATATAATTATGGAATACTTTTTATTCATTGTTTTAAAATACTTACACATGTAATTTATCATTAATATTTCATAAGTTTTTACTTAAAAATCGATTTAAAAAAAAACATACTACACCTAGGCTTTTTTCTATTCAAGGTATTATTCCGTAGTTGGGCGTGTTTATTATGTATTAAGTAACTTCACAAATAATAATGCATGATAGGAAAATATCAGGAATATACATTACCGATTTAAAATCTGAAAATATGTATTATTAAAAGATATTGTAATGTAATTTTTTAAATAGGACTTTATAACTTTTATGTTGTTTTTGTTACATTAATTGCACATTTATATTCGAGTTACTAAATAGTTGAATTAGTTATGTGTGTAGTGTACACTTATTTTCCTTTTCAATAATAAATAACTTTGTTTTTACTAACTTCTGTTACTTAGACTTACGTCTAAGTTAATATTAAACATGACATATGTCACGCCATATATACTTACAAATTAAATTTACCACTAGTACCCACTAATTTACGTATGTACCTATTCTTTTTTAAAAAAATCCATTTAAGGGTGACCAATAGTGCATGGTCGGTTGCGTGACTTTTGCTGTATGGACTATGGACTTACGCAAAGAATTGACAAATAATTCATTTTTGTTTTTAATGTAGCCCTTGCAAATGAATTATCGCGACAAGAACCTTTCCGAATCTTTTTGTTTTTTTAATTTTTTAAAGCCATCGTAATCAGCTCTAAAAATTACCCTTCTTTACTAATTTAACTAACTGCATAGTTCCATTAATAACAAAGGTATTAATAGTGCGGAATTCATTTGATACAGGCCGTAGATACTGCTTATTCAATTTTATTTTTGAAGGCCTAGATACACTGTACGGTTTAGCGGTACATATTTTGAGTAGTACGATTTACGCGCTCATGTATACGTGGTGGATCCATCATTAGGCCCTTGGTAAGTAACTCTACGATACTCTAATACCAATATATATAATGTTTGCGTTGCATTTGAGAAAAGAAATATTATAGTTTGAAGGTTGTCCTTCTTGGAGGAGAGTTTTTAAACACAATTTTCAGTTTTATGGCTTTGTTATTGTTGCCGATGTTATTCGATTTACAGGAAGCTTTAAAACGCTGTAAGTGTTGTATGTAATTTTTTCAATTTTATTGTACGGGACACAATAGAATTTTCGTTCTTGAAACTACTGACAATAAGAGTTGTTATTGGAAAATTTATGAAATAAACATCTTGTGGCTGATGGTCGAGTGACTAGCGCGCTTGGCTATCAGTCACGGGGTCCGGGGTTCGAATCCCAGGGCCTGCTCTCAGAGTGAGGTTTTCGTGGTTTTCCTCACTCCTTGGCAAATGCTGAGAGACAAACACCTTAAGTCGCTCCACGGGCGCAGGCGTAATAATAACTCATGGCCGGCCGATGCCCCCTGTAATTGGCGAAAGCTGTTGGGGGATGTGAAGGCATGAATTATTATTATTATTATTATCTTTTAAGATGCATAGTTTATTTTAGAGTAGGTACTTCCAAACTACTGTTTTTTTTTTTTAGAACTTATTCTCTTTGTAGAATATAAACTAATAATATTGTTGTAATATTGTTAACGCATTTAAAATAGAATATTGCAAGATTTGAAAACTCTAACTGTTGTATAAAAAGCCAAGCTATATGATGTTTAGAAATCAAACTTTGATTTAGACAATTACATTTGGAATCCCTTTTGTAAACAAGTCCACTATTTTATAAAAAGTTTTTGTATTCGAATTTCGCCTACGCCTAGTCTTCGGTCCGTGTATTGAATCCTGGTATTTGTAACTAGATGCGGCTAGTCCGAGTTCCAAGTACGTGGACCCAAAAACACTATTTGTATCCACATTAGTAGGATACCTTGATTTGTGATAACTAATAACCTATGAAATATTAAATTTTACTGGAATCGTCAAAAATTCAAACACTCAAAACAGGTCAAGCGTAGAAATAATTGCGAATGATGTAAGAAATTCAACATCCTGTATACAAGAACCAACATGAGCTTAAAAGTATGTTCTTAAATAAATCAAGCTAAAACTACGCCTTTTTCTGCAAATTGCAATATCGTCACTTGGGTGGAAAGAAAAAAAGGGATTATAAGAAAAAGAAGACTCATAAACTTAACCTTCCCAAAAATTCTAAGAAGTAATGTTTTCAATGTTTAAATACGTCCGGAATACTTTAAAGATAAATAAATATTTACACAGTACAGATGTTCAAATATTGCACACGTTACTGTGCGCAAGCAAATAAAGTAACGTTCCGATGCTTACGCAATACAAATTTACATCAAACAGAAAAATATCTTGAGCATCATCTAATACATATAGAATAAGAGGAGCTCTCTAAAAACAATAAGCATTCTCTGTTCCCGGTAAAATATTAGGAATTAGTATTGTTTTACACATATCCTCGCACACTAATCAAGCAACAGATTCCTTCGGAAGTGCGCAAAGACAAACTTTAATTGATATCCAGTTTAATAATTGTTAACCGGGTCACATTTTACGACCTGTCTAATTTTAGCCACTATTGGAAACAACGGGGCAAATGGGTTAAATAAATTACGAAAGGCATTCGACTACAGCCGCATTCAATCAGGCGTTAGTTCGTGAATTCTCGATGTTAGTTACACATTTAGAGAAGTTATATTGCTTCTTGTGGCGTTTTAATTACTAAAACAGTCTTTGCATTTAGGTTTGCAAAAATTACTAAATTGTGGTCCTCAAATGAAAACCTAAAAGTTGAGTTCATAATGTATTCTGCCCGAAATGTTACAGGCATTGTGTTTATTAAATTCACTACGATATTAAGACCTGTATGTTGAAGTATGCGTGAAATTTAATACTCCTATGAATTTGTTGATACCATTTATTATAATGTAGTACATAATGCTACAGAGTAAAAATGTTTTGCTAGCTTTACTACAAGTTAATAAAATATTTATAATTACTTATGTTACAGTCGAAAGAACTCTAAATAACTTATTTTTAATTAAAGTTAAAGCTAACATACATACTTTCTCCAAAATTCTATTTTACTCATAATTCAATTAATGTAACAATTTAAGTAGTTTGAGTTAACTAACAAATCAAAATTTAACAATAATATTATCTCTTTTAATTATAATTAATTTATAATGCTTAAGCCTAAACTTTTTTTTTTCACGTAGCCTCCAAGAAAAAATCTATAGTGTCCCAGGGGATTGGTGTGATGTATTTTGATATTAAATAATAACAGAAAATGTTCGTATTCCAATCCTTTTATTTTTAAGTATCTTTTATGTGCTACATGTTTCGGTCTATTAGACCATCTTCAGGCAATAAAAATGTCAAAGGTATGTTATGTATAAAGAATGATGTGTCAAATTTGTAGGTGTATCAAGAGAGTAAATTTATATATATTATTTATCTTAAATTTTAATCTGTTTCAACTACTTTAAAATTATTGGCGATAACATTATCGTCACATACAATTTAAGATAAATAATATATATAAATTTACTCTCTTGATGCACCTACAAATTTTACACATCATTCTTTATACATAACATACCTTTGACATTTTTATTGCCTGAAGATGGTCTAATAGACCGAAACATGTAGCACATAAAAGATACTTAAAAATAAAAGGATTGGAATACGAACATTTTCTGTTATTATTTAATATCAAAAAGAATCCAAGAAAAAAGCCTAGCGAAGTTACACACGATTTAGGGGTCAATTTATCTCCGGGTTCCGCGAAATAATGCGCCCAGGAAATTTCTCGCCCAGCACTTTTAAGTGTTAGAACTGCTGGAAATAAAAACTATGTCTATATTGTCCCATATAGAACAAAGAAAGTCAGTCAGCATTCTACGGTAGCGATCCGCATTGACTGTAATCATAACACCATCATAATTCTCAAAACAATGACCTTCGCCGATCCAAAAACTACACCAAACAGTAAGTCGTTGGGGATAAAGAGGTTTCTCAACAGTATTGTTCTTGGGTTTTTTAATCTCTTTTGTTGACCAATCGACTGAGCAACTGGACGTGGGCATTGTAGCTAACAATGATTTGTCAAAAAAAGTCAGGATTACCTACCTGCCTGTGTTTCCAGCATCCAATAAACGAAAGTTCGACGTTGTTCACGATCAGCCGGCTTCAATTCCTGTCTCAGCTGTACTTTATAAGCTAAGAACTTTATGTACAACGCGATGAAGGCTAAGCTATGAGAACCTTAATTTCTGTGAATGTCTTGGCATAGATAAACCTGGGTTTTCTGCAATACTTCCAGCGACAGCGGTAATTTTTTTGGTTGACCTGACGGTACGAGTTCGAACTAGAAATTCTACATCATTCTTGGTCATTTTGCTCAAATGTTTCGATTATCTTCACAATGGCTTTGCAAAATGGTGATTCATACCGATCAAAAGGTAAACGGATATCATAGATGACAGCTGGAGCGAAGAACAAATCCGAGCCGACCAAGATTCTGATGAAATTTTGAAGCACGTAGTGGAATGGAAGAGATAAGAAGTCCGGCCTAGCTGGAAAACTAGCTTCATATTCGCGAGAGTGAAAATATTTAGACACAATGGGACTCGTTGGTATTAGAAGATGGTGAAGCTGGAGAAACTTCAGAGTGTGCTACTGAAAGCAAGAATGCCCGAAGTTTTAAAACTTTATAATGTGGGAGTTCGGAAAAAGATTATACACTACAGTGCGAAGAGAGTTTAGCCATACATTCGTCGCTAAATAATACTGTAAAAGAGGTAACAAGTAAGATTTTCTGATGATTAACTTTGCCTATACGGGGTGTCCCAACTCATAGGTCACTGTCCATAACTTTTTTATTCATAAATATTTTTTTTTATAAAATATGGAATGTACTATTTACTATAAATTTCCAATTATTCAATCTATTTATCACTTTCGGTTTTACCGCAAATAAGGGGCACTCTAGATTCAAACATTTTGGTAACCATGGCAACGAAAACTAACAAATCATATGTTTTCAGAGTCAAAAAAATACGGAGAATGCGCATATGCAAAAATTTAGAGGATGCTCCATTTAAAATTTTTAATTTTTTCTTCTTTCCGGTAAAACCGAAAGTGATAAAAAATTATAAAATAGGTCGAATAAATACAAATTTACAGCAAAAGGTACGTACATTCTAAATTTTATAAAAAAATATCTATATACAGGGTGCGGCAGGGAAACTTGCTGATTTGAATTGGACGCCAATGAGCGAGGCGTGGTCAGAAAGGGGTGGGGAGGGTCTCATCAGAAAGAGGGGGTTTTGAAGTTTTGTTACCCCAAATGACATTTGTCATCATGCGTTGGACAAAGGAACAGCGTGCGTTCGCCGTCGAGGCCTATTTTTCCAACGGTCATTCGGTGGTCGCCACCCAACGTGCCTTCCAAACTCGGTTCGATATTCATCCCGCGGGTCCCGTTCCTGGCCGGCAATCGCTTGTTTCGTGGGTGAACACATTTAGGGAAAGTGGGAGTGTTGAAAAAAAAGGCCCAGGAGGTCAACGGACATCCAGAACTCCAGAAAACGTCGAAAGGGTAAGGGAGTGGTTTTTGCGCTCTCCCCGGCGTTCGGCGCGTAAACACGCTGCTGCTCTGGGGATTTCTGATCGCACAGTGAGACGAATTCTTCACAAGGAACTATATATAAAAAAGTTATGGACAGGGACCTATGAGCTGGAACACCCGGATATATATACTATTTTAATAGTCTTTCATTAAATTTTGGTATCTACGCGATTGGTACTTCATATCGTTATCGATCACCAAGGAAAATTTAATTTACAGTGAAATAATTAACATTCTAATCTTATCTGTTGTGTCTGTTGAATGTCTGTACGTCTCTCAAGTAAATGCCTAATTATTAAAGATATATAAATAAAATTCTTTAATACTCAAAAGATTATTTGTATTATATTATTGTTTTTTTATAATAAACTTACATTTAAGGTTTAAATAATAATAATAACTGAGAATTATTTTTTTTTGTACTTTCTTCATAACAAATTACTTACCTGAGTATTATTTATAAATAACACCCAATCGTTTGTATACCCGCTTTCAGGTACACAAGTTGTTTAAATTTAAGGAATTTATTTTATTAAGTATATTTCTCAAACCTTGTTTATACCCAAAGAAACCTATTTCTAATAAAAGGTGTTTTTAATTATTTCTTTAACTACAGTGGCTTTCATTCAAAAAAATATTAAATCAAAAAACTTCTGAAATTGAAACAAAATATCAATTTTAAAAGAAGTTCGTTTTCTTATATGTACTTAATGAAACGTTTTTTCTGATTGAAAAAATCGTAGTCTTATAATTATCGACCTATAGAAATGATTCTTTAAATCAAACATATTTATTTGTTCCAAAGCAATATTGTTTATAGTCAAACCATGTTCCTAATAATTTTTTTTTCTTTTTGACTATTCCGTTTTTGTTGAAAGAATATATGCATCTAAACACATAATAATAATTTAAATCAAGAAACCAGCTTTGGGATACTATACTAACAAAAATCATAATTCTTTTAAGCGGAAACTAACTTTCTTACACTAAACATTTACATTTATTAAAAATTTTTAATGAATTCTTTTTGTTAGATTTCTTATTTTATTATAAAAAAGAGATTTTTTTGATGTAAAAGATTAATAAATAGTGTAGTATCAATCATTAACGATTAAACATAGATCCGACTACTCACACTAGCAAGAGTAGAGGTTTTCCATATTATGTGTTTCACAAGGATAACTTAGGATTTCAAGTTTCAAGCTTCATTGACGTATCGCTCACTGCATAACTTGCACCAGCAAGACTATTTCACTAAAATGAGGTGGAAATGTATTACATATTTATCTATAAATGTATAAAATGTCTATAGACAGAATACACTGATCTACTGCCGGCCTGGGCTTGGCTTTAATCAAAGTAATAAAATAAATACAATGTTTTTTATAAGAAAATTACGTCTTTTTTTTTCATTGTAATTTTCTAAATTTTGGAAATTAACAACTGTCAAGTAAAATACAATTTTTCTTTGAATAAAGTAAGTCTTCTTACCAACATTGCATCAACGAATTGACTACTGCTATTAACGGTCGGGTGGAACTTGCGGTTTAAATAAACATTAACTGTAGGGTTTCCCTGAACATATCCGGGCACTATAAGCACATGTGTAGAAGATTTTACCGTTTATGGAATTTTATATACCCAGAGTGTAATGCGAACATACCACATTACTAAAACAATGAATATTGCACCATAATACAGGGTGGGCCAAAAGAAACCAAGGGGTGTAAAAGTTTAATAACTTTTTTGTTTATTAATTTTTTTTTATTTTTTCTTTCAGATTATATAGTATACAAAATGGAAATTTTTTTACACTAAGTATGAAAAATGATGTCTCTTAAATGACCACCGTCTGATGGGCTCTTTTTAGAGCATTTTCCATAACATCTTTCAAAACTTGTGGCTGTAGCGTTCGAATTTCTGCAACAATGTTTGCCTTGAGTTCAAGGATTGTCTCTGGCTTGTTCACATACACTCGCTCCTTCAAAAAACCCCAAAGAAAATAGTCGGGTTAAAATGTCGACGATATGCTCTTTGCGTTAAAATAATTGATCTCTGGTTTAAAATTGTTCTGGTTCTCTGTTCAGTTGTGAACCTCTCCATTATAAATTCTCCAAGTGTTGTCTATATAATCTGAAAGAAAAAATAAAAAAAAGTTAATAAACAAAAAAGTTATTAAACTTTTACACCCCTTGGTTTCTTTTGGCCCACTCTGTAGAAGCCATGATATATTTAATTCTTCCATATTATTAAGGAACTACTGTATTGTAATGTCGTACACTATGTTAAGAATTAAATGCGAATTGGACTGGCATCATAATTACATACATTTATAATAAGTAAAGAAACTAACACTGTACAGTGAAATAAAAATCGAAAAAAAATAGTGTTAAAAAGATTGTAAGTACATACATTACGATTCACTATTATGTGACCTTGTTAGTAGATTGGCTCTGTACTTCCGACTTCACCTCAATCCAAATTTAATTCTGAACATAGTGTACATACGTTAACTACAAATCAGGGCTATATCTACTAACTCTTATTTTCTTTTGTTTTCAGGTAATTTACGCTTAAGGTCTTGGACAATGAACCGTTGACTAGTAAGAACTTTTACATTTTATTGTAGATTATCGTATATGAAACAAGATAGCTGACATGCTAAAGCATTGCAAAACATTACATATACCTATGTATGGCCACAGCGAGGATTGAATCTCTTAGGACAGCTCTATTTTTATTCCATTTTATATTAGAACATACGGTAATTTTTGTATTTATTCAATTAAAACATTTTTACGTTTCCAAATTTTTTTATTCCATTTTCACACATTTGCGCATTCGTATTCGTGATAAGTGGTGTAACAATGTCCAATTTTATAAATAAGTATTCTATGTTTAAAAAATGTAATGACAAGAACTTTTTTAGTACAAGTGTATAAATCCTGATCACATTATCAAAGATATATATATATACAGCAATATTTTGAAAATGGAACAAAAAATTTTCGAAACGTAAAAATGTTTTAATTGAATAAATACACATCTTATTATCGGCATGGCCAAATACAAAATGGAGCAAATTCATGAAAATTGAAACCGGTAAACAATCAAAAAAATGTGGGTATATACAAAATTCAAAAGTTATACGCATTAGTATTGCATACCCTATAAAATAAAAATAATAATAATTCATACCTTCACATCCCCCAACAGCTTTCGCCAATTACGGGGGAGGGGGAGGGGATCATCGGCCGGCCGTGAGTTATTATTACGCCTGTGCCCGTAGAGCGTCCGGAGACCCCGTGATTGATAGCCAAGCGCGCAAGCCACTGCACCATCAGCCACCCTATTTTTGGTTATATAGAATGCCCAATAATAAAACACAAATGCGTACTTGCGTTTATGTACTCATATTAAATTTTGTAAACGTCTCATAATGCCGTATTGAAACTATTCATCATTTCCCGATTTACTATATGTCGGAATGGCATTTAGACGTGTCTATGTAAATTGACACTTATTGTTCAAACTACCGCTTTGAAGTTGAATAGAAATGTTTTGTTGTCAGATGCAAGGCAATTAATTCTATATACAGGCATCGTTCAGCTAAACATAACTAACCATTGGGATGAAGTTTACGTCAATTCTTTTTATGGTATTAGGGTTTAAACCTGCTGAAAGGATACATTGGAATTGCGTCAGCTGTAAACACTGTTCAGTGTATAACGTAAAATGAGTGCATACATGTAAATAAATATTGCCGGTTTTATGATTTTATACGTAAAAACTATGTGCGTATACGTAAGTGGGGCATGTACTTAAATAACTGTAAATGAAATTATCAGTGAATTACTTTCGCGCAACTCATGCATACGAAATAATCCTGCTGGGATGAAAACAAGTAGTCATAAAAGTTAGCGTAGGAGATTCTAATTCATTGCTTGCTTAATTGTAACAGTTAACACCTTCTTCAAATGGAAAAAACAGGAAAATTGAAATAATGAAGGTGTCCTTGTAGTTATATTGCACGCGAAAAATTAGCTGAACAGTTGGTGCGCACTTCTTGGGAGAAGGTGGCGTCAATTGTCAACATTATATTCGCTCTCATCATCGGCAACTAATTTTCATCCTATATACTGCATTTCTTCTAGCGTATTTATATAATCGAAGTTATTTTTATCGATTACGTGTTTGTAATTTGCCGTTGTTTTAAGTGCCTGTTGTATACTTATAAATTGTCCTCAAAACTGTATTTCTAGCAATAACTTTTAGGTTCTATTTGTGGTGTCTTTATTTTCTATAAATTCGATGACTCATTTCTTTGCTTGAGTAACACTAATTACAGAAAGTATGACATCAATTGCTAGCCCCTATTTGTTTATAATTTTTTAATTATACAGGGACCAGCATAAAATTTACAAGGTGGATTTGTTTTATAATCACTGAAATATGACATAATTGTTTTTGAGTGATCGATTCAACATCTCCCTGTATACATCTTAATGACTCATTTGGAAATTTTGTATTTCCTAATGTTATAGAAATGCGTGTATCCGCAAATGAGTAACAGCGCGGTAAAAGAAATTCAGAAAAAAAAAAACTACATAGGATTACTCACTCTTATTATTAGTTTACCTTTATTTACGATTGCAATAATTCGTCTATACTTTATTGGAACAAACGGTACATTACAAACCGATGCCATTTCTTTGGCAGAAATCATTCGATGGCGTGACAGACAAACGAAACACCTTGACCTTATTGTTAGATCCACAACTTACTTATTAGAGTAAAGAAAAAACAATGGAATATTTGAACATTTTTATATGTTCCTTACTTTTGATTAAAACATCCTCCTTATTCAAAATTACTCAAAAAGAATTAACTTTAGCTATAGGAAAGGTTACATGCGATTGAAAGAGGACTTAATGCCGTATTATATGGCACAAAAATATACAAGGTGTTCCATTTGAAAAAAAAAATGAGTTATGTCTATTTAAAGATGCCTAGCTTTATTGTCATTTTAACAACAACCTGTATAATATAACAAAGAAATTATTAATTGGCTATACACTTTCAAATATTGTCAGGACTATACTACAAACTAATCGCAAAATTGTTATATGTAAGTAACGGTGGTATTGATTTTCCAAGTGAACCAAGCAAATGCATTTTTTTTTTTCTAAAAAGTCTAATAACTCCGAAGCCGTTCGGTTTTAGTGTCGGGTATGTAAATTAAATCTACTTTATTTTGCATCGTGGATTCCAAAAATGCAATGATGTATAAGCTGTTCCATTTAAAATAACAAAGTTGTATAACATAGATAACAATACATAAAAATTATTTTACGACGTGGAGTGTTTGCTGAATCCCTTTTATCTAAAACATATTTCAGGTAAGAGGATAGGTTAGCGATTATAGCCCGCCCACAGATAAATGCCACACCCTGTATATATATTTTTAATCTTTTTAAATAAATTGATGAAGGAGAGGAGTTTTCTTAAATGATTTAAATATTTTTTGTTGCAATAATATAATAATAAAAAACTAGCAAAACGTAGTAATAATTTAATCTATTTCAATTTGCAGAAAATAACCTTGATTTAGAACTTCACTAGAGGAGCAACGAAAAATATTGTGAAAAGCACATTGTTGAGAAAAAAAAGTTAAATAACCCTCTCTACGTTGCTAGAAAATTAATCGAATATTAAAAAAAATAATAGGTAAATGACCGGCATATTGCTAAAAAAATAAATGTAATCTTCTAAGAAACTTGAATCTTCCCATATTATTACAAAAAAAAAATATTTCAATCATTTAAGAAAACTCCTTTAGTTAAGTAATGACGTTGTCTAAAGCGCTGTGACTATCAATGGCATCGGCATTTCCAGGTAAAAGGTTTATTGGGGTAGAAGTAGTAAAATGCTTCATATTTATGCAAATCAGATAGAAAAATGCAAATTCTTTAATATCAAAAGGAAACGTTTATATTACGGTTGGAATGCACTTTGAATTGAAAAATCTGTTTCATAGCTTGTGCCCAATTTGCTCTTAAATCTAGAACTCTTAATTTTGCACGTTTAAAAATAATGAAGTGAATGCATAGGTAGATGAAAAATTGTTTCTACATAGCATAGTAAACGATACCAAAAGAAATGAAGTAGTCATACGCTTACCGAGTTCGGTATTTATATTCAAATTCAAGCTTATTTTAAAAATGTAGCCAGTAGAAAAGCACAGAGTAATGGTTCATAAATTTAGTATATTATTAAGCATTAAGACTAAGATGTGAATAATGCTTAATTATTAGGATTTACCATTGCGCTTCTCACCTACAGATAAGTAACGCGTAAAATTACTTAAAAAATAAAAACAATGTTTGACTAGGTTATACTATTTTAAATGTGCTTATTTTAAAACCACAATAATATAAAATTTAATAAGCAAAAAAAAAAAAACAGTATTAATGCTTCATGTCGTCTAACGACCCAAGTTCTTCTGCGGAATAATGAACTCACATATCCACATGGTAGTGCTTAGCTGTGCAATAAACTTTTAAAAACCTTTTCAATTACTTATCAAATTGAGTGTATACAAAACTATAGAAATATACATAATATCGGTTGTACACAAAAAGATTGGTTTTTTTTATATATGTATATTGACACGTAGCTTCACTTTTGTTTGTCTCGTGTTCAAAGTAGTAAGTATTATTAATAGTGTAATTTTAACTTGAATTTTATGGCGGAGTCGGTGCTCACTCGCCGAGTGTTTTACGTTACACTGGCGTGCTGACACAAAAAAAGGAACACTGATAATGGTGCTAAACAGTAATCTACTTAGTATGTATTCCACTGGAGTGCAACTTTGTAGCAGCCAGTGAGTGTTGGCGTATACGAGAACTAAAAACTGAAAACCTCAGTGCAACCAGTGGAATTCATTATTATTATTTATATGTTGTAATTGTTTATTTTATGGTTTCCGCTAGGGCATGTTTTTTGAATAATAATGTTTTTAATCTTCAAAAAGAAAAACCATTTCTTTTTTATGTAAAATTAAACGATTAGCTGCTTGAATATGACGAATAATGTTTGTTAGTTGACCTTACGTGTAATTTTCGATTTCTAGTTCAAATTATAAGTATTTTTATTTTAGTTACTATTGAATGTTTAATTAATTTAATTTAATTCTGCACATTAGTAAATCCTGATGATGCTATTATACTTATATACATAGTACTTACCAAATGAATTGTACGATATCTTAGCTATTCCATGTATTTATGATCAGCCAATATAATAAAAATCTTTTAATTATTAATTGATCAAGAACTTTTCATACTATTTAGAAAACTAATGATTTCTGTGGTGATAAAATGGTATATATAAAAATCAGATTGAATGTTGCAATACTTTTGCATAACGAAGCAACAGATAGTTTTGAAGTACATTCAACTTCTGATATACCTTTTCTTTTGAATTTTAAATCCTTCAAAACAGAACCGAATCAATACAATGACTTTTGTAAACTTCTACTTAGGAAAGCCTGAGTTTATATTTTTATTTATTTCTTTATTTTTCCTGAGCATTCTTTTTGTTTTGTTACATCTTACCTCATTCTTTGTTTAGACATTTATTTATGCAATAACAATTATATAATTACAAATTGTAATTTCTGCTGACAACATAAAAATAAATTAGCTACCTAAAATAAGTTTGTTTCAAAGTGAGCATGCAAATTGAAATACAAATAATATTACCATAGCAAATGTTTTTATTTTCATACAAACCCAAATTCTACCACTGTGTTACTTTTACTTTACTCTGCTGAGAGTGGCAAACATTATATTTTATTTATAATATAAAGTTACTATAAACAAGTTGATTACATGAAATGTAATGTAAATATTGAACCTTATAAGCATATCAACTTCATTTCTTTCCGAATACTTTACACAAATTAATGCTATATACTTAATTTGTCATCTACAATTTTGTTAATTATTCTTAAATGTTAATATATTGAAAGTTGCCAATCACCTCCAAGCTGTGAAAAGGGTATTTTCAAAACATTATTTAAATCGCAAAATACATATACCTTCTCCTTGGATACTATATAATTTCAATTCTCTTACCTGATTTGCATAATTGCCAAGTATTTCACATATAGGTACCCTAATAAATCTCCTACCTACAGAAACCGATGCCAACCGAACGCGCACCTGTCCAAATGATGAGCAGTTTTGATAATTACTGCACCTTAGACGACGACATTACTTTAGTCGGGAGCTGTACATTCAAGGTAGACAGATAGACATGAAAAAATGAAATGCTGTAGATATAACGTATCAATCAACGACCTAATAATAATAATAATAAACATATTTATTGGCCATTATATATAAATTCCAACACAACATACAATTAGTATTACAACTAAAACAACTTGTAACAGGATTCAAGCATGATAGGAGGTATGTGCGCCAGAAACACAAAATTAAAAAAAAAACTAAATAGGTAGCAAGTTTTTAGAGGAATCGAAGCTGTTCCGGATGACCCAACAAAAAGAAAAACATATGTATAAACTCCTAACGTGTCAACCCATTGTAGAATGGTATGACCACATATATAAGCATGATATAACTAAATTTTTAAATCACTTCGAAATGAATTTATTTTTTTCAACTAAAGAAGTTATGCGATTGTGTGTTTAATCCACGGCAACGAGAGCTCTTGTATATGACTTGGTAACCCATTCATTGCTTGTGCACAATTGTAACTGATTTTAAAATATTAAGAACGACGTGCAGGAACGTCTATTAGATATTTTTCCTGATTAATCTGGTGCACATCTGTCCTGAACTTAATGTTTGCAACCATATATGATGGGTTATTCTATCTTAAAATTTTATAAATGAAGCATAGGCAGTGTAATTTTCTACGATTAGCCATACTTAACCACAACAAATCAACCAACTTATGAGAAATATGCGCCCGTCTCCGTAGACCAAAGATAAACCTCAGGCACGAGTTCTGAACTACCTGTATCCTATACTTGTAGGTATAGAAGTATAGAGGATAGTAGGTGCCCGAATTTACTGACTCATCAGCGGCAATTTAACTACTTATTCCAGATGGCAACGTAAATTTGGAAGGTATGACGCATATGATGCTTGCGTCATACCTTAAGCCCAACTTAGGGAAGGATTTTTGAAAGTCTGGCCACAAATTTATATATTATTCTTCGTTTTTATAAACCCGCTTACCTTTATTTCTATAATCTATGAACTTCTGAAACATTTATTAAGAATATATTTCTAGTGGGGCACGGAGTGATCCGATATCTTGTGTATTTGTTACTGTACGTTACAGTCCTTGATATATCTTTATATTTAATAATACTTTTGCCTATTCCTGATATCGTTTTCACATGCATGACTCGCACTCGTTGCCAGTCTGGATTAAAATGTTATAGTCGATTCCGTTTGTATCTGCCCTAGCTTGTTTAAATAATTTCTAAGCTACATTTCAATTATCTCTGTATCTATTTGTTAGAAAGTCATTAAGGATTTTTTTTATGAAGTAACAGTAACAAAGCACATTACCAGAGAATGTCCGATTACTAATCCTTAACCTTCTCGTAGTCACGGAATATTATGAAATCCATAAATCCGTGTGCAAAATAATACTTACAGTACAGGCTGACAAGACTAGATAGGAAACCATGTTATATTTGTCAGTGTATTCTCTACTTAATACTTTCCGCAATTAGTGCTTTCTGACTGATGCTTCTTTAAGCTACTGCTAACCGAACAAATTGTTTCATTGTATTACTTGATTCATTACTTTTATTTATTTCCATAGCAAATTTACTTCATACTCATATGAAAATTAAGTTTTTGATATTCGACTGACACTAATCAAAATTAAATTTCGGTATCTGATAAGATTTTTATCCCGCCAGCCAAACAAACCAATTTTATTTTTATCGGACTGTCAAATCTATTGATTAGCAGTTTAAATGACTTAAATGATAAAAGCAAAATGTAAATGCGTCAAGATTACAATATAATAGGTATGTTAACCAGATAATCCAGGAACAAATCGACCCTTTGAATGATACCTATAACATAACTAACTTCATAATGCAAGGGGTATTGTTATAGAATCTAGAACTAAAATTTTTAAATACTAGTGTTATAAATAGACTACGTATTTCTGACCGCCTTTACAGTCGACGAGACAGCGGCAAAACACATTCGACTCGGATGCATCTGCTAGAGATAGAAATCTCACTTTTTATATGAATACGTTGGAAAATAGGTCTTGTCTGCGAAAAGTGGTCGAACAGGGAACACTGGAAAATTTGCAATGAGACAATAATACAACTTTTTTATACCATATATGGTATAAATCTATAATATATAAATAAAATTATCTTACAAGATAATCTAGAACCTAATAATGTGCTGTTTCACTCACGTTTTTTTTTCTATATATAGATATTGGCATCATTCATTTTTGAAAGTAGATTATACGTCAGAAAACACTCATTTGTCACCATACTTGTGACGTAGGTATGACGGACTTGAAAATATCTATTGAACTATCAATAAATTATTATTCCGAATTTCAAAGTAAGTTTGGGTAATGGCATTATTATGGCCAGTAGTCGTATACTTTACAACTAGTTCATTAAACTTCACTCACGTGTATTGTTGCTTAAATATTTACCTTATTTGGGAGATAGGTACATACATGCATATATAATCTCTAATATACTTACGTAATTTTATGTCCCTCATATATTTTCATAAATTTTATAAGGACAATATTATCAAGCGCTTTTGATCGTACGATCCTACTTTGTTGTGCGCTATTTTTAGTTGTAGGTAATATCCATATAAGATTGTTGTACGAATTATTTTTATTGATTTAGGACCGGTTCTTCAATCTCCTAATAAGAGTATCTAATAACAATTCAGCTAATAAGTATAGGAAAAATGTGAGGTTATTCCAGTTATTCAGCTAATAACTTTTATTAGGAGCTTTATTAGGAGATTGAAAGACCGGCCCTTAAAATGTTTGAAGACCTATTAAAAACTGTAATTTTTTTTAACAACTACCATGCCACTATTTAAATTAACCTCAAATAATACACCTATTTTACACTCCGCCAAAAAAGTATCGCATAATTTAGTTTTGAATCATAAAAGTATCGCATAATCTTTGTTTGTAGCATAAAGTTGTAAATATACTTTAATGCGCTCTAAGATATAATTTCTATGATTGTTTAAATAAAATACAGGCCAAATAAAAACAAGAACTCATACTTGAGATTTTTATTAAAACAAGAAATTATAATTTTGGAAAGAAAAATGTCATAACAGTAGCTTTTAATACTGAGTATTGCCACCTCTGGCTCTTATGACCGCTCGCATACGGTTTGGCAGAGATTCGATTAACCTCCGTATATAAGCCTGATCCAAATTCTCCCACTCGTCACGGAGAGCATTTGCTAGTCCATGCAGGTCCGCTGGGGCAACATTTTGGGTTCGTATCCGTCTGTGAAGGAGGTCCCACACGTGCTCGATAGGGTTCATGTCCGGACTTACCGCAGGCCAATCTAAAACTGGAATACCAACATCGTTAAGGTATTCCTGGACGATTATTGCAACATGCGGTCGTGCATTAACATGAATTCGTTTCCTATAATTGGCGCATATGGTACTACATGTTCTTCTAAAATGTCCGTTATATACCTGTGGGCAGTCAGTGTACCTCTGTCTACTGGTACTAACTCTGTACGACCTGTTAAACAGATGCCTCCCCAAACCATAATAGAGCCACCAGCGAAATTAGGTCTAGGTCTGATATTACACTGCGAATAGCGCTCACCGTCTCGTCTGTACACTGAGATACGCCTATCTGAGGTGTAAAGACCAAATCTTGACTCATCTGTGAAGAGTATATTGGCCCAGTCATTAATGTTGCAATTTACATGTTCTCTGGCAAACCTTAAGCGAGCCACTCGGTGGTTCCTAGTGAGACGAGGGGCTGTTACAGCTACTCTAGCTCTTAATCCACTCTGTCGTAACCTATTCCGAATAGTTTGAGTACTCACACGAGTATTTCTGACTCTAGCCAAGTCGTTCTGCAATTGTCTCGCAGTTACATGTCTTCGACGTAATGCTTGTAGTAGTAAATAGCGGTCATCTTGGCGAGTAGAACATCTTGGACGACCTGGTACAGGTCTTCTACTGTAAATGCCTGTTTCCCTATATCTGGCTACGGCTCTAGAAACACTTGACTGATTGATGTTCATCAAATTAGCAACGTATGCTTGAGATCGTCCATCTTCGATTAAAGCAACTATAGCAGCCACTTGTTCTGAAGTTAAATTGCTCATTTTAGTTTTAAAAGCGTTGGTACAGAACTCTGACTTCGCACTTTAAAATTTGTCCGTATAGGAAGACTTTCAATAAACAACTGAGCAAACCTTACACATATGCATTTTTCTAAATGTGTTCTTTTAGGAAAAAAATAAAGTAAAAACGCTAAGTTCCATTATTTTGTTAGTGTTTTTATAGTTCACATACACGAGGCAAACTTTTTGTGAACGTATAAAAATATCTTGGTTCATAAATGCCCTTTTTTAGTTTATGCGATACTTTTTTGGCGGAGTGTATAAAAACATTTAAAAAAATTGACACATTATCTGCTATATACTCACATTAATGAATTTTTACATTAAAACGGTGTGTGTGCCGTTTGTTTTCTTTCTTTGAAATGTCTTTTATAAGTATGCACAGAAACCATTTCAACTCGGAACAGACAAAGAAAACTGTCTAATACAAGAAAAAATAAAACATTTGGTTAAAATAGATTTTATGAATACTTATTAATGCAATTAGCTGCTTCCATAATGCAAATCTCATAATTAAAAATGTTGTCGATTTTATTAAACCGTTTTATAAACAAACATTTATACGGCACATATTATTAAATAAATATAGTGCATGACCGAAATTGTTGTAAAGATGGTGCTTGGCTTATTTTACTATTATTTTGACTGTATATTCACCTCAGTGTGCTGCAGAAACGTATTTACATCACCCATGCGAACAAGTATTGTCTTCAATTGATAGATTTATATTCTAACTCAAAGCTTACCGTAAACAATTTATCAACTGTATTTATATATTATATATAGCCTTTAGCTCTAAGTAATATATATCTGTTAATGTAGCTAATTGATTTGTAAATCAATCGTAAGCCAGAGATTCACTCGAATGAATGAGTCACGACCAAGTGTATCCAGATGATTTAGATAGAACAAAGGAGAGCGCGCCTCATTTTTTTTATTAACAATTGAAGTATAGATAAGAGTGTTTCTGTTAATTAAATACATATATCAGCTGTCATTAATTCACTTGGCGTGGAATCATGAAAAATGTTTAATTTTCTGTTTTAATAACATATCTAGTACTCTACGAATCTATATTATTAAAAAATTTAAAAGAACAAGTGCAACAAGTTGTTATTACAGCGGCATTTACGTTTTACATGGGCAGCAGTCTTCACACAACCAAACCAAACACATTATCTGTATTTTCCGCATTGTTTCCATTTACTTTTTTCTAAAATTTAATCAAATAAACATTTTATGTTGTGATAATATAACAATAAAACCATATAATTTAAAAATAAAAACGCACCTATTTAAAAAGTTCTACGTTGATATTAAATACATAAACATACAGAATATTAACACATCACGTACCTATTCGTGTAAAAATAATTGAATGATAGTGCGAACTATCAATATTTCATAATATACAGTGTATGTGTTATTGAATGTATTATTCCTATAAGTAAAATAAAGCTTACAATGGAAATAGGATGAAAAAAAAAGCAAGAACGCATCATATTTACTACAGAACGCTGGCATCTAAAAAATATGGATTTGGTTTAAAACCAGAAGATATAAAGAAAAAGTTTAACTCTTGTCTATATACCTAGGTTCCTGTCAATTTCTTTGTACATGCCTAATATTTTTAAAATATTAGCAAACATTACAGCTTGATCCAGAATTGTTTTTACATGATTTTGTATTTTGCAATAGTTTGATGTTATGTAGAGTACCTTTCAAATAATGTGCTGTTACAGCTACTGTTTCCCTTTCCCAAATTATTACTTTATTGCATTTTTGTCGACTTTAGTTTATCTTATTTGAGGGGCAACTTCGAAGAACTGTTCTTCCTTTAAAGCATTTGACCATGAATCCAACAGCTGCAGTGTAGGTTTTTATTTTCACAGAAGAGGTAACAATAAACCAACTTTGCTTTAGTTTCGTGAATTCCAAGAACACGAGTATACTTTGCTATTAGCTATTATCCTACCGTAAAACTTTCTCTAACGTTGGTGACTTTTATATATTAAATATACACCTAGGCAAGTCATTTTACTTAGTTCCGAATCTCGATACCTGACAAAGATTTTATATGATTTTGTATTCTAGCCCATTCGAATGCATATTTTTGTTAGTGCATTGATGCTTTAACTAACTGCGTGTTGTTTTTATACTCTTTCTCTTTCACACAAGTTATGCGGTCAGTCCGCGCTAGACGATTTAATTAATTCCGAACAATTGTTTCGGAAATTGGTGGATTTTCATTTTCAACCAAAGATCGAATGACTTTAAAATCCACGAATTTCTTAAACAATTGTCCCAAATTATTTAAATCGTGTAGCACGGAGTGATCGGATATCTTGTGTGTCTATTATATAATATATCTCTGTGTTTTTCTCTCTCGGGAGATAATTTTCAATTTAAAACAAAGAATTCTTCTCCCTCTGCTAATATAATAATAATAAGCAGTCACAGCTTAGTTTATTTATTCACAAGCATCTCGTGTTTGGTATCTTTTTGGTCTTCTTCGAACCCCTTTCTTCAAGCACGGAATCCCAACACGTACCCATACAACTATTTAGCTGTCAAGCTCAATAATCAAATAAGAAATCTATTTATTCTTTAATTAGCTTTATACCCACTCCCGCGCAATTGTACCGTCGTCGACTCGTGATTGTGATTAACTTTGTAATTCGAAACAGAAAATCATCAACTCCACGTTTATTTAATTAGTTTCTTTTTTGTAATTTGTAACGTTTTATTTTATTATAAACATTCATATAAGGACATATTTTGATGTAGGTAGGTAGTTATAAAATTCCCCAAATTGTTTATCACAATTAAATCAATTACCTACCTTATGGAATATGTGTATAAATAGTAGACTAGAATAGTATCTGTTTTCCACGCACCTTTTTATTCCAAAACTCAAAATGTTGCTTTTACTTTACTCCTACCATATATATGTTATCTATAATATATTTCGGCAAAATAATTTAATTTTTCACGTATTTCTCACACATAACTTTTTGATAACAACGCAGTTACCATTAGTTCACCAGTTATTTTATCTTATAGTGTAGTTATTTAGTGTACCTATAGTTAAATGCATTTTATCGTATAGATTGTAAAAGTCGTATACTTTTACGTCATCAATACGAAAGTGACCCATAAAAAATATATATGAAACTTAATAACTAACGCATCCGGATAAGATTGCGAAATACGGTTCACTGTATAAATTTGTCTATCTCCGGCGTGTAGATCACTGGCAAGTATCGACTAATAAATTTATAACGGGCACACCTGTACGTTCGCATTAACCACGCATACGTCCTCAGTCCTTACGAATAGACACAAGTCGTATTAAATGGCAATCAACAAAACCGCGAGCGATTTTAGTTGGCCAGTGTTCGTATTACCGTGACAGTCGTACCCGGTGTTCGTATAGTCGCTATCGACGTAGTTTTGTTTGTCGTCGACCGGGATTACGAACTCCGAAACACTTTCGTCAACTAATGCAGCTTGTACGGTGTGTCATCCTTCTTTGTCCTTACCTCTAATCGGTCGCGCGTTGTGGTCTGTCACGCGTATGGCGTAATTGTGCGAAAGCTGTCAGCTGAAAATTGCATTTCATTATGTAGTTTAATAATATTGACTCTATCTATAGTGCTGTTTACTTTGGTGTTAATATGTGTTTGTGTACCGTTAGTGGTTACATTTTGATGTATTCACCTGAACTGCCTGGATCCTCATAATTTACTGTGCCAAATAGCAAAATTTCAATTTTTGATATATCTATGTTTTTCGATGCGTTTTGTGAGTTTTCGCTTAAGAAGATGTGGTATCCATGTAAGTTCTTTCTACAGACTGTAGCTCAAAAAGACACAGGTAAATAATCTAGAACAATCTAATTAAAACTTTAAATGCGAATCAAGTGTCACGATGGTTCGGTTAATTGAAAAGTAAAATAACACAATGATCGATAGTTTCAGATATGTAATAATACTGCTTCAACAGGTGGATGACAATAAATACTAAATAATAAAAATAATAAATACTGAAACTAAATATCTCGAGAACATTGGTGTTTATACATTTAAAGACAGTAGTCGGGGGCAATATAAATCTTTTTGTTTGCTAAGAGCTAAAATATCAAAATTATTACTAAAATTACGACTAACATCTAAACAGAGGTTTCCAAATGTAAAATCATTCTTCTTATCCGTGCAGCTTCGCACTGTGCTCGGATCTTCCTACTTTATTATATCCACTCGAGTAAAACTTTTTGTCGATTCTGTTTTTATCATTATGAGCTATACTAATATCTAAGTCGCTAATTTGAATTATTCTTTGCCAGTTCTATTGTAAAGTTTTCTGGCTTATCGAAATTGTTTAGTTTTAAAAATGTGGGTTTTGCTATAATTTCTTAAGAGCTTGCTTTCTACAATATTTGTATTTTTATATTTCCTACACTTTCGGTTAACCATAAGACCCCACGAACTTTGATATTTTAAATGGAACATCCTGCATATTATTACATTATAACTAAGGTTTCCTATGTTCAACTGTTTCTAAGATGTTACGTGAAAATTTTGACATTTACACCGTGGTGGTAATTGATAATTTTTCATTTGCTTTATGTATCAGATGTCACACATTTTAAAACTACCACATGTTTCATCAAAACGTAGGGAAGTTTTTCTTTTATATTATACAGGCTGCCCAAAAATTAGTGATATATCAAAGAATTTTTAAAGTTTTTTTTTTTTCAAATAGAACACCCGGTGGTTCTTCAAATCTGCCCGCTCAAAATAATGGCGTTTTTTTATCGATGCTTCGAGTTTGAAAGCTGTCCTTCAAATAGGAAACGTTTATCCATCCATCTCGGTTGGCTACGCAGTCCATGTGAAGGAAACTATATGATATATAAATATGATTCGTCTTCTCGACAAAATTAATTACAAAGTATACAAATGACATATCAGCGCTTGACGAGTTTTAGCAATTCTAATCGGTTTACAACTGGCACACTGCTGTTTCCTTTGTGAGTGGGACAGTCGCTCGAGAAATTCCCACTACATTGTTAACGATTGGCCAGTCAAGGCTCAGTATATTTCTGGACAAAAGAATATATGATATACTTCATAAGGCACTAGTGCAACCTGCTAAAATATTTCTACCGCCATTGCACATCAAATTAGGTTCGATGAAAAATTCCGTCAAAGCAATGGATAAGGATGGTCGTGAATTCCAATACCGTCAGCAAATATTTTCCAATATTTCAAATGCAAAACTTAAAGAGGGAGTTTTTGTAGGACCCCAAATTAAACGTCTACAACAAAATACACAATTTGAAAAGACTTTTTAATGATTTGGAACATGGTGCTTGGAATGCTTTTAAGAGAGTGACCCAAAATTTTCTAGGAAACAAAATCTGCTACAGTATAAAAGAAAAATATTTTAAGACAGAACGTTTGTACCAAAACCTGACGTGCCAAAATAAATTTGTTTTCATTGTTATTATTACGACTGTAAGAGAAAGGAAAACTGTACATAGTTACTAAAGAAAAAAATAAAAAAGTTAAAATTTGTTGCCTATGTAATCAACGATAGTAGACACAGATACATATATCCGTGGAAACTGTCGATATAGTGGCGTTTGGTTATGTTACTGCAATTTTGGCATGCCGGAACGAAAATTGTAATGCATGCTAAGTCGATCAAAGGGCCAAACCGATGCCTGCATTATGTGACTTTGCAATGTTACATCAACCCGAAATATTTTTTCACTATTTCCAGTAATAATCGAAGTCGAGATCTTTTAAGCATCTGGACTATCACAGGACTTACAAGTATTACAGTTACAAAAAGTGTTGCTGCTGTTTATCTATATTATATACACGAATACAACTAAGAAAATTCATTCATTCACATTTGTTCGTATAGCCCAAAAAATTTAATTATGTTACGTTATTACATCGCATATAACAAAAAATTGATTTAAAAATCTTTAAAGCCGGCTTTATCCGGGAACAGATAAACTTGCGCATACTTTTTTCCGTAAATTTTTCTAGCTTTCGTAAGTTTAAAATTTATTTCGTTAATCAAAGAACGTATTTTAGATTTTACAGATTGTAAGTTTCCACATTGTGAAATTACAACATTTAAGTAGATCTTATCCGAACATCATAATCATATCTTTTCAGATCATATTTAATTGCAATAATACATAGGTGCCTGCATTATGTGAAATTCTTTCGAAATGTGTAACTGTAGCTACCGACAGTTCAGTTCAACTTTGAAAAGAAGTATTGCTCTTATGAACTATAAACACCTTTTGTTTGTACGTGTTTGCCCTTTTCTATGATGGGGATTATTGCCAGATTATTTGGAGAATGTATGTAATGATAATGTCAGTTTCATTCACTGCTCCTGTCATTTTTCAGTTTCTATTATCTTTCTGTGTCAGTTGAATTTATCCCAGTTATGTATTATTTTAAACAAATCGGTCTTTCTAAAAAGTATCACCCACGAATTTTTTTCTTTGTAGATAGTAACCCTTGTTTGAGGTTTCAAAAAGATTTTCTTAGTGGTGCTAATTTGTATTTTGAAATAGTTCTTTGGTGAATTCTAAAATTCTATGCAAAGCGCAGGGGCAGTACATATAATATACAGCATATCTTCAAATGTATCTTTTAGTATTCTACCAGCTTTTATCATATAAGCGGCAGCGTTATCAAAGAAAGTAAGAGTTCTTCCGGTTTTGTAGTACCTTCGGATATATGTCTTCAATGCTGTTAACAATGTTTTCTACCATCGTATTTGCATTTACTCGGTCAAATATTTTGGTTGCGATCAAATGGAGTATAGTGGGATATCTGTGCTAATCCAAAAATAGTTGTCTGCTACATTTTCTTTACTTTACTTTGGTATATAATTTTTACGTAAAGTCGATTCGTCCGGAATATATTTACCTGTATATTTTGCAAGAAATTGTCTATAAATTGGATAATCAAGCTTGTTATATTTATATTTGCAGCCACTAGTGCTTCCCAAAGATCGTTATAAAAATTATTAGCTGATGTGGTCTGGTAATTTTCAATGTTGAGATGGACCTAGCAATCTTGATTTTTGTAAACATTTCAAGATAACTGAATATGTATTACAGTAAATTTCCGTATCATGAACCTTAATCCGAAGTCAAGATTTCTTGATGAGGCCGTTTATAAGAGCCATAATTACGAAATAGCAATAAAGAACAATATGATAATATTCAACAAATAAAACTAACAAAAATGCCTTTAATGTCAAAGAAAATTTAGAAGGTATAGTAAGAAATAAAACAATATTTACTGAACTGCAACTCTAAAACGACAATTTTAAAGATAAACAAACTCGGATTTTTAATGTGGTAAAAGATAAAGATTAATCCTATCTGAAAATAAGTAAAACAAATTATTGAGGTGAAGGCATGTAATAAAACCGATAACATTAAAAATAAGGTAAAAACAATTCTGTGTTTAGACAAAAAGTATGCCTATCGCAAAAAATTAAATAATAAAGTTATACCAATAGACGTCTCTAATGTCAATGATTTATTTATAACTGAATGTCGTATTAAAAAGGGATCTTAAAAATAAGACACAAACTTAAATGTAAGTATAAGAGCGCCCAGCTGCCGATTGAAAGAAGAATCGCAATTGCATTTGCTCCGCACGACTATATGCGATACTGTGTGTGTGTGTGTCCCCGTGACGCAATAGAAATAGGCGCCCGTGCGGCCCGTGATAGTCACATATAACACAAAAGTGATGAAACTGTAGAAGTGGATTATGGAAACTTACAAGCCAAGACGAAAGGGCGACATATTCGTCAAAGCAAATGGTTTTGAATTGCTTTATATACATACTTTGCAAAAAAAAAATTTATGTTTCCAAGGCAGAGAAAACAAGCAATGCACTTGGTTGTGGTAAAAATATACATTAAACATATTATCAAAGGTATGTTAACTGTTTCACATGTAGCATGGTTTGATTTTTAATTGAAAAAGACATGTAGAAACTGGACCATATGCAAGGTGAACCCAAAGAATTTATTATTAATTTAACATTGCCGTCATCATGATCATATTGGTCTGCTGGTATAAATTAATTACGCTTATAACTCTAGAAATGATTTTCAATTTGTTGTAACCATACTTCTGTAGATATTTATAACATATAAATCCATGCATATTTTCTTCAAAATAAATACTAACAAAATAATGCCTGATTTAAACATCAAAAAAAGAAATAAAACAATTTATTTGCGTTGTGTATTTTGATGTAGAACAAATACCTAATAACAATCAATAGTTTACAGAATAAAACTTTCTTATAGTCCATAAATACAAACAAAATTCAGAATTGCCACTTATGAAACGCCAACATAACATTTTTCAAGCTGTTTAGAGCGACAATATAGGAAGAATTAAGTACCTATATACTTAAGTAGATTTGGCATCGTCGAGTATAATCTCCATAAGAGCAATACTTCCTTTGAAAGCTGAACTAAACAATATACATATAAAACAAGTGATCTACTACAGTATAGTCGTATTTTACGCGGTCGATGCTTTCTTGATATGGTCGAATAATTTCGCGTAAATTAAGAATTTGTTTTAATACATCAAGAGTACATTTTTTTTACCTTCATGGGCAGGTTTACCCCGTAAGGCAACTCGGCCATAAGACCTATTGTGCCGGCATGATATCCTAGCCCTCACCACCTGATTGTACTTGTACAAAGAGGTCCGCAAATTGGTCGAGAGTAAGTTAACTTAGACTGGGTTCGTCTAACTTAGCGACCTCTAGACAGCTCCGTCGATCCCTGTCCGCTGCCGGGCAGTCGGCAAGGAGGTGCACATGAGGTTCCTCTACTCTCCCACAGTTTCTGCACAGGGGAGAGTCCACTCGCCCCATACAGCGCAAGTGCTTATTCAGTGCACAGTAGCTAGTTAGGACTCCTGTAAGTAGTCTCAGTCTGCTCCTGATCATAAAGACTGCCTTGCGGAGTCTTTTGTCGCCCGAATGAAACCCGAGGATTTAGCATTGTCTCGCGCCGGCAAATCCATTGCAATAGGAGCGGTGACTAGCAGCGAGTTGAGATCTGACAATAGCTGTGATACCGCCATAAGAACTCCGACACGACGGTTCTGGACCTGCGAATGGTCGTTCACTGGCGCCTCTAGCTAGTTTCGTTGCCTCTGATCCCAGAGTGGCTAGGCACCGATCTCAACGTGAGGCATCCACAAACCAGCGATGGGAACCTCGCCTCGGTTCCTTAGAATCCCTTAGGTGCCTATCAATTATCTACTCCAAGGTTTTGAGAAGAAATGAGGTAAGACTGATGGACCGATAAGATTTCGCTTCCGTATAGGACAGTTTACCCTGCTTAGGAATGAAGACCACCCAGGCCTATCCAGCTGTTTGGCGTGTATACCATAGCTAAGGTTGCTCTTAGCAGGGTACATAGAACTGGGGAAAGCGGTTCCAGGCCCTGTTGTAGCGGGGCCGGGAAGATGCCGTCACTGCCAGCCGATTTTAATAGTTTGAAGGATTCGATAGCCCATGAAATTTTAGATATATGAATAGTTTTCCGCGCAAGGTTCCAGTCTTCTTTCCGTGCTCTAAGGTTAGGTATCTGAGCTGAATTCAGCCACCATTTGAGATTTTTTTGAAAGGCATATGAAGTTGCAGGAAGGAAAATACTATTCGAATGTTCGTATTTGGAGTGTACGAATTTACCTACGAAATTTGTACAAGTTGGAGTATGGAGTTTCAGGCAGAAGGTTGCCTCAAATTCCCTATGTTGTGAAATTTAATACTATAACAACGTAGTCTGAATATTAATTACTATTCAAGGGGTAATTGTGTAATTATATTGTAACTTAATAGGGTAATCGCCAATTAACACTAACTTTATTAGTACGGTTGAACTCTACGTATTACATCTAATTACAGGATCATTAAATGAAGAGTATACTAAATACATACGTCTAACCGTGTATTGGGCCATAATAGAAATAAAGACATTGTTATTTTTGCTAAGCAACCCGTGTAAAATACACATGTATTTTGTGTAACCTTGAATATGATAAATGTGTACTCAAGTATTTGCTTAACGTTCTAATTATTGATTTTGTAGCATGATATCTAATCATTCTTATTTAGTCGTTGCACAGTATGACTGTACCTTAAGTGATCGTTAAATTTACGCATAGTCCACGCCGTATCTCAATGATTTCTCCTCTAAAATGATTTTACCCAAGTAGTTAGACAGATCGCAGATATCGTATCAAACAAAAGCAAAAGTTCTTAATTAACATGTTGTAGCGAATAGGGTGTTGATAACCGTATGTACTTTTGGAAGAGATTTTCTTAGTTGTAATCTTATAATTACAGACTTCTGCGGATCTGTGTGTTCATTAAAACTTTTCCTGTAATTTAATACGTACCAAGCATATTCTATTCATGCTTGGTCATCAACCTTTTGAAGGATCTTCTACAAATAATTTTTTAGCAAAAAAAAACCAATTGCTACTTAGCTTATTACAATACCTTGTCTACAGGTTTAGAGTAATAAGGTACATATCTAAATTTAATGTGAAGATGCAGAGCATTAATATTGAATGAATAAATTACTGAAATAATTCCAAAGAAATATTACAAGTATTACAACCTTATAATTTACCACAAGTTTCTCCACCTACATTTTCATAATATTCCAAGAGTAGCCATACACATTGTTATATCAATTTTATGGCTTTATATTGCATAGAAATCATTAATCTTATCAATCACTAGAAGCAGGTCGAGCCTGCATGCTTTATGGTTCTGAGTATGAGTAACTAGCAAAGATACACGTATACGAATTGATGTCTTTGACATTATATCTATATGGGATTACATTTTTATGAGTTAGCCACCCGTAGCGTCCTTGTAATATTTTTTTTTTGTTATAGTATAACGGGCTATAGTTTATTAATCCATAAGAACACAGAAAATTAATTTTGGGAATAGTGACATATACAGTGTGTTAAAAAAAGGTTGTCGGATATTTTACCCAATTGTAGTACTGGTGGAAATAAACAAAACAGTCTTAGTCAACATGGGTCCGCAATTCAACTGTTTTTGACATATAGTCGATTGCATATTGTTTTAGTAGGATAAAAATTTTCAAAGAAATTTTGATCGCAATGTAAATTAAACAAATGTTTATTTAAAGTAAAACTAAAGAAATTGTTCTACATGTCCACCGTTCATTTCTAAGCACGCTTCACACCTTCTTATGAAAGATCGACGCAATCTTTCGAAAATTCCTGGAGTCCTCCGAATTTCCTCGCAACAATTTGCGATTCGTTGTCTGAGTTCTTCCAAATTGTTTACAGATCGTGCGTACACTAATTGTTTTAGATGCCCCCAAACATAGAAGTCTAGAGGTGTCAGGTCAGGGGACCTAGGAGGCCATGCAGTTGGTCCACCCCGTCCTATCCATCTCTCCTTGTAATCTTGATTTAAGAAATTTCTAACTACGATGGAAAAATGCGCAGGAGCTCCATCGTGCATAAACCACATATTTAATCTGTTAGAAGAAGAGAACAAAAAAAAATTGACGCAAATGATAAATAATCTGATGATAGATGTCTGACAGAACTAATTTTAAGTCACAATCAGTTGTTTGACAAAGGGAACTATTCTCAAAACCGAAAAATGTTTTTTTTTATTTTAAAATATGCAATCGACTATATGTCAAAAACAGTTGAATTGCGGACCCATGTTGACTAAGACTTTTTTGTTTATTTCCACCAGTACTATAATTGGGTAAAATATCCGACAACCTTTTTTTAACAGGCTGTATATGTATTTCTTTTCTATATGTATTGCTAAGAGCAATGTTTAATGACTGTTTACAAAAATTAATTTACATGTATTTATTGTATATACCATGAGAAATGCGCCCAATCATAAGCGCATTTCCCATAATATTTTTTTGTGAAATCAAAGTCATAGCCTACTACGTACTTAAAATATTTTCCAGGATTTGAAAGCATTAAAAAGTAAAACGAGTGTTTTAATGAAAGCTATCGAAGACAAGTGTAGGGAATATTACAGCATCTGGGTGTAGAATTTAATTCTGCACCAAATAATGTTGAAACATACCTGGTGTTCTATTTGGAAAAAAAAAGTTTTACACCTTTAAAAATTCTTTGATATACCACTAATTTTTAGACACTCTGTATAAGATGAAGGGAAAGTTTTACTACGTTTTTGTGAAACAATGTTAGTATGTGGTAGTTTTTTCTGACACATAAAGCAAGTGAACAATAATCAATTACGCACCACAGTGAAACAATTTAAGATAAGTAAAAAAGGCCCTAGTTGTGATGCTCATAGAATATCAGGCTGAATTCAAAAAATGTTAAATGTACAGGTATCCCTTTTAGAATAACCAAATTCGTAGAAATTTCTGGTTAACCGGAATTATGAGAAACTTGGAAATATTTTCGAAAGAAAGTAAGGTTGAAGAGTTTCGTTAAACCCGAAAACTTCTAACTCGCCACTTCCGTGGTCAGAAAATGTGCATAAGAAAACCGTTAAAAGATCGAATAGGCTTACCAGGTGTTGACTCACGCAGTTAGTATGTACTTCAATTCTAAACGATCTGCCTTTTGATGAGATTTCCATTCTACCCAAAGGTCTCTATTTTACTTCTGTACTTGAACTTGTTCCAAATTGCCTAAATTCAACATTCCTAAAACCGAAATACCTTAAACACATAAAATCCAATTTTCAAATTGCTGTGATCAAAGCTGATAGGGAAAATACTACGATACTATTGGACAGTAACGAATATATCCAGAAAATACACCATTTCCTTCTAAAACGTCTCCTTACCATACGTTCATTTTCGATTCCAAATCTTTAATGATGATACAAAATAGTATTATCTCAGTGGCAGCAATATCTAGTATTCATGTATACACTTGTTACTATTTAAAAGAAAAATTATAGGACGTATTATAATTATAATATCTCTCTATACTTAGGTCAAGATTTGTTTAAAAGTTACAAAAATTACTTTTTCTCGAAACTTACATCTCGATTTGCACGCTTACTAAGTAAAATTAAAAGCCCAAAAAAGGACATTCACCAGAACGATATGTCTACAATCGTTCCTATAAATCTAGATATATTCCAATAAGTTAAAAATGAGTTGTTTGCAAATTTGAACGATAGCGCCACCTCTTGATCCTCGCCTTTTAAAGTCCCCCCTTAATAATCTGCATGCATGCGAAAGCTAAAGTCACGTTGCTTAGAAATGGTTGAAGCTAATCGATTAAACTTACTATTTTCGGAGATGTTTATCCAATCAGAACGAATATGGAAAACTCAATCAATCAACTCTAATCAAATACTTGAAAATCTATACCGTCCTACATATTCATATGGAAAAACGAATTCGACCGCTAGATTGTGTCTGTCTGGACAATGCTTATGCTTCTGAATTTGCACGTCTTCATATTTCAAAATATTGTTTACGGTCAGCAACTTGATGAATATATCTGGGGGAGGATTACAATTTGTAATGTTTGATGTTCTGTCGTATTAAAATTAAATACGTTGTATTTTAAGAAATGGTTGGCTTGTATTATAATTATTAAACTGAAGTTGTGTAATTTTAAATAAAATTAGAAGACAGTTTTAGTGTGTGATTGTTTCTAGTAATAATAATTTCCTTTGTAGTTCTGTCCACTAAAAATTACATAACCTTAAGAAAATACAATGGCGCCCCACCTTCAGGTATTAAAAATCCGCGGCGCATCATCTTTGGAATCGTTTGTAGCGCTTTTCGTTTAGTTAATAGTAGAAATATTAAGAGTGTTCTATAGTGTGTGACTGGTTGCGTGGTTTTCCCTGTTCTACTTTATCAAATTGTGCAAACAATAGGCAAAAAACCTTTTTTTTATTTTAGCAGTGTTTTAAAATAAATTATAGTTTGGAGCAATGTCGCCTTCTTCGGTTTTTTTGCACTTTTCTTTTAACAGCAATTTTGACAATAAATCGGAAATGCGCAGTATTGCATATTACATCATTGCCTATGATTTTTAAAAATGTTTATATAAAAAAATTAATATACGACAACCTAGAAATATAATAAAATATATTTTGTTATAAAGTTGATCGTAAAGTGGTGCTTCCTCTAGTGGCATTACCAAGGAATTCCGGGAGCTGTAGATAAAGCGTTCCATATCGAAAAAGTTCAAATACTTTGACGAACATGTTTTTTTGCTGCAGCAATATTTCCATTGTTGGAGGAGGCCATATACAAAACGGTTATATAACATCGTGAAGATTATGATCGCTGATCAATATGTAGTAACTATGTAAAATTTATTATTGCGTGATTACATTTATGATATCTTATATAATCGGGATAATGGGCCCGCAATTCAGAAATTGGTTGAAACTTGTGGGTAGCTATTCTAATAACTAGCCAAATAGTGGCTATCGAGAAAATAGCTGTAGCTATGATATCTGTCAACGCGATAACCAGCTATTCCGGCTAGCCGGCTACGGTCGCTACGGTAACGTTGGTAACTATGGCCACTACGGCTACACAACAACGAATACCAGTGAAATATACAGTTGCGACAAGCAACGAAAAGTGAAATGAATTAACAAGTATATAATCGTACCTTGCTTGCTTACATTGATTGATCTGGTTTAATACATTGTGATGTTTTATGATAAGTAAAGAAAGAATAATATTTAGGTGTAATACAAAATACAATATTATTATAGTGATTTGCATTGAATAGGTATAGTAACCAGGTGTTTCTTGGTGGCTCGCCTCTATAACTTCTGAAGTATTTGTAGCAGAGAAACGGAATTTGGGAATTAAGTAGGTATGAGGCACGTAGCGGTTTTGACATGGTCAATAAATTTTTGTCACTTCCGATTTGATCGGAAATGACTTTGATTTTTAAATGGGATGTATATTTTTCAATATTTTGATTCAGGATAACATTTTGAATATAACTGTACCAAATTTGTTTGCGTACTACATTATTACATCATACATGTTGCATTATAAGGGATTTTTACAAAAAAAACATTCTTAATAAACATCTGATCGGCATATTAATGTAGAGTGTAGAGTATCAAAATGAAGGTAATTCAATGCTCTTTCGTGGTGACCTAATGAGCCACCCTGTTGTTATTTGAAAAATTAAATTAAAACATAAAAACTAAATTTTTTGGGTATAAATGCGCGTAAACAACTCTGTTTACAGTAAAAACGAAAAATGTTGTTGTTGTTATGTTTATAAAGTAAAAACGACGCATTTTAAGAAGTTCAAAGTACTCTAGATGAAAAAATAAAATGAAAAAATGTATGTCAAAGTAACAAATTTGGTACAGTTGTACTCAAAATGTGATCCCGCATCAAAATATCGAAACTAAAAAATCGAAAATCAAAGTCATTTCCGGTTAAACCGGAAAACTGAATTTATGTCTTATACTTATTTCCCTAATCTATCCCAAATACTTTAAAAATTATAGACGCGAACCACCTTCCAGAAACACCCGGAATCCGGCATAATAATTATTTAAAAAGTAAAGTCACTACATATTAACAAGAATAAGTAACTATGTTAATTTGGTTAGTTTTACGATTTGTATTATAATGATTGTATTATTATTATTATGCAATTTAGGATATTTGACTAAAATAATTAAAGAAAAACAATATTGAATAAAAATCCCAATAATTATTATTTCAATAATATATGCACTTCCGCCAATAATTACGCCGTAATTTTATGTTTAACCTTTTTTCTTTTATAATTCAAACTCCTTGTATTTATCTGATTATCATGAAAAAAATGTTTAAAAATGCCAATTCTATAAAGTTACAGCTTTTAAAATTCGTAACATGAACAAATGTCGTACATAACTGCATATGCAATACCCACCCACGCTATTGGCTAGCAGTTAAAGCGAATATCGAGTAATAACCAATAGCTGAAACAGCTGGTTATTTAGCGGCTATTAAACTACCAGTAGCAGGCTAGCTAGGTTATTGAAATTTGGCTAGTTACCCAACACTAGTTGAAACGCATTTATATATATCGCAATTTCACTCACAATTTATTACACATATGTATGCACATTGACCAGGCGCCATCTATATCCCGTATTCCGAAGCCCTCTTCTTTTAATTATTCACGAATTCAATAACATCTTCATTTAGAAATCCAATATCATAGTTGATTGAGCAGTATTTTTAACACGCAAACAAACAGATTCAAAATATAAGTGAATTTCCGATCACTTTTGGAACTTTTCTGCTATTGCCCGGGCAGTTGATCCATTCTGTTTGTTTGCTGTTCTATAGAAAATAAACCGCCTGATTCCTATCTTCGTCTTACCGAGAGCTACATACATAAACAAGCTGAAAGCTAATAATTCATCATTCATGTAACACCATAATTATTGTAATAAAGTCTGTGATATTAACTAAAGGTGTATTAAGATTAAACACATAAAGGAACATCGCAATTTAAGGTCTTGTTTACATCATGCAATCCAAGATAATAATTTAATCTAAAATGATGCCAATATATTTTGAAATATAGCTTTTGAAGCAAAGTACTCTTCGCCCTCACCTTACTGCAAAAGAGCATTGCATACTTCACGTAAACGAACTCTCCACAAAGTAGTATCAGTTCAATGGCGCGACACGTCTCGTTCCATAAATCAATTTTCAGGATGTAGGTCAAGATTAAATCCCAGTGGCACCGTTCCCGACGCGACCCAGCCCATTCCCCCGTTTAACATTACCGAATCGGGCTATGCGACAAAGTTACCGAGAACTGCGTCTCTCCCATCCTTCGTTCCACTCGCGGTTATTAATAGCAGGCGTACACTCCAGCGTGGCGTGTTTACACTGGACTGGCAACCTTCAAACCTAAACTCGCGTAATACGACAAGGTCTTCTTTCCCTCATTCCGAACCAGTTGTTTTTGGCGAAACGTCGATCACGCAGCTTGCGACGTTACGTTATTGGAAGCGCATATCCATTATGTATATGTATGTACAGTGTTCCACCGAAGAATGGATCATTGATTACAGCTCTATTTGTCATTTTAGAAAGAGACCTTTTCTACGAAAATTTGATAGAATCCAATGCTGCATAATGTAAAAATATTTCTGACTCTTTCAATTCTACGCAGAAAAATAACAGCTTTCTTCTCTACATTTAGTAGGTTGGTTAATTAGGTGAGATTATTTTTATCTGCAATTTATAGCTATTACCGACCACTGCATAATTCCCTCTATTATCAGATTTCTTTTCTTTCATAAAGAAGACGTTAAAACCGCTAATTACAAAACAAAACAGCATAAAGTACACCTTTTATAAAGCTGAATGTACGCACATATTCTTTAAAAATTTGTTTTGAACTTGTGCTTTTTGTGCTTTAAAACGTCTCTTATAAACTAATTATTTGATATACTATTTTAGCAGGTCGGCAGTTTTCCTTTGGTGAGCGAGTGTCTTTTTTTACAAAAATGCATAATGCACGTTCGGGCACGACAGCCCGGTGTGTGGGACTATCACTCACCTTTCTAGATATAGAGGGCGCTTTTGACAATACTCCGCACGAGGCCGTCAAGAAAGCATTAATTGAATTCTTTTTTATACCTATTTATAGATTCAGGGACAGTTGAATATCTTAGGCAGGGAGTAGACGGCGCGACGTCCAGATGGCTGTCGCAGCTGCTTTCTACTAGATCAGTGGAAATGGAGGTGGGAAGCAAAACCATCTCGATCAGCACGACCAGAGGATGTCCACAAGGGGGAGTTACTTCCCCACTCATATGGAGCCTGACAGTAGATGAACTACTATGGAGGCTGACTAACCTAGGCATACCATGTCAAGGGTATGCTGATGATATAGTCATATTTGCAAGAGGAAAGAGAATATCCTCTGCGACATAGTTCAAAGAGGACTCAACACTACGAAAAGGTGGTGCCAATCAGTGGGCCTTAACATCAACGCCACTAAGACTACCTTAATAGCATTCACAAGGAAAAGAGAACCCAGCCTCAAGACCATAAATATAGATGGGCAAGACATAGACTGGAAGAAGGAGGTGAAATATCTAGGACTCATCCTGGATAATAAGCTTCTGTGGAATAAGCATGAGCTTGAAGTAACTAACAAGGCAAAGAAGGCTCTAATGGTCTGTAGAAACTTTGCAGGCAACAACTGGGGTTGCAACCCAAAAATACTGCTCTGGATGTACACCGCAATCGTGAGACCAATGATCACTTATGGGGCAGTGGCTTGGAGCAAAAGAACTAATCTGGCCATTGCGAGAGCTAATCTCTCTAAAGTGCAAAGATTAGCATGTGTATGCATAACTGGCGCAATGAGAACCTGCCCAACAGCAGCTATTGAAGTGGTACTAAACCTCACTCCTCTTCACATTTTTGTGGAGAGCATAGCTAAAAGGACCACACGTAGGATGATCAGGGAAGGAACGGCTAGGCATAGGCCTCAGCCTCCTACAGATGACCAAATCTGGGACATGCCCCGAGATGACATGCCAAGGAAGTTCAACTTTGTGAAAGATTTTACCACAAAGCTTAGCACTAAGAGTGAATGGGATAGAGATACCATTTCGAAACTCAATAGAAACGCCATTAAATGGTACACAGATGGCTCCAAAACGGCAGAGGGAACTGGAATAGGGATATATGGGCCTAGAACCAAATATTTCGGAAGCTTGGGGATGTACCCAAGTATCTTCCAGGCGGAAATACACGCTATTGAAAGATGTGTCCAGGTCAACATTGACAGAAGCTATGAAAAGCAGGAGATTATCATTATATCTGATAGTCAAGCGGCCATTAGGGCGCTGAGGTCAAACATAATCAGCTCCAAAATGGTTTGGGAGTGTCTACAAAAACTAAACGAGCTAGGCAAAAAGAACAAGGTAACCCTTTTGTGGGTTCCGGGACACACGGGAGTGGAAGGAAACGAAATAACAGATAATCTCGCTAAGAGAGGGGCTAGAACACCTTTTGTAGGGCCAGAACCTTTTTGTGGGATAAGTAGCAGCATAACCATGGAGAAGCTGAAAAATGAAGTAGAGCAGAGAAAATCCAAATACTGGGAGAATCTCCAGGGAATGAGGCAAGCTAAAACTCTTCTGGGTACCTATAACCAGAAGAGATCTGCAGAATGCATCAACCTGAGTAAAAATAATATTCGGATATTGACAGGGATCCTTACAGGCCATTGTAAACTGAACGGACATCTAAGCAGGCTTGGAATAGCGAAGGAAGCCGAATGTAGATTTTGTGGGGAACAGGACGAAACGTCCATTCATCTACTCACAAACTGTATTGCACTGTGCAACTCAAGGGCGCTGCACCTGGGAGCTTGTGAAATCGAAGAGGGAGAGTTACCTAATCTGGGGCCTTCGGACATTCTGCACTTCTTAAAAGGAATCAGACTGGACGGCCAGCTGTAAATACAGCGAGAAGAGGGGACACAATAGATCTTTTAGATCGCAGTGTACTATCACCCTAATATCACACATACACATTAATACATCACTCACTAAAAAACCCCACTTTTACGGACTTGGATCCACCTCGGCACCGTTTCATAACTTCAAGATATATTGCCCTATAGCGTCTTCTACATCTTACCTAGATTTCATATTCTTTTTTAAATTATAATATTTTTCAGTATAGAAATATAACGGGCATGAAGCACTATCCACTTTCCCCATTGATTGATCTAATCCAAATATTACTTACATTAAACAGTACTCTGCGTTTGGTTCAACACAAGTTGATATTTAGGTTTAAGTGATAATCGGATTTTTTTCCCGGGTTAATCATGATGATTACTGGGAAGATTTGGCTTTACAGATGGCCTGATAAGCATTTAAATACTTAGTTTTTATCAAAACCACCTCAGAAAATAAAAATACAAGATTAGTAAAAGAAAGGCAAGAAATTGAAAGAGATGCATACTCCAGCATGTACAGCTTTATTTATTACAATTTAAAGTGAAAGCAGCTGCCGAAAAAGTCTTGTAAAATACAGATTTCGCACTGTAAATCGGACATTTTTAGTATTATCATTATTTGAAGAAAAATAATATTTATATTTCAGGTTGACGTAATTACACTTCATTTATACTACACTACATGACTAGATGTTTTATGGTGAAAGGTTCTTTATTCATAAGACGTTTTGCACAAGTGTATCTTCTTAATGGATATCATTTCTTTTTTGCCTAACTGTATATATGATTGTAAACAAATGTCGAACGATTTATGCATACTTACCTACTAACGGTAGAGGCCTACGGTACTTTTCTTTCCTCAATCGCTTTATAAATGCAGGAATTGTACGTCTTAAGGTTGGATTATATTTACATGCACGACATCATGTGTTCCATTCTACTTTATTTCAGAGTACGCAATTATCTGAGCTTGTCATAAGTTTTATATGTATATACATATGTGCAAATGCATTTGAACTACGGTAAATAGCTGGCTGAATGTCCTAAGCTATAGGTGTTTCAAGATGTCATACCTACATTGTATATGATATCACTTATACCAACTGTTTCCAAATGTATAGCAGCATTTTAAGATAAAAAATACCGATTCTGTGCGAGATTGTCTTTTGTTACCCGAATTTAGAATTGTGTGGAATATTGTATACTTTCACATTTTCGTCACTTTACATAGTGTATTTTGGTTACCTATAATTATTATTTTACTAATCAAGGTCACCTGATTGTATATACAGATACTCAATCTCGTATTTGTGCAACTTTAGTATCCACAGAAACAACAAAAAAACATAATGTTTATGAATTCTATATTCGTTAATTAAGATCACCCCTAATATAAATAATAATTGTGTTTATAATGTGATGTTATTATAAAACTATTAAAACTAAAAGAAAAAAAAACCAAAAATTCAAAGTCAAATTCGTATTGGGACACTGAACTCTATTGCTTCTTGAGTTATTAAATACGTATTGGAAAACGTGTTATTAGTTAGAGTAAATTTGTTCTGAAGTTAAGATTAATTTTGTCAAAATGGGGAGAAAGGGTGAAGAAACGTCTGAAGGCATACGAAAACCAATAGTTTTGCTCTACCAAGGAGCAAAAATGTTTGAGAGAAATCAGTGAAATAGTGAATCGAAGTCGCTCCACAGTGTATAGCATTATTAAACGATACAAGACAGAATACAAAACAAACTGAGAAATTGTGATAGGAAACTATTAACCGAACGCGATGAGCGAAAAATATTAAAAGAAGTACGGTTAAATCCGAAAATATCTCCACCTAAATGATGAGCAAAATTTAATAGTGATACTGGCAAGACGGTATGTGCGAAAACAATACGCAATGTTTTAAGAAGACACCATTAATATGACCCTGTAGAGATAAAAAACATTTTATTAGTGAAGATAGTACACATAAGGATTTATCTAAAGTTTGCCAAAGAGCCTGCACCTAAAATCTATGACTACTAGGAAAACGTGATATTCACAGGTGAAAGCAAATTTACTATCTTCCAGTCGGGTGGTAGATAAATTGTATGGCGCAAACCAAATAGAAACCGGGCCAAGAAAAATTTGCAGACTACGGTAAAATATGGTGAATGATCCGTTGTAATGTGGGGATGTTTCTCCGCAAATTGTGTCGGAATTTTCCATTTTAGCGATGGAATCCTGAATAAGTATTTGGATATCAACATCTTAAAAGAAAGTGCAAATCGTTTGGGGATGATGGATATATTTATTTTTTACCAAGACAATGATCCCAAACATAGATCTGAAGCAACAAGATTATGGTTACTATATAATTACCCAAAAGTTATGGAAATACTTCACAATCGCTGGACATTAACCCCATCCAGAATGAAAACCCACATTAGAAAATAATATTTCTAGTATAAATGAGCTTAATAATAATAATAATAGGTCTTTATTGTCTAACAGGATACCAATTATATGACAATGTGATAATGTATTCATGCATGCATATACAAAGTGTATACAATAGAGCACATATAGAGAAATAAAAACTATAACAAAACAGAATTCAATTCCAGTATAAAGACTTGACCAAAATAAATGAAAATATAATTACATCGGCTGGAAAAAAAAAATGTAAAAAAAAAAATAGGGATTTGCATTTTTATACAAAGTATATAAACCAGGTTTTTGCAACAGCAGGAGCAAATGTAGGCGTGAAACGTATTGAGCAGCAGGGTAAATGGAAATTAACATCACCAAGAACTGGAGGCAGTCGATAACACCATTAAGTAACTTCCACATGAATCTGCTGCTATGAATTTTCCTGCGAACGTGGCATTCTAGCAGATATTGATAATAATCAATTCCTCTAGATGGATACAGCCAGTCCATTTTAAAGAAGAGAAACTTCAAATGCCGAGTTGTAAACGCTCTAATGATAATTGATGGCATACATAGTTAGGAACTAACAATGAAGGCATGATGAAGTGATTTTAAGGTATCAATGTGGGAAAAATATTCTGGATACGCGCATAATAAAGCCTAGTTTCTAGTGGTTGAAAAAATGGTGGGTATAACAGAAGGACCCGTAATTAGGTAGTAGTAAGTTTAATTTTCGATATAAAATCAATAAACATTTTTATGAACACAACTTTTTTTTCTGTTGTTTTTTATGCGTACTAAGATGATACGAATAACGAGATTGAGTAGCTGTACATGTAATACTGACAATACTTAAAAATACTAGGTACTTATAACTTAATATCCAAATATTTAGTTGCTGAATTTTATTTAGCAATATCCAAAAGAAAAAAAGTCTGGCCTAAACCGAGGGCGCCTTATAATTCTTATAAAGCGGGGGATATTCGAGTAATGTAGAATTCGCGCATTTTAGGCGTTAACGCTACTTAAATGTAAAATGAAATTCATACGAATACTACTTGTAGCAACTACAAGGTAATTGTAGATTCTTTTGTACTCGTACTCTGTACTGAAATACCAAAATATATTCTACAAATGTAAGTAGGCACCTATATACCTGCGTTGATAGTAAAGTACTACATTGACAAGTTCAACCCCACCAAAATAAGATATCTATTTATATTGTACCGTATATGCATGCTGTTAATAAATTTAATCAGTAACTGTTATAGTTTATATAGTATTTACTCAAATTCTTTAACTTCAATTATCCTTTGGTTTTAGCAGAAAATAAATCGAAATTTTAGATGAAACAGTGTGGTATATTCTTGCATATTTGGACACTGTATTTTCTAAAGCTGAAGACATATAATTTGTTGGCTTTAATTTCCTTAGTTAAAAAAGTTCTGAATTTTTATTAATTAATTTGGAATAATAAATTGTTGATAAATGTTACATTTGTTTGTTCTTCTGAATCTGTACTAGGACGAGACAAGTTGAGACATTTTATAAAAGCTATTTTTTTCAATTACCGTCACGTCAGATTCAACAATTTAGAAGAGAAATTTCTGTCTTTTACACAAAATACATACCTACATACTCAATTTAATTGAGAAATATTTATAGACATTGAAATAAACTTTAGAAAAGTTCCTGCCAAGCAGTAAGTGATTACAGGCCTGTGGTCTGGCACCGGCTTTTTTTTAAGCGTTGTGAAATAATAGTTTTGATTCGCCACATACGGTATATCAGCATTGTATTGTGTTTAAACTTTATTAAAATTGGCAAAAGTAATTTTATTTGCAGCCTAACTCTTGATTGCCTTGAATATCAATTATATACATATTTAGAAACTTCTAATGGGCCATACGATGTTAAAGACGTATTAGGTAATAGCACGTTGTGCTACTTCTTTTTGATATTAATGGACACGTATGTATACTTTACAAAGAGGTAGTGAATTTCGATTTTGATAGCTATTAGGTATACCAACTTAAATATTCTATTTCACATACAAAATGGAAATGTACGAGAATACATTAGTGTGTGCTATTTACAATTTGAAATATCACGCCTCCTATAATTGCCATAAATGATCGACTAGATAATAGAACACAAGGCTGGTTTATTTAACGGTATCACGATAAATTGCAAGTCAATGCCTAAATATGTTCTACGTCACCAACACAGAAACCATCCAAAAACAGTTCCATACATCGTTGTACATACATACGTAGGACTTCATGCTTCTGTTCTTAGTTGACGTGGTTGGTACTGTATATGTTTGTGGTATAGGTCTAGACCTTGATCGTCTGTTGCGTATCTATCTGTCTTAAACCACTCAAGGGCCCTCATCGATACATATACCTATGGATATATATACCTACATAGATGTGTTTATGGCACACGTGTGTAATATTATACCTATTTTTGTACTATATAACTTCATCGCCGCAAATATTTTAATAGTCCTAACACTATCATGTAAATGCCACATATATATAATATGTATTAATATGTAAATACTAGACTAATTTGACGATATTTTTTGTTGCAGGTGAGTCTCCATAGTTGCTTTTCCAGTGGTGCTATGCGATATAGTTAAGGTTTGTAGGTAGTTACATATAATTATATATTTATATTTACTTAACATATAGTACGTTCGATCGTCCTTGGGTCAGTCGATGTTATCCAAACGCGTATGCAATACAACACCATAGACGTTCTCAGTTCTGGGGCAAACAACACTCTTAATGACATGGTGCAAGCTATTAAATGCTAATAACCGTATGCGAGTACTAAACTACCGTTGTAGTAATGCAATATATAATTGCTATTTGTTTGGAAATGAAAGATTTCTACAAATAAATAAATATTCTCACATGTAGATAAGAGAAATAAAACTAAATACATTTTTAAAAAAAATAAAATGACTTCCAAAAATAACAACACTGCTTTCAGCAATAAGGGAAATAATAGATACTAAAAATATTCCTTTCAAAAATGAAAACACTTCCAATATTATTATTGGAACTACCTTGAGAAAAGAAGATATATTGTTTAAAATATAGAAAAACAAGATACTATGAAAAACTAGGATAAAAAGGTACTTAAGGTAATAAATTCTCAAAACGATCTCTAAGCTGAAATGCGCAATACCCTAACCTATCGATAAAATTTCTATGGACATTGGATGTTTCGCATGCATTGTATAATCAATAGAATGAGCTATATTATTTTCAAAGCCATAAATTGAGGACTTAACATAACCCCATAAGAAAAATCATTTCGGTCTATATCGGGTGACCTAGGAGATCAGCGAACGGCACTCCACCCGATGATCAGCCAATTATCGAAGATTTCCTGCAAGTACCTTCGTACAATAACTACATTATGAGCCGGACAGGCGTCTCTCTGGAACCAAACATCGTGCATTACAATGTTTTCAAAGTTTCCTATGTACGGTAGCACAGTGTTTTGTAAAAGTTCTGAATATCTTTCCGCATTTAAATTTCCTTTAATAAAAAAGGGGCCAATTATGTGGATTCTTAGAAGACCTGCCCATACATTCACCTATTGGGGATATTGAAACCGAGCGTTGTATATTGTTTTGATTTTGTTTAGACCAAAAGCGTGTAACAGAGGAATTGTGACGTCCATGTAACACGAATGTGGATTCGTCAGTGAATAGAAATGCTTTATTCAACTTATACGATTGATATTTATTGTTCTTTAAGATTCTGTAGACTGTATTATGTGAAACATTCAGCTGGCTGTAATTTTTCTGCTAGATGTACGCGACGTTGCTTTAAATTAAAATATCCCTTTCCTCATTTTGTGGTATTACGGTGACGTTGTGGGTACAAACAACTACGCATTTCAAAACTTTTAATTATGTGGCGTAGAGTTTCATAAGCAATAGTTTTTTTTCAATTTTTGCTTGGAAATAACGAGTAATTTATTGCCTGAGAAGCGGACGCCAATGATAATGTTTTATAACATTTTTTTTTTTCTTCAAGTGAGAACATATCCATTATTCCAAACAAAAATAATAATAGGAGAACAGCAGTAAACAGCAATGCAACTAAAAATAGTTGAAATATTTACTTATTTTAAATAAAAACGAAAAAAGAAAAAACAGCGGAGGGAAACAAGGAATAATAAATCTTTATAAAATTAAGGCATCGAGATCCTGAACTAAACCAATATCGACTGTACTCTACTATAGCTGACTATATAGCTGACGCGGCTCGTGCTTACGTCAGTCGGGGGCTTTGACAATGATCGTAGTTCTTCGTATGCTCTCGTCAAATACGTTTCTATATGTTTATATGTTACGAAGTTATACGAAGAAGTTCTAGCAATGTCATAGCCTCCGACTAACATAAGCACGAGTCGCCCCTGCAATCTGTATATTGGGAATTACATCTTTATTTTTTATTTTTGAAGAAGATATCTCCACAATTTTTTTTTGTAGAAGTCCGTCAGTGTTGTCCAATTTAAAAAATATAGACTATACAAAGTTATTATAAACTGGTAAAAAGTTTCAAATCATCAAATCAAATATTCTTTCGAATATTTTTAAATGAAGTAAATATTAAGGTTATTTAAAAAAAAAGTTCTGAAGCCAATCACAAAACTGTTTTTGTTATTATTGTAAAAAGAAATTATTATCAGTAAAAGTGAAGCTTGTTAAATAGTTTAGATTAAAAACTTTTGCAAAATTTAAATCTATTCGAACGGCAACTGTTTTAATGAAAACCTATTCTTTAAATTGGTTCTGATCAAATCAACCAAATTTAATGCTCTAAATATGGTACCATGTACACCGTTTGAAAATACATATTTACAATTGTATGCTATACCTATTGTTATTTATAGACCTCTAACAATAATATTTCAATGGATAAACGCATACAATTCATGACAGTTAAGGCGTTTTTTCGCGACTTCAGATTTTGAAACATATTTTTGAAGCGGTTTCGTCTTATACGTCATCAATTTTACGTTCGCTAAAATGCATAACTTTTGAAACGGTTTTGAAGTTGTTAGCACATAATAACACCTGCGCACAACGAATGTTTATGTTTGACTTTTGGCGGTAGTGTCCCGCTTGCACGCGTGATTATTTTTGAAAAATTGGGAGGTCTAATATGTTTCTCCCTTAACAAGTTTATCAAGAGAAGTTCTAGTGGTTCATCACACTCAACCATGTCCAGCAAAATCTGCCATTCTAAATAATTTTGATTGGCATTTTGGGTTATTATTACAACAGGATCCATATTCACCTAAACAGTGATCAGAAATCACTCATAAATATACACTACAAGTGTGTTAATTTATATTTCATTGAAATGCCTACCAGCTACACAGCTACTTCTTGTTACTAAAACGAGATAATCTTGCCGAAAAACAACAAATGTCAATTTGTCAATTGTCATGTTATTTATCGAGGTTAGGTACAGCGCCTCTCCCGCTTGAAACGTATTTTGAAGCGGTCTTGCTGGGTCTTGCAGACCGGTTCAAAAACGCTTGAACCAATTTCAATTTTGACGTCATTCTTTGAAGCGCTTTCGTCGCTCGAATGACATGTTTTGAAATAGTACGCAGCGCTTTCGTATCGCTGCGTCGCGAAAAAACGCCTTTACACTTAAAACATCTCGTCCAGTGCAATTGAGAAATGGGGTACAAAAAAGGCTTGTCTCATATTAATTTTTAAGACAAGGCAATTTTAAAAGTCAAGAAGTTGTCAGAAATCGTTCATTACACTTTGCGCATATGTATAGACACAAAAAAAAATTAACGTCAATAAAGAGTTAAAAGTGCTGGAATTATATAATTGTGCCTGAGTTTTTTTGCAAGAAGTAAATGCTTTTTCTTTCATTGTTCTGGCAGGATATATTTAATCTCTAGAAAGAATATTTTTGAATTACGCCCCCACATTTCACTAAATTCTATCTTGTAAATTAACATTTTAATTCAGATTGGTAGGGTGTTTCTCACAAATAATCTTTTTAACAGCGCGCTAATCGCTTTCGTTCCTCATCGGCTGACTATACTTATATCTGGCACACAGTATAACATCTTAAAAATACATGTCTTTTGTGTATTATGCATGTGGATTTAGAATTTGTGATAACCTAGCGCACACATACACAATACACGTTATAGCAATACCATGTCGTCGGCATTGCTCTTTTCCGGTATTCTCCATTTCTTCCACGATTACGCTCTACTACGAGCACAAATAACTTCCGGATTTCCGGTAAGTTAACAGTACCGCAACATTGTGCTGATAAGCTTCTAACCCGGTACCTTTGGCTTTTTCACTTTACATTAAAGGTGTTTTTAGTTAATGTTAAAGAACCGCTGCCATTAAAGGGCTTTTGCTTCACTGTCGCCGTGTTTACTTACCTCTGCGGGGGTGTTATTCCTCTAGGAGTGTGTAGATTTAAGAAATTTTCAGCAAAAGTAGATGTAAAGAATATGCTCAAATAATAATAATGATAATAATAATTTATTAATAACACATCAATATTATAAGATATTTTCAGATGATATATATATTGTGATATAAAAATATATCACACCCATGAAATTTATCATTACAAACTCAGAACACAGAAAAAACAAGGAAAATACAAAATATTTAGATATTAATTTTATTTTAAGAGAGAATTTGAGTTCATTTGCGTTACAAATCATATTTGATCACTTGATTTAACATTTTTAAAAATTTGAATTGTCAAGCCAGAGTCATCTAGCGGCTGAATAACAAAAACAGAAAATTGATGAGATCTGTAATTTTCAAATGTCAGTTTTAAATTGTTATAAAATAAGAGTTCTATTATGATTTAATGTATTTTCAACCCTAGTTATCATATCTTAGTGTTTAAGAACTTAATTAAGCGGAAAAAAAAACAATTAAAATGTGTTACGTTACTCAACGTACAATTCGAAAGTGACCGATCTTCTGATATGAATTCAGCGAAGATTGACGTTTTCTTGGAAGCTGATTCGGAACAAGGCAATCGACGTGATTTGCATCTTCAAGGAGGAGGCTTATGCAAAAAAAAAGTTTAGAAAAAAGGAACAGGAGAAAAATATAGCGTGGGTACAGAAAAGTTGCACAGAATTATAAAAAAATAAACTTTATTTACTATAACTTTATTATTATTTATTTTAGGTGTCTGTTTGTTGTACTTGTCCCGTTTACAAACTTTTAATGTGTAAAACTTAATATTGTGACAATCACTGTTGTTATTATTTTTTATTAGTACAGTTTACTTCTGTTTAAATTATATATGTTAATTGAAAAAGACTAATAAATTAGTCGAAACGTTTCAAAAAAAAATTAATTGCTTTGTTTTAATTAGCCTTATATCCAAAGCAAACTGATCATCTTGATATTTGTTTTATACGGGTGGTCACTACAAGGGTATTTTTATTTTATTTAAGACGAATGCATTAAAACATGTTAAGTTTGTAAATTTTGCAAAGATGCTACAACATGAAAACAAATGAAGATTTGGGTTTTTTAAGTATTTTTATGAGTATACACTCCCGAAGTTTGGTGCAATCCTCACTACTCACCCTGTATATACCAGATGTTTCTGGGAGGTAGCTCGCCCCTATGACTAACTAAGTTTTTGTAACAGAGAAACGGAATTTGAGATCACACATTTTTTTACATACTCAATAAATTTTTGTCACTTCCAGTAACCAGAAATGACTGATTTTCGATTTTTATATGGGACCTGCGGATAATATTGCATTATTATGCATTTACAAAAAATACTTAATAAACATTTGATCGGCATATTAATGCCGATGTATGTGTTCAGAATCATTTGAATTTACTGTCATCGCGCCGATAACAAATATAAATATATGCGCCTGCGTTGTTGTGATTTTGTGACGCATGTGTATTAAGAATATGAAGTAATGTAGTAGTAGCATGTATTTTACGTTTTTTCGTTGTTTTTTATTAAAATAAATTAGTGATACTGTTGTAAATTATTTACAACTGTATGAATGAATTTCGCCACCCTGTTGCCATTAAAAAAAAAATTAAATACAAACACAAAAACTAAATTTTTTACGTACAAATGCGCGTAAAAAACATTGTATACAATAAAAACGAAAAATGTTGTTATCATGTTTGTACGGTAACAACGGAGCATTTTAAGAAGTTCAAACCACTGTAGATGAAAAAATAAAATTAAAAAAAATTCTTTTAATATCAAAAAATGACAATTTGGCACAGTTGTAATCAAAATGTTATCCCGCATTAAAATATCGAAAAACATACAGGTGGTCCTTTTCAAAAATCCAAGTCATTTCCAGTTAAATCGAACAACAATTTATTATTTATGTCAAAAAAAAAGTGAATTTATCTCATACTTAATTCCCAAATTTCGTTTCTCTATCGCAAATGCTTTAAAAATTAACAGGGGGCGAGCCACCTTCCGGAGACATGGGGAGTCCGTTTCTCGGCTCTCGACTTGATCAGCTGATATGGTTTACTCTTAAACCATTATGTATCACATACTGCATCGATGTAATTCGTTTGAGTATTTTTTGACATGGCTATCCAAAAATAAAAACCTAAATCTGGATGAATTCCGACGAGTATTTCAAATTACTACTTCTTTTAAATTGCCGTTGAAATGTTAATGTTAATGAAAACAAAGAAGATATACATATGCAAATAATATTTGTTATTGTAAATAGATGGACGCACAAGCCTGCAACTTTATTATTGCTACAGCAAAAATTTCGAACAGATTAGCAGAGGCTCAGTCTTTAGTGCTGATCAAAATGCAATTAAGAAAAAGGAATTAAATGGATCGTTTTTGAGATAATTATTATTTTTTTAATTGAATTGCCTTCGATATTTTTTTTGATATTCTTACAGACAATGTAATTTCTGACATAAAATTCTTAGTTGTATCTCGAAACTCCCCAATAGATTTTAAAAATACAATTTCTTATGATTTAATTAATTGAAAAAGAAAACCATTTATAATAAAGGACAACGTAAAAATTGAGTGTGTCAGTTTGTAGTAAAACGCTAAGTTCAACAAGATAACCTCTGGCTGAATACGAAATTCTTTAAAAACCTCCAAAGAAAAAGATCCAGTGGAAATACATTGGGAAATTGGGATGCTACACCGGCCAACTAAACGAGCCGTTGGTATCAATCTACCTATTCCCATAAATCTTATTCAACACTTATGTTGCATGGGCTAAAGTATCTAAGCTTCGATTTGTTCCCTTTCCAATTTTAAATTATGTAAAAGTTTATCCAGGATATTTATATGTGCGTCCGTGGATCGTTGAAGTTTGTCTCAGCGTTTGTCATGGAATGAGGAGAACCACAAAAACGTGAACAGGCCTTGGGAGTCGAATTCCGAACCATGTAACTGAGCGTCATGTATGGAAACCACTAAACTGACTAAACTACTAGCCGTGCTATTTTCTTTTGTTAGCATACTTTGCTTTAAAGATATTTTGATTATGACGAAATTTTTGATATCCTATCTTGCACTCTGGGCAGAAATCTATACTTTTGCAAACAAAGTGTGCCTTAAGACTGAACGATCGCAGCTGACGAACCCCTTACTTCACCATTCCAATATATAAACCTATAAAATGACTTCTGCTAGTGGCGACACATGTTTATCGTATATGTTTTTGTTACTTGAACTAAGAGACACGTATGAAATCGGTATCAATCGGTATAGTAGTTACCGATGTACAGCAACACATACGCATTAAGATACTCAAATATGTGGCAATCGTGGGCAATTTGTGGATTTATTTTTTACAGAGAAATAGACAATTGTAAATTTAACTTTCAACAACGTTACTATGACTGTCAGTGTCTACTTTATTTATTATATTATTGGCAGGAATGTTAATTGATCTCACATCGAACACTCGGCGTTCAAAATTTTAGTGCTCGCAGTGGCCCTTCATATAATCTCTTCCGTCCCCACCAGCATTAACATTACAAACGTTTCTAAACAATAAATTATTTCAATGATACAACGAAAAGTGGTATTGATTTCCATACGCTGTTGTGTATAGAAATTAATGACACCATTTTACGAGGTTTAGTTATTTACTAAAAATCGAAAAATGCATTAACAGGAAATCATGGTTAGAAAACAAATGTAATTCATTGGTCTAAATTGACCTTAATGACACTGTATTAAATTATACATGCACATATTGTTTTCACAGTATAAAGTCGCACAAAAAACACACTTTGCCCATATTTACCAAAATAAAATAGGGTGTATTCATTTGTATTGCACGCGCTATTTACATGTTGAGAACAACAAATTTGAACGATTCTATAGAGTTTAGTTCACGAGAGTTCCTAAATTTGTGGGTAGAAGATTCTCTGGCGCCAAACTATAATTTCCTTGAAAGCGCCTAAACATTAAAAATGGTTTTTTTAAACAAAATACGGGCAACAAACTAATTAGCTATTGTACTTTACAATTATATTGTGGAAAGCTCTTTTCTATTACAAGATACTGTTAAGTTACGAAATAAACTAATGAATATACTGTCTTAAGCAATAATCAATTTCGCCTGCTCTTCAAATATGGGTATAAGTTGTATTTGTTTTTGTTATTTTTCCCTTTTTTTGACACTGGGGATTGTTTAAATTTTGAATAATTATAATGACTGCTGATTTTTCTGGTGTTTATGATAAATCTTTAACTCGTGTTCATTCTATCAAATATTTTATGTTATGATTATAAATTTCATCGTACACATCAATATTTTGCGGTAACATGTTTTTATTATAGGTACTTATAATGTTGGCACTTGCTTATATAAATTAATCGTTTTTAAAGAAACACGGTGTTGAAGCATATTGAAGTGTTTATTACACTTCAATATGCTTCAAATTGATTGAAATAACATCACAGTACATGCAAAAAAGTGTTGTAGGTAATCATAGAATTAATATCATCCGTTTGTTTTCTATTGGGCCAACTCTATTATTTTTAGAATCCAGTAACTCATACTCATTGTCAGTTAGCAAAAGAATCGAGTCAAATTTAATTTGTTTATTAAAAAAAAAATGTTGTCCATATTTTGTCCTAATCTCCATGCTTTCTAAATTATTAGCATATTAAAGCACTTTTATAAGCAAAATGTAAATTTTTTGAATTATCTTTAATATTATTTTTATTAATAATTAATATTAATATAAATAAATTATTAATACATAACTTTATTGTCAAGAAAATGTCATTACATTGCAGTTGCGCTGTTCGTTTACGTGATTTTATTATACAAAATATGGATTGCAATTTACTGAATGTTTTATATACTATTTTGTTAAGTCGCATTTTGATTGATTTTTAATTCCCCTGGGTTGTATGGCCTGGTGATGTTCAACAAATTTATACGAAACCCATGGTGCATTTAGTTGTTCACGGTATTATGACATTAGTCGTTCCTTTGTTTATCTTCAATTAAGTATAGAAATTGAGATATTCGTACTGCCTTTAAAAACATTAGATTTCATTAAGGTAAGAGAAGCAGTACCAGCCTATGTAAAACAAAAGAAAAGCGTTAGACGAAAATATTTTTTTCTAATTGGATGTTGCAATAAAGCTAAAACAAACGCGTACGCAGTGCTGATATGAATATTACCGCACACTGTGCTGTAATGAGATATTAACGCACTGGTAGGACTCTTGCCGAAATATAATACGGGCGATTAATGTGCAAATTAGAAAAAATATTGTAAAAAACGTGTGCCACAATGACTTGTAATGCTCGTACTTTGAATCTCTCGCCGCTACGCGCACACATAAACGTCATTGTGACACTTGTGTTTTAAAATACTATTAAATAATTCTTCAGCCAAGATTTTGTTGTTTAGTCTAGATGTAACTAGATCGCAAGAACAAGATAGGAGAATCAGAAGTTTTGTGGCAGCGTCACCATGTATGCAATATAGCAAACCTCTACAGAAATAGCATTTCTATGTAAATTACAATGCTACATACCTAACACTTCCATATTTTTTTTTATATTTCTATCGTAATCATCTATGAAAAAACTTTCTCTTGTAGTTTGATGCGAGCGTCATTTTCCCGCTCGCACCATGAGTCATCTCCACTTAGGTGTGCTCTGCTGTTTCATGTTACGCTCTATTTACTGCATGGCTTCTGTTGAATGAAGTTAAATCGCAGGCGCGTTTTATTTGAATTTGTAATTTTCTGCTATATTCTGTCATGTAGTGCGTGCGTAATGGTTAATGGTGTCACAATGACTACGGATTTTTCGTAATTTCGTGGCCGTCAATTTTATATGTTGATATAAGATTTGTTTATTTGAGTATGATAATTCGCCTTGATTTCATATATTCCGGGAAATATTCGTCGAATTATGATTTTGATATGTTCGAAGGAACTGTAATTATCTGCACTTTGTAGTCGTCCCGGAAATTAATAAACGCTACCAGACAACAAAAAGTACGAAACGGAGTACAACGAAAGTCGTAAACAAAGAACTGGTTTCGGTTTGTTTTCAAGTAGTCAGGATCGCGTGAGCGAGTGTATCCATAGAAGTTTCGCCTGGCCGTTGTGCGCACAGTGCAAGTGCTGGTGTGATGCGAAGCTTACATACATAGGTCAATGTGAAGTTATCGGGGTTAGAACAGCTGTTCTGCTTGGCCGTATAGTGTTTTGTACGGTGTTTTTCTAGGTTATGTAACTGTGCTACGTGACGGCAGCGATGAATCTGATAAAACTCATCCTCGTAATGAAGTGGTGTTAATGTGTACTGTTGGATATTCGAAAATATTTGGACTGAAGAGTTCATAGCGCAAAAGGTATGTTTCAGCGATAGAAATGAAACTATAAGAATTGGGAATTCTGTATCTATTGTGAAAAATAAGTAAATCCGGTGCAATTGTAATTCCTTGAAACAGCCTGTCTAACAAAAAGAAAAAAAAAGATTCAGACGTTTCAGTTTGTCCCATTTTTTTTTTTTTCTTATAATAAAAATTAAGAAAGCTAGTTTATTGTATTTACTGTGGCCGCTTATCATATACAGTTGAAGATATCGTTACTATAGGAACAGAAACTTATACCAGCACTTGCGATATACCTACAAACGACCTATGAACTGTTCTTATTAGCTGTGGTTTCTCCGATACCTATCTACATATGTATAAGTATTATTATGACAATGTAAAGCTGTTGATTATGTTGTAAATATAGTGTGGAATAATTCCTAAAAATTGCAATAAGGCAGATATGTCACATGTAGTGGATGGAATTTTGAAAACATTACGTCCAAATTATATTTCGTATTTATAGATGCGCAGAGTCGCACAAATAACATAATCTTTGATATTTCGTGTGGTCTATGTAGAATCGATAAAGGTACTTTGGATAGAAAACATTTGGAAATGGGTGGTTGAAACGATGCAATTCAGATTCGTTAAAACTTCCTTTCCTTAAAAATCATGTAGCATTTTTATTAGTTCATAATAAATATTAAATACAGAATATTTATGTGACTATTGTCTTTATGCACACTTTTTACTGAAATTGATATGATTACTTCGTAAAAATACAGTATAAGGGTCCACCAATAAGTAGGGTGGTTAACCGGATATTCAAGTAGCCGATCCTAGGACCGAATACTAGGTATATATTTGCTTTCAATATATATGCAAGCTGTTTTAGACTACTCGTCCACTATATTTTTGTCGCGATTTATGGCAACTAGATTCGTGCGACAAAAAATTTAATCACGAAACCCTACCTAAAGAATCATCTGAAAATATTTTCAACTTTTTGCAATTTTCTTATTTTAAGTGGAATCATATGTATTTTATTACTACAATGAATTCTATAAATTATTTGAATACAATTTTTACTAAAGTTCACTATCTTTAAACTTAAACGTTTTTGAGATATTCACGGATTTTGTCAAAATTTTTACATTTGCATATCCTTCTATAGTATTCTATATTTTATAAACATTGGAGCTACTTAATGGTCTCATTTTGCTGTGGCATAAGAAAAATAGTCGAGCATACCAAATACTGTCATAGAAACCACTACATTTTATACAGGATGTTCATAAATCGATGGTCAACTTCGACACCTTTAACCTTGGAAAACTAATTTTTTCAAAAAAAATTTTCTAATTATAGAGTTCGATGCAAAAATTAATTCTGCGTCGATAAGGATTTATATGCCTATTTGTAGTCGTTTTCGTGATGTTAATTATTATTCACTCATATGTTCAGTGGTGGACATAAAAATAGGTACAATGGTTCAACAAGCTATATATGCAATAGATAAACCAAGTTATTGTACTTTCATAATAGTTTTAATTTTTCTACTATTAAACATAGAATAATCGATAATAAAAAAGTTCATTAAAGGCTGATATCACAAAACTTAACCGACAACTAAAACAATATTAAAAAACTGTGTGGACAAAATAATAGGGACGCATGCTATAAAGTTTTTTCATCGGGTAATAATAAAAAAATGGGTAACCGAAATTTATTCAGTGATTTGTACGAGTTTAATACTTGGTAACGTGGCCTTTATTGCTAATTATTGCCCTGCATATGTTATGCAGTGAGTTCACCATACGTTGACATGTTTCTACTGGTATGGCGTACCAACTCTGCTGGACCGCTTCACACAATCGTTTTAATTTTGATTTTTCTATGTCGTAAAGAATCCTTAACACACTCCCATAAGTTTTCAAATGGAATAACGTCTGGCGATTGTGCCGGCCAATCTAAAAGTCGTACGTTATGGTTACGCAACCAATTTTGACACTTGGAAGTATGTTTAGGGTTAATATGTTGTTGATAAATCCAAATAATCGGCATGTTTAATGTTTAATCTGCATATGGAAGCATAATGTTGTTTAGGATGTAAATTTATTTAGTCATCACGTCTTTAATCCAGTGAATCGGACCTAGCCATACCATGAAAAACATGCCCAAACCATTATGTTTTCGCCACCGTGCTTTACTGTCCGTGTTGTATATTTCGAACAGAATACTAAATTTATTGGACGACGAACGTAAACCGTGCCATCATATTCTACTAGAATAAATTTGCTTTCATCACTCGAAAATATGTTACACTACTTTTCTGTTTTCCATTCGACGTGAGTTTTCACAATTGACATTCTTGCTTTAATATTTTTTCGGATTAACAAGAGAACTTTTCTTGCAGCTCTACCGTGAAAAATATTTTCGGCTAACCGTCGTCGTAAGGTACGCGTGCTGACATTACTATTTATTTCTTTTAATGTAGTTGTGGACGTTGCAAATATATCACATTTTGCTAATCTCGCAATACAGCAGTCAATGTGCGGTGTTGTTTTTTTTCGGTCATAGTCTTGTCTGTGGATCCTTTTTTGGTTTTAGAGCATTTGAAATCATATTTGGGGAACGATTTAATATGCTTGCTATTTCTCTGATCGGTTCCCCCTGCCCACGCATAGTTTTAATAACTTTCCTCTCACTCTCTGAACAAAGCGTGCTGCGACCCATTTTATCTAGATTTAACAAGTAATATAGGCAATATGTGTACATGTGATAACTAATACAGGACTTACTTGCAATATCTGATAGTAAATTTCAACTAAAACGCACTTATTGTTTTTACCAATGTATCTATTTTTTTTGCCACTTCCAGGTATATGAAATTTTTGTTATCGGGGAATAACCGGCATTATTTTCCAGCGATATTTACATTACCTTCCAATGTGTTTGTGGACACTTACCAAGGGATGTCGCATGATATTAATGATAAGCAACAGAGTTATACGGCTAGCACTAAAGTGATTTGCCTTGTACCTATTTTTATGGCCACCACTGTATATTAAAACTTGAGTAGATTTCTTGCAGTGGGCACACCCTGTGTGTACGTATATAGGGAATAAAAAAGTATATCTGGATATTCGGTCTGTTAAATGAAACTATGTACTGATTTTTTCATAAGCAACCTCAATATTTCGTTATATTTCATAACTTCACCAGGAGGTAAGCTAAAATTATGAAAACTGATGATGAAACAATCTAAAATGTGACAATCAATTAATTACTTACAAAATTAAAGAGTCAATCATAAAAGCTATAATAATTGACCAAAAGTCAAGAGAGGAATGCATAAAATGGTTACAGTAATATATATATGTATACATACATATGAATAACAAAACGAATCCAACAAAAGTTAAAAGACAACATATTAAAATAGAGATACAGGGAGCGATCAGAATATAAAAGTTACAATATTATCGTTGCAAAATGTTACAGTAAATACTACTTAACTCATGTGTATCATTTTTATAATTAATGGAGCTACTAGAATTATTGATATATACCTTTCAAAAACCAATCGTTTGTTGTAATTTGGTTTAATTTCAAGAATGGTAAAACCATCATAATCAAAGTTGTGTTTTTTATCTTGGACATGGAGAGATAAGGCACACGAGCGTTTTCCGAGGTGAGCATCACTCTTGTGTTGCGTTACTCTACTTTTAAGTGCAATTGCGACTTCTGACCAACATAACAGCCTTGGCAATTGCTGCAAGGAATTCTATAGACCACATCCTTGTGATTGAGAATAGGAGTTTTATCTTTGATTTTACAATTAGTAAAAATATTACCAATAGTTAACATGTTATACCTACCTCGCAATTTGTATTGTACCAAGTTTATGTGTTAAACATTCTATGAAGGGATGTTTGTAAAAATTAAACGGTGAGGGTGCTCCGCGATCTCCAGGGTCATAGAGCATCTTTAATGAGTAAATCAATTTATTTAAGATGTGTCGGGGGTATTTTCCTCCGACCTAATGACTTTAGTATCTAAAAAGGGAACGCTGCCACCGCTCTCCAATGCAACAGCAAATTGTGGGTGACAATTATAAGAGTTAAGCTTGTTGAGGGTTACGTTAACCATTCCTTAGTCACCGAACAAGCTCCTATTGGTTCGCCCCCAATTTTAGCCATGATAGTCATGGATTCTTTGCTTGACAGTATCATAGCAAAACTTCCTTTCTAACTTCCATTCATTTTTAAGTAGGTTAACGATCGTGTAACCGCGCCTTAAGAGTTCGTCACCGTCTCAAATACTTCCCCGCGCTGCCTTAAACTTTAATTAGTTCCACGGCTTTTCTAAGGGATGTTTGTTTAAAAGAATAATATAAAAATGACATTTATACAAAAAAAAACAAACATATTTCTAACGAATCATTTTTTTTATTATTTCATTGATATATAAAATGCTATCCTCAATATGTACGGCCAGCGACAGAATTGAGTGGACATAGTATTATATTTTGTTTTGTAATGTTAGTCTGTTTTTGGATATTATTTATGTTTAACTAATTGATGTGCCAGAATATCATATGATGTTGTATATCATTAAATAAGTATGAGTAAAATTTATAGTTTAATTAAAAATCGCTTAATGTCCACTCAATTCTGTCGCTGACCGTATGTCTATTGAAACCTACACTAAACCATGTCCATTGGACGTATAGGTAGTGTTACAGGGTTAAATTAAAGTAGACTCCCTTTCGTTTTAAGAATTTATTATTAAATCAGGAAGTCCTCAAAAACACAAAACTCCTAATTTCTTTAAATGCACGCTTAAAGAAATCTATTAAAGAACCAAATTTGTTGAAAGAATAATCCATTCCGCTTGATTTAATATTCTATTGCAAAGAATTTTTTATCTAAAATATTAAGTTGAAATAATGAATTGAACTTGAATTTAGCAGTTTCTTCTTCTTACTTCATTCTTCTATTTTCAACAGATTATTGAAAGGCATTATAACACAACCTCGACAGTTGTGATTCACGTTTTCAAAGGTACCCGACAAGCTGGAATCCACTGTCGGGCATCAACATGAATTCGTTCAGGATTGACCAGTAACATATTGTCTATCAGTACATGTGGATACCGAACTAGAAATTCTGGTTGGTTCGCTAATTAGGATTTCTACTGCATATGATTGCAGGATATCCAGAGTTTTTTTCGTTTGAAGAATCTGTCAAGAAATCCACATTAAAATCACCACTAATTATTGTCGTACCAATATCATAAACTAATGTTGATAATAATTCAAGTTTAGCACAAAAGTCAGTAAAATTACATAAAGGTGAGCGGTAGACACATATTAGGAGCAGTGTTGATTGAAGAAATCGGATGGTAGCACCACAATAGTCAAAACTAAGGTCTCAACTAACCATGAATAGCATACCTGTGGCAATAAGAAGACGTGAGGCACAAATTAGTTATAATTAATTTTGTCAAAAACTCTGGTCGCTGCCAATGTTCAGTGACTAATAGAGCTTTACAGTTGCATCTCTGATTTATTTCAACATCAAGACTGTTGGCGGCTGTTGTAAGGCGCTGTACGTTTTCATAAAAAAAAGGTAAAGTTTGAAGGATGCCTTTCTCTTATACTCCCTTCGCTGGAGCTTTGATCATCAAAAACAAGTATTAATGAGAGTACCGACAGGCCAAAGCTATGGATTTTGAAGTTCCTCAATTCTATGTGCACGTATCTGACTCTGAAGAAAGCATATCTGTAATTTGGTCACAGACAACTTCAGTAAAGTGTTTGTTTATCTTTCCAGTATCCAATAGCCTGGGAAGTAGAGTTTTTTTCTAGACGAATGACATAAGAAATTATATTTAGCGACAGTTTTTAGATTGGAGTTCTCAGCTGATCCTGTCATTGAATTTTGTTTGTCTTTTTTGCTTCCTGCGATTTTCAACCAGACGGAGCTCGTTGACGGGATTCTTAGAGTTATGGTTTTGAAAATCCTTTGTTATATCCTCTATAGTAAACACATTCTTTTTAATAGCTTTTGGAAATGTTATCTTTTGCGCATTCGCTGTTGTTGTGTCGCTAGTATCAGTATCTAACTCTTTTGTTTTATCTCTACGAGTATTTCGGGTATTTTATTTTTATTGTCAATCACCGTTGATTGTTCAAAAATGTTGATCTACAATTCTACATAATTTTTTATGACCATTTGTTAAGCGAAATTAATAATTTGTACTTTCAGTATGCATATAAGATGTATTGATGGGTTTGGTTCGCCTGAAGATAAGTTTGCACTGTGAACAGGTTCAAGGTCATGAGAATTTCTAATTACCAGCTATACTGCATAGAATTTGCAGTTTAAGTGATTTCGGTTTTCTACAGCGCTGTAAACTACTGTGTTACAATCTTCCTATCTACCTATTAAAAGTGAAGGTTTTTCTTAAATATATTTTTAATTAACTAAATATTGCCATATATTGCCCTTTCGTAAATTCTGCTATCGCATTTTCCAGAGTTCTAACTCCATCTTTCGGATAATTTCTTGAACATGATTTTATATTTCTCAATTCCCTGTGTCAATTGCAGTTCTCCGACCTGAGTTTGCTAATTTCGTCTTTCAGGGACTTTATCTCCTGGTGTAGATTGCTGTTGTTGATATACGTTTTGTTGCAGTTAATTGCTCGTTTTACCTTAGTAGATATAATATCCTCAGTATCGAGTGCCAACGTATTGCCCGTTGTATAGTTAATTCTGTGAGTGTCAGAACATCAGCTGCGTCAGCTGGTTCGAGGTTGGGATCATCATCGCATGTAGGACATTTCCAGTTCTTGATTTCCCCTGTTGTTTTGAGATGGATCAACAGAACATCGGTGATTTTCACATACTTAGCATGAAAAGTTTTTGCACATAATGATGAATAAAACATTATTGAATCATAATCATGCAAAAAGATCATTTATGAATAATACTGGACCAAGAACGCATCCTGTGCTATTCCCATATTATTAAGTGAAAAGAAAAGCAAAAATTGCATGTCCAGTGTCATGCAATTTTTGCTTTTCTTTTTAATATCAACGTGTTGACCTCCGTCATATAAATAAGAACGGAATAATTGAAGTGGCCCTTCCCGAAAACCATACAGCACATATATAATGTAATACCATACGCCCTGAATAAATCAACGCATTTCCCATGGGCAAACAGCTCTGCTCACGAAAGTTTATAATTCTTTGGGTAAAACGGAAAACCATTGATTGTGTCGTGATAGGTCGATAGGTATACAACCGTGCTGATTGGGATGAAATAACTCACTATTATTCATCAAATCTACCAGCCTTCTACAAATTGCCAATTCAAAAGGTTCGCAAACGCTATGATTACACTAATTGATCTGTGGATGTCCAATAATTGTGAATTGCCCTTTAAAAATATATACATAAAAACATGGCTTCTAATAAAAATGAGCTTATTTTTACAAGGCCATCAGTTTCTACATCGATCTCTTGATACATCGAAATAAATATACTATTTGCATTGATTTATTTTTAATTTATTACGTCTTAGTCACTAAATCAACATGTGTCAATGCCAACATTTTGTTGCTAGTAATCCTCAATTTCGGAAAAGTTTACCGGGTGAATTTAAAATTTATGTAGGACAGTTGTTAAATTTTACGATTAGAGTATGTATATTATCCTATTCAAAGTTGAACTAACAATAAGTTCTAAAATGCAATTGTATGTAATTTTAGGATTAAATAAAATTAGCAACTATAACCTTATATTTATAGCGTTTTTTAATTTTGAGGGTGACATAGTTTGCAATGGCGCACAGTGGTCAATGAGAGGAAAAAAACCTATAATTTTTATTTTTTCTAAACATGTTTTTATTTTCAGTATGTCTTTCTTAATAGTCTGCTACGACATTTATAACAAAAGCATATCAAATTTTGCTATACATGATTTACAATCAGAGAAATAATGTCGATAATTGATCGGTCTAGTATTTCTGCCGTAACACTTATGGCCTTATCTCTCTATTTACTGCACAAAATTTAATATAAATTTGTTTATTTATGTTTATATTCAATAGTATTCGCGTTGAATGGAGTCGCTCACCCCCTCATTATAATTAACAAATGAAAATCTTGGAAGAAGATACAAAATTAGTTTTAAAATTTAAATAGGGCACAACTTTTGTGCGTCATCGAGCGCCGTGTCGGGAATGGTTTTGAAATATCCTGTAGACTTCTAACTAAAGATTCAATTCATTTTCAGGTGCGGAAACCTGCGGAATGCCTTCTTAGTTTACATTTTTTGGTAAGATAAATCTCAGTGACGCACAAATTCAATTTGTTATGAATAGCATCTCTTCACGTAGGTACATACAGTTTTTTGTGAACTCGGATTTCCATGAACCAAAAATTTAACAAATACAGGCATATATATGCCACGTTTTTTTAAAAAAATATACTTAAGAAATACTTATTTAGAATTAAAGACAAATTTCGTGTGAAACAAAAACCAAAAGCGCTCGATTTACACGAAGATGTTAAAAAACTATTGCTTTAAGTTATTTTGCGATTTAAGTAGTAAATTTATTAATTTTAATATGAATACTTATATAATAAAACGAGTTTAGTTCTGTCAAATCTACATTTATTTACTTAAGATTCTTTTGCGAAATGTTTTACTCGTTAATCGAGCATCTTCAGGCAAAAAACGTCAATGATTTGAATTCACAAAAATGATAAAACGTCAAAACGTGTAAAATGATGTATGATAAAAATGTTTGTAATACTGAACGAAATATAAAATATGATGATTTATACATTCATGTAATCTATATTTCAAAATTATATGTATTATTTTTCTTAATGAAGTGTCCTTTTACATTTAATTAATGACCAAAAATTATCTTGACTGTTTCTTAATCAAAACGGGTTTGCTGCATATCACTTGTATTGAGAAATTTTCTAAAATATTTTCAAATATTTTGAGAAATTTGGTAATATGAATGTCTATATAGATCCTATAAACGTATGAAAGCACAAAATATCGACATTTGTTGTAGTTTTTAATCGCAAGTAGTTTCTTCCGCATTCGCCGAGTTCCGGACCAGTGCGCGACGTATTTTATATTTAATCTTTTTCTCTTTTATATAATCCAAATCCCTTACTTATATTTAATCTCATTACACTGAAAAAATCATTTAAAAATTCCAATTCTATAAAAAGTTACAGACTTTTTTCCGCAAAAGCGCGTTTCTAAACCACTGTATGGCGCTCTTAGTTTGTTTACATGCACTTGGAGTTGAGTTTCAAGCGAACCTGAGAATATTATACGCTAGAAAGGACATATATCAGCTCACACCTGTGAAGGCAACGCAATAACGTCAGAGTTTGTGATAAAAATAGATAAATCAATTTCTAGATAGAAGGAGAAGTTCATGTCATGAAAACTGATTAGTGTTGTTGACTAAATGGGAGTATATGTATATTGTACATACAAGACTAGGTCATAATTTTGTACACTTTATATGACAGAATATGATATAATACTATACTTTACACATAATTGCGTGTTGTAAATAATAAAGAAACACTAAAATATCATACATATTGGGTTACATATGTATGTAACCCAAAACCATACTTCTTTCTTGTTGGTATATTTAAGTTGCTAAAAACAATTGTGGATAATTTAAATTGTGCATAATGATTATGCGGTTCCTTTTAGAAAAATATTCATTGTTAGTTACATAGAATATAAATGCCCACTTTATATAGATACATTTATCAATGAGAATTGTAATTACCATTAATGCTGAATTCTATACATAGGTAATATACATATTTTGTTTTTTTTTTTAATTTTATTTCTACTGTATTATTATACGTTGCCATGCTTGTTTGGATATATCTACACCTCTGCCACTAAATTGACTTGATTTACAATTTTAAAATTGTGCACACTAAAATTACATACCAAATGATCAATTAAATTTATCCTCTAGCAAGCTATGAAATTATTTGTTCAAAATATCATGTTGATAGGCTTGATAGTGACAAATAAAATACATCTGTCATGTGTACTGTATTGGTTTATTGACACTCAAAAATGTTTACAATAAATCATAAAGTTTTTATGATCAAATCATACTTTAGAAATGGTGTAAAATTAGAAATGAAGAATGGTTGTACTCTTGGCAGCAGCCATTTATAGAATTTCGGGCAGAATTTCGCAATTTTCCAGTAACATATGACAGTTTGCGGCAATTGATACAAGAATTAGTATTGACATTTGAGAATATAGCGGATGTTGTGGAGCGAATAACTCGAATCACCTAAGAAATTGATTCGTAAGCTTCCACAGCAAACTCAACTGTCATATGGAACATGCCATACAATCATGAAAAAAGATTACAAAAAATTCCATACAGGTTTCATTGCGTGCAAGAGATCTTACCCATTCATTAAGTAACCCGACTTAATTACTGTCAATGGTTTTTGGGCTCGATGAATAACGACGACGTTGTTGACAAATCCTTTTTCTCGGATGAAAGATGGCTCCATTTATCCGGATATTTAAATAAACAAATAATGCGCATCTGGTCTAGTGAAAATCCACATGATATTCTTGAAACACCCTTACATTCTCCAAAAAATAGGCGTTTGGCTTGCTGCTTCTCATAGACGTAAACGTATGTATGTAGTTATTTGTCAAAACGACTAAACCTAATCTGTCAACGGTGTAACATAACCTGCACCACACACACGCTATAGAATAACTCAACTTACACGTTTTCAAACTTATACTGCCAACTTAAGTTTAAAAAAGAAAAATTCCATGACCTTCTAGAGGGTAAATTTAATTGATCGCATTGTATATTTTGCCATAAATAAAGCTCTATTCAAGCTCAAAACCGTTTGAGACAAAAACTACAAATAAAAAGTTTTTGTGTTTGTCTGATTTTTACTTTATACACATTTATAAATATGTTTCTTATAGAGACATATCGCATACCTTAAGTACATCAAATTACTAATGAGAAATACTTTCAAAGCTAAATTTATATATGTTGAATTAAAACTAATATGCTTTGCTTACATTTATGTTTATATTTTATTGGTAATCTAATAATATCTTTCTACTTGGATTACAAATCTTAGGTTTTACTTCAGTAACTGGTAACCTGAAGTAGTGACGTACTTAGTTTTTTTTTTAATTTTTGTGATTATTTTGAAGAACTGAGAAACAATAAAATTACAATGCTACATTTTTCCCGATGGTTAAAATGAATAAGAAACAGGGTCACGAGAAAACAGAAAAACAGCACACATTGCACGTCTTGTGCTAATAATTTCACATACCTACTGTTATTTCTTATAACCTAGAAATAAGCAATTCAAGTACAATCTTGCCAAAGAAACAACAATAAAATCAAACAGTTACGAAATCTAATGCCTTTTTAGAGCAGAAAAGTAAAAAAAAATATTATTAACATAATATATGTATAATTATACCATAGTATGTTTAGTTTATTTAGTTATTGCAACTGTTGCTAGATAAATATGTTTAAAGTTATGCTATTTTTGGATTATGTAATTAACTTTCACCAAGCCTACCTGTTGTATATACATGCAAAATACGTAAATAACTGTAACCACAAATATTTTGTTGCATAAATTACAAAGTTATCTTTTTTGCCATGTTTAGGTGAGATTATCGACCAATTTTTCTGTATTATCATTTGAATGCATGATAACAGTTTTAAAGGTTGCTAATATATTGTATAACTGAAAAATTGAAAATAGTATATAATTTTCTACTTATAAATAGCTTTCATTTATAAAACGCTATTGTTATAGCATACGTTGACAACCTTAGGAAATATTGAATTATTATAATAGACAGTCGCTTAAAAAGTAGTAAGGGCAATCACATGTTAGAAAGTGTATCTTCTCAGCCAAAAATTATTTTTACTTTTATATACGCACATCTCCATCGAAACATTTTATATTATAAACACAATCGTAAAGAGAGAAGATGGGAATCTTACATTAGTCCTAGATCAGGTCTTGAGGTCTGACCTATGTTATATCTTATATGAGAATACCTCTTTTAGGCCCGGCTTGTAGATCCATGGCAATTAACTGTTAAAAATTGAACTTGCAAATAAAATTGGCACTCTTAGTTAGTTGCAGCTGTTAGTTACAGCGGCGAGTTATTTGACTGCTTGCTACCTCAGATACTCTTATACTTTTATTTACTTGTCAGAGCGAATGATTGGGGAATGTGGGCGTAATGGAAGTATTGTTTTATAAATGGCTTTTTTTACAAAGTATTAACGTGATATGACAGTAATAGTTTTGAACTAGCCAAGTGAGTTGCACACTACTAGAATGTTCATAATAAATCAAAATACTTACCGTATCAATTGTATCTAGTGGTGAAAAAGTTCTTGAAATATATAATTTGTTCTAAGAACCTATGTACATACATATTGCTGTGATAATTATGAAAATGTGAATTATTTAAAATTAAATTAATGCTTGTGACCAAATGTCTGAAATTAATTATTAAGTTGAGCGCCAACTCTAAAATAGAGTAAAAATTGCTTGAAGAGCATGGGATTCAAAATCCCAGTGGTCACCTTCTGAAGGTAAACCTTAAGAAACTGAAAGTGGGTGTAAACTGACCACGATGTGGGGAAACAAATTAAAACAACAAAGTTTGAATTTTGAAATTAAATAGAACTTTAATAAATAAAAAAAAACAAATAGGAAGAAATTTAAAACCTTAGATTAATTAAAATCCAGGCTTAAAAGAAAACTCCCGATATTTAACGTGAAACTAACAAGATTAAGAAAATTTAGAAATATAAAATTTTTATACACCACGTGTAAATCGCAAAATGGCGTTCACAGATGAACGCCTTTACCTTTAAATACTTAAACTGCTCAAATGTAGTCAGCAATTACAAAGCAAGGTAAAAATACCTTCAAAACAGTGAACTACAATCAAATCTAATTGAAAAGGAAAAAGAATGAATCAAAATTTAATTAAATATCAAATAAAAAAAAAATGAACTCTCATAAAGTAAAATTAAATCCGCTATAACAAACTATCTGGAATTCCAAATATTATACAAAGAAAATTAACTGAATTGAGTGTAAGGTGCCTCTACTAAGGTTAGATTTGTAAAAATCAAATGACACGCGGAAACAAAAATGTCTTCAAACGACATACATTTACAGCGCTCAGGAAAATGATCTTACCTTCGCAGAGTCTAATTGTACACTGATCTCTTCTCTCTCCCGCAAGCGAGCAAACGCCGGCCCGAGAGAAGCGCACGCAAACAGCGATCTTACACGGTAAAATGACTTAACTTAGGAAACCAACTTTTTAAAACAATAAACTGAGCTAAATGAAAATTACATTGCTGTAAAACAAAACTAAAAATGATATTAATAAGAATTTTTCAACATGTTTCAAAGTAACTTAATACTAACTTAACTTTTACGAAAAATTTAGTGTCTTTTAAAAATCTTCTCGAAACAGCTGACTTGGACGAAGGGGTCAACGCACTCCCGCACAGTTTTTCATCCCCTTTTTCCACAGCACATCTCCCGATTATAAAAGAAAAAAATTGCACTTGAAAAGTGTCATTGTTTTGCTTTTGAAATCGCACGCACACAAAAGAAAAAACAAAAATTGACAGTCCGGACAACGAAAAATAAAAAAAAATTAAAATCCTGTCTCCGCACACAGGGGTGAAAACGTCACTTCCGGGCGGCGAGCTACCCGGGGTCGTGGTGAAAGTTCTGGAGGGCAGAGATGTGGTACCGACCTTTGTTCTGGGTACCGTCCAAAGTGTGCAGTTCGTAGGTGACCCCATCAAACACACGGGCCACTCTGTACGGTCCAACAAACGGAAGTTCCAGCTTTTGGCAGGTTTGCTGGTCACGTCTTCCCAAACGATATCGACGCACCAGGACTTGGTCGCCGACATTGAACCGGGTACGCTTGGTGATCTTGGCATTTTCTTGGCGGACATAACGTTGTCCCCTGAGTTGAAGCTTCCTTCTGGCTTCCTCTGTACGTGCCTCCACGTACACATCCTCCTCGAGAAGGTTCCACGGGCGACTAGGCAACCTTCCATACATTAAAGTGTATGGGCACTCCTCCGTGGTGGTGTTGGGAGTGTTGTTTATCCAATTTTCGATGTTTTGGACGTGGCGGACCCAATCAGGATGGCGTTGATGGGTTTGCATCCTGAGAAACTTGACGACTTCTTGGATGTATCTCTCGCAAGGATTCCCACAAGGATGACGTATAGAACAGAAAGAAACATTAATATCACGCTCATTCATGGCGTCAACAAAACGATGCGTGTTGAAATAAGTGGCATTGTCAGCAAGAATGCGGCGCATTTTACCTTGATTTCGTATAAAATTGTCAATACAACGGATTGCTGTATCAGTGTTGTAATATTTGGTGGGAAAGAGTCTTACGTATTTGGTGAAAACATCTACCATGACGAAAATGTTGCGGTAGCCAAAATGTCCAGGTATGAGATTTCCAAGAAAGTCGACGGCGACGAGGTCGAGTTTGTTCTCTACAACGATGCTCTTGATGACATTCTGGCAGGTGCGGTTTTTTGATTTTCCCAGTTGACATTGAAGACATGTGCGGACGATGGATTTGGCAATGGTCTTGTCTCTTGTTGCGAAGAAAGCTTCTCGGAAGGTGAGCCAAAGTTTGTGACCTCCAATGTGTCCAAGAGATTGATGTAGCTCCTGCATTGCTTGACGTGCGAATGCTTCGGTGAGTACGACATTGAACTGGTCTCGTATCCTTTTCATTAGAATACCATCTCTGATGACAAAATCCTTGTACTCATCCTGGTGGACTAATGCCTCTCGTATTCGATCGAAACAATCATCTTGTTGCACCTCGTTGATCCTGACAAAGTCAAACAACCCCTCGGCTTCATACATGTTGTATGTGTTTACCTCAACATGGTTGAAATGGCTTTTCAGATTGTGCATACGAGACAAAGCATCAGCTGTTACATTCAAATCTCCTCTTATGTGTCTTATCTCAAAAACATATTCTGATAATAATAAAGACCATCGATAAATTCGGTTGTTTGAGAACCGAGTTGACATTAAAGATGTTAATGCAGCATGATCTGACTCAATTATGAATTTCTTGCCTAGTAAATAAAATCTTAACTTGTTTACTGCATGGACTACAGCTAGCATTTCTTTTTCTGACACAGTGTATTTTAACTCATAGCTTTTCAAAATTCTGGAGACAAAACAAATTGGTTCTTCTCCATTCCTGCCAATTTGAATCAAGACACCACTGATGGCTGTGTCACTGGCATCGACACGTAACAAAAATTCTTTACTAAAATCTGGCAATAATAAACATAATGATTTGTGAAATTCAGACTTTACATTTTCAAATGCTTCTAATCTTTCATTTGTCCATTTAAATTTTTCATTCTTTCTCAACAATTCAAATAAAGGTGCACTGATGTGCGCTAATCTCGGAACAAACCTTTTGTAGTAGTTGACTACACCAAGAAAACCTCTTACAAGCTTTATGTTGTTAGGTCTAGGGTACTTTTTGATGACGTCTAGCCTAGATTCATCTACTCTGACATAATTCTCTGTTAAATCATATCCTAAAAACTTTACTTCATGCTTTACAAACTCACATTTTCCTAAATTCACTTTTAAACCATTCCTTGCTAAAACTTCAATAACTTTGCGTAAATGCACTAAATGTTCATCTAAACTCTGACTAAAAATTAAAATATCATCGATGTAATGAGCTACAAACGAATTGTATGGTTCTAAAATCTGTTGCATTGCCCGTATCTACTAAACATCTTAAAACATTCTTTCCAAACATTGCATGTACATGTGGCAAATCTGAATTGATCGATCTTAAATCATTTTGTAAAATGGTGTACAATTCTTTCTTTTTGGTTGGATTTTCTAAAAATCCTGCCCACGAGCTTCATCGAGTAGTTCTTTCGGCTTTGTTTGAACCTTTTGCTCATTTAAATTAGACCTAGTGTCTTTGTGAATTGCGCCAGTGCTGTTTGATATCTGATTTGTTTGAATTTGATTAACGTAGCGATTTGAATTCCACTGCACAGAATCTCTAGGCAAAACTTTGTCAGCTGACTTATTTGAATTCTGATTTTGTGGGGAAGCCACTTGATTGACGTTTGACCTTGTCTGGACATCGTGACGGTCATTTTGGTGCGTTGTGGATACCTGAGGCACATTCTGATTGTTTGAATTTGGACTCTGACGTCCACCATTTCTAGGAGTGAAAGACTGTCTCCTGTTGAAATAGGGAGCTGGTCTCGGATTTACATTAGCTCGCGAATACTGTTGACGGTTGAAACCATCATTACTCGAACTGCCAGTTGCCTGATTGTGGTTGACATGGCCTTCAGGACTTCGCGAATTGCTAGGATTTACCTTGCATTGTTCCGCTTGATCTAATCTCTTCATTAGTTCCAACAATTGACTAACAGAGGTTATATTTTGCATCGCAATGGCTTGAGTGACCTCAGGCTCAAAATGCCTGGATAATTGCGTGATCAAATCAGATTCCAAAACGGGTGGTGTTAAAAATTTGAGAATATTGATTTTCTTTATGACATAGGCTTCTCTACTATCTAATCCGCACTTATTATAAGAACCTAAGAATAAATTTGTTCTCACCCTTTGTTGAATCGCTTGACTCCAGTATTGTCGTTGAAATACATCTTGGAAGTGGTCCCAGGAATTGATCGTATCTGCGACGAAGTCAAACCAGGATCTCGCTTCATCCTTCATGGCGTTGCGGGCGATCCGCAGCTTGTTTCTTTCTCCCGGTACGGATTCTAAAAATTCATTCAAATTTCTTAGAAACGCCATTGGATTGGGCGTTACCGAACCAAAAAATTTCGGTAACTGTTCCATTTGAACAGGCATTGACAAAATACTGTTACCAAACTGATTGACATTGGGAATTTCTTGAATTGATGAAATTTTTCTGTTTATTTGTTCTTCTGCTCTTTCCACACTCTCAGCAATCTTTTCCTTCACTTCGCATTCTATTTTTCTGACTCTTTCTTCAACCACATATTCTCTCTCATCCCATTTATTTTTCATTCCTTTTATCTCTTTCTGACAATGTTTAATTGATATTTCATTAGCTGTTGATCTAATTGTATTATCTAATACTTTACTCTCTACTTTCTTAACGTTTTCATCTACTCTTATGATTTCTGATCTAAAATCACTCCTTATCTCATCAATCTGTCTCTGTATCCCTTTTGTAACATTCATAATCTCATTATTAGAAACAACAAGCTGTCTAAACATCATCATCACATCTTTCATTCCTATACTTTCCTCAGAGTTTTCCGTCTCACCCCGTTCCAACGTCTCGATGTGGGACTCCCTCACATCCGTCAAAGGTGCTTGTGGAAGCTCCATCCGTTTGCTCTCCTTTTCCTCAGGAAATGAATCCTCCGAATACGTCTTGTCTAGCACGGTTGCCACAGATTCCTCGCTCGTGTACCTGGATTGCTCCCTCCAGGTTCCTTCTGGGACGAACAATTTGTCCTGTGCTTGGTTCTCTCCGGACATTTCGACGATTTTCAAAAATTTTTTAAACACAACAGGTATTAGTTTCCCCGAAACAGTTGAAAAATTCACGAAACCTCGTGCAGGGAAAATTACAAAGTAAATCGTGGCCAAAAATGAATCAAAACAACAATGAATCGTGAGCCCCACGTTGGCAAAGCCAAATAATTATGCTGTGATAATTATGAAAATGTGAATTATTTAAAATTAAATTAATGCTTGTGACCAAATGTCTGAAATTAATTATTAAGTTGAGCGCCAACTCTAAAATAGAGTAAAAATTGCTTGAAGAGCATGGGATTCAAAATCCCAGTGGTCACCTTCTGAAGGTAAACCTTAAGAAACTGAAAGTGGGTGTAAACTGACCACGATGTGGGGAAACAAATTAAAACAACAAAGTTTGAATTTTGAAATTAAATAGAACTTTAATAAATAAAAAAAAACAAATAGGAAGAAATTTAAAACCTTAGATTAATTAAAATCCAGGCTTAAAAGAAAACTCCCGATATTTAACGTGAAACTAACAAGATTAAGAAAATTTAGAAATATAAAATTTTTATACACCACGTGTAAATCGCAAAATGGCGTTCACAGATGAACGCCTTTACCTTTAAATACTTAAACTGCTCAAATGTAGTCAGCAATTACAAAGCAAGGTAAAAATACCTTCAAAACAGTGAACTACAATCAAATCTAATTGAAAAGGAAAAAGAATGAATCAAAATTTAATTAAATATCAAATAAAAAAAAAATGAACTCTCATAAAGTAAAATTAAATCAGCTATAACAAACTATCTGGAATTCCAAATATTATACAAAGAAAATTAACTGAATTGAGTGTAAGGTGCCTCTACTAAGGTTAGATTTGTAAAAATCAAATGACACGCGGAAACAAAAATGTCTTCAAACGACATACATTTACAGCGCTCAGGAAAATGATCTTACCTTCGCAGAGTCTAATTGTACACTGATCTCTTCTCTCTCCCGCAAGCGAGCAAACGCCGGCCCGAGAGAAGCGCACGCAAACAGCGATCTTACACGGTAAAATGACTTAACTTAGGAAACCAACTTTTTAAAACAATAAACTGAGCTAAATGAAAATTACATTGCTGTAAAACAAAACTAAAAATGATATTAATAAGAATTTTTCAACATGTTTCAAAGTAACTTAATACTAACTTAACTTTTACGAAAAATTTAGTGTCTTTTAAAAATCTTCTCGAAACAGCTGACTTGGACGAAGGGGTCAACGCACTCCCGCACAGTTTTTCATCCCCTTTTTCCACAGCAATATGTATGCTTGAATATGCAATTATTTTTGTTTATCTCTCGAAAATCATCTAGCTACAGAAGTCTAGATTAAACAAAAAAAGAATCTAAAAGTATACAATCTGTAAAACAACTTCTACCTGATCGGGCATTCGTGCTTAGCAAAGAAAAAACTGCTCCAAAACGAAAAACTTCGAAAGAGATAGTAACTTTCTTTGTCTGTGCAAACGGTTGTGGTACACATAATAATTCATGCCTTTACATCCCCCAACAGCTTTCGCCAATTACAGGGGGCATCGGCCGGCCATGAGTTATTATTACGCCTGCGCCCGTGGAGCGACTTAAGGTGTTTGTCTCTCAGCATTTGCCAAGGAGTGAGGAAAACCACGAAAACCTCACTCTGAGAGCAGGCCCTGGGATTCGAACCCCGGACCCCGTGACTGATAGCCCAGAGCTTTTAAGAAGTGCTCTAACCTTCCTGTTGAATACTACACAACAAAAAGAGCTTGGATGACTTGTAGCTTATTCATAAAATGGTTTCACGAGCTGTTTGCCGTTATGCAGGTGAGGAAATTTCAAGAAAAGAATAATCTAAATGGAAAAGCATTTTTATTAATCGACCATGTTACTAGGCAGGTATTGGAGACTCAATTAACAAGCAACGATGGTCGAATTATGCCCACGTATCTGCCACCCAATTGCACCTTACTTAATCAACCCGAACAAAATGCTATACGTTTAACCAGAATATGTTGCCGAAAAAGTCTTTTGGGCCACGTTGTATTTTTAGAGAAAAATAATAGGTATTTCAAAGATAAGAATATCGCTTTGAAGGATGTGATAGCAAAAGGTTGGAAAATATACTACCTACTCAGTCAGTTAGTGACGATTTTGTTGATGGTTCAGAAACTAAAGAGGATTTCGACGACGCCGTTCCATTCACGATTCTCCAAAAATGATGGCTGTAATTGTATGAAGATGTAGAAGAATTTGCTGAAATCGGGAAGATGTTGCAACAAGTTAACGCGGACAATCGTTAACCCACAGAATCTGAAATTTCTGAATAGATTGTTGGAGATGGGGATAATTTAGCATCGGTAAGAAACGATAGTTCCCTCGACGATGACATTACTAAAGATCAGTTAGAAGTTAAACAAGAAGAGACTATTGCGAGTTTTAGTATTTGCTTACAATGAGTGCAGGAAAATAAAGTCGATTTAAACAGTTTGACTACTCTTAGAATTGGCGGTGTGCCGTATGGTGGTTAAACAAAGATGCATTCGCTAAATCAAATGATCAGAGGGTTTTCAATAAATATTGAATTTATATGTATTCCACTAAGTATTGTACCTTATGTATACATATATACATATTTTTCACGAAAAAGAATATAAAAAATATTGTATACATAATTTTTTTTTAATTTTTTTCGTCCTTTAGTTGCTTTAGCATCACTCCAGTAATCCGAAATTCTCGTTAATCCGGATGGAGGCCACTTTTAATTAAACTTTACTGCACTGATAAACATTTTTGTGTAAAATTACCAAGTTGATCGTTGGTTACTTGCCGCTTTTAACAAACATGTATATACCGTGTGTCCACACTTAAGTGTGCACTATTGATAACTTTGTTATCTTTGGAGGTATAGAATCGGTCAAATGGACAAAGTAGTACTATTTTTTATGGCGGTCACAATTGTGAAAGCAGGAAAACAATTGAGCGTCGCGTTCTCTAGATATTTGTCCAAAATTATTTTTTTTAATGGAACGCCCTGTATATTATTTTGCAATTTAAAAGAAAATTCCAAACTGAACAAAAAAGTCTTAGTACACTAGTATAAAAAAAATGTTAAATAAAGTAGTTACTGAGAAACCTTTATCTTTGCTTTGTTGGCATGAAATTGATATACCTATGGAAAATGAAAGCGTCACATTCATTAAAGCGTTTAATTTAATAAACAAATAAAAATAAATACAAAAATAGTCAAGAAAATTACTCAAATTAAATGTTCAAAGACACCTTCCATTTCAATACAGTTTATCAATCTTCTGTGAACATTACGAGTAGCTCCTAAAATTGTCCTACCGTCGATGTCGTCAATGATGTTGGAAATTCTTTCCTGAAGCTCATCCACTGTTGTATATCTATTTTTGTACACTTGATTTTTTACTGCTCCCCACAAGAAGAAATCTAATGGCGTCATGTCAGGTGAACGCGCGGGCCACTGAATAGGACCATTTGTGCCAATCCATCTATTTCCAAATAATCTTTCTAATAACTCACTTGTGTCACGGTGATTATGTGCGGGCGCTCCATCTTGTTGAAAGTAAATAATCTGTCTGTCTACCAAATTTAATTCATCCAGAAAATTTTCTAAAATTTCTGTCAATAATGCCACATATCTTTCTCCTGTTAAAGAACCCCGATAGAAAAATGGTCCAACAATTCGGGATCCGATTATACCACACCAAACATTTAAACTAAATCGGTGTTGGGGATTACAAGGATAAACAGCAAATGGGTTTTCACGACTCCAGTAATGATTATTTCTTTTATTGAACATCCCGCGATTACAAAAGTTAGATTCATCACTCCATAAAATATGTCTAAAGAAATTGTGATTTTCTTCAAAAGCATTGGTAAACCATTGAGCAAAAGTTAATCGTCTTTGATAATCGCCCAAAAGTAGAGTTTGAACAGGCTGATATTTATATTTTTTCAGAATTTTATGGATCGTGCTACGAGAAATACCTGATTCTCTGGACAAAGCCCTTACAGAATTAGTTGGATGTACCTGAAAATATGCCAACACATTTATTTCTATCTCTTGTGATAATATAAAATCATTTTTTTCCTCTTCTTTATAAAAATTGTTTCGTTGCTTCTTAATCTTCGATAAAGTTTTAAAAAATAGCGACGGTCTGGTACATCGCGGTCAGGAAATTGCTGAATGTAACGTTCTAGCGCTCTATCTGAATTTTTGTTAAACAGCAAGTACAACTCCAACATATCACACTTTTCCAAATGAGTAAATGCCATTGTCACGGTTGAAAAAATTGTAAAAACAGTACTTTTTCTGCACAGTAACTTTAACAACAACAAATATAAATAATTTGACAGCTACTAAACAATGTGACGCTTTAATTTTCCATGGGTATATCGATTTCATGCAAACAAAACAAAGATAAAGATTTCTCAATAACTATTGTATTTGATATTTTTTTTATAATAGTGTACTAAGACTTTTTTGTTCAGTTTGGAATTTTCTTTTAAATTGCAAAATAATATACAGGGCGTTCCATTAAAAAAAAAAATTTTGGACGAATATCTAGAGAACGCGACGCTCAATTGTTTTTCTGTTTTCACAATTGTTAGCGCCATAAAAAATACTACTACTTTGTCCATTTGACCGATTCTGTACCTCCAAAGATAACAAAGTTATCAATAGTGCACACTTAAGTGTGGACACCCGGTATACATACAAAATATAAATTGACGATGTGATGTGTACAACTAGTTTTTTTATGTAAAAGGAGTTACTTACTAAATGTATGTTTACATTCTAATGAAATTTTACAAAATTACAACATTATGATGTTAAGTATTTTTTGTTTGTAAAACTAAGTTACAACATATGTTGTAATTTTTAAATGTAAAATGTCGTTAAAATGTAAGCATACATTTAGAAAGTCACTTAACTTAAAAAGTACTTATACATCACATTGTCAACTTACATTTTGTACAAATAGCACACGACATCATAATTCACTAATTGGAAAGTTTGTAAGGGCTCTGTACAATTATCTCTTATACAATAACTCTAGTGTAAATAAACCCTGTAATTGTAACTTATATTCAAAACAAGTTTTGTATGAAACCAATGTCACCGCCGGAGAAGTGCGTTTGCGTTTAGTCATGTCTAACAGCGGCACTATTGGAATATGCGCATGCTCGTCACGTGATCCAGCACACGCTTTATTATTTGAAGATGGGAGATATTTCAAACATCTGTTAAAATAAGAAATTTATTTAATCATGTTAATTTCAAATGTAGCTTCCAGGTCTACTTTAACTTTAAGGATGTCGCTTATTTCATTTTTGTTTGTTTGTTTATTTGCGGTGGTCTTGTTATGTTCCACGTACCACTTTCTCAGCAATTCGGTAATATTGCTGTTCCCCAGCCTGGTGAAATACGTTCTTATGTCATGAAAAATGAAAAACGGAAATATCTCCAAAACCGTTGGAAGTAGACACGATGATACCTGGATAAAATCGAAAGAAAATTAAATTTTACATCCAGTTATGTAAAAATTGTTATATCGTTCTATTAAAAAAAAAATAAACAAGTTACCTATGATGTTAGAGCTGAAAAATTAGAGATCCCTATTTAATCACCCTGCATTTTAAACCCAATAATTGTTTAAGAAACGTGTATGCTGTTTCATGCTTAACCGAAAACCAAAAGCCGCATCTTTATATATAATTTCCAAGATATTTTCAAATTTCGAAGACCGTGCAAACGTCATTAAAAAAAAAAAACGTCATGTAATTTAGAAATCATGCGGCCTGGATCCAATGTATGCCTAACAAAGTTAAATTTAACAAGGAAACCAAACATGCAATAACATAATTTAAAATAACAAAACTAGTGTCTACTTTCGGTACAACCGGAAGTTCGCTATTACGAAAAATATTTTCCTGAGATATATAATACAATATATATAAGTGGGCATATGAATGAAATTCCTAACTTAGTTCGTAACAGAGCTATGAAAGCCTGATGAGCCCTGTATAGAGTAGATCTAAATAGGTAGCGTCGACCTTGAAAAAAGTCTGCCAATGATTTAGCCTACGCGTCTGTCATTTGGAAGTTAGTTAGTTTAAGGTATAGACAATCGACTCATAAATGTTCGTGACTACAGAAATAACATTAATTTTTCGAAATTTTTGATAACTTTGATTCCGTCTGCTGACCCTTCAGCCCCAACCTGGGCGATGTCCAATAGTTATCCGTATTTGTACACTTTATCTTCTATAAAAACATTTAATTTTCATAAATACAGAAATAACATAAAAAACTTAGATTTTCCTCCCACGCATTACGCCCCAGCTTTGATTTGGCAGACGTGCACCTCTCGTCTTTCTACTACGGTACGCACTCAAATCAATGAAAATCATGACAACATTGAGTCACATAGTAATGTGTGTAGCTTATCCGCCGTTACTCCCGGAATGAAACAATTCCGCGGAAAAAGGGTTTTATGCCTGGAAAATTCGAATTGCAGCCCTGGATGAGATAGGCGTGTTAAAAGTAATTAGCGACGATTCAGAGAACATGAATGAAAAAGCGTTCGGTCAAGCCAACCGGAAAGCTAAGAACGTGATTATTCAAGGTGTACATGATCGCATCCTTCATAGCGTGCACGATAAAGAAATAGCGAAGGATATCATGGATTGCCTTGCCAAAATAACGGAAACAAGGACATAACAGTACACCATCTGCATTCATAGGTCAAACAAATCAACGTGAACATGGGAAAATTAAACGATTTCAATGTAAGAAGGGCACCAATACTAACACATTCTTGTACAAATGCTATAAGTGTCACAAAGTCGGCCACAAAAGAAGTGAGTGCCCTCAAAATAGTATAAATGGAACGTCGAAATCTGGCGGATCCCCAACTCAAGATACTGGCTCCAAATCCACAACATTTGCCACAACCCACCGCAGTACTGCTCCAAGTGAATCTACACAGACTGTGGAGTTCCTAGACGATTCAGGATCAAGCGACCATCTCATCAACGACGACACCTACCTAACGGAAGTGGAAGAGATTTAGAACCCGATTATCATCCGAATGCCCATGGAGGGAGAATCACGTAAAACATTTTAAAATTTCGTTTTAACTTCAGGAAAGCAAACTTTACGCTTATGTATAATATTCTTGCGAACACTGATTGGTCACCTGTTTCCAATGCTACTAATATTGATGACTCAGCCAGCGCTCTGTATATTTTGCTCAGTGATTTTGACCTATGTGTACCTACATTTGTAACTGGAAATCGCAAGTACGACTATCCACCGTAGTTTTAATGCAAGATACTCCAATATATACGCGATAAGAACAAGGCACATACGAAATTTAAGAAATATGGGTATATTTTACTGTGAGAATTTTCGACGCCTTCGGCCTTTGAGTAATACTTTAATTAATAATGCATACAGGGATTATATCAAAAATGTTGAGAACCGTGTCTCCTTGGCTTCTAAAACATTATGGTCATTTATTAATACGAAACGGGGAAGTATTAGAACACCACACGGAGAGAAATTTGTATTAGAAATTAGTATACTATTAGTATACTAAATTTTAAAATAAATTTATTCCTGGAATCGAAGTGTAAATTTTATTGTAATTTAATAGATTTTATACTGAGGTTTAGTACGTCATGTGTGGTAGAAATAGCAAACTCACGTACTACTTGAATATGCGAATAAATTTTTACTTAAATTAGGAATAATGCGATTGCAAGATCAAAAACAAACAATTACTAGGACAGAAAACAGATTATTTAAAACAATTACGCACGTACGTTAAATTAAGTATATTTTGTACTTATTTCTACTACTAATGATTCTTGGATTAGGTATAAAAAAGTGTTGTCCTGAAAACATTTTGTTATAAATCTACAAGCCTTTTTCATTGAATTTGGCGGGATTTATTGTATATTGCGGAAATAAACTAGTGTTTAATATTAATAGATTTATTTAAGAAAAAAATATACACTCCAGTTAAATGTTGGAGCAATATCACATATCAGTGGAGGTTGGTAAGTATTAGTAACTTTTCCATTTCATTCATTCCACTTCACAGTACAAAATACCATATAAATATACTAGCATAATATTTGACAGTACCTACACTACTAACCCATAGAGAACATAGAGAAGCACTAACCTTAACTTTAATTTAATAGAATTTATATTAGATATAAGTATAAATTTCTAAGTATATAGTTTTACTAACAATAAGACCGTTCTCTCAGTGCAGGTATGGTGAGATATAACGATGTTGAGTTCGATACTTCTGCAAGTATTATTGAAGTTATTACTGAATACTTTAGTAGCGTAGTACGGACTGTAGAAATGTTAGTGACTGGGACTTTCATACCCTATCGTGCATTAATATGGGGGCAGTTACCCGACAGGAAGTACTTATTGCACTAAAAAAATCCAAAGATACTTTGGGCTCTGGTGTCGATGGAATACCCAGTTTTCTCCTTCGAGACTGTGCCACTACTTCTGTGGAACCCTTACACCATTTATTTAATCTGATAGAGCAATTTCGGCTTCCTGGAATGTGGAAGACCGCTCGTATTTGTCCCGTGTTCAAGAGTGGCGATTCATTGGACATAAGAAACTACGGACATATATCGATCTTGTGTAATTTATCCAAGGTTTTGGAATCTACACTTTACAATCATATTTACAAATCCATCAAGACTTCATTGTCATCGTCGCAGCATGAATTTGTACACGGGAGATCTACGATTACTAACTTAACGTGGTTTACTTAATACGTCTCGGAAATGTTGGACAGACAGGGACAGGTGGACGTGATATATATCGACTTCCAACCGGCATTCGATCAAATAGATCACAATGTCCTGCTGGCTAAATTGTCGAGAGCATAGTAGTAGAGAGTATATTACCTATAGTATCGCGGTATTACATCTACAATGTTTGTTCCTACATCTGGTGTTCCACAGGGTTCTAACTTGAGCTCTGTATTATTTTTGATATTTATAAACGACATTGCTGCGTCACTGGAATGTCAAAATCTCTTGTTGGCCGACGATATGAAAATCTATTACAAAATCGATTTCGTGGATGATTGCCTACTTCTTCAGAGAGGCCTTTGTCCTATGGGTGTCCTGATGTCGCGTTAATAAATTGAACTTAAACATTTCAAAATGCAAGGTAATGACATTTACTAGGAAACATTACACCCCACAATTTCACTATGCTGTGGGTGATAGAGTAATCCAACGGTGTTTTATTATGAAAGACTTAGGTATACTTTTTCATTGTAAATCGGCTTTGTCTGAACATATTAATGATATTATTTCTAAGGCATATAAGGTGTTTGGTTTTATCTACCGAAATTGTAAAGATTTTAAGAGCACGGACTGTTTAACATTGTTATATAATGCATTTATTAGGTCAGGTTTGGAATATGGAGCAGTGGCATGGTGCCCCATGTACTCTGTATACATTACTAGCATTGTCCAAAGGCGGTAGTTACATACCGATGGTTAAATATTAAGACAATTTTGAAACACCCAAGTTGATTGTCATAACAAAAATGAATTTAAAAGTAGTAGCCTGTGAGACGTCATGTCCTTTATGGTGTTATAAATTTGTCATGTCACCAGTTAAGGGTTAATATCAAAGTATGTTAATTTTATGGAAGATGTCATATCTGTAAATAAGCAAGCCGAATTCGTTATAAGAGACAATAAAAGGAAATATGTAGAATATACACTTTTTAACAATTTCGAGACACAATGCTAGCTTTGTGTATGAGAGTTATACGATTTTAAACTCCTTATTTTAGCGAAGATATTTGCTAATTTGTCAATTTAGATTTACAAATATGTTCAGATCCGAACACAAATTTGAAAATATATTGACTGAAGCCGCGAAATTAGCGTTTAACGCCATATTAATTGATGAAATTCAGAAAAATGTATACAAAATGTCGTTATTGACAGACATATGTTTCGCTGTCACCTACAGCTCATCAGTGTCACTCGACGACATTTGTAATTTACGCTCAAAGCGTATATATGCTAATGCACCCTTGATAGTAATGTATGAGAGTTATACGATTTTAAACTCCTTATTTTAGCGAAGATATTTGCTAATTTGTCAATTTAGATTTACAAATATGTTCAGATCCGAACACAAATTTGAAAATATATTGACTGAAGCCGCGAAATTAGCGTTTAACGCCATATTAACGCTAGCTTTGTTATCAAAGGTGTTGATTAAGATATAATCAAGATAGAAACAATTTATTGAAAAAAGCTTTTCTGAGATAATTATAAATTTAATATATTTTTTCAGATATAAAAGTCTTAATTGACTATATCCCTAAAACGAATAATAAAAAAGCTATAAAAAATTTTAATTTAGTCCAAGTACAGGGATTTCCTCCGTAGAAACCGGAGTCGACTTGCATTAACGCAAATCAGATAATAGTAATATAATATTAATAATAATAATAATATAATAATAATACAAGTCTTTATTGCACAACATTTAAATACAAATAAAAAAACGAAAATCAAATCTATTAGTTTAGTGCAATCTGTAGCCGAGGCTCAGATAAAATCTGCTATCGAACCTACGTGAACTTAAATAACAAATAAAATATAGGACACACTATCTGTTTAATTTTGCATTATTTACCTCAAATTGCTGTTATATCCTTTGGTCAATGTAAAAATATGGGTTATACAATCACAAATTCATTGATGTTCAGGTCGATAAATGAAAACGCCTGATTTGTTTTCAATATCTACCAACTTTGTCCTATTTGTAAGTTTATAAACTGGAAAACGTAAAAGTACTTGATATACTCAACTATACCATTTTAACTGGTAGTTAGCTTTATCTAACACTTCACTGAACACTGGACCTTGGTCGAACAAATTTTAAAGTGGTTTAAGAGGCAATAAATAATAGAACCCTTTCCATTCGCTGTATTTCTTATTTATTTAGTACTACATGTTTCGGCTTTCGTTATCATCAGGTGCTGATTGTTAGATAGTAAATACACAAAAAATGAGTCCAATCTTAAAATGTCAAAATTTAATTCCGAAATATAAATTTACTGTTGTATTACTGAAGAATATGTTATGTGTACGTATGCGTATAATGTACGCTTTTAAATACGTGAATAGATACACAAGAAATATGTGAATGAAAATGATTCTATTATCTATTCACTCTTAAACCACATTATTATATTCCATTCTTAAAGATTTTTTTTATTTCCCTCATAGAGGACTACACGCACCCACCTCTTCTTCCAGAACACCAGTGCGTAACCGTTTAGCACATAACTGGGTCTGTTTCAAATAGATGCCTATAGCTCCTTCATACGTAATACATTCTGAACATATTGTGCTATGCTTGTCCAGGTGTCCTTATTCTCTATCATTTTCTGTATAATGGAGTCTGACGAGATTTCTCCAATTTCTATCTCTAGATCGTTTCTCCATTCCGTCCACCTCTGACAACTAAAGAAAGTGTGATAAATGTCATCTCTTTCCCTAGGACAGTATAGGTACATATCTGACAGTATCTTACCTATTCGGTGCAGATAAGAACTGAAATATCCATGGCCAGTTAGAAATTGGGTTAAAAAAAATCCACCTCGTTATGACTTTTCAAAATCCAGGGACGAATGCGCAGAATTAATCTCGCTTTCCAACGTCAATTTCTTTCCTCTTTCCAAAATAGCTGCAATGTCGCCAGTGTGGTATCTCTTTCGATTACTACTATTCTTATATCTTCGAGATTACGCTTCTTAAGGAACACTCGGTTTCTTTCGCTAGTAAGCAACGAATAATTCGTGCAACCACCAGAACTGCAGATTCCGAAACAGTGCGGTAAGCAGATTTTAATTTTCTATTGGTTTTAAAATGAATAGAAAATTTGCTATAAATAACTAAAGCCAATTAAAACTAATTCATTTTAACTAATCGTAGATACATTAGATATATCCATTCGTTCAATGTTGGAGATATATGGTAAATCTAACGCTTCGCATGCACAAAGTCAAATGCATTCATTTATATGATCTATGACATAAGAAGGAAGAGGACAGTAGCGATTGCTTGCGCTACTCTCACATACCAATCCAAACTGCCTGATGCCATCATTTTGCATGCAAAATGCGAAATGCATGAATACGAGAACAGTTTTGATATCTCATGCTTATTTTCGGATTTACATGCTCTCTAGTTTTAAATGAACAGACAATTATTTTAATAATTATGCCTACATATGACAAAATGTATTATATCTACCTTTAACTTAAAATGTTGATATATAACTAGGAGTAAAATTGTTAGCGCAATGAATAAAATACTATTCTTCTCTGTTGAACCGTTTACTCTTTCTCAACAGCAGATACTAACATGTGTGATATAGTGACGTATATCAGTGAACCAAGTCCAACAGGTGGCGCATATAGATACATAATTAAATATTCCTAAATAAACAAATCTAAACTCTTTTATTCGACAAAAATGAATATACTTTTTGGAAGAATTTCTTCAGAATGCAAATCTAACGTCTCGCATTCACAGATTCAAATGCATCCAAATGCCATGATCTGCGCATAAGAGGAAAAATTATATGAGAAATGCTGCCGGGCAAACAGGTTATCAGCATTGGCAATTATGTCAATAGAAAAAGATGTTTAACCTTGCTTCGCAGAAAAGTGGATTTCTATAATGAAATTATTTCAGAATTTGGTAAGAAGAGTCGAAGAATGGATTTTGTTTTCAAAGAGAATTTTTTTACACATATATTTTATATACTATTAAGAATTAAATATTTTATCCGTTATTATATTTCATTAAACTAAAAACTACACTTTTTTTCTGTTTCTATTTTTTGTTTAATTTTAATGAATTTGCAAAAATGCATGCCCTGATCGGTAGACCACGCAGCGCCACTGAATTATGCACTGACTGAGGAAACTGACGAAGAGGTGAAAGAAAGAAGGGAGGTGCAAAAAATACCGAAGCTGGCTAAAAAAATTTCTAATGGGGGATGCGAATACGAATGTTGGTAGGGAAAAAAATTGCAAAAGTATGACGGGGACAAAAAGTAAACACAGGGGCAGTATAATGACAATGGACTAAGGCTAATGAATTTTGCAAGAGAGCGAAAAATGCGAATTATGTGTATATAGTTTAAAAGAAAATTTATCTACAAAGGAACGTGACGGAAGAAGAAAGATGTGCTCATCTGATAACAAACGTAAGAACGTATCGAGTGATCTAGACCATTATTTGCTGGGACAAAAACTGAAGGAATTTATATAAAAGAGAGGGGATTTCAAAAAAAGGTACAAGGGAAATACAATATGAAAGATATATCGATGCTAGTATATGACTACGGAGAAGATGCTAATTATTCAAAACCAGATATTGGAAGTATATTATGTTAGCACCTAGCAACCATAGCAACTAAGATCAAAGGATATTAATATGTCAAAAGAAAAAAGGAAAGAAGAGAGAACAGTTAAGGCGAAAGCATTTACAAACCGGAAGAGAAGAAGATATGGAAAGAGGTACATAGAGAACAACGAAAGAAGATAAAGAAACTATGCAGAATACGGGAAAGACAGTATAAAGGAAACCAGATTAAGAAAATAGAAGGTAAGTATAAGAGCAACGAATGGGGAACCCTTACATGGATATAAATGAGATAAAAAAACAAGTATGAGACAAACCCTTTAAAATACAAATACAAGTTGCGAAATTTATTAGAAGAGACAAAAATGTTTGAATGCCAGAGGCAGTACTGCGAGGAAGAGCAACTGCCCAGGGCAGAATAGTGTGACCAATATGTAAGGGCAATATTGAAATAAAAAAAAGGATAAGCTAATAATACCTCAAGCATGGAGAAAAGCTATAGTAATCCCAATACACAAGAAAAGGGATAAAACGCTCAAATTATAGAGGAATCGCCCTACTAGACACTACGTACACAGTGTTGGCGACTTGGTTGGAAATTAAACTTGAGAAATATGTTTATGCATGCGTGTCCAATTATTTTCCATAAATACTTACATGTAAAACGTTTTTATTTTATCGATCTAATAAGAGATTCCTAAATAAAAGCGACAAATACATATTTTTCTTTACTTACACTAAGTTCGTCTATACTAACTCTACAAAAACATTCACCGAATTTTAGCTTTAAATCGGTAAAACTTTCATGATATCCGACTGTACTGTACCTATATACATAACACACATTTCTCGTTTTTACAGTACAGGGTTATATCTGCATGAAAGATTGTGCTGTGCGAACACAGTCTAGGTATTCTATATTAATCACGCGTCAATATGTCGCGTGGAAAACTCGCGTTGACAGTGTATAATCGAGCAAGCGTGCGTCCTTGGCTTGCCCAGCTGATCTCTTCAAACCGTAACGACATCCAATCAACAAACAAGCCCTACAACGTGAGATCAGTCTGTTACGTATCAGGTAGGCTACGCTGGCGAGTTTTCTATCAATGCGGGACAACGTCCACAACACCAGCGCATAAATTAGTGTTGTCTGCTTTTCACTAGAAAACGGCACTTCATTCCATGTGAGTGCGAGTTCAGCTGTGAATCTTTTTCACTTGTTCATTGAGGACGAAAAATGATTTGTGGCCGGCGTCCAAAACGGAAAGCCGTCAAATTCCTGCGCGCTAAAATATTTTTAGACAAAAATGTTTAATTTTACACCGAGAGGCAAAACGATCGGTTAGTGCAAAAGTTTTTGTGTTATTTTTTCATATGTACCTATGTAATTTGTTACGGTGTTTAATTAAAATGTTCTGTTTTATGCAAGTGTGATTTGTAGCTGCATCTATATTAACTAATAATTACTAAAATGGCATTTTAAATGTGCCCTATACAGGGTTTAGATTAGTAGAATAATATCATTGAGTTAACGAACTTTTAAGTTGTAAATATTTTCACACAATACTCGTGAGGCTTCATCGGGCCAGGTAAATTTCTTTTTTTTTTGTTTTACTTACATATGTGCTATTATGTATCCGTAACGTATGGAAACCTTAATACTGTTTTTGCTTCAAAATATTTGAAAATGTCAATGATAACTTGTCATTGTTAACAGAAATACACTATTATAGTTGCTCATCGTTTGCCCTCGGACTAAAAAATATAGCGCTCAAACTCCGTAACGAGTATGACCCATGTTATTAGTTACTATTATTATTATATTTGTGCATCATCCTCGAAACCGTTGGTTCGATGCTCGCTGTCTAAAAATCTTAAAACTATTAGTTATTGGGATTCCTTTTTAGCTTGGCACTGATTCTTTAAAGTCTATCTTATGTTTATGTTTAGAAAAAAGCTAAGTATACACAGTTGCTTACTCGATTTAATGTGATAAAATTATTTCAACATTCTCCTATGAAAACATGAACACGTGTACTAATATGGATTAGATAGATACTTACGTGGTCACAAAAATATTCATGAATTCACACCTGTTAATTCGTAATCAGGCATTATTCTTTAAATTGTTTGACATTTTGCCAATCATTTTTTATTCGCAGTGACCAAATACTGCTGCATTCTAGAACAATACTTAACTTTGGATTGCCGTATTTAATGAAGGCCTCGTCACGCCTAGTGATGTTCCGATACGATATTTGGTATCGAATCAGTATCGAAAGCACGTTATCGATACTCCGATATTATCGAAAGAAAATATCGATACTGAGAATACCATTCGATTATTTAAATTAATTATAATCAAGCAAATGTTAGCAAAACAAAACGCACAAACGGTAAGGTAGAAACCTGTAAATGTTTAGATTTAGTATTATTATACACATTTTCATTCATACTTTTCAGTATTTATGTATTTTATGTGTAGGTTATTTATACAGCTTATGTCAAAACGATTTCAAATTTGTAAATTTCAATCGGCAAATTAGCAAGAAATCTTCGCAAAAATAGAGTTTCGGATCACACAACTGTCATACACTTTTATGTATACATCTAAACAATAACCTGCGAATAGAAAGAAGTTGGGCATCGGAATTCGATATTTTGATTCGATACTTGAAAGTTCTTTTCGATATCTCGATATTATCGAAACCCCGATATCGATAAAAATATCGAATATATCCAAACAAATATATCGATATTAATAATATCGAAAATATCGGAACGTCACTAGTCACGCCGTGTCAATGATAGGGCAGATTTCTTTTATAGGTGATAGCCTTTAAGTGGCTATCAGAAGCTCATAATATTTCGAAGGCAAAATTTTTAAATTAATCAATTAATAGTAAGGGAAATTTGAGACAGAAAAATATAAGTACATATACACATCTTTAATCAAACACGCTTAACTACTAATACTTTCATTTTCGTTTGTTTTATTTTTACTAATTATTACCTACTTGCTACTACAATTAGTTGGTTGGACTGGTTTTTCTTTATTTCATGTTTGGCCTTGTCTGTCAAAATTGTCAGTTTATAGGAACATTTTGTTTTAATAGTATTTTTTACATTAGCACCAAAAAACAAAATTATTTTATATTTTACACCATGTCAAATCAATTAAGCACCTATATGAGGTGTAATAAAAAAAATTCGGTGAATAATTTTATTACGAACAAGGTAATACAAATTTGATGTAATAAGCTTACATCAAATTTGAATTAATTTTCTCCAAAGTACTTTTCTTGACGATGCGCTTATCCCAACGTTGATTTCATGACTGCAAGCATTTCTGGAAGGCTTCTGTCGGAAGGGGCTTCAGCTGCTTAATGCCGGGATTGGTGTCAAAACGCTTTCCTTTTAGCACAGTTTTTATTTTTGGGAAGAGCCAGAAGTCGCACGGTCCGGTAAATCCGTAGAATATGGCGGATGTGGCAAACCTGTTTTTCGGCCAAAAACTTGCGGATTGATGAAGGCGGAAGCCATTAGCCCATTTTTCTGTCCTTTTTCGTGCATCGTTTCACAAACTTTGCAGTAAGCACTTGTAATATTCGGAGTTTACAGTTGTTCCCTGTGGAACAAACGATGGTCGCACTGTGCCCTCACACACAGAAAAACAATGAACATGACCTTGACGTTCGAATTTGACTGACGTCCCTTAGACCGAGTAGAAGCGCTCCTTTTCCTTTAGGAACCCCAGTTATAATTTTGCCCATGCATGAAGTCCGGATTTGCTGTAAGTCGAACCTTCAATTCCGCTCAAACTGACACACGATTTTCCTTCTTTTTATCAGTCAAAAGTCTGGGAACACACTTTGCACAAAATGCTTTGCATGGACCCGTGTGAGATATTTAGTTCGTCAGCTAGCTCTCGAATAGTCAATAGCCTGTTTGAACCAACTATTTTTGCTACTTTTTGCACGTTTTCTTCTATTTTTAAGATCAAAGGACGTTCCGTACGATGCTCGTCTTCAACCGCCTATTTTCAGAGTCACCCATATTATCGCCATATACTAGTTTTAATATTTTATGAGCTTCGTAGCATCTTTGTACAGTTTAAAACAAAAATTAATATTAACGCGTTGTCCATGATGCGTGGCAGAACGGTATGCGGTACGACCTGTGTTCGTTTATTGTACGGAACATTCGGCGCAAGGCAAAATTTAAGAAAAGTGCAGGTTGTACTGTGTTTTTCAATTTAAATTAGGCAAGAACCGAGCTAATTGGTTTGGAGGAGATTTAAGTTAGTGCAACTGGATTCGTGCAGTTTTACAGAATATGCTTTCATTATAGTAGATAAAATAGAAAATTTATTTCTATACATAAAGACATTGGTCTTTTTAGAGCCACACCATAGATATGATAATTGTATCTCTATCTGTAAAAAGTACATGAATTTAAAATGAAAATACCTAAACATTAAGTTTTTTAAACGACGATGATAATTGAGAGCAAGTACTTCCTAATTAATTTGTGATAAATTTATTTACTGTCTATTTCGCAAGTGCAGTACCGGTTTCGGCGTGTTTTTGAAAACATTCCTTCTTCAGGTGCAATTTTAAATGCAATTGTTAAATTAAAAAACTGAAGTGAACGAATGGTTGGGAGATACAATTGAAATTAGTTTTGGAGACGGTGCTGCGGGCGGACTTTCATCAGCAACCGTCCCTTGGGCAAACAGGATTTCACTAATTTAGTTCAGTTTTTTCTCATATTTTGTCGGCAAGCGCACGTGTTCATTACCGCATACAGTGTTGCTTAGATTCGTTGAATAACTAGACTGGAAGTACTTACTTTTTACATCACGAAATACTGTTATCTGCATTTTGACAGTACTGGAAGCAAATTACTTAAAGTAAAAAGGTACTGAATAGATTACTTGAAGTGCTGAGATATGCAAAAACTGTAGCGTAGTAATAGACACACAAGATATCCGATCACTGCGCGCTATACCAATTTTAAATTAATTCGGGACAATTGTTTCGGAAATTCGTGGATATCCATTTTCAACTAAATGAACTAAAAAACGATAAAATATCTAAACATGCTTCCTTATCCCTACCCTACATTTATATTTACAAGTGCTTTTTTCCTTTTACCTGCTAGAATTCTGAACTCATACAAAATGTAACTGCGAAAGAAACGTGTTTTTAGCGTGGCCTATTCACGATTTAATAAATCATTATTAATAGATTCTCTTTTAATATAAACAGTTTCAAAAGCGGATAATTCTCTAGGGGATGTTACATTTTTTAGTAGTTCGAGGTTTTCAATGTTGATTATTATTATGCGCCACGCTGGACGAATCTACCCTCCCGTACCGATAATGTGCAATGTCTTCCTTTAATCTAATTGCGATTGCTCACTTTGTGTGTCCAAAATAAACTTTATTGCGGTATTGCAATGTTATAATGCCGGATCTTTTGTTGTTATCCTTAGCAGTACCTAACAATTTTTGTAATGTGTTTGTGCAGTGAAACATGTGTTAATATTAGTTCTTTAAAAATAAAGTATATTTTTACTGGGAATACCTTAACTCTGATTACCAGTAACCTAACTACAAGTTATTTTTATCCACTGCAAGTATTTACTTTATAGATTGTTTCTTTTATTTTTATATAACTATCACAAAATAATACGTATTGTGGTACTACAGTAATAGATATGTAAGTTGTTTGTACGTTTTATACCTAATAAGAGCATTTATGACGTCGGCACTCATTGGGTGCTGTGTTTGATACGGTAAATAGATGCAATAGCAACACCGCATTATCGTCAAAATCGAAAAATCCAATTTACGACGATCAACTTTACAAGTAAATATATATATATAAATTCTTATTTTCACATATTATTGCCTGCTATTCAGGTGAATTTAGCGGCTATCGTCAATTAATTACAATTCAGTGTCCGGATCCGGACATATTTGTAGAGGTCGATTGACAAAATTAGCCATTACTTCGCTAAAAACGGGTTTAAACATCTTTAATACACTCACCCAAACTTATACCTACATGTTACGCTTATATACATGCGGAGAGAGCAATTAATCACCGACAAGCCGTACTGATGAGCCCTAGTTAGGGTGAAACGCGTATGCGGATAGCGGTGGTTAATTGCGAAATTCTTATTTTCATATATATATATATATATATATATATATATATATATATATATATATATATATTATAACGTTTGCTACTGGTCGCACTAGGGCGCGCTGAGAATATTTCCACTTCAATCTTATATATTGGCATAAGATGGAGATATTCTCAGTGCACCCTACTGCGACCAGTCGAAACCGCTATTAGATGATCGTCGTCTGAATAACTAACCTTTAATATTAATAGAAACAAAATAATACTAAAAATAATAGAGCAGCAAGAATACCAACAAGCACAAAACATAAATAGGCGTCAAATGCCAAATGACTAGATGGGCAGGATAGGTATGCCTGATAAAATCCATGCTGATGCACCTTTATTGTATTTTATAAAAGTAACCGCAATTACAAGGACGTGCATTAAATCGGTACGCCTGAATTGCGCTCAGAAATCGTTTGTCTCATAACGAGGGACCCGAACTGCGGTCAGAAATTTTCGTTCATATAAACAGGCAGGTATTAGAACAGTGCCATTAACATTTCTTGCCTGCTAAAATTTTGACCGCAGTTACATATTTCCGAGATTATATCTACGTAATTGCCCATTGTACTAATAAAAGAATTAAACACAATTTTAATTATTATAGTTTTCTATATTTGGAAGGAGTCTAGCTGCCCATCGACCTCTTTCGTCCTCCTCCCATAGCATCTGCAAAGACGAGATAGTTCCTGGTCGTTCTTTGCAACGTGCAACTTTGAAGTTATTGTGTCCTTTCCTTAAATAAAGTCGATTTCCCTCTGTTATTAAATGCTATAGGGATCATTTCCGCGATTATCAAAACTCCAGGTCCTGAATCTGCGCGGTAAACAGAAGCCACCCTTAGCGATGCCCTCCTCTGTATGTTTGCCAACCTGTTCCTATATTTCTGCTTATTTATGGCATCCGCCGGCACCGTACAAAAGCATTGACTGCGCCGCACACATTATATGCCTGCCTATGACATATTAGTCTTTCCAAGGCAGCCGCCTTATTGGCAACGATTTAGGCAATGTGCGGCCAAAAACTGAAAATAGAATCAATCATGACACCTAAATATTTTACTTTTGATGACGTGATTAATATTGTTAATAAAGCGGGGGTCTATAATTATTTTTCGCAGAGAGTGGTTCTTTTAGTCACTCTAGATGTTAAAATAGTATTTTAAAACACAGGTGTCACAATGACGTTTATTTAATGCGAGTACAAGTTTGAATCACGAGCCGCCTAGCAGCGAGTGAATCATATACGAGCATTACAAGTCATTGTGACACGAGTTTTGTACAATGTTTTTTTCTAATTTGCACATTATTATTTGCCCATATTATATATCTCATTACAGCCCAGTGTGCGGTAATAATCATTTCAGCACTGCATCGTCGTTTGTTTTAGCTTTACTGTAACATCCAATTAGAAAAATGCCTTTAATTCGACGATATAGGATGATATACTTTACGCTTTAAGAATTAACTTTGAAATTCGAGTGCACCTGTTATGGATCCTAGATGATTATTTGTATAACCGAACAGTCTATGATACTGAAGATGGTCCAATAAATATTGTATAATGTTACATCTGAAGCTGATGATGCTAGATGATGAAGCTAATGATCTATATTAGGACCTGATTTGTGGCACATCTTTATGACGGTTTGTTAAAGTCACACATGCTGGAAGGTGTGACTCTAATTGCTGACGCAGATGACATTGTTGCTCTCATCACTGCTCGTGTTGTTGAAATTACTCAAGTACAACTAAATCGGGCAATGAGAAGAATCAACGTTGGGATGGAGCAACATGGCCTTTCACTACCTCTGCGCAAGACTGAGATAGTTGTCTTAACAAAACAAAGGCTAGAAACAATTTCCCCTATAAAAGTCGGAACGGAAACTATAATAAACTTCATGACGTCCAAATAGTATTTAATTTACAGATATCTAAGAGTACATTTCTAATAACAGAAAACATATCGTCAACATCCTCCTCTTTGAGACAACATGTCGCTATGGTAACTATATCAGAACAAGGGCTTTTTCAAATACAATTGTAATAAAAAGTGTAAGAACAAAATCTTATTTTTCGAAAGAGAAGCAGCAGTTATCTCTACATTTCTGCATTAATTTTGATTTATTTCATATATATTTTTGTTAAATATAGTTTTATTTCTCACATTTCTAAAATAATCTCTCACCTTTTTTTGGTATGTTTAAAAATATATGGCTTTTTCAGTTTCTAATGGCCCAAAAAATTCCAAAACTTTTAGGAAGTAGGGAGTTCCCTATCTATAGTATCAAAAAGAAAAACTAAACGTAACGAAAGATTATACCAACTATTCGACTCGTCATATCCCGAAATGATCAAATGTAAAATACACAGTTGGCGTACTGCTCAAAATTAATTACCCCATGATCAATATATAAAACATTTTCGGCATTTAAGCATTTGACTCTGCTCCAACCGCGGTTTGTCCATTTATTTCGGCAGTTGTGCGAATTCGGCATCTGTGTCTAACATATATTCAAATCGTCTCCTTTTGGCTAAGAATTCTGCTAACCAATTGAGGCGATCATTATTAAAAATAGTTTGTATAATAGAAATAGCTATAAGATATTTTCTATAGTTCGCTAAGTATATACGGACGTATGTTCTGAATTAGGTATCACCTGTTCGTAATTAACAAATGTATATAAAAGTATGTATGTATAAAGTTCACTATGATAAAACACATGCGTTGGAAAATATAACGATATACATTTGATCTGTAAATATTTAGGTAAATGTGTCACTAGTTCTTTTTTGTGGCCTTGAACTGAATATATTTTAGAAATAACGTGCACACTGGTTAACCACCTTTTTTGGAAGCTTTATTGCACTGATATTGATACCCAATATTTCGTGATGATCGTCATCAGTGTCATCACAAACAACAATTTTTTTTTGTACCGCGAATATCTTGTGTTTTTCGCCAGGCTAAATCCGTGCTATATTTTGTGTAATTTTAAGCAAGTAAAACTATTTTTTATTCAATACACTTTCCGTATTATTTTTTTAGAGTAGTGCATTATCTATTTTCGTACTGTCCGGATTTATACTTAATAGGTATATGTATCACTACCGGCTCTCCAGCAATTGGTAAACTTTACTTAATTGTTGAGAGTTTATATTAATTATTAGGGCAACCCATAATACCATCATAATAAGATAACGAATGCGCACCTGATAATATGTTTATCTCTTTTTAACGTTTTTAAAAATGAATCAGAATAAAAAAAAAAAAAAAAACTTAAACCGCGAATGTGTCCTTGAAGGAAATAGTAACCGTATAACCATTGAATTTTTTAACAGAGTTTGTTAGCGGTGTGATTTATATATTCTTTCAATTTCTTTCTTCAAAATTACAATTAATTTTTACTAAGTATTTTTGTCAAAATAGCATTCAATCTTCATTCATATTAACGTAAAGTATTCAAATACAGATTGTTCAATGCTGAGATGACCCGCCAACTACGCCGTTCCCATTTCAAAAGAAAGTGAAATAAAATCAAATAAACTAATCTTTTACGGTAAAAATATTTTTTCTTATTTTTACAGTAACAACTGAGGACATTAAGCACATCTAAGCTCTCCAGATGCAAGATTTAATAGTTAAATAAATAAACAATATGGTATTCCGAAACCAAATTGATGAGTATTTATTCTTGAAGCAAGTTAGCGGTAAAAAAAGGGACGAAAATTCTCATATATGTATGTATATAAAACATACGTAAATACAGATATCCTATAACATCGTACGCGAAACGAGCGATTTAGTTCGTTTTCATATCTAAATAAACCTATAATAATTTGTTAAGTAATATTAGATCAATATTATAACAATAAATCAAAACAATTTGTTTTTAACAAAACTAATTAGGAATGTGTTGATTACGGCTGTTGATTAATTATAGACATTGAACTGTATATCAAGGAACATTATAGATACACAATACACACTTATGTGTTTACGTTCAATTCAGGAACTATTCAAAGTACGATTAATTCGCCAGTAATCAATATTTTGAATTACTAATACATTATGGTTTTCCGAAAACGAGATTTGTATTTCACGGAGAATCGAAAATAAGATTCGCTTAGGTATCAAAAATAAAATTATTTACATAAAGTTCACTCACAAACGAATAGTATTTTTATTATTTTTCAAGATATTTTTAAAAATAAATTAATCGTAATTATCATCTTTTTGGATATTTTGTTTTATACTAAAGAACAACAAATATTCATGTAATCACCTGTGATTATTTAAAGTGGTACACTTTGAGTTCAAGAGTAAAATTACACATTATTTATGTTATTTAATAATCGTGAACAACTTGAAATATAAGCCAATTTTTAATACGTACCTAATAGAAATTGGCTGGCGATTAATCGCCTTAGAAAAAGAAAATCGTAACCGGTTTAAAAAAAAAATCGATTTTAGGAACCGAGTAGTAATTGTAGTTCATTTTGTTGCAGGGGTCCTGGACATGGCTGCCACGGAGAACACAATCCGTTTCAGTGTCCACACCCTAGACAAAGCTACCAAAGCGAAAGTAACATTAGAAAACTATTATTCTAATTTAATAGCTCAACATGTGGAGCGCCAACAAAGGTGAGTACCTTACTACTTACTAACATAATAATTTTACTTAAATACTACAGTACCTGATTAGCGATTAAATAATTATTGCTATCGGTCACATAAATTTGCAAGAATTAGTGCACAAAGTATTTTTTTATTAACTAAATGATAATTACTAAAATAATGTTACCTCAGTCTTGATTTATTTCAACTATAACAGTAGCATAATTTTTGCTTTATTTACATATTTAGACATATCGAAGTAATATTTTTAAGCCAGCCTACCCTTGGCGTAGGATAGGCACAAGGTATAACAAAGTGTGCGTTTTATTCAAATTTTTGTAGTGCAAAGGAAACTTAAAACATTATATCGCATGGACAGTTGGCAAAACATGAAATGCATTAGGTTTTCTCGGCACCTACACGAAAAGTTGCCAGCACATCCATAAATTTGGAAGCATTTTAGCACAAGAAATAATTGCTATAATATATATATATTTGGACAAGGAGCCTTTGCCGTTGGGTAAATGAGTAAATGGATGATTTCTTGGGTAGCGGCATTAACTAGAAAAATTACTCTATTGTTTCTTTATTTTTATTGCCAATATTTCGCATCTAGCTTGATGCTTCATCTATATTATATATATATATATATATATATATATGGATGATTTCTTGGGTAGCGGCATTAACTTAAACAATTATTCTATTGTTTCTTTATTTTTGTTGCCAATATTTCGCATCAATCTGATGCTTCATCAGGGCTCAAAAACGTGAAAACAGATGTGAAAAAATCTTCAACTTAAGAATCTACGTTTCTCACTCAAGGTGAATTTGTAACACTGTCGTTAATTTGTAAAATAAAATTTAAAATTTTTAAATTTAAAATGTCGAAACGCTAAGATTACCGAGTAAATACACATTAAAAAAGTTGTCACATTACAAAAAACAGAGACGAACAAATTCCACATACGTACGGAACAAACAACAAGCTATTCCATTTACAAAACACAACTTTGTACTTTTAGGGCTTTTGTAACACCCTGTGTAATATGAAAAAAAAAATTTAAAAGTAACTATAAAACACCCCATATATTCCAAAACTGACACTTTGTAAACGTCACGTGTTTTAGCCGTAATATTCCGTGCGGTACAGCGTCAATGACGCTGTATATATGATACATGTTTTAAAAAAATTCGGTGTTACCTGGGGATAATTAAAAATAATAATTAGGCTTTAAATAACGTTTCGACTACATGCATGTACATACGAATACATTATGGTCACTGTAAGTTGATCTCAACAATCTATAGAGAATATTTATTTCTAAATCAATTCAATTCAAAGAGATATAAACTTATAATTTCCTATTCTAGATAAATAATAGCTGTGCGGCAAAAAAACATATTTTTGAAATAAAACAATTAGGGACTCGGTACCCCTTCCACATTCAGACGTTCGGTCTCCGACCGTACACCTTGCTGCCCGCAAATATGTTTCATAAAATCGAAATATTGCACCTTTGATTTATGCAGCCTTTGTGATTTGGCCAATTCTGCTACAGTGAACCATATGTTTACTTATGTGTGATATAAGATAACGAGAAGCGAATAAAATAACAGCTAAAACACAATAAGAAATCTATTAATATATATAGTTTTTTGTTCACTTAAGGATCAACATATTTTCGTAGAAATTTCGAACAAAAATCTTTTTAGATAAACTCGACTGAAATTTAGAATTTGTAAGATTGAATGTTTTCATTATTTATCAATAACACGCAGCTACTGCAAGTTAAGTAAAGGTTAAAAGAAACAAATATGTTTTAGTTCATCAAATTCAATTCTATACCTAAACACATTCTAACTTGAGAAGATAAGACATTTACCATAGATAAACTGAAGGATTTCCTCTAATTCAATATGTGGTGTGAAATTCGCAGAAACTGATAATGTCACGTTAGAGGATAGTAACTGTACAGTTTCTCCATAAAACCAAAGAAAATCGTTCTAGGAAATTAATCATGTTAGTTAGCAGTTTTTGTTTGAAAATTATAGCTAACGGTGAAACTGAGATTTTAATGACATATGACATGGGAATGTCGATGTGTCTACTTATTTTTTTCAAGTTTACTGAGAAAATTCCAAAAAATTATCATAATATATGATTTTCGGACATCTATTAAGAAATACGCAGTGACGAAAACCACTTCGTAGATCTTTTGGTAATAATCAGTTCAAAAAATTCATATGCCTACCTATACGGCCAAAAATTATAAATAATAAATTATTTAGATTGTGCGTCAATAGTAAAAATAAGATAAGTAAAAACTAAAGCTCGGTGGATTAAATACACATATACATTGTAATAGTAATTTATTAAATGATGTTAGATTATTTTTACACCGGTGTGCCTTTATTACAGCTATAATGCTTTTTTACAGCCGGAGAGGTTGACACCTCATAAGCTTGAAAACACATACAAATCTGTATAAAAACGGTTACATAAACTTTTAAAGTACGCCTTCTAGAGATTTTCCCAACAGTATGAGATTTATTAGAGTGGCTTTAGTTGGCATATCAGACATATGCGTCATGTTCGGGATTTTATAATTATTAAAACAACAGTAAATGTTGCTAATTAAGAAAATTATAATAAGTACCTACCTACATATATCTTGGATCTGTGCTGCGCAAAAACTCTGATAGTGGTTTTCACGCTTGGCTATCAGTCATAGGGCGAGGGTTCAAATCCCACTTTGGTCATTTGCGATAACCGGCTTTTTCCGGGGCGGCAATAATGATCAGGAGGGAAATTTAGCTCTGTGTTTGGATGTTATCCAAACTTGCTTCTTCCAAATATATCTAAAAGCTATACCTACTTGGATTTACGTTCATATCTATTAATTAATTATTATACGTACTTACATACTATTTTGGCGTTAGTAATGGTAAAATTAAGAGGTATACAAATATAAATACCTTTAATAAATAGTGGGTAATACAGAGCGAAGTTGTAAATTATATCCATAGATGAAAAATGACCCGATATGTATGTAAAATCATGTATGAAAACATTAAATTTGCATTCGGCTGTAAATATGTCTGTAAGTACACCAAAGATGGGCGTGTAAAAGTGTGGAGGAAACCCACCGAAGCACTTCAACCCAAACATGTAATGGGAACTGTAAAGGGATCACAATCGGTCATGGTCTGGGGTTGTATGGCGACAAGTGGAGTGGGTCAATTGCGTTTTGTAGACACTATTATGGATAGATACGGATATCTGGATATCTTAAAAACCAGTTTCACTGCCAGCATTGAGCAACTGGGTCTATCAGACGACTACGCCTTCCAGCAAGAAAATGACCCGAAGCATACTTCGGGTCTTCTCAATGAATGGTTACTTTATCATGTAAAAAAGGAGCTTCATTCACCGCCACAATCGCCAGACCTCAATGCAATCGAACATTTGTTGGATGAATTGTACCGCCGTATACAGGCATGTTTCCAATTGTGTCATCCATGCCATCTCGACTACAAGCCGTTTTGGATTCTACTAAACTGCAGTATAAAAAAATTAAATGCATCGTACTATGTAGACTTTTGTCCACTTGTTTTTTTTATAAATTTCCTTTTTATAGGATACAATGCTGAGAAAGTAATTTTTTATTTTATGTTTTTGTATTATATTTCTAGTTTTTTGCTTTGTTGTACTTATTTGATCGAAATATATTAATTATGCATTGCGTTCGCTTACATGTTTACATTTCGCTGCCCGTATGTAGGCTTTTGTTCATAAGTGTATATATCACAAAGAAAGAAACTAATCTTTTTGTGTGCAACCGATATTATTTATATCTATAGTTTTGTATACACTCAATTTGATAAGTAATTAAAAAGGTTTTTAAAAGTTTATTGCACAGGTAAGCACTATCATGTAGGTATATGAGGTCATTATTCCACAGAAGAATTTAGGCCGTTAGATTACATGAAGCATTAATACTGTTTTTTTTGCTTAAGTTTTATATTATTGTTGTTTCAAAATATAACCTAATTTTTACCTTAATTTAAGTAAATTTAACCAAAACAATGAGCTACAATATTTTCTTTATTAAAAGAGATATAGATCCTAACATTAAACACTATTAAATAATAAAATAAAAATAATAAAAAAATATTATATTATAATGAGGACGGTCGAGCAATGGGGCGTCGACGTTGGCGAGGTGTAACCGATTATAACTGGGGGGCATTACCTGTAAAAGAAAAGTAGACTGAGCATTCCGGTCATCCATGTATTTAACAAAGGAACAGATTAATAATAATTAAGTATTATATAACTACGCTAACGTTCTCGGTTCTCCCCAAATACAAATACTCTACGTCGTGTTCGGTTCACCCGAAATTCGCTATATCCTTGTTGTTCAGGTGCTCGTGCGCGCGAATCCCCCGCGGTCCACAGAAGCTGCATGCGGAACCGCCCTGCGGTTCCCCCGTGCCCTTTAACCTCCCTAACTTAAGCATGTTTAACGTTAATCAGGCTTTTTCGTAAATCTCTTATATTTAATAATTTACTTAATCTAACTTACACGAGAATAACAGAAATGCTCTGTGATTAAACTCACCTACCTATAAATGGACCACAAACTCACAATCACCTCTAATTCTTTCAAAAGCAACCGTTACAAACTAGGACTCACCACTATATAAAGTGTTATGGAAATTTAGTCTGGCTTATTCGTTTAGACGCCGTAACATTCGGCGTTATCAAAATGTTTATATAACACATTCCTTATTCAACCACTTGAAATACGCTCGGGGTAATACCACTGCGCGACCTATATCTACGGGACACATTCAAATATTTAGGGTTGCCTAGGTAAAAATCGAGAATAGATTAGTGCCCTTTTTACATAGATGGCAGACGATACAAATAAATGATACAAATGGAAAATATTTCTTACAAAAATAAGCACGTTTATTTAAATAAAATAGTATAAGGAGGTCAAACATTGTTTTTATTTTCTTACGAACACCAATTTTACACGTTACTTATCTGTAGGTAAGTAACGCAATGGTAAATCCTAATAATTAGGGATTATTCACATCTTAATCTCTTTGATTAAAATATTAATAAACTATTACAATAGTTAATGTTTGTTAAAGTTATAGTAAATTTATGAAGCATTACTCTGTTCTTTTCTACTAGCTACATTTTGAAAATAAGCTTGAATATAAATACCAAACTTGGTAAGCGTATAACTACTTCATTTCTTTTAGTATAGTTTACTATGCTGGGTAACTAATTAGGGCAACTCCATTTCTCATCTACCTATACATTCACTTCATTATTTTTAAACGTAAAAATTAAGAGCTCAAGGTTTAAGGGCAAATTGGGCATAAGCTGTGAAACAGATTTTTCAAATTAAAGCGTGTTAAAACCGCATTATACAACGTTTTCTTTTGATATTAAAGAATTTGCATTTTTATACCTGATTTGCATAATTGTGAAGCGTTTTACAACTCTCTACCCCAATCAAACCTTTACCTAACCAAAAATACTGCTCTGGATGTATACAGCAATCGTGAGACCAATGATTACTTATGGGGCAGTGGCTTGGAGCAAGAGAACTAATCTGGCCATTGCGAGAGCTAATCTCTCTAAAGTGCAAAGATTAGCATGTGTATGCATAACTGGGGCAATGAGAACCTGCCCAACAGCAGCTATTGAAGTGGTAACCCTATTGTGGGTTCTGGGACACACGGGAGTAGAAGAAAACGAAATAACAGAGAATCTCAGTAAGAGAGGCGCTAGAACACCTTTTGTAGGGCCAGAACCTTTTTGCGGGATAAGTAGCAGCATAATACTGGAGAAACTAAAAAATGAAGTAGAGCAGAGAAAATCCAAATACTGCGAGAATCTCTAGGGAATGAGGCAAGCTAAAACTCTTCTGGGAACCTATAACCAGAAGAGATCTGCAGAATGCATCAATCTGAGTAAAAATAATATTCGCATATTGACAGGGATCCTTTCAGGCCATTGTAAACTGAACGGACATCTAAGCAGGCTTGGAATAGCGAAGGAAGCCGAATGCAGATTTTGTGGGTAACAGGACGAAACATCCATCCATCTATTCACAAACTGCGCTGCACTGTGCAACTTAAGGGCGCTGCACTGTGCAACTTAAGGGCGCTGCACCTGGGAGCATGTGAAATCGAAGAGGGAGAGTTACCTAATCTGGGCCCTTCTGACATTCTGCACTTTTTAAAAGGAATCAGAGTGGACTGCCAGCTGTAAATACAGCGAGTAGAGGGGACACAATAGATCTTTCAGGTCGCAGTGTACTATCACCCTAATATCACACATTCATTCAATAATCGAAGATTTTGGAGCTTACATTCGTATTTAATTTGAGAAAGATGGTACACCGTACTACTACGAATATTTCTTCGGAAACAATTTGCGTTTACTACGAAACAATAACGTTAGTCTATGGGATTCTTTGTATTGTAGATACTGGAAACGGTATATAAGAGATGAAACAATCATTATCTATTAGATAGAATGGGCATGACCTCAGGCACTACTTTTTTAAGAGAATGAAAAATTAAACAGTTCGTGCCGTAAATAGCAGGAAATCTAATCTTGTGATGTAAATTTTTCCATATTAAATATATCGAAATATTTTGATAAACGTGTAGGTACATTTTTAGGTAGAATCCAAATATGGTATTCAAGCCTAAGTAACTCTTAAAGATTTTCGTATAGAACGGGATTTGATGGTGATCCTTATCGAAAAGTTGCAAATTTTATGTTCCATTTTTTTTAAAGTGTTTTTTAAACTAGCGATTTATCTAGTATTTAAATTTGACCATAATTCAATTCAGCATCAATCATAAGTTTTTTGGTAGACCATCAAAATTTTAAATTGATTTTATCAGAATCTCCAGAATTAGGTTTCTCTACAATTTTATCTGCTTATTTGTAGGGCTTCTGAAATTATCTGCCGGTCTATAAGCATCAGTACACGCTTACAGACTTGACAATACCTTACAGTCGCTACAGATATACACAGGGTCTCACCTCATTAGTTTACCTAACTGAAGGCCCAATTTTATACATTGTATTTTGATTATCCTCAGCTCCCATTTTTTTTTTTTTTTTTTTTCAAAAGGGGCGCGTTTTATACCCAACATGCCAACATACCCTCAAAATTTGTGCTATATTTGTAAATTCATTTCATGCAGGATGTTGCTTTCGTTAAGCATTTATTTTAACACGTGATTCTCTGGATCAATTTCAAAGCGGTATACTTACAGAACGTATGTTCTATATTGCTGTTTGATATACGGCGCTAAATTTTCTTTGACATACGTGACAACGTATCAATTTAAATGCGAATCGAAGCTCCACAAATTGTCGATCGTTTATGCAACTGCAACTACACGTACTGCATACCTAGCGATGCGTAAGAACCTAATAACAAGAATAATGTTAAATCAATTAGTGTGTACTATTAACAAATCAGAAATATTGGTATACGAATATGAGTAAGTACATATATAAAAATTGTAAATGAAAGAAATTTCAAATATTCAATAATTTACACTTAATTGTAATAGCAATTCTTTTTGGGTTAATTATTAGCAATTAGAATATAGAACATAAACTAGCATGCCATGTATATACACATACATATTTTTTAAAACTATTTAACACGTTTTTAAAACTAAAATAAACTAGACCGAAATTCTATGGAAAATTGCCACTATATCTTTTAAAATATAACTGCATAAATTATGTTAAAAGAATATGAAAACATAGAAAACACTAATTGATTTCTTACGCATCGCTAAGTATGAGGTACGTGTAGTTGCAGTTGCATAAACGATCGAAAATTTATGGAGCTTCGATTCGTATTTAAACTGATAAAGATGGTAAGTACATATAGCACACCAGGAATTTTTGAAAAAGTTAGAACATCGTCAAATATTCTTCAGTTTTATTACGATATCATCTACAAGGAAGTCGCAATAATTGAAGTGGAATCATTCCCACTTCCTCCCAACTATTCGTCTTTCATTGTGTCGCGGCTGTACACCTCCCTGTTCATTGTGTCCCTAGTACATAATGTAGTGGCCTAAAGCGCAGTGATTATCAAAACTACTTTCCGGCTCACATGGACCTTTCCAGGTACAAGGTTTATTAGAGTAGAGAGTGCTAAAGCGCTACACAATTATGCAGACAAGGTAGAAAAATAGAAATTCTTTAATATTAAAATGAAACGTTGTGTATTTCTGTTTCACAGCTTGTGCCCAAATGGCTCTTAAATGTTGAAAATTAAAAATAAATTCTAGCAAATATATAACAAAATAATAAACATTCTAATAAATAAATAAAATAACAATTCTAACGAATGACGAAAATACAAAATAAATATATAATATAATGTCTCAAAGGCTGTAACAAAAAGGAAAAATAAATTCTGGCAAAATTAAAATGATTATTTGCTTGGGTGTGACAAATAAATTTTGTTGTTCGACCTTATGTGCAATTTTCCATTTCTAGTTTAAATTGCAGGTAGTTTCAAAAATACTAGTGGTGGGCACTATCGATATTTTCAACTATCGATAGTACTATCGATAGTCGACTATCGATAGTTATACTAATATACTAATAGAAATTGTCTTAACACTAGTATTTTGGTTCATTGTTTCATCATCAAATTCAAATTCAATTTATTGCCATTTGTAAAGAACAATGTATCGTCAATATATACATATATATAAATATAATAAAAATTTAATAAAAATAAATAAATACTAGTGTACGAAACCGCGTCAACTTCAACAGCCATATCTCAAAAACCAGTAAAAGTAAATTTATAGGAAACCTTTGATTCAAAAATTAAGACTTTTAAACAACAGTCGACATCAGAAAGCAAAGTGTCGGTATTATTAAATAAGTATATTGACTTTCCTTTTGAACCTAGAAAAAATAATCCAATTTTGTTTTGGTGCAATAACAAACTAATGTTTAACACTTTAGCAGATATTTCACTAAAATATTTAACAATTCCGGCAACGTCGGTTCCGTCGGAAAGGATATTTTCTAAGGCTGGGCTTCTCACCCACAGCAAAAGAAACAGAATTAAAGAAAAAAATTTGAACATTTTAATATTTATAAACAAAAATTTAGATATTGTTTAGACTATGACCCTTTTGTTGAGGCATTTTAAATATAAACAGAATTGTATTTATTTTATATATTAGAATGTTATTTACTTTTTATTTTTAAATTATATTTATTTTCAATTTTATTTTATTTATTTCAATTGTCATACCCATATTTGCTTTGTGACAATGTGAACGCCAGCATTGAGCATTTACATATACAATCAGTAAGTTAAATCATTTTTTTTTTTAATTTTTAAAATCAAATTTTTGTTGACTAATATATCAGGGATTCAGAAGCCGCTCACTGTAAGTACTTGTCAGAAGACTGCAAAACCAATTGCGCAAATTTTCACATAAATTATACAATATATTACTGTTATGATTGTAACGCAATTAATTATTCTCATTATATTGCTGTAAAATATAATTTATTATGTATCTACACGTTTAGTTATCTTCCCGATTTACATTCACTTACTTTTGGACCATCCATATTATCATCTAAAAGCACTTTTCACGCTATTTTTAGTTACACAAGACAGTTCTCAAAATTACATCTCGCGAAAAAAAATTGTTAGACACTATCCGTATATCAATAGACGGACCAAGTCTCATTAATTGGCTAATTTTTATCGATACTGAACTAATCCATTTCTAAATGTTCTATAAGGGATTTACATTATTTTACTGTCGAATATTATGTCATCGATAGTTATCGTTAGTCTACTATTATTTCATATCGATAGTAACTGATAGTCAACTATCGATAATTATCGATGTCAACTATCGTTAGTTATCGATAGCTCACTATCGATAGTCAACTATCGATAGTTATCGATGGTCAACTATCGATAGTCGAAACTATCGATAGTCGAAACTATCGATAGTCGAAACTATCGATAGTTATCGATAGTAAAAAATATCGATAGTCGCTATCGATAGTCAAAACTATCGATAGTCGCTATCGATAGTGCCCACCACTAAAAAATATTATTGAATTTTTAATTAATTTAATTTAATTCTGCACATTAGTTGACCCTGATCAAGCTATTATTATACATGTAAAATAGTTGTCAAATGGATTGTATCTTAGTTATTATGATCAATCAATATAATAATTATCTTATAATTATTAATTTAAAACAAATTCCCGCACTGCTTACGTTACATTCATCCGTCCATACACAGTTTAGAGCAAAATTATGATTTTCTTCACATTTTCCCAAAAACCATTGACAAAATGCCATACGACGCTCCAAATCCGCGGCAAAAAGGTAATGCACTTTCCTTGTTCGATAGGGTTTCATTCTATACTTTTTTAAAATGCGCCTTGCCGATGTTCTTGCTAAAGCTGTTGTTTGTGCCATCTCGCGAGTGGAATGTGTTGGGTTATTTACAGTTTCCCCCAAAACGGCAATTTCCTCTAATTCTTTGTCTCTACTTTGAGCCACATAATTTTTAGGTCTCGGTTTTTGAAAGGATCCAAAATTTATTAAATTTTTCTTTAACCTAGTGAACATGTCTCTGAATGATTGTTGTCTTTCAGGATATCGTTCATAGTAAATATTACATGCAGCTTCCGCATTTTCACCTGCTTCTATAAAACACTTTAACATGTCGTATTTTTCATAGTTTTCATACATTTTTGAAATCTTGAATAATAAAACCACCAGTAACATTCATTCAAACTGACATTTCAAAATATTTTGACAATATAAAACAAATACGCGTATTGCTTAGTTACAGCCAGAGCCACCTTGAAATACTGTTAAATTGCAAACAAAAAAACAAATATCTTGAAAATCCTTTAAATAAAATATCAAGTGTGTTATATGATATTAAAGGCAATTTTATCTGCTTTTGAATAGTATAAAAATATATAGGGTGTTCCATATAAAAAAACACAAGTCTTGATAATATCTCAAAAAAAAAACGAACTAAAAAAAACAAATTAGAGCATTGAATTCTACGTCAAAAAGTGCCCTAATAAAGTTCTTATATAAATCAAGCATTTTCACAAGTTAAAAAGTTACAAGGGCTTTTGAAAATTGCATGTTTTACGAAAACGCTCTGTATCTCTTATATTACGATAAGATATAAAAATACGGACTTCACCAATCGATTTCTTTTTAAAATCGAGCTCCAGAAGCATAGGTCAGATTTTGTCTAATTCCTTCAGAAATATAAGTTTCCTATTAAAAGTATCGAATTTGGCCCACCCTGTACACACAATTTAATTTGATATTGAACTTTATAAACATATCAATATCATTAGTTTCCGACCTACTTTATTATGTAAAGTATCGAAATAATTTTTGGTACCTACTTAACTTGTCTTATATACTTTTATTTAATAATTCTTAAGCGTTAATATTAAAAGTTGCCAATCGCCCCCAAGCTGTGAAATGGGTATTTTCAAAACATATTTAAATCGCAAAATACATGTATACGTTTTCATTGGATACTACATTATTTCATTTCTCCTACCTGATTTATATAATTGCCAGGTATTTTACACGTGTTGATAATCACTGCGTTTTAGACGACGACATTACTTAAGTGTACATATAATTAGTTTAAATAAAGTTGGTAAAATAATAGTGTTGAGCACTATCAGTGTTTGTTTATTGTCGATAATCGCACCAACTGGCGTTAGTTACCGATACAGAACTAGTCCAATTACAAATATAAAGGGCCGGTGCAGTTGGTTGAACGGCTTGCATGTTCACCTTTCACGCCATTGGCGCTGATTCGATTCCAGATAGAGACGGTTGTGTTTTATTTGCGGATAAAAATGAGATAATGTCTTCTCGGATAGGAAGTAGAGGTCCGATGTCAATGGGATGTTTGGTACAAGTGTGAACAATTTTCCTGGGGATGCTGCAATATACATATCTATCAATAGATGTCAGTGCTTAATAGTGTCAAGTAAATTTTACAACCCGAAGCTTGGCTACAAGAAACAAAAAATATAAAAAACAGAGAATCATGTTACATTATTTTACTGTCTTGTCTGTTCCTGCAACCGCTACCTCCGTTCACCATTACTTGCTACAAAATAATGAAATAAACTGGTACTGTAGTATTTATTTTTTATATAATAAAAAATGATTTTATGTTAAAAATATTTTAGATTGAGATATAAGAGATAAAAGTGTCTTTATTGCGGTAAATTCTTCATTTTAATTTTATGATTAATTTTATTAGAAATTATACCGTATGCTAGCGGCAAATATGCTCATACATGAATCTCACGCAATAAAGTATGATACAGATAGAGCAATGGAGGAAACGATGCAACAGCAGATTCGAAATTAATGCGTTACTGAAAGAATCCTTGCTTGCTCTATCAATTGTACATTGTACTGTATCCCGTTATGTTCATGTGTTAGCCGGTGACCATAACTCCATTCGCACACGGTAGAGTATCCATACATTACTTATGCAACTGAAGAACTAAATTTGCAATTAGTAGCATTAAATTTTAAGTAGTCATTAAGAAATGTGAGAAGATTATGGATATCCGAAGAGCTTATTTTCAAAAGGAAGCATGCAAAGGTACAAATTTTGTAGATGATGTGAAAAATGTATCTACAATACAAAAGTATAACATGAGATAACACATAGCACATGGAAATGGTAGGAAAATTGGCGGAGCTCTTCTCAAAGTTCGGGGAACCGTTGTAAAGCGAATTTCGTAAAATGGATATGATTCCGTTTGTTAATAAGCTCTTCGTCTGCCATTAGCTGCGGAAAAAAATGCACTAACTTAATTTTACTTTTTAGGTTAGCAAAATTAGAAGAATCCCTAAAAGATGAAAGTCTTTCGGAAGAACAAAAGATAGAAAAACGCCTTCAGCATGCCCAAAAAGAAACCGAATTTTTGAGGCTAAAGAGATCTCGTCTTGGCGTCGAAGACTTTGAACCTCTAAAAGTTATAGGTCGAGGCGCTTTCGGTGAAGTACGACTCGTCCAGAAAAAGGACACTGGTCACGTGTACGCTATGAAAATCCTTCGAAAAGCCGACATGCTCGAAAAGGAACAGGTGGCACACGTTCGCGCCGAGAGGGACATCCTTGTCGAAGCAGACCATCAATGGGTGGTGAAAATGTATTATAGCTTTCAAGATCCAATTAATTTATATTTAATTATGGAATTCCTACCGGGCGGCGATATGATGACTCTTCTTATGAAAAAAGATACCCTTTCGGAAGAGTTCACGCAATTCTACATCACGGAAACGGCTTTGGCCATTGATTCGATACATAAGCTCGGATTCATACACAGGGACATTAAACCGGACAATCTGTTACTGGACGCGAAAGGTCATCTTAAATTATCGGATTTTGGGCTGTGCACGGGACTTAAAAAGTCTCATCGAACAGATTTTTATAGAGATCTAAGTCAAGCGAAACCTTCAGATTTCAGTAAGTACTCGGCAAGTCGATTTTGCTTTTTAGTCTCTGACTGTAGCAAAGATTACACAGACCTGCGAATTAATTCTTTTATTTTTTGTGCGGGTTGAATAGGAGTTTCAAGCTTAATTCAAATCTACCAACTACCAAGCGTCTTCCGCATCACGTAAGGTTTTGTAGCAGAGTGAATATTTAGGTATTATAGACCATTAGGTCTTATTTAATAATGAGATAAATTTAACGATATAAGTAGTGAATATTACAATAAATGAAATAATCTTAAAACATATTAAGCATAGGCACTCTATTTTCTTTATGGTTTTTTGAAATCGATCGCGAGTAGTCTTGCGGTCGAGTTCTTGGCAGAACTTATCTCTCTTGTTAAAGACCAACAGTAGTCGACCACCATAGAAACGTCCCATCTACCTCGGTATTAAACCTCCATCTGCTAGACATGCTGATAAAATCTTTCTCCTTGTTCTTCATTATGCGCCCCCAAACTTTTTGGAAATTTATCAAGTTGAAAATTAAGAAAGTGCTACTTCAGACTCACGTTACATCAGAGGACTCTCCATTTTTTAAGTATCATTTTAACAATCTGCTCAAACTCTTCGTTACTTACTTACTACTCCTCGTAAACTTTAAGCCCTTCCCAGTACAGGCCAAAATATAACTTTTTACATTCCTCTGCACATTTAAAACCTTTTACAAGTCGCATAGACAGGTCTGTTTGTTACATACTGAATACTGAAACGTAACTCTTGAATAACTTATGTTTTTACTATAAAGCACTCCAATGATCTGTAGAGGTAGTGTAGAGTTCAATGAAGACAGTCGGTCGAACCAACAATTATAATCAAAGGCTAATGCAGACTACTCGGAGAATCTGGCGAAATTAGGGGCTTGGTGGTATTCTAGTAGAATGCATCGCTATGACTGCCGCTCCTGGGTCGAAGGTGTGCTTATAATGCTCAGCCGCAGGGGTCATGGTGGAAGGAGAGCTGGTCAATTTCCCTGGTTATGCATGGGAGGGTGTATGCTCACTGCACAATTTTATCTATGAAGACCGTAAATAGTACTGGACATAACTCCTTGAGTTTTTGTATAGACTCTTTAGAACTTCTCTTAATTTCTATGGTACCCTCTGTTTTCCAGGAACTTCCATACTTTCTTTCGCGTTACCTTATCAAATGTTTTTTGTAAATCTATAAAAGCAAAAAAGGTCTTTCTGTAAAAATATGGTCACTTTGCGATTATAAGTGCACGTTCATATATTTTTAGCGGTACATTAAGCAATGCAGTAATTACAGACTTATAATTACTGCATTGCTTATTCTCAAAAATTATGACAATAAGCAATGCGCGGGTACAGGGTTTTCCACGGAAGTGGTTAGTTAGAAGTTTTCGGTTTTAACGAAACTCTTCAGATTTAAAAATTTGGGATTTGCAATAGTTTGATGCTCTTCCTTTTTAAAATATTTCCAAGTTTCTTACAATTCCAGTTAAACGGAAATCGCCATGAACTTTGCTATTTTATATAGAACAGGGTCTATTTAAAATAACAGAGTTGTATGTTATTATATTATTGAATTTGGCATGGCCATTACGACTAGGTTTCTCCTTTACCTACCTTCAACTGTTATTACGATTTTTGTGAAAATTTTGATATAGAGGTACGTTATTAATTATTTTTTACTTGGTTTATACTTCTGAGATCCCGCATTTTAAAACAACCATATACTAACACTGTTTAACCAAAACGTAGTCAAATTTTCCATAGGTATTAGTTGTCTAAAAATTGGTGATATATCAAAGAATTTTTGAAGTTTTAAAACTAATTTTTTTCAAATACAGCACCCGGTATGTTATTATATTGTTTGATTGAGAACTAAATTCTACTGTGGACAAACGTTTTTTAACTGCCCAAATCTTCAAATGCAGCCGGTATTGAACTACACTGTGTTTGTTTCAAGTTTTCTGAATTTCTTTACATCTGTTGGCGGAAAATGACGGTATGGGCAAGTTATCGGCAAGTTCTTCTCGCAATTCTTTGGCACTCTCCACGAATATAATAATTATTTACGAACCAAGTGCGTGAAAACACATTTCACGAATGAGTGGCAGTTTCAGGGACACGAATTCGCGAAATGTGTCACGCACGAGGTTTGTACAATATTTTTAATAATGATAATAAAAAGTATTTTTAATAATGATATCAAATAATATGTTATAATGTATTACGGTTAATTCAGCCCCCATATGTGAGTTTAAAGATTTCAAGTTGGCAGCATTTGTCAACTGACATTTTACTAAATTTAAAATTTTGAAAATTACATATTAATAAGTAATTCTTTTTCTATAATATGAATTCTGATGAGGAAGCACAATGTACACAGGGCCGTAGTTGGACAAAAATTTCGGGGGGCGTTTGAGCTGGAGCAATTTATCTGGGGGCAATTCCTGGTGCGCAGAAAAATGGTGAACACTAATGATTATGTATATTTGCACTTCATTTCGGAGGGGGTTTGAACCCCCAAAACTCCTCCCCAGATACGGCCCTGAATGTACACCTTCTGAAATTCGCGATAATGCTAATATTGTAATTAATAATTTATTACCTACAAAATCCAGGAAAATATATTAGGTTAAATTATTGTTAATATCCCACAAACAAAAACTGATAACTATCACACCTTCACTATAAATAAACTGGAATGGAACATTAATTCAGTAGTACGCAAATTTAAGGCCGAGCAATTCACAACATCTACGATTCTGAATATCTTCAGCTTAATAGACCAAGTGACTATACAGGTCACTGTTTTCGATGAAGTTCAGCAACATTATTAGCCGATCAAGGAGGCGACCTGCTTTCCATTAAAAGGCATGGAGGATGGAAATCATCGGTAGTTGCAGAAGGATATGTGGAGAATTCCTTATAGATATAGCAGAATTGAGTTGGCAAAGAAATTGACTCAGCCACTGACCTCGACTCTACCACCATCTTGTTCAACTTCTGTAAACATAATTATGAAAGATATATCTCATAATAATATAAATATTCATTTACCCTCACAACTTAAACAAACCACGTAATCCGTAGGGTGTCAATATCTGGTTTCTACAGTATCTTTTGTACAGTTTCAATATCCGAAAAAGATTAAGTCAATTGTAATTTAAATGTTTGTTGTGTCCTCACTTTTAATATTATTTTTATTTTTCATAGTAAAACTACTGGATAACTCTATAATATTATTTATTTAGCAACAAATATTTTTAATTATCCTGTCAAATATGTATGTTATAACCTCTGTTGTGATAATGTTTGACAGTTTAGTTGCTTTACTGCAAGTGAAAAATAATCAGTTACGTACCACGGTGTAAATGTCAAAATTTTCAAAATTGAAGAATTTTGTTAAGTCCGAAAAGTTTTAACTAAAAACTATTTGCTGAATTTCCTAGTTCTCGGGAATCTTTTTTTGTACCGTATGTTATTATACCTAATAGTTTTTCCTTCTCTTCTCATTTTTGTTCATTTCTGCTGTAATTTCATCATGACCCAGTGACTTTTTATTTTCTTAAAGCTTTGATGTTATAAAATAATTTTTGATAGACTTTCATTTCTACTTAACACTAGTAAATTTAAGTATATTTATGCTCCCTCATAAATTGTATTAGACTGCTAAGTCAATAACTAAACAGTAATCTGTAAGTTTTTCTCCATTGTTATTTCGGTCGTTTTCAGCGTATTTTCCTATTACCTTCTCCAGTTTGTTTTTTCCTGGTTCCAGCTCCACTGTTAAAATCTCCTACTACATTCGTAAATCCTAGGTGTTATATTGACAAGTAGGAATACTTTTAACGTATTCACGGCACTCTAGATTCAAACATAAAAATTCAAAATTTTGGTAACCAAGGAAACGAAAACTAATGAACCATATGTTTTCAGACTCAAATAGGCAAATATACAGGCTGTTCCATTTAAGCGTTTAAATTATTATTTCGGGTAACCCGGAAGTGATATAAAAAATTAAAAAAAAGGTTAAATAATTTGAAATTTACAGTAAACCGCACATTCCGAATTAAAAAAATATATATATATAAAAAAGGATGGACCTGGACCTATGAGCTTGGACACCTGGTATATGGAGCGCAGGCACCTATCTTAAAAATATCATAATAATAGCACTATATTTAGAAATACAGAATATTAGATAATAACTTCCAAATTATTAATTAAATCGTGCATGTTACCACTTGACGTACCGCTCCATCTGTAGTGCCGACACGCAAGTACCAATCCTGTACTAACTTGTCACTGAAGCGAGTTTGAAAACATTTAAGAGTGAGTTCTGATATTAAACACCTTCTAATTGTTGTTGTAAAACTTGTAGAATACTCACATAGGAAATTATCCCACGATACCGTAGAAGTGTAGATAAAACATGGATTAGAAATATTGAAGCAACATAAGAAAGCTAGTAATTCTGAATATGCTCTACGTATTAACACTACATACAACATATATAAAAAAAGGTCATTTTTGTAGTTTTTTTTTTGTAGTTGATTCTCGACTTGTGCTATCAAGAATATCGTATTAAATGTAACACATTTCTCTTGCCATGAATGTCATTACTATTTGGGACTTTGTGATGCTTCCTACCATCCTCATCTAAGCTACTTGCGTCGTCTTCATTACTCACTTTTCTTGCCATAATCTGGAAACATACTTATAACTAATATAAATTTCAACTGATAAAAGGAAAGAAGAATATCTTTATTTTCAATGCAATGTCTACAACATTATGGTTTAAATCAACAATTGTAACCCACAGTGCCATTAATGATACCATACTCACAAAGTCAGATCACGATACGCGTGATTCTGCAAACTTTCCGAAGTCATAGCCGATATTGCACTATTGAACGCTTTATTAAAAATACTGAATAATGAAATTAAACTTACCAAAAGATTGTCCTACAATCTTTTAATATGTTAACTGGTGCTCATAGATGTAAACCCGTATTGTTATGTGTAGTGCCTCTTTCAAAGCGGCTGGCTCTGGCCTGCCTCTCTCTTTCTTCTATTTCCTTCCTGCTGATATAGCACTGATGGTTTTTTTTTATGAGCTGCCAATTCTGCTCGGATTTCTGCATCTCTGTGACCACATTCACACGGAGACTCTCGTGCTTAGGGCTTCCCTATTGTCGTTCCATCTGCGAAACTAGTGCACCATTTACTGTTACATTTTTAGATGCTCCTTTTGACCGCGTTGATCGCAAGGATCTTCGAACACCCTTTTCTGAAGCCATACTGTTTATCTGATTCTCCTCCATTTATATCTATTTGTTTCATCAATCTTGATCTGATTAGCAGCTCATACAGGTTGCTTTACTGATTATCGTTTTTCGTCGACAGCAGGATGGCTTTACCTATTTTCCACCCTCGCAGGAATGTTTATGTTAGTAATATGCCGTTCATCACCTCCAGTAGCCACTGTGTATTTAACCTAGTGACCAACTTAAGAGCCTCTGGTGGGATACCATCTATCCGGGAGCTTTGCCGCTTCACATAGTTGCGGACGCCATTTGTAGTTCCTCGTCAGTGAAAGGTTCTACCTCTTCGTCGACTGTTGGCTCGTATTCCGCGCTTTTTCTGTCTGGGAAAATTATAAATACATATATTGTAGAACGTATTATTATATTAAGCGAACGTTAAATAAATTTTATTCTACACCACATAAAATCGGTAACCGCCCACATGCATTCAGCTATCACGTCATCACTTGTTTCGGATTAATGCATGCTTGATATGAAAGAAACCGATTCTCATAAAATCACGATTTATGCATTTACTGCTAAAATATTTATGAATAAATTCATTCCGTATTGAATACTTTCCTAGTCTTTGGTATAACTATGATGTAACTTCTCAATCGGTTAATATATATTATGTGCCCACATTGCCAATGGCAATAATACAAGATTATCAAATATAGTTTCGTAGTATTAGACAGAATATTAATTAGAGACTCATATATACCGGGTGTTTCTGTTGGCTTGCCAACTTTTAAGTGTTTATAACAGAGAAACGGAATTTCGGAGTGTAGTATGAGACATAAATTCACATTTTTTGATATAGTCAATATATTTTTGTCACCACCGGTTTAACCGGAAATGACTTTGATTTTCGATTTTTAAAAGGAGCCACCAGTATATTTTTCGATATTTTGATTCGGGATAACATTTTGAGTAGGTACAGCCGTACCAAATTTGTTTGCTGAACTTGGTCATGGCTATCTGGCCATGTTTTAACTACACGTGACATTATTACGCTTTGCATTACTATGCATGCGTTTTTACAAAAAAATACTTAATAAACATTTGATCAGCATGTTAACGTAGGATATCAAAATGATGGTAATTCAATGTTCTTCCATTATGAAAAAAAAAAAAACATTGAAACATAAAAACTATTTTTTTTGACGTACAAATGCGCGTAAAAAATGACAAATTTTGTACGTTGTACTCGATATATAATTCCGAATCAAAATATCGAAAAATATACAGGTGGTATCATTTAAAAACCGAAAGTCAAAGTTATTTCTGGTAAAACCAGAAGTGACAAAAAATTGTTGAAGAATTGTTGTCAGAAAGTGTGAATTTATGTCTTATACTATCCCAAATTTCGTCGGTATATTTTCCGGATAAGTTGGTAGAATAATAAGCTGCATATTATACATTTAATAAGATATAAATGTTTAGCAAATATTTAATAACCGATATTTGTCTAATCAATAATATTTACAGTATATTTCTTTTTATACTAACATAACATTTGAAAAATATTTGACAATCAGTATTAAGCTCACAATATTTAATAAATATTGATTATATGTTGGCAGTTTATTTTATTATTATTTTTAAATATTTATCTTATAATATTCTGTAAATATATTTCTTGCCTTGGAAATATTTTCGAAACATAATATTTATACCACATTAAATATATATCCTATAAATACGCTAGCTAAGAAGTGTATCCCACGATCCGAAGCTTTATCCAGCAACAAACAAACCGGCCTGTTACTTAAAAGATCTTGGTTGCCTACATACCACTTAATCAGAACTTACGCATTACACGTGCACTGCCCGGGTAAAACACGTTTTATTGGGCTCCAAATTTACTAAAATGTATAATACCAAAATTTAATGTATAGTTTTATTAGAAGGGGGGTGCAAACCAAATTGAACAATATTGCAAATACATATCTCAAAAATGAGTTTTAGGGAATCCATAAGGAAACTGCTCACGAATAATACGAGATATTCACTAGGTCTATAACATCATACCGTTACATTAATAGGGCGATCTTTGTAAATATAGGATAAGTAGGATGTTTCAAACTCCCAGAGTCACTTTGAACTTTTTATTTTAAAGGGATTGTTTTTTTTTTTTTTTTTTTTTTTTTTGAGTTTTATCCTAAGAATTTAAGTTATAAATATATACAGGGTGTTAAATATGTCGTGGCACATTTAACGAAATTCAAACGCGCTTTTTAAAAGAAATCTTTTTATGTGTTATTTTTATTATTATTATTATTATTACTTATTATTCTTCATATAATATTAATTTTTATTTTAGTAATAACATCCAGTCCTATGGATAGCAAGCGGCGGGCTGAAAGTTGGAAAAAGAATAGAAGAGCGCTGGCTTATAGTACAGTTGGTACGCCTGACTATATAGCTCCCGAAGTGTTCCTTCAAAACGGATACGGACGAGCCTGTGATTGGTGGTCTCTGGGAGTAATTATGTACGAAATGTTAATCGGATATCCACCTTTCTGTTCTGAAAACCCCCAGGACACCTATAGAAAAGTTATGAATTGGAGGGAAACGTTAACGTTTCCTGCTGAAGTACCGATCTCTGAAGAAGCCAAAGACACTATAATTAGGTATATATGTACATTCGTCCTTTCACTGATAGTTCGCACTCTGTGTAACGTAAAATCATATAAAAAAATTTAAATTATTTATATCTAGTTGCCAAATAAATGCGTCTAGTATATTAAAATTAAAAATTCCATTAAAAATCTTAGGACTAGAATATTAGAGCATGTTGAGTGGATTGTTTTCAAATAACACGATGCCACTACAATGTGTGTAAATTTTATTTCTATGGTTGAATATGAAAAACGTTATTAATTTTACACACAATATTTCACTAAACTTTAAAATTTAATTCTATAACAGTTAACTGAATAATAGTTATTTACGTATCAAGGCTGGAAAGTAATGTTTTGTGGTACAAGTTTGGAGATTGCGAACCGGGACGTAGCCGACGTGAGCAACCAAACGAGTTCGATAAGACACTTTCCAACCGTGGTGCGTACAAAATTTTTTCGGATACCACATTACCACTTATTTAAATCATTTTACTTGCATTTGTAGTGTTCAGAATGTATAGATCACTCATATTTGAATGACATATGTATTGTTTGACAGTTATTTTGACAACCGAACCCAGAAAAACTTCAGAATCTTCCCAGAAGAGCACGGTAAAGTAACGGAAGTAACACGTTAGTACTACATTTCGGTATGTACTTATTGTACTCCACCATCCATGGATGGTAAAGTAACGGAAGTGATGCATTGACCGTTCAATTCATAGTTTAATTCGCAAAGTGGCGCTTTCTGTCTTCCGGATGTGGTAGCCGAGAAAAAATAACGTTTTTCAAATTTAACCATAAAAATAAAATTGACGTACCCTTTACAACACAATCTTTATATAAAACACAAAATTTTCAAATTATAACAAAAAAGAACTCTGATTGTAACAAAAAGGAAAATATATTTTGTAATTTCATACACGGCGTATAAAAATAAGGTTTATTAAAGACCGTAACATCTACATTATAATTTTGATAATGATTATTATTATTATTGAAAAGACTTAAAAATCCAAGAAAAGATTAATATATAAGGTTAAGATAAACACGATTCAAACATAACATAAATTTTGATTTTGAGCGAATAAGTTTCACGTTTATCGATTAGTTCAATTAACGACCTGGGTAAGTGATGACCTATATTTAAAAATTCCTCATTTTACTAGCGAACTCTGCAGTTCATTGAAATTTATTGATGTATAAAACAATCGTTTCACTATACAAAATCGAATACTTTTTTGAACGGATACCGAAAAATACAGAGCTAACACGCTCTGCTTACTTCCGCGCAATAAATTTCTTACGGCAAAAATGCCTAAGCATAACCACAATGTACATATCTCTTTTAAATACGAAGTACGATATTGGAGTAAAGTGTAAAGGAAAGCCTGCTATGTGTGGTGAAACGCATGCTTATAAAATATTTCTCAAATAATTGCTGGATTCATTGTGCTATTATCCTAACATTTGTAGCCTATAGCTGAGATTCAATTCCCACATAATGCGATAAATCAGATCTTTATTTCTTTGCAGATCTCTAATGTTATACACTCAACCAAAAACACTGCAAAATTCAAACCATTAATGGAACATGTCATTTAATGTGAAGTTTTATAATATATAAAACCGTACAGTGTTAATTTAAAATTGAATTCGGCATTATTTATCCTAGGTTTTGTTGTGAAGATGAAAGACGACTCGGATCTCAGAAAAGTATAGAGGAATTGAAATTAATACCTTTCTTTCGTGGAGTTGATTGGGAGCATATTCGCGAAAGGCCTGCAGCTATACCCGTTGACGTTAGATCGATAGACGATACTTCAAATTTCGATGATTTTCCCGATGTTAAATTAGAAATCCGTAAGTACCTATATATTTATTTATTTTAATAAAAGTGCGCGGCAGCTCTTGTAACGTTACAAAATTCTTAAGTGTAAAAAATAATGAATACTGAAACTAAGAAAAATAGTTAGATGGAGTCAGTCCCCTAAATGTTCATAAATGAAGAAGATAAGATAAATTTAAATAAATGCCTATTATACCTTCAATATGACTTTTGTGCCGTAATGATTCTGAAGTAATGCGCTTTCTTCTATTATCAGGCTAGTGTATGCGTCTTCCTGCTATTGAACATAGTATTTTTTTACTATAATATATACTGTACTTTCATACACATCTAATCTATCCGCTATTTGGCGAAAAGTTTCCGAATTAGCTAAATACCAAACGATCAACAAAAAAGCCTTTTTAGGCAATTTTTTTCATTCCGTTTGTATGTGTTGCCAATATTTTGCAGCTCCCATTTCATCATATATAATAATAATGCATATTTTTCATCTGCATCTAACGAATGAATACGTTGTTATTATAGAATCTTCCACAAATACCTGCTGAAGCAATGATACAGCACCAAATAATAATTGTTCTCTATCCATTTCGATAAATATGGTTTCAGTGTAAGGAGCGAATCAAGAATATACAAATAAATCAAATAACACAATTTATTATGTTGAGATTACGCGCAGCGCACATTACATCAAGAACTGTCAATAACGAATAGGAGTCTCCGATATATATCCATTTCCTTTTGATTTCGGAATTTTTTAGGATATATCAGCAATATAGTAGTATTACATATATTGTAGGGTTAATCTATTTAGCCGTATTTCGAACGCCATAGATTCGTGTCCTGTCACATTAATTAAGTCAAACCATGCAGTGTAGTTAATGGCATTGGTTAACACATAATTAGTATGTATATTTATTATACCGAGTGTTTTTTATCTTGATACAACGTCATATCACGGAAGTTGTACATCTGATCAAAAATCTTGTAAATATAAGCTCACCCCTTACAGATATATTTCGTAAAAAAATAATAATTGCTTAAGTTATAAACTGTTTAATGTACCTTAGATTCTTACTGTTTTTTATCTTGAAACAACGCAATCATATCACGGAAGTTGTACATCTGATCAAAAATCTTGTAAATATAAGCTCACCCCTTACAGATATATTTCGTAAAAAAATAATAATTGCTTAAGTTATAAACTGTTTAATGTACCTTAGATTCTTACTGTTTTTTATCTTGAAACAACGCAATATCTCGAAAACTACGCATCAGATCGAAAAACTGAATAGAATCTGTTCACCTCGACGGGGCTCACTGAATGATATCAATCTCGACCGCCCACCCCATACCCCTGTTTGTAAGACTGCGGGCAACTTTCAAATCTGAAAGGCAGCTCCCATTTTTGCCACAAATTTGGATTGTACGGAGAAAATTCGTACGTATATGTCAAATATTTTTCAAAAGAATAATAATTGCACGTTATAAACAGTCTTAAGTGCGATCTATACAGAAAATAATATCCTAAATAAATCAACGTAAGCTATCCATATTCAAGTATAACTTCCCATTTTTTATTCTATGTAAATAAGAGCTATGCGGTAAAAAGTATAGTTTTGTAATAAAAACAATTAGTGACTTGGTACTCCTTCCACAATTCGTCGCCCGCGCGTCTATCCGTTGTAGAAAGGTTTCACTACGGGGACACGGTGTAGCTATATTTTTGTTAGCCCTCTAGCGGTTGAAATAGTATGCTTTGGCAGTTTTTACAAAAGGGTTCGTGTCTTTGTTTTTATCGATGATTAGTGGAATTTTAAGTACTTGCCTTATTTTGGTGCGCTCTTAATGGATTTAAATATCTGGGATAAAATATTTGAAATTTGTAAGTTATTATTATTGTTTCAGCATCAGCACCGCTCTCTCAAGATGGTGAGGTCACATATAAAGACTGGGTGTTTATTAATTACACATTCAAGAGATTCGAAGGTCTGACACAAAGAGGAACGCCGACCAAAAAATAGTGGAGCACCATCACTACAAGTGTAGCTTATTTATATATATTTAGTTTTTGGCCAATCTTCATTCTTATTTTTAGAAAATAAACCACTTTCCTAAGACACACAGGATTATATACATATATAATTCATATAAATATAATATATTTATTATATATTGATAACTGTAAGTATTATGTAAATTTGCTCTCAACTTACCTCCGTGTTTTTGTGCATTTTACCTCGTTACTTTTTTCTGTAGTAGATTGTTTTCTAAAAATAAGTGGAAATCACCTGTGTATAGGTCTGAAAGCAGTTTCTGTACTGTGTACCTCTTCTTTATTTGCATATACATATAAATATATAATATATATATGGAGCTGTGAACTGTGTTGCAGTTATATTTTGCTTTTGTAGTGATTTCATGTACCATCATCGTATTTTATGCCGATTGATCGTGTAATTATTTTCCTTCTCTTGACAATTATTATACCAATAAAAAAGGATATATTCTGTTCTGTTATAGGATTTTATTTGTTTAGGTTGAGTAACTTCTTGTTGCTTCCTTTTATTATTTTATTTTATAATAACCATATAATTACACATTATAACACAACCTTCTTAGCCTTCTCACAACTACTACTTACTACTATTGCATACATGTATATTGTGTTGCATACCCTGCAAATGTGTATTTCAATTATACATAACACCTTCCCTTAATTGTTGTACACATTTGTTTACACATCAGATAAATTCAGAAAAATAAAATTAAAGAATTTTACAAAACAAAAATAACTAAAACTCATTTACATGTCAATTTTAAGTAATTAGCTTACATCGAAATGTTATCAAATATAACAAAAGTGAATATTCCATTTTACAAATTTGTCCAATAATAAACATTATTAGTAACTAAATTTTACATTATAATTTTGTTTCTAAATTTCACAAACTTTGTATGATTCAAAGGTTTTGTTAACATGTCTGCGAGTTGTAAATCTGTAGGTACATAATCAATATTAATTAAACCTTCAGAGACCTTTTCACATATAAAATGATAGCGAACATCGATATGTTTACTCCTACGATTTACTATACCATTCTTGATCATGTGTATTGCACTTTGATTGTCTATGTACAACGTAACACTTACAAGTTTGTTAGTTAAGTCCTCAATAAATGATTTCAAATATAATAAGTCTTTACAGCATTCTGATGCGGATATAAACTCAGCTTCTGTGCTCGACAACGCGACGATAGGTTGTTTACGAGAGCGCCACGCTATTGGACCTCCGTTTAGCATCACAATATAGCCACTAGTACTTTTGCGATCATTTGAATCACCCGCGAAATCTGCGTCACAGTACGCTTCAAGTATCACTACATTGTCATTTATTTCACTTTTCTGTTCATAACTAATTCCACTCTTTACACTCCCTTTTAGGTATCTTAATGTTCGTTTAATTGTTGGTACCACTTGAGGTGTTGCATTGTCAACTTTCCTAGAGCAATAGTTGACTACAAATGATAAGTCCGGTCTGGTTTTATTACACAAGTATAATAGACTGCCCACAGCTTCTTTTATTGGATAAGTACAACTTGTTGATTGTTCATCAGTGTCATATGCAAGCATTGGCGTTGCTACGGATTTTGCATTGTCCATATTGAATTTCTTTAAAATTTTGTCTATATAATTTTCCTGAGTTAACCTTAATCTGTCACCTTCTTTTTTGATTTCCATTCCTAAAAATGTGTCTGGTTCTTCAAATACCGTCATTTCAAATTCGTTCTTCATTTTGCTAATTAACTCAATGATCTGTGTTTTGTCGCCTATAACAATCCCATCATCAACATAGACAGCTAAAACTATGGAATTGTCTAAATTTTTAAAAATGCATTTCTCCGTTTTTAAACTCTCAAGTCCTTGACTTCTCAAAAATCTTGTAAAATGTTTGTTCCATTGATTAGGAGCTTGTTTTAATCCATAAAGTGCTTTGTTAAGTTTACACAATGTATCAGTATCGTAACCTTCTGGTAGCCTCATATAAATATCAGTATCTATGTCACCATACAGAAAAGCCGTTTTAATGTCAAACTTTATTATAGCGTTTTTGTGCTTTGTTGCTAATGCAAGCATTATTCGTAATGAGTCTGTATTTACGACAGGACTGTAAGTTTCAGTAAAGTCTATTCCGTATTTTTGTTGATAACCTTTTATTACCAATCTCGCCTTATATCTTCCGTCATCCTTTATCCTGAAAACCCATCTACTATCTAGTGGTTTGTTGTTCCCTATTTCTGTTTCATTCACGTATGTCCATGTATTATTCTTATTTAGAGCCTCCTTTTCTTCTTCAATTGCTTTTATCCATTTTTGTTTGTCTAGTCCGTGTACTGCTTCTTCGTAACTTAATAACACATATTCATCAAATCGTTTTGGTACTTTTCTTATTCTTTTATCGGAGACTGTAGTTATCTTGTCATTTTCATCTTCTTCTAAAGCATTCTGTTCTTCTTCCATTGAATCCTTTTCATTTAAATTTCCTTTATTCGTGTTTTCTTCGTCACCATCGTCTTCTTCAAATACAGTTACATTTTGTTTTAATTGTTTTTCAATTTCTTCCTTCTCATGTTTATTTGTCTGAAATATAACATCTCTTGCAATTGTTACTTTTTGTTCAGTTTTGTCCCACAATCTGTATCCGTTTGGAGCATAACCAATAAATATGTACTTCTTGCTTCTGTCGTCTAACTTCCTTAACGGTCTTGTTACTTTGGCATATGCTGTACTACCGAAAATAGCTAAATTTGAGAGATCAGGTTTTTTGTTTAACCATTTCTCTATAGGTGTTACTTCTAGAGATTCTGTTGGACTTCTATTGGTTAAGTATGCAGCTGTTCTTACAGCTTCTCCCCACATACTTTTTTCGGTTTCGTTTTCTGCTATTAAAGCTCTAGCTTTTTCCATCAGCGTTCGATTGAGTCGTTCCGCCTTGCCATTTAATTGCGGCGTATATGGAACTGTAAAATCTAACACAATTCCCTTGAATTTTGCCCATTGCTTTAAATCTGCATTTGCATATTCCTTGCCATTATCGCATCTAATTTTGCAAACTTTCTGATTCCATTTATTTTCTACTTCCTTGGTATACTGTTTTATTATTTCTCCTACCTCATTCTTTCTTTCCATTAGAAATATCATTGTGAAATGAGTAAAGTCGTCCAAGAATGTAATGAAGTACTTCTTATTGTCCCATGTGGGTGGATCAATCGGCCCACAAACATCGGTGTGTATAATTTGTAAAGGTCTTGTAGCTCGTTCTCTTTCTGTCGAAAATGGTTGTCTTACATGTTTTGCTTTTAAACAAACTTCACAAAATTTATCAATATCTCTATCAGAACTACTTATTTTGACACCATCGGCCATCATTGATAACTTTCTCATATTATTAATTGACAAATGTCCTAACTTTACATGTAATTCTTTTATTCGATCTGTACCTTCTGCTATGTATGTTCTTTCGTAATTCCCTAAATTTATTTCATATAATCCATTTTTATCTTGTTTACCTTCCATAACTTTGATTTTATCTTTATATACCTCTACTTTATTATCGTTAAATTTTACTTGTCCACCTTGTTCAGTTATTGCCCTTACAGATAGTAAATTTTTTGTTAATTCTGGGACGTATAGTACATTATTTAAAATGACATCATTTGTTTGTATTTTACCACTCATTGTTGCATGCATTGAGGCTTTATTTTTTGCTACTGTACTAATTATTACTTTTTGCGCCTTTGCATCCCTCCTTTCAAATTCCGTTTTTACGGTGGCAATAGCATCAACCGCTAAAACCTCCTTGCCTATTACTATATTGTATAAACCATGCGATTTGAATACGATGTCTACTTGAAATTTCCATAAAGAAAAATCCTCCACTGTTTTTAGTTTGTCGATTTGTTCAATATCGTCTACATATTTCGAAGCCATTTTGTTCCACACTTATTACTTACTTTTTTTAAAATTTAATTTCCCACGTGTTTAGTTTTAGGTTATATTCTTCTTGTTAGTAGGTTTTACTTGTTTTTTACATAAATCTGGGATGATCTGGGCCCATAACCTGTTCTGTTATAGGATTTTATTTGTTTAGGTTGAGTAACTTCTTGTTGCTTCCTTTTATTATTTTATTTTATAATAACCATATAATTACACATTATAACACAACCTTCTTAGCCTTCTCACAACTACTACTTACTACTATTGCATACATGTATATTGTGTTGCATACCCTGCAAATGTGTATTTCAATTATACATAACATATTCTAAGATTATTTTTATCTGTGTCACTGTGATAATTTCATAAGCTATCACGAGGCATTACTGCAAAAGCAAAACCGGCATTATGTGAATATACGTATGATTAATTTTATTGTTACAAAGTGATAAATATAGGTTCGATTTATTTTTTAAATTGTAAATCACGAGCATGGCGGACAAATAGTGTGCCCGTTTGTTACTTACTAAAAGAAAAAGTATGAATATATTTATAGCACGCGTTTGCTTTGATTCTGTAAGTGAGATCGTTTTAATTATTTTATTTTGTCTTACGAACTACTGTTTTCAAATCATTTTACTGCCTTGAGCTAAGCTTTACTGGTAATGATACTTAAAACTTATTTTCTTTATTTTTCTGTCCAGGAAAGCGCTTTATTCGGCATTTTTTGGATTTTGAAGTACAAATAGAAATAAAATATCTAAATGTAACATTACGTTTAAAATATTTTCTAAACTACTAATGTATCAAAGCTCGGAAAACAAAATAGTTAAGCTACCTAAAAATATCAACAAAATTAAGTTTTCAAGTATTTTTGTGTTTGACCATTTTTCTATTTTCATATTGAAAACATAAAAACTGTATCAACTTATATATTAACATGTTAGGCACAAAATTGTGTTATTTGAAGATATAAATTCAATATTGCTAATTCCACAAGTTCTACAACTCCTCTTTTCCTTTTATTAGTTGTTTACCAAATAAAAGAAAGTACATTTAAATATAATAAAATGAAATTATAAAATACGTATTAAAAAAAGTTTTAAAACGTGACTTAATAATAACATAGGTTCTGCAAATTTAATTAAGAATATCTCGTTTTATCATGTCATATAAATACTGATTTATTGTGCAAGTGAATGTGAATTGTTGTTGCTAAGACATATCAAGTGAAAGAAGTTGTCATTCTACATGTGCATGCGCGATGTTCATTTGTAGGAAATTGGTAATTCTATTATTGACCGTATTAGTTAAAGAGCAAGGCAAAATAGATAAAAGAAAATAGGTGTTAATCAGCTCTCTACTCCACAATAGCACCTAAATATTTCCGATGATTTGTTTTGTTTTAGTTAAATAGATTAACTTAACATTGTAATTTGTTATTTATTATAATTTTTATTTATAGTTGGTCTCGCTAACAGGACTTGTACATACTTTAAACAAAAAAAAAACAAATGTGTATAACAATGAGAAGTTATTAAACTATGTGCTTTATTTGGTGGTTTTATTTACTCTCAAAGCTATTTATAACAATCAATCACAACTATACGGTATAATTAAATTATGTTGAGACAATAAGGGGGTCATTAATACCCGAGGATTGTGGAAAGGTATATTCTATGTTTCATTAGCTATATTTGATTGATATAGATACCTATTTCGAAGAAAATAGGCTTAAAACACCTTACTACATTCTGGTCTAATATATAGGTTTCAATGCACGCGTCCGTTATAAGAAGAAATAAATTGGGTGCGATTAGACGACCACAGCAGTTGAAACGTTAACAAACATCACATAAACTCAGCGGAATATGTACGCTGAGTCGGTCAGCGCTTGTATGTCATTGGTAACAGTATTTTGTTATGAATAAAACCACAGGCAAGAGGACATACCAAACTGTCAGCTAAATGTAATTTTTTTGAAGTATAAAAGGAAGCGGAACATCTGCCGCTGCTTCCCTGTGCTATATATATAGACCGTAACTTGAACTAATCGGCATGCGATGGCGCCGCTAAAATACAGGAATTATGTGCGACCTTTTCAATAATTTTGATTCATTTTCACATTAGATAACGTAATTAAAAAGTATGAAATATACACGGTATTCGTGTGTATGTAAGATATTTAATCTGCATTAGTCAGAAATGCATAAATATGAAAAATAATTGCTATAATTTGATTTTAAACTAATTAATATAGGTATGTACATACAATTACCATCTACAAATAACAAGCTAATAAACATTCTATTAATAATTGTAGGTTAGGAATAAATAATACTCCAGAATGAATTTTGAAGGTTTTAAAAGTTTTGCAACGGTTTCTATCCGAAAAGATAAACGAAAAGCCTTTGCAGTTGAGTAAAGATTCCATCCTCCACGTTGTCTAATGACGGAAAAGAAATTTTCTAGGGTATCCTGATTTAGTCTGTTAGTTAAGATGAAATGTATATACCTTTGCCCTTCTCGACTTCATACAATTTTAGAAATGCCGTTGTAATTTGAATCATGCTATCAAAACAGTCTACTTTCCCTACCATTCCTGTCAATTTTTGTCATACTTTTGAAAAATTCTGTTGCTCAAATTAAAATATTTATAATCTCGGGATTCCTATCACTTAAACCGCAACTGTACAGTCTGGTTTGAGCCGGCGTGTGTGATACACGTGGCATTTTGACGTGCATAATTTGTTGGTTTTCATTCCTTTTATTGCTTTTTCTTCTATTGTGTTTTCCATTTGTGGTATTCTAGGTATACCATAATCTAATACGTGGGTTTTTCTTTTGATTTTCTAAAGAATTATTCTATTATTTTGAAATTATTATCGTAAATTTTTCTTGTTTCGAACTTTTACCCGTGGCCATTACGTACCCAGCGCACGCATCTGCACACGCACTGCGTGTGGGAAGCAGGTTGTGGGGCTGACGAATTTTTGGCCTGCAATATGAGTACTCAGCGCGCAATATCGTAGCGAGCGTATCTACTTGGCCAGGTTCTTCTGTGGACGGAGGCAGCTTGAAAAATTTAAATAAACGTACCGTTACTGATCTCTCGTCAAAGAATAGTAATAATTCGCAATCTTTTGCAGCTGTTGTTAAAAATGTTTCAGTTTCTAAATTTACTTTTCCCAATCGAGACCAAGCCATTGTGTTTGATACCATTGACAACTCATCCAAAAATGATTATATCATTGGTGTAGGGTACCTTATAAATCCCAGCAACATCTTATTTGCATCACGAGTATCGAATAATAGAGTTTGTATTTACTTATCGGCTAAAGACGTGGTTGAATCTTTTATGTCGACATACGGAGGTATAAGCATAAATGGTATTTTTGTACAGGCACGCAGATTAGTGTCGCCTGCAAATGATCCTGTCAAATGTGTCTCCATCCTTGCCACACGAAGTGATTGAGAAAGAACTTAAACGAATAGGCCTTAAGATTGTCTCCTCCATCAGATTTATTGGTGGGGGTATTTCAAAGGAAGGTTATAAACATATTATTAAGTTTCAGACGGTGTACGTTGTATTAGATGAAAATGACAGGTTGCCCGATTCTCTGTTACTCCAATTTCAGGAAAACGCATTCAGGAAATTCTTAACTACAGACGAAATTAGATGTTTCATATGTAAAAAGTTAGGTCACATTTCATCTAAATGCACAGCTAACTCCGATAATATTGTGGTTCCAGAAACCGATCATAATTTGCCAACTCCTACTGCTACTTCAGAACAAATGGTCTTTATAACAATAAAGAAAATATAGAGCTCGAGAATACCCTAACACCTCTATTACTAGAGGAAGTGTCAAATAGTAAAAAACAACAGACTCCCTCTTCTAGTCACACTGATACGGCCCCACCCTGAGTGCGGGGAAAGTTTCACAATCACTTCAGGGCAACACGATTACAGATCATCCTCCCGACCTTTTCATTAAGCCCAAAACTAAAAGAAAACGGGAAGAATCCCCTACTGAGGTTTCTTATTCGGGAATCAAGACTCTTTTTGATGAAAAAAGTATAAGTAGGTATTAGACTTTAATAATTATTGTAAATTCCTAGAAGAGATCAAAGATAAACAAGATGCACTCCTTGTTGCTAAATTATTCACAAATGATATAGATTCACAGATAGAACTTCTCGTACAAACCGTCCGGATCATAAAAACCAACACCTTAAAATCACGCATTAAACGACTGATAAAAAAATTCAAAACACCTCTAGATCCAACAGGGCAGTACGCAATATCTGATTCTGAGAGTACAGTATCTCAGGAGAATTTCACAGACATCTCGGACTTCTAACTAATTACATTTCACACTGCTTTTTAAGTTTTTGTTGCTTTCCTGGTTCTTAAACTAAATTTAAAATTTAAATTAATTTAAAAATGGCTCTACAAAATTTAAATATCATTCAATGGAATGCACAATCCTTGCGTTCTAAGAGAGCTAATTTTGAGCAACTTCTAGTTGATTATAAGGTAGATGTGGCATTAATTAGTGAAACCTGGTATAAGGAGACAGACAAGGTGCACTTTAAACTTTTTAGTATCCATAAGCATGCATAACCGTGAAGATGGATACGGCGGTACTGCCATTTTCATTAAGAAGTATTTAATATTCAAACCAATTAGATTTAGAAATATTCCGGAAAATCTCAATATATGCGGTGTCTTTCTTCCGCCGATTAATTTGTCAGTGGTGTGTATGTATAGACCTGTTCAGGTTAACTTAACGTATCAATAAGACTCCTTTATTTGTGGTGGTGATTTCAATGCACATCATCCTAATTTTGGTAGTCACAAAATAGACAATGCTGGTAATATTCTCATGAAATCTATTGAAAATCAACAATAATTCTTCCGGTATGACGGCAGTGCCACTAGATTGACTAGACCGAATCAAGGTATTTCGGCTGTAGACGTGACAGTTGTTTCTCCGTCTGCTGCTCCTAGTCTGGACTGGAATGTCCTCGAAGATAATTGTGACCACTTTATTATTTATATGGAGTTGCCCTTTAGGTTTTACAAATGCGACGACTATTTTCCCTACCACTAAATGGAAAATTGAGTCTGCTAATCTGCCCTTATTTAAAGATTACTGTAGAGAGCACTTTCGACCTATTCTTCAAAACGACTCAGCTGAGACCAGGTTAACGTATTTTTATGAACTTATTTCTGTTTGTAATTGGTTGGTAGATCCTCACCCCATTGGTGGGATGATGATTGTACGAGAGTTGTTAGGGAGCGAAAATTGATTTTGAGGCAATATAGGGAATGTCCTACATTGGATAATTATATTAAGTGTCAGGAATCTATGGCATATAGCAAACGTTATCTAAAGAGAGAGAGTTGGGTCAGTTTTTGTAATAATTTTAATCGGAACACACCGTTTAGCCAAATCTGGAAAACAATCAAAAAATTTAACAACATTCCTGTTGGTAATTCTGTACGCGTAGACAACCACACTGCAGAGAAAATCCTGGAATCGATTGCTTCCATTATAGTACTTAACCAATAATGCAATATGGCAACCAAGCAATCGTCCGTTTCAGGTTTTTGGTCACAGCCATTTACAGTAGTGGAACTTAACGCAGCTTTGAGTTAAAAAAAAAAGTACTGCGCCTGGGATTGACAGCATTCCTTATACTCTGCTTCAAAACCTCCCTTCAGAAGTTCGCCAGTATTTTTTATCAATTTTTAACGCAATATGGGTGAATGGGGATGAAATTCAGGAATTAAAAAAGGTCGTCGTAGTACCCATTCCAAAAGCTAATGCTGATCCTATTTCTTTCCGACCAATTATTATCATGCGTATTAATTAAAGGTCTTTGAGGTTTAATAAAAAGTCGGTTGGAATGGTGGATGCAGCAGAATGGGTTGCCTCAACAGCAGTATGGCTTTCGTTACCAAAAGGATACTATAGATGCAGTAGCGGACTTGGTGTCTGAAATTCAACTGGGTTATACACGGAACCTGGAGTGTATATGTAAAAGTATAAATGGCGTTAGCCATCAGGTAAAATCAGTAGTATATACAGTTATGTCTAGAGATGGTCTAGAAGAACATTTACAAACACAGTACATGGCGACGAGGATATCTACTATACCAATTGTCCCCCTGCGTCGGCATTATAGCGATCCTGTAGTGTAAGCGAGATACACAAAGGTATCCGTGCATTAGAACGGTAAAGAAGTATACGGAATATTCTACTGGATTACATTAGGGCTAGTACTTCGCATATTGCTATGATGCACTCGTATTTGCCAAGAAATCCACATTTCTACGCTGTCGTCGCACAGGCCCATGCGCCGTCGCTCGCACACGTGCGTGTCAGATGCATTTTATATTTCGTCGGGAAAACTACTCGCTCGTACTATTTAATAAAACGCGTTGTTGGTAGGTAAATAGCGGTTATTTTAAAAATGGAGTACTATACGCCGGAGCAAAAACTCTTCATGATTAAACACTTTTACGGTGGTAATTCCGCGGAAGTAACTCGGGATTTATTTGCAGCTAATTTCCCCGAAAGTCAAATTCCCAATGCAAGCACCATTCGTAGGACCGTTAATCGGTTTGAAACTACATTTTCTTTAGTAAATAATAAAAATAAAGTTGTTCCCGATAAGAATGTAAGCGATATAGAAATTCGAGTATGTGCTTTAGTTGAAGTAAATCCCACTATGTCATCTCGACAAATTGCTCGCGAATTAGGTATCTCTAAAACAACGGTTCATAAGATTTTACGTATTAATAAATATCGTTCATACAAATTTACAAGTTCACAAGTACTTCTTCCCGATGATTATTATCGCCGAATGGAATTTTGTGAAAGAATGATAAATAAATATCCCGATAACCAATTTTTTTTTAACAACGTATTGTTCACAGATGAAGAAACATTTTACCTACACGGGCATCATAACCGCGCAGTTTGTCGTTACTGGTCGCGTAAAAATCTACATTTAAATATACCAACGCGAACGCAGTATCCGCAGAAGCTAAATGTATGGGCAGGTATCATTGGAAATCATATGACGGTAATTTTTAAACGGAAATAGATACCTACAGTTACTTGAAAATAATATTATTCCGGCAATACGGGAGCGATTTAATATAAATGAAGTTTGGTTTCAGCAAGATGGTTGCCCAGCACACAATACACGCATTGCAACAAACTTTATAAACGCGGTTTTTGAAAACAGATGGATCGGTAACTCGGGCCCTATTAAATGGCCAGCGCGGTCCCTTGATCTAGCTCCAATCGATTTCTTTTTATGGCCCTTTTTACATAATACAATATACGGATACGGTGATCAACGGCCATCAAACCTAGAGGAACTGCGCGCGAGAATTATTGAAATCAGTAATACTGTCACAGCAGATATGTTAACAAATGTTCGTCGGAATTTTTATGATCGGTTGGGTTATTGTTCTTATCAAGAGGGAGGTTTATTTGAACACTTAATAAATTAATTTACTTCAAATTTTATTATTGTTTAAGAATAATATTCTCTTTTAGCTAATTGCAGGTTTATTGCAATGTTGAATATTTTATTTTACATTATTTTATTATAGTTGCGTTTTTAGATTTTATACTTGCTGAACAATATCATTTTAGTTTTTATTTTAAAGTTTAGGAGTTCTGATTATTTATTTTTGATTTTTTATGTTGTTTATGAGGCTGTGATGAATTACTTCACTGACATGTTATCAGTGATTATCTGATGCTTCAAACAACTAAAAATATTTACTTATATCGGGAACACACTACCTCTAACAGTGCTTTTTATTTTTCAGGAATAGTATTTTCTACCACCTGTAATATTATTAATCACTTATGCTATAACATAGAACTCTAAAAGACTTTGATTTGCCTATATGCCCCAATACATTTATACGTGTAACTTATAATACGTCCGCTATCGTTTGTAAATGCCATCCGCGTGCCGCTAAGTAGGCGTGGCAATTCAAGATGGCACGCCCATTTATAGTCGACCAGTGGTTACTAATGCATCATGCTATGAACGATTGCCACACTGAATACTGATACATACGATATGGGTATACAATAATGTAAAGAGTAAATTGCGAAAAAGGGCAAAACAAAAAAACCAAATGGCTGACCACGAGGAAAGCAAATTGTTAAGTGATACAATAGGAGTAATTGCACAGTTTAACGAAAAAGATGACTTTTCTGTTTACATAGAAAGATTGTCAACAGTATTGTACCGCAAATCGTATTACCGAAGAGAAAATTCAAATTGCTACGTTGATTAGTTTGATATCAACAGAACTGTATCAAACACTAAGGGATTGGTGTTTCCCAGACAATCCAAAAAACAAATCGTTTGAGGAAATAAAAAGAATATTAAAACAGCAGATAGCCCCCAAATAAAACAAAAGAAGGTGCAGTGTCCAGTTATTATCAAAAACTAAGGGCAGTTGAGAGAAAAATAGGAAATACTGTATAGTTGTGCCAGGTGGGAGCGCAAATATGAAAGAGGCATACGAATCACATATGGACAACCCTACAGGAAGATGAGAGAGAGGAAAGAAAAGAAGAGAGGGATGAGGAGAAGGAGATCCTGGAGACTAGAAGCAAAAGAGAGAGTCATAACATTCACGATCAAGTATTTCCTGAACAATATTCCTTAGATCCTAAAGAACCATTAAATAACCACTATCCTAATATACCAACAGTCAGCTCGAATCAAACAACCAATAGATTAAACAAAAGATCTTCTAAAATACGCAAAATATTAGAGGACTATGTTTTAGATTTAGATGTTTAGTATATTTTAGAACTTGAACATTATATATCCTTAGCTTAAAATAAAGGGCGAGATGTGGAGTGTATATGTAAGAGTATAGATGGCGTTAGCCATCACGTAAAATCAGTAGTATATACAGTTATGTCTAGAGATGGTCTAGCACGTAGGTTGTAAGAGAGTAATTGTAAGTTCTGAAGGTTAAATAAAGAACATTTACAAACACAATAGAACCTATATTACAGAAACAATTTTTATTGACCTGAAAAATGTATATAACACAGTTGACCTAGACATACTTTTCTCAAAGTGATGTAATAGCATTCTCACTCATACTGCTAACAATATAGTAAATATATTTAAAGATCGAAAAATATATATCAGAGCATGCAACAATACTTTGATTGGTCCTCGTACAGTCAACATATAGGTCTTGCTCAAGGTTCTATATTAAGTCCGTGGCCTGGTCGTAGCAGACAAATCACTCCAAACATTACAGCGTAAACTTTCAAACGCAATGACGAAGTCAAATGAGTGGCTACATCTAAATGGTTTCGATGTATGTTCCGAGAAATCGAGCGTGGCCATTTTTTCACGTCACAGATTGGCCGTAATGGATGGTATTCAGCTGGATGGAACAGCGATAGAAGTTAAGCAGGTGGTTAAGTATTTGGGTTTTTTATGGACAATAAGTTAAGGTGGACACATCATATAAATCATATTGTTAATAAGTGTGTAAATCCTTAAACATTCTTAGGATGTTTGTCAAAATTAGATGGGGGGCCGACAGATATACAGTGAAAGCTCTCATAAACGGACACTCACGGTTCCGTCAATTTTGTCCGCTTATGGGGAGTATCCGTTTAAAGGATAGAACTAAGAATTAATAAATAAGTACTATACATTACGATACACTATCTACAATATGATTTATGTTATAGTAATACAGAGAAAAGAAACAGGAAATACGCTACATTTTTAAAGAATGTAACTATTTATTTTATATAAATGTTAATAGGTAGGTACATACGTAAACATAAATACTACAAATAATTTTTAAATAAAATAATAATAATTTTTAAAATAAAATAATGAAAATTATTCCTTGGGTTTTTGAAAAAAATCTAAAATGTTTGTCTGACGGAATTTCGCCATATTTTGCTGAAGGAGACAATTTTCATAATAACTTTCTAAATTTTTTAAGTGTTGAAATGCGATGAAGTCATCCCTAGCAAATTCTTTCAACATAGAAATATGATTTAGAGCTTCACCATGTGAATTTATCGATATTGAACTGCATGATGCTGCCGACATTTGTACTTCTTCTTCTGAGTCGTTTGAACTACCTTCTTCAAACGGGCTTTCGCTTTCTACATCCACATTCGAAAAGTTGTCGACGGTAATTTCTTCTTCTGTTGTTATATTATCGTCTAAGGCCATGAAATCCTCTACATTTTGGGAGTCTGTTGCTCCTAAATGTTTGGCATGTCGCAATAACTCGGCAACTGTTGATAATGGCAGATCTTCTTCAGGATCGCAATCAACTTGTACACTACATTCCGAACTACATTCACTTTTCTTAAATCCAGCTTTGCCAAAACAGTTCTTAATTGTCAAGGAATTTACTTTATGCCATGCTGTTTTTATAAAGTACAAAGCCTCTAACACATTGATGGTCTTTGTAAGCTCAGATAAACTTTTAACATCTTCCATTTTTGTTAAAATATGTTTCAAAATCAAGTGTCGATAGTAAAATTTGAAATTACGTATGATACCCTGATCCAAGGGCTGACAAATTGAAGTTGTGTTCGGCGGTAAATACATAATTTTCACATTTCTCAGCTTCAGTTCACGAGGATGAGAGCCTGCATTATCAAGAAATAAAATAACTTGCCTTTTTTGGATTCCCATTTTCCGGTCGAATTGAAGCAACCATTCGGACATTATTTCTCGTGTCATCCATGCGTTTTTATTTGATTTCCATGTCGCTGGTAAATCTTTAATAGCGACGTTTTTTAATGCACGAGGGCGAGCAGCTTTTCCGATCACTAACAACTTTTCTTTGTCTCCGGCCATATTTGCACAGAACAAAATGGTTAGTCTGTCTTTAGACAACTTTCCACCCACACATTTTTCTCCTTTAAGAGACAAAGTTTTATTCGGCAGCGCGCGGAAAAAAAAGGCCACTTTCATCTGCGTTGTAAATGTCCTCTGGTTTGTAGCCAAACAACACAGATTGAAGTTTGTCCAAAAATTGTTCCACATCGACTTGATTTACTGCAGCAGCTTCGCCAGATTGAAAGTGATATTACGTCTCTTGCGCCACTTTTGTAGCCACCCGTCGGACGCACTGAAATTATTGTAACCCAAATTTGTCGCAATTTCCTTAGCTTTCACTTTCACTAACGATCCTGATATTGGAATGTTTTGACTTCTAGCTTTCACAAACCACTCAAAACACCGTTTGTGTATATTAGAACCTTCCTTTTTCAAAAAATCCTTCTTTTGGTTTATATTGATTCCAGATTGCCATTTACTTCTGATATCTTCCTTATTTTTGGCTATTTCAGCTGCTTGCGTTTTCCCAATATTAAACCTCTTTGCCAAAATACGAACCGAAACTCTTTCTTTATCTAAAACGTTAACAACTTCCATTTTTTCTTTTAAAGAAAGCATTCTTTTTTTCGGTGCCATTTTACGTTTATATTAATAAAATAACTCCAATATGTTACAACTCTCGACACGCGATATCTAGCAAGGGTAATATATGTACATATGAAAGGGAAACATCTCATATAAAACGGGGAATTACCGAATTTAATGTAACATGTTGCATAACATTCTAATAAGCGAACGACCTGAAAAATCGTCCGGCTATGAGAGCTTCGCGTCCGCTTATGGGAGATTTTCAGTTGCATGCGGAAATAATCTAGTATCCGCGTCCGTTTATAAGAGCGTCCGTTTATCGGAAAGCACATAACATTGAAAATGATATGCCGAAATTCCGTTCCAGGAAATTTGTCCGGCTAAGAGAGATGTCCGCTTATTGGAGCTGTCCGCAAGGAGAGCTTTCACTGTACTGCTGATACATTTGATCGTGCATGCATGCGATCGCATCTAGATTATGGATGTACTCTGTACAGCACAGCCAATAGCACGCAATTGAATTGCATAAGAGTCGGGAATACCTTACAGCCAAATATATAGGTATTAAAATTGCAGACAATAGGGGATACCAACAGTCTTTATAACATCCGCAGACATTCGGTGTTTGAACTGTCATCCCCATTCTGGGCATAGAAAAATCCCCTCTCCCGGAATCATGGCTAACACTCTTGGCCTCGTTGGAAAGTCCTTGGATTCAACCGCAGTTAAATCAACGCCCTCTCCAGAGATCCACCATGAATGTCACGACCTCCATGAGCTAGGTCTTAGCTGCTTCGTTGTGACAGATTATTTATATGACTCCTCTACTGATGACGGTTTTTGTAAATTGCAACGGATTAGTGCTTCCACTCGGTGCTTCATTCGTGCACTTGTTCCAACAGTACTTGCAGTATGCAGAGCAGTTCCAAATAGTATAATAGACGATACAGACTGTATACAATTTTTACTCTTCTTTGATAATATTACAATGTATAATGGAGTGGAATAATGAAGCAGTTGTGGAATTTTTGGATCTCTACAAGGTAAAACCTACCATACGGAATCCACAACGTGAACCATAAAGACTTCAAGAATAGTGCAATCATATGCAAGAGCAGCCTGGCAGAACCCAGCCTTTCGATGATTTTTCATTCCCATATTATAATAAAATTTAACTTTTATGTTTAATTACAGTTATATATTACCAATAATAACGAAATGTCAAGTTATTAAACATTTTTACAAAATAATTGGTTATCTGCACGTTGCATGTTTACAATTCATAATTAATATTCCTACACCGACTTTTTCTTGCATCTACTCAGTTCCAACACCGGTTTGACTGGAAATGATTTTGATTTTCTATTTTTAAATGGGATCACCTGTATATTTTTCGATATTTTGATTAGAGATAACATTTTGAATATAACTGTACCAAATTTGTTTGCACGTGCTTTCCGCGCTTAGTCATGGTTATGTAGATTGACTACGTTATTACATACATATTGCATTATTAATTAAGAAACATTTGATAGGCATTTTAATGTAGGGTATCAAAATCAAGGTAATTCAATGCTCTTTCGTGATGATCTAATGAGCCACCCTGTTCTCATTTGAAAAAATTAAATTAAAAACTAGAAACTAATTATTTGACATATGATGCGCGTAAAAAAAAACTCTGCATACAGTAAAAACGAAAAATATTGTTGTTATTTTGTTTATACAGTAACAATCTAGCATTTTAAGAAGTTCAAAGTACTCTAGATGAAACCGTGAAATTAAAATAAATATTCTTTTTATGTCAAAAACTGACAAATTGGGTTCAGTTGTACTCAAAATATTATCCCGCATCAAATATCGGTAGTTTGATTTAAAAATCAAAAATCAAAGTCATTTCCAGTTAAACCGGAAGTGACAAAAATTTATTGACTATACCAAAAACTCTGAATTTATGTCCTATACTTAATTCCCAGATTTCGTAAATCTATGCCAAATACTTTAGAAATTATAGGGGCGAACTACTTTCCAGAAACATCCGGTATATAAATTCAGATAAGTGGGGAATCCAGGATAATAATTATTTAAAAAGTAACGTCACTACATATTAACAAGAATAAGTAACTATTTTAATTTGATTAGTTTTGGGATTTATATTATGATTGTATTATTATTATTATGCAATATACAGGCTGGCTCACCACAATCGCCTCGGTTTATATACGAAAAGTGGTATCATATTTTTAACATATTTTGATTAGAGGTTATATGGATTCATAAGGAGCATGTTTTAAAATTATTTCGGAATATACAGAGTGACTCAAAAAAAAGTTACACACCGATGTTGACGATCGAGGGTTTTAAAGAAATTGGGATTCTCGTCACTGTAATAATGAAAATTATGCCTGTTAACTAATCCGTTGTTATGGAAAGTTGATTCATCCGAAAATAATACGTAATCCAGAAAATGTTCATCATCTCCTAGCTTTTCTAGAAACCATAAACAAAATTCAATTCGCCGGTCGTAATCTGTTTCCAAAAGCACTTGATGCAGCTGTATGTGGTACGGATAAAATTTGTTTATCTTTATAATTCTTCCAATGCTTCCTCTGCTTAGTCTTGTAGTCTCACTTATTTTACGCTGGCTTGTATGCGGATTTTCTACAAGAGATTCCAAAACTAAAAAATTATTTTCTTCATTCCGGTAACTGGTTTCTGTCGCTCTGTGTTTTTGTAGGACACACTTCCTGTTCTTTGGAAAATTTTCAGTAAATTTTCGAACGAACGCTTAGCAGGATGACGTCTGTTAGGATATTTCTGAGCATAAATCCTTGATGCCAGCAAACAATTTTCTTCACACTCTCCAATTACCAAAATCATGTGAATTCTTTCTTTTTGAGTGTAATTGCTCATTGTAACAGTGGTGTGTAACTTTTTTTTTGGGTCACTCTGTATATTTCGAAATAATTTTAAAACATGCTCCTTGCGAGTCTATATAATCCCTAATAAAAATATTTTGAAAATATACCGCTTTTTGTATATAAACCGAGGCGATTGTGGTGAGCCACCCTGTATATTTAACTAAAATAATTAAAGAAAAACAATATTGAATAAAAATTGCAATAACTATTATTTCAATAATTTATGCACTTCCGCCAATAATTACGCAGTAATTTTATGTTTAACCTTTTTTCTTTTATCTAATTGAAATTCCTTGTATTTATCTCTACTAAAAAAATATTTACAAATGCCAATTCTATAAAAAATTACAGCTTTTAAAACTCGTAACATGAACAAATGTCGTATATAACTCACAGACCTGATAGACTGCCAATGAACCGTATGCGCATCGCTACGGCGCACAGTGGTTTCAAATCGACCCAAACGCGACAAAACCCCAATTGTACTAAATTTTTCAGTAGAAAAACTAAAAATGACGCAAAACAACTTTAATGTAAATATTATAATTTAAAAAAAACATTAATATAAAAGTGAGGAAGAATGGGTGGGAGGAGGTATTTAAAACCTACCACTCACCCTACGTTAAAGGAAGGCAAATCGGGGATGAAGATCAGGGACAGCTGTATACAATTACATCGATAAAAATGTTCGTTGTCGCATGAGACTAATTGCAAGTGTGCATTTATAGCATTTAAAATATGGATGTTTAAAACAAACGCTAACTACGCCTCCTTAGACGAAGGTTCAGATCGGGGTCATTTTGTAAGGTAAATAACAGCGTTATTATTAAAGATAGACATATAGTAATTTGTATAAATGCTTATTGGTTTTTATCGTAGAATTCAAAAATGGAATAATATACAGGATGTTTTATTTAAAATAGTGGAGTAGGTATGCTTTTACCTACTTTTGGGACAGTCTGTATAGTCAAAAGAAATTTTAAGTTATGCAACATTGATTTCTATAAAATTATTATATCAAATATTTTTTCTAAAATGAAGAATAAGGCTATGTTCAAAGATCAGGTCCAGTTTCAAACCGACCCAAATGCGACAATACCCCAATTGTACAAAATTGTTCAAAACAAAAACTAAAAATGACGCAAAACAACTTTAATGTAAATATTTTGTATAAGAATAAATATATAAAAGAATCCAAAATTTGTAAAGGAAAATAGAGAACAACAGTTTTTTTACATCATCGTTGAAGCTGGTTTTTAATTCAGTTTTAGATGCACTTCTAAATTTGTTGATATAGGGGTCGGAACTAGCAAGAAGCATGTGGCATACATCCTCGTTAGTAGCTGTTCGATTATTTTTACGAGAATGGGCTAATCGATAACGTCTGTAGTCATTATTCCGGGCTTCTTGGGCCTCTTCCGACAACATCCCTATTGGCAAAACAGCAGCCGAAATGATTTGGCCTCCATGCCAGAGAATTTTATGTACGGTATCAGGCATATTGTACCATTGATAAAGTTGTACAAATAAGTGGGCTGTATCACGGCAGTAGTTGTCAAACTTTGTTGGATCAATGTCATCTCCGCTACTGATCGTATCCAAGATGACCCCAAATCTATAGATTAATCCAAAATCGACTCCAGTAATTTCAACCGTAAGTTTAGGATCTTGAAAAAATCTACGCGAAGTATTTCCATCGTTCGTGGTTCCGTGGCCTTGCTTTACGATATCGATGTGGAGACCCAAAGTTCTTTTAAATTTGTCCTTAATATCTTTCTTTTTCTCTTCCTTTTCCTTTTTCGTATTTTCATTCACCCTCCATGCTTCAAATGACTGATTATAAGCAATGTGCAAAATGCACTCCATAAATTTAATGCGTGCATGCAACGGAGACATTCCCAATTTCATTGCTTCATCGGACTCAGTTTTAGTTTTAAGAAGTTGCAGATTATTCATTTCCGATGGTTTTCCTTTGCATATGCAACAGACTGCCATGGATGATGTATTTGTGACAGCCTGTGCCACTTTTCCGTCTATTTTTTTTATTGACAATCACATTTGACATCTTTAAAGCTGCAATTTCCCTTTCTACTCTATCAACCTCTTTTCGTATTGATTCTGGTGTCTCTTTTTCAAATTCAAACTTTAGAGGTCTGCAAAATCTCGTAGAAGCCGATCTTGGATTTTGCCAATATATTAGGTTCCGGTTATTGGGGTTTACTAATTGCAGGGGAACAATTGACGTCAGAAACATATTTGCGTCTGTCACATTTTGGTCAATAAAAGTTTGTTTATATTGACTATGACCAGAAGACCCATCACATCCCCATTTGGATATCAGTGTTAGGTCTGTCTCGATAGCTTCGGCTAAAATAATTCTTTCAGAAGTATGGTCGAGCAATCCGTGCAGGCTTGTCCTGGCACAACTTTCGGTTACTTCTATATTTCGAGGATAACATATTTCTTCTTGACATTTAATACCCGCTTATATGATGGGAATATATCATAGCCTAGCTTCTTTGCAGACTTTCTTAATACACCATATTGATATTTAGATAAGGATGCATCAAGTATCAGAGCCAATGCCTTTTCTGTGCTGAACCCATGTGTTTTCCTTTTCTGATCAACGCGTTGAATTTTACTGGCAGTAAACGTAATAAGGCTCTCTGGGTATTCCTCTCGTAATCGCTTGATTTTTCTCTGTTGGCTTCGTAGAGAACATTCTTCGAATGGTTTTAATGGTCGACCAAATGTAGAGGTAGTAGGCACATTAACATCCACATCTAAGCAATCAACCGTAATTGAACATTCATTTTCTAGCCACAATGAATGTTTTGACAAAAAGTTCCTTTTATTTCTACTTGATTTATTCCACTTAGCGGTGAAACGCGGTAGGAAAGTCTTCGTTAAATACCCCCGTAGTTTTGCCAAATATGGTGGCGTCAAATGGTGGTGGAGTTTCATATGATTAATACACTTATCAATGTCATGATTGATTAGTTAATGTTACGCATTTACTAACATATGACTATACCTGTCAAATCGGATGGGGTACTATCGGGAATTCCCGACTCGAGTCATGCCTTAACAAGAAAGGTAGAGATTTCTTAGAAAATCTCGATAGCTCTTAACACCTAAAGCAAGTGAACTACAGGTATTTTTATTCGTATGACATATTATAGAAAACAATAGACCTATAAGCAATGCAAACAGCATCCAGGTGTTTGTTGGAACGCATTTTATGCATTTAGATAGATATTTCAAATGTATTGAAGTACATATATCATATTTTGACACTTATGTTCCCGGTAAATCCCGATAGATGGTTTCGGAAATTTCGTCCAAAACTACGTGCACTGCAACTGAGTGAAACGATACCCGACTTTAAATTGATAGGTGGTACACAAGTGCCCCACCGAGGACTTAAGTCTTTGATTATAGCTATATTTTTCACTTTAAAAAAAAATCGTTTTCATAAAAGTTTTGTAGAATGTATTTTGTGTTAATGTAAGCCAATCCAGAAATGCTTTTCGCTATACAGAATATCCCAAAAGTCTAACTTTGAATTTGTTTTAATTTATATACTTTTTCGTCTACTTAGAAAATGTATGCAATTTATATAGAATAATTAAATAAAATTCTACATGAGACCATATTTCATATGGGTTAAAAGAGTTTTGGATGAGGAATAATCTCTCATAAACAAAAATATAGACGTGTGGAAGAGGGAGGAGGTGGGAAGAGGTATTTAAAACCTACCACTCACCCTACGTTAAAGTAAGGCAAATCGGAGATGAAGATCAGGGACAGCTGTATACAATTACATCGATAAAAATGTTCGTTGTCGCATAAGACTAATTGCAAGTGTGCATTTGTAGCATTTAAAATATGGATGTTAAATACAAACGCCAACTACGCCTCCTTAGACGAAGGTTCAGATCGGGGTCATTCTTTTAAGGTAAATAACAGCGTTATTATTAAAGATAGACATATAGTAGTTTGCATAAAGTCTTATTAGTTTTCATCGTAGAATTCAAAAATGGAATAATATACAGGGTGTTTTATTTAAAATAGTGAGGTAGGTATACTGTTACCTACTTTTGGGACAGTCTGTATAGTCAGAAATATTTTTAAGTTATGCAACATTAATTTCTATAAAACTATTATAGAAAATATTTTTTTCTAAAATGACGAATAAGGCTATGATCAAAGGTCCAGTCTTTACTGGGACATCAGTACTTGCACGCACATCTATTCCGAAATCGCAGATTATCGCAGCTGAAACTCATCAGTATCTTCTCTTTGGAGCTTATACTAAGTGTTTTACGAGGTTATAAGGCTGCGCTCGCCCGCGGTTAAAAACTACGCTTTTTTAAAATTATATTTATTTCAGCACATATTTTAAAAATTATAAATTATTATTAATAAATTATTTGTCATTTAATAATATGCCACAAATATATAAAAATATGTATATTCATTTATTATATACATATAATTATTAATTTATTACATAGATACAGTTATTATTAAAAAAAATCAAACAAACAAAAATTATCATAAAAGTTATCATTTCTAACCGTAAACATTCAAAACAGAATAGTGAAATAAAAAAAAAAAATTCGATGTCTAACGCAACTGAAATGTAGTGGCTAACTATCCTATATACTGAAAATAAAAGCCGTTTTCCATTGGGGTATGTTGAAAAGATTAAGGTTTTGTCGTCTTCGAGACCACTGTGCGGCGCACCATCAAAAATCGACAGGACATCTTGGAATACAGGCGTCATTACTCGCGTCACGATTCATGTAGCGTCATGGGTTACGTAGGTTTTCTATAGGAAATTTGTGTGTTAAGCCACGTTAAGGTGTTACTTCAACCGACCGAAATTATATCGTCGACTGCGAAACGAAAGTTGTAACAGGGATGGTAAATGTGTTCCGCTTCAGCCGACGTAGTAAACAAAACTTTAGCCGTTGACGATTAGAACTCCTAGTTTGGGATAGATATCTTACTGTGTTTATGCGTTCTACACTGTTATAAGTTATCAGGGCTATACGTCGGAGATCTATTTAGCTATGCCTTTCAGCAGCGGGAGTCTGTAACTCGGTTCGACTAGAACATGTGTCAATTTTGGTCGATGTATCGAACGGCAGGTAGTTTCACTGATTCTGTAACTTTTCTACCGTAGAACGCCGCCGGGTTCTCTTCGACAGAGGACTTCTTGTCGATTAGTCTTTCTATCTCTATCTAACTAACGGCTTGCATTTTGCATCTTTTTCGAATAGCCCTTATAAACGCACACCAAATGTTCCATTTAAACGAGTCAAACGACATTTCTCTTTGAATAATGTGCTGATGTTGGACGGATTGTGTTTGTTTATTACCTACTCACAATCAGTTGGGGATTGATTTATCGGATTAGTATGTAGAAAAATGGGGTAAATTTATATCACAAATACGTAATTTCACATTTAAAACGATAATGATATTTTGTTTGTTGTCCCCTTTCCTTTGTTAAATATGTAATAAAAAAATTTAAGATTATTGTGATTTTGGTGAAGCACTGTTATGTTGTATGTGATTAGAATTGTGTATCGTAACAGTATTACTTACGTTCAGGATATCTCTTGGTGTAAATTTATTATTCGTATTATTCTAATATTTATTCTTCAAAATATTTGTACACCTAGTCTTGTTTATTTTATTATTTTTATTATAATTAGTGAAATGTCAATGTCCCAAGATGTAAATCTTACATTAGCTGCAGCTGAAATACATATTAGGTACACTAAAAAATATTGCAATACTCCATTGTAACAGATCTTTCAGAAAGCGAATAAATAAAAAAATATATAGAAGAAATGTACAGTTATTTTAGTTATTCAGCTAATAAGTTTTATTAGGAACTTTACTAAGAGTTTGAATTACCGGCCCTAAATACAAAATAATTCTCATTCATTTAACCCTCCGGTACTGTGGGTGTGTTTATCGACACCAGATTTAGAATACGTGTGATTGCAGCATGCAACGATACTATACACTCGCTGCCGCCCGAAGGTATAATATATCTAGATATTCAGTGAAATATTGATGAAAGTCAAACCAAAATCACATTATTACGATGTAAATGACAAAACTATTCTAACATATACTCTTTCCAAAAATGTAAATCCTATGTCTAAAATGCAGGGCTTATTTCCACCAGTTTAAATTCTCGTATTTATTTTACTTTACCATTTTTCTATCATCTAAACATCATGCCTACGCACGACACCACGAGTGTTTTGTTTATGTTATAGTCCGGACGTTAGACTCGCACAGTTCACTTATGGTATATATATATATGGTACATACCCTGTGTGTGTGTGTGTGTATTTAAACAACCATACAGTCTACAAACAACAATTTATAATATATATTATAAAAAAAAAAAAAAACAATCGTATGTAATACGACTACTGTATACATTTTGTAATAATGAAATAATTAAGTAATAAAACCATTAACAACAATAATGTTGGTCGTCTCGGGGGTGGTAGTGTTTCCGTCCGCGCAGAGGCGAACATCCCGGGATGGGAATGGAGTTGGGGAGGAGGATCAAATAATAGTTTAGTTTACTTTTTAGCGGCTATATATTTATTACCAAACTTGGAAAAAATTGGATTGTTCAATTTATTTAGGGGAATATCTGGGCCAAGTAACGCTTCACACAAATCCAAATTAAATTTTTGTGGTTTTTTTGTTCTAGGGGCATACTTTCTAGATGAATGTAAACCAGGGATTTTAGATTTGTGAGTTAGACTTCTTATATGTCCTACGCAGACGCCGTTTAGAATTAATTTTTTCATTACAAAGTTTACACAAAATATCATCGCCCTGCATTTGAAAAACATCATTACCCATAAGGGGAACCTAGTAAAAAAACAAGGTAAATACAATGTTAAAGTAGAATCAGAAAATATAAACCACTACATATTCCAGGTGGGTAAGTTCTAAAAGAAAATATTCTTATAATACAATTTAAACTAAGAATAGAAATTCAAAATATGAAATAAAAAACGGAATCTCTAGTGACAACTTAAAATAAATAAAGGAAACTCAGAAATTATTTAATGAAAACGAAAAGCAATCTTTCTCTATGCACATGCATTTGCATTGATAGACCACAGATTACTACCACGATCTTCGCTAGCTGAATCTCTAGTCGCATTCGCATTGGCAAATTGGTGGCAAATAGAAGTTGTTTCTCTTTTCTTTTATAATTACCTAGTTGTTATTTTATTTTATTAATAAATATTGGAAATTATTAAATATCGCGTGACAGTTATGAGAGAATGAATTGGCGAACCCGAAATAAATTTCATGTCAAATCTGCATACATTATCGAAATACCTTACATTCGCTCGACCATCTCTAAAGTATTTGCTACAAACAGGAAAACTATATTTTAAACTTAGTTTATGAAAGACGCAATTTGTTATTCGGTAGGTTTTCTACTAATAATAACTAACCTTTGAATGGTCCCAAGTGAAAAACAAATTAAACATTACCATCGAAATAGTGTATGTACCTAGAGGTGGAAGCCAAACATCAAATTAATTCACTATTAATTTTTGTGAGTTGGTTTTGTCAGAATTGTGAAAACAGTTACTTTTATTTTACTAGATTTTATGTTGTCAGTACTGATATAGAAGTTGTCCATGTTAAGATGTGTTGTCCGTTAGTGGTTTTGTTCGTAGTTTTGTTGTAACCATTTCAATACTTAATTATAGTCAGTTAAATAAATAAAAGTGTTTTATTAGAACTTCAACATGGTAGCAGAGCGTAGTTAAACAAGGGTGTTATATTTGTAAATTGGAAAAGTGCTGTAAACAAGTTTGCAAGGGAAGCGTGGTTCACAACTGTTGACAACTGTACGTACATTATTTCAAAATGGCTACGTGTATGATGAAAGCTGATGATGTGGTAATACCGATATTTGATGGAGCAGAATACAGTAAATGGAAGTTAAGAATATTGAAATTCTTGCAATTAAAGAAATGTAACATTGTTATTGAGAGAGAGAAGCAGACAAGTGACAAGGAGGATGAATGGGCAACAATGGACGTGAAAGCAACAAATTACATCTATAGTGCAATATCAAACAAGCAATTAGAATTAGTGAGTGAACAAAAAACAGCGTATGAAATTATTAAAAAGCTCGACGAAATATATCAAAAAGAATCGACAGCATTACAAATATTATGCCGCAGCAATTTAGAAAACATTAAACTGAAAGAATCTTCGGAACCGATCATTTTCTTTAATGAATTTGAAAAAGCAATAAATGAACTGAAAACTGCAGGAGCGAAGGTTAGCGAAGAAGAAAAATTGAATTATATGCTGAAAGCATTACCTAAAGAATACAGTCATTTAGGGGATCTGATTGATGTGCTACCAAAAGAACAAAGAACTGTTGAATATTTAAAATCAAAAGTAAAATTGAAGTATTTGCACAACAAAGAAAATAATGAGGAGCCAGCAGCAAAAGCAAGTGCATTTAAAGCAACTGTATCAACATTTAAACAGAATCAAAACTGTTACAAGTGCGGCAAACCTGGGCATGTGCAAAAGTTTTGTCGAAGTGGAAATAGTTTTCGAGGTTATAATAATCGTGGTCAAGGTCAATATCAAAGTTATCGTGGACAGTATCAAAACAGTCGTGGAAATTATCGTGGCAACTACAACGGAGGACGTGCAAATCATCGAGGTGCGTATCGAGGAGGAAACTATAGAAACAATCAGCAAGAAGATAGTAACAGTGAGTGTAACAGCTTTAATGTAGAAGTAAATACATCAGAAGTTAGTAAAGATAATTCTTTAAACACTAATGAAGTAAACTGGTTGTTAGATAGTGGTTGTACAGATCACATTATCAATAATGATAAATATTTTGATTATTTCGAAACTCTTGAAAAACCGGTAAATGTCAAAGTAGGAGACGGTCGTATTCTTCATGCTACAAAAGTAGGATGTGTAAAAGCTTTATTTCAGGTGTATGATAAGCAAGTAAATATAGATATAAATAATGTATTTTATGTAAAAGATATGAAATCAAACTTAATTAGCTATTCTAAGGTGACACAGAAAAATAAGGTCGTTTCTTATCAAAACACGTTAAAAATATATAATCAAAATAGTCAATTAATAGCTATAGCAAATAAAAATAGAAATTTGTATGAAATAAAGTGTTTTATCAAGGAGAAAAACAGTGAATCTGTACATCCACAAATATCAGCTAATGTAATATGTAATGATAATAACTCTAAAATGTTAAACAAAGAAAAATGGCACCGTATGTTAGGACACATTAATTTTAATTATTTGAATATTTTATGCACTGAAAAATTACTGGAAGGGGCGCCAGAAAAATTAGAATCTGAATTTTTAAAGTGTACTACGTGCATACAAAACAAAATGAAAAATTTAGCTTTTGCGAATAATAGAAAAAAGGCGCAAGATATATTACATATAGTACACACAGACTTAAATGGACCACATAAAACAAAAGGATGTAAAGGTGAAGAATATTTTCTTTCGTTTATTGACGATTACAGCAAATTAGCACAAATTTATACAATTAAGACAAAAAGTCAAGTATATGATTGTTTTGTAGAATACGTAAATCTAGTAACCAATTTAACAGGCAAAAATATACGAGAACTAAGATGTGACAATGGCACAGAATATTTGAATTCAAAAGTTTACAATTTTATACGTGAAAAGGGAATTTATTTAAAACCATGTCCACCTTATGTACACGAACTTAATGGAACTGCTGAACGTTTTAACTCAACCATAATGAACAAAGCGAGATGTTTACTAATGGAAGCAAAGGTTGACCGAAAATATTGGCCTGAATGCGTGAGAGCAGCTGCATATCTACATAATCGATCATTAACAAATACAATTGAGAGGAAAACTCCTTATGAAATATTTTTTAAAGAAAAACCTTGCGTGAAGAATCTACGTTTGTACGGGAGTAAGGTATTTGTTCGTATTCCTGAAGTAAAAAGAACGTCAAAATGGGATAAGAAAGCTGAAATGGGCGTACTGTTGGGTTATACAGATGTTGGTTACCGTGTGCTCCTAAACGGCCAAGTTATAGTAGCGCGTCATGTAGATATAATTGAAGAAGATATCAAGTATATAACACTAAATAATATCGAGCCAGAGAACAGCACCAGCAATGAAGATACCAAGGATACAGAAGAAACGGAAGAACAAGAAGAAGAACCTGAAGAAGAAAAACATCTGAAACGCTCCACACGGCAGAGAAAAGTTCCTTCAAAATACGATGATTACATAGTGTATGTGAACTATTGTGATGCAACGGCACCTTTTTCTTTCGAAGAGGCGGTGAACAGTGCGGAATCTGTGAATTGGCGGAGTGCAATGGATAGTGAAATGAAGAAATTAGAAGAGAATGAAACTTGGGATTTAGTAACTCAACCGAAGAACAAAAATATATTAGATGTTAAGTGGGTATATAAACGTAAAATTGATAATACTTATAGAGCTAGGTTAGTTGTAAAAGGCTTTCAACAGCAAGAATTGGCTTTAGAAAATACTTATTCACCAGTGGCAAAAATGCAAAGTTTAAAATTATTATTGTCATATTGCTGTCAAAACAGTTTAATCATTAATCAAATGGATGTTGAGAGTGCATTTTTAAATAGTAAAATATTGTCTGAAGTATATGTTAATCAACCTCAAGGATATGAACAAGGTAACAACAAAGTTTATAAATTAAAAAAGTCTTTGTACGGTCTTAAAGAAAGTCCGCGTACATGGTACGATCACTTTAATAATTATATTAATCAGCTGGGATTTAAAAGAAACAATTACGATTTTTGTTTGTATGTTAAAAATGAGGGTAGTGAAATTATATACATTTTATTATTCGTTGACGATCTATTGATATGCGGTAAAAATAAATGTAAAATACAAGAAATTAAGGATAAATTGATCAGTCATTTTCATATAAAAGATTTAGGTAAAATAGAACGCTATTTAGGGATTAATGTTAAATATGACGACATAAAAATGACTTTAGACCAAGAACAATACATTGATTCACTAGCACAAAAATATAAGATTCGAAATTCAAAATTATATAATACTCCAATGGAAGAAAATTTAAATTTGGAACCATCGGATGTTACAGACGTTAATGTTGACTACAGAAATTTAATTGGTGCACTTTTATACATTGCTACAGCTACCAGACCAGACATCTTGTTTAGTGTAAACTATCTCAGTAGATTTCAGTCAAGCTATAATGAAACACATTTTAAATATGCTTTAAGAATATTAAAATATTTATACAAAACAAAACATTTGAAATTAATCTATACTAGAAATAAGACAGCTGAAGTAATAAACTGTTACGTTGATGCCGACTGGGCCGGTGACAAAAATGACCGTAAATCCACATCAGGACTTGTAATTAAGGTATTTGGAAATGTCGTGTATTGGAGATCACGCAAGCAAAATTCTGTAACAAAATCTAGCACACATGCAGAATATATTGCATTATCTGAAGCAGTTACCGAAATAATATTTATAAAAGGCATTTTAGAATCGTTTAATATTAAGTTTAACAAACCAATCAATATTTACGAGGATAATTCAAGTGCACTTATAATTGCCAAATGCGGAAATTTCTCTAAAAATTCAAAACATATTGAGGTACAGTATCACTATGTGAACGAAAATTATTTAAATAAAGTCGTAGATATTGTAAAAATTGATACACAAGATAATATTGCTGATATATTCACTAAATCATTAAGTAAGATAAAGTTTGTTAAGTTTAGAACATTGTTAGGTATTAATGAATAGTTTGTAGAGAAAATGTGTTATAAGCTATTGTAGCTAGCAAAATAAAAGTAAGGAGGTGTGTCAGAATTGTGAAAACAGTTACTTTTATTTTACTAGATTTTATGTTGTCAGTACTGATATAGAAGTTGTCCATGTTAAGATGTGTTGTCCGTTAGTGGTTTTGTTCGTAGTTTTGTTGTAACCATTTCAATACTTAATTATAGTCAGTTAAATAAATAAAAGTGTTTTATTAGAACTTCAACAAGTTTCTTCAGAATCTCGTCCAGTTGGTGAATTAGAATACAAGTATGTAAATGTTACACAAGTAAACATATATTATAACGCACACGTTAGGGCACAAATACTGTCGGGTATTTGCGCCTGAACACATGATTTGATTTTTTACAGTGTCTGTTTGAGTGTACACATGTGAGTAAATTCCAAGCTGACGGGATATACTAATCTCCAGTCTGAGTGCCTGTAAGGTATGCAATATGTATTGAATTTTTAGTAAAACATTGGTGTTTTCGATCAAATATTTCTCCCTTAATGGCGATTATATAATATACTATTTTACATCATTAGATTAAGCATTGTTAAATTTAGGTACCTACAGCGGGCATTTTCGAGTATTCAGTATGAAATATTTGTTATATGCTTCTAAAAAACAGATAACTTTAACCCTTTTTCTCGAAACAACCGAACTTATTTCATAAAATTGAAGTCTGTAGGTACCCTTATTCGTCTTTACAGAACACATGGTTTTTTATTTCAAGTCATAATTCGATAAAATAAGAGCGCAAGATTTGATTAACTGAGGTCGTGCAATTGTATAGCTACAGTAGCCCCTTAAGTTTTTTGCAAGTTGACAAGTGTAACTGGTATCATACTGGTATTACCTAACCTTGTAGATTGATTGTTTTATTTACTCTCTTTGTGTTATTATTTCCCGGACTATTTCTTAATATTATAAATTATTCACCGAATATTTTTGATTTATGTGTAAGTATGCATATTATAGCATTAATGATTGGGCTTATGTGATAATTATTCCAGGTAGTTTTTCCTAAAAAAAGTGAAGCCATCGTGTCGTGTAAAATCCTGCAAAAGCAATAGTTACAAAGATGACGGAGAAGTAACTTTTCATATGTAAGTTGCAAATTAATGCCATAGCTTAAAAATATTCTGAAATTGTGATAATACTTAGTGTTTCTATGTGAAATAATTTTTTGTAGATTGCCCAAACATTCTTGTGTGGGTTACTGTTACAGGGAGTAGCATAAATCCCAGCAAAAGTAAGCGTGCATATGTTTGTTCATTACAGTTCCTCGAAAAGGATTCTGATAGAGCGGGACAGATTGTGCGAATTAAAGAGGGAGTTATTCCAACATTGAATTCGGACAAAGAAAATCTAAAAAAGTATATTTTTATTTAGAATCACTTGATATTGCTGAAAACAAAGAGAAGAGATAAATGAATGATGTATAACATATATATTTCATTAAATTTTCTTCACTATTTCTTAGGTAAATTAATCTGCGCATCAAAGAAGCTACGATATATTTGCCAGTTCACTGAAAAATAAATTCGGAAAGTGATGGTCTTGACGGGAAACAAGATTCCACAAGAAAAAACTTCCTAACGACTTTTGTTTATTTACTATCAAGTCATGTTGCCTACAAGATTTTCTCTAGTTTATCCCATCATTTGTGTCACCCTTAGAAGAAACTCATGTTTCAAATTTAAGTAAAACCATAATATTGTCTTATAGCAAAATTACATTTCATAATTTAGCGAAGAAGTTTACAGAAAAAATATAAGGAAAATCAATAAGGAAGGAATTAAGTAAACTAATATTATTTAATCATCAATAAATTATACAACAACTACTGCAGTATATTATTTACTCCTGAAGACAGTATACGATGTTGGATTGTTATAACAAGTCGTGAAGATCTCATGAAACTTGTGTTAGATTTTGACTTTGAAAGAAATTTTTTCTTTTCTCTCTTATTAAACCTGACAACGAATGAAGTATATGTTACCAGTTAATTGCAAGTTTAGAAACTGTTTATAGGTCTAAGTTGTCCACAAATTTAATAAAAAAAACAATGCCATATAAAATACATAGGATAAAATCCAACATATGCTACTAATTATTACAAATTGCAAGTGCTATTAAAATTTATTGATATCCTTAACTTTATTTATTTGAATATCCGCCATGGTACCGACGTCATTGATGACGCCTGTATTCCAATATGGCGCATTTCAATTGATGGCAGTTTTGAGTTCAGTATCAGCAGTCTATCATGTCTATGATATAACTGCATATGTACTACCTAACCACGCTATTGGCTAGCAGTTAAAGCGAATATCGAGTAATAACCAATAGCTGAAATAGCTGGTTATTTAGCGGCTATACATAGGTAAAGAAGAATATCCAGTTTGAAACATACTTACAGACTCCCACTGTGTAATGCATGAGCTATGCTCCCACTACGTCCATGCACACACATAGGTATGTACAATACTAGCACAGTTAGCACAAGATACTTGGCACAAGTGTACATACAATACACGCCGATTATTTATTTGCTTATCGTTTGGAATTTACACCAGAGTTTATAACAGTTGTCAAGATTATATCTAACTGTGCGTACGCGTTGGCGTCTTGCTTGTACAGACAATGTCCGCGTATATGTTTACATTGGACGATCAAGCTAGAAATTACGCTCGGCAATTTTTAAATGAAATCGACGAAAATAGAAACGGTGCAATAGATAATATTAAATCGTGGTTAATGGAAAACAGAAATATAGGAGCCGAAACCAACGATGTAACGATTTTGGCGTTTCTTCGGGGATGTAAATTCAATTTAGAGAAAACAAAAGAGAAAATTAAAAACTACTACCAAATGAGAAGCGAGATGCCGGAGTGGTTTGCAAATAGAGATCCATTGTTGCCGGAAATACAAGAGCTAGCAAGAATCGGCGTGTTTATTCCGTTGCGAAAATTGCATGATAACCATCACGTTGTAATTATACGAACAGCTGCCCACGATCCTAAAAAACATAATCAGGATAATGTGTTTAAAACAGGAAAGATGATTTTAGATGTGCTCGCCTGCACTAATGAACGGCTACAAATATATGGCGTAATAGCGATTTTTGATATGCAAAATATTTCTCTAGCACATGCAAAACAGCTACCACCTAGCAGAATAAAGAAAGTGGTTCACGCTTGGCAAAATTATCATTGTAGACCCAAACAATTGGAATTCATAAATGCACCTATTTACATAAATGTGGTGTTAAATATTTTTAAAAGCTTTATGAGTGACAAATTAAAAGGAAGGGTACGCGTGCACTTCTCTGGAACGAAATCACTACACAAAATTATCCCTAAAAATATTTTACCTGAGGAATATGGCGGTGATGATGGTAATATTGATGACCATATACAGTTCTGGTGTGACAGACTTGTAGAACATCGGAATTGGTTTAAAGAAAACGAAATGTATAAAAGCAAATTATTGTAGACTTATTTTTATTATTATAAAATAAAATTTAAAATTTACAGAATCATTTATTTTGTAAAGCCTGTTTTAAACGTCCCGATTTATTGGCCAATTAATTGAACAATTTCTTTACCAAGAAATTGGTAAAACTATGCTGTTTTACATGAATACAATAAATTGCACAATTTTTAAACAATCGTGCTTACTCGGCTAATTTCGTTAATAATTAAACTTGAGAATTAGGAAATTTTCATACTTATAAAAATAGAATGGCTATTTTGCATTTTTGCAAACCTGTTGGCGGGTTAAACGGGGTTAGGTTGAATATATACATAGGCAGGTTCAGTTGTTGTAGATCAGTGCTGTTAAAACACGTACACTTTAGTTTAAAAACAATAAATTGATACTTTTCTTTTACTGCGTTGGTATTAAAACACCAAGTTAGGGAAAAATCGTCGGAAAATCGTGGCAAAAATAGAACATGTTCTATTCAATTCAATTTATTGTACGATTTTTTGACAATAAATTGCTCAAGTAATCGTACATTATTTGCTGTTTTACACGTTACAATAAAATCGAAGGTCAACTTGTTGGCCAATAAATCGGACCGTGTAAAACAGGCTTAAAATATATAATTTCGTAAGGTGACTATAATGTTAGATACAATTTATAGAAGAACAAGATATTGTTCATTTCTATTTGTATAGTTTTTTTAGTGAAATAAATTCCCAGTTCTCATAAGGGAAACCCAACAATTGAAATTGATGCAAAAATTTAGAGCTTATTAATTTTTAAACACCTTTCCATTTTATTTTTGCATTTTTTTTTCTTTTATCTCATAATAAAAAAGTTACTGGCTCGCTGCGCTCGGTCGTACTCAAAAGCTATATTCGTTTAGTAAAACTTTGCTTTTCGATAAACTTGTTATTTAATATATAGGTACTTTTATACATCCAAATAAACATTGAGTTTAGTGCCTTATTGGCCCTATGTAATTCTTACTGCAATAAATGAAAGGCTTCATTATTATTATACTTACATGTAGAGGCGGATCCAAATTTCGCACTCAAATCCCGAACTGCTCCTTCAAAACGTAAACAGATATACCTAGCCTTTTACTACTGATTGTGAGTAATCACTTTAAAACGTTCGGTGTAGAGAAATTTAATTAGCTTACTAAAGAGTTATGTTATATGTAGGTTGATCAAAATCCGAATATGTAAAATGTACAGGCTATTCCATTTAAAATTTGTTCTTATTTCCGGTAGAACCAGAAGTGATAAAAATTATAATAATAGGTTAAATAATCTAAAATTACTAATACTACATTTCAAATTTTATAAAAGAATATTTATAAATAAAAAAGTTATGGACAGAGGCCTGTGAGCTGAGACATCCGGTTCCATACTACATTTTGAAGAAGTATACATGGCAGAAATGAAAGAATTCTTAAAAATTCGTAGATGAAGTTGTAAATCGGCCGATTAGGAGATTACTTCCAAAATTGGTGTATCTCTGGTATAACTACCAATAAATCTAAGAATTGCCAATACCAGAACAGCAATTGAAGAGAACCTCGTCCGTACATATCCTTATGGAAACACATTAGATCCTCTTTGGGGTTTCAAACTAGAACTACGACTAAACCGCGCTTACAGAATATGACCCAAGATTTAAAAATTAGATATGTTTCGATTTTCCTTAATGTTATCAGTGCGATGCGTCTGCTAATAATGGGTCGTATTCACATCTTACATTTATTTTAACAATGTCGTGACTGCATTCTTAATTCAGCCTTTAATCGCTTCTTTAGACTTTAAAATTCTTCGCTAAAACTCGTAAAGTGCTTCTTTTTTATAATTTTTTCTGTTACTAATATTCTAAGTATAAAAGAGTTTAGATAATTAGATATTAGATGTAAATATTTAGCTACCAATATGTTTAATTATCGAAAGAACACGAACAATAGTATGTATATGTAATTTAAAATAAACAGAAACTTAAAAAACACTTAAAAAACGTGTAATAACACAAACTCTCAAAGCAGAACTTACAATAAATACTAAAAAAACAATAAAAATAAACTCTAATTACACCAGGTTATTAAAAGAAGTTTCTTGAAAGAATGTCCTCTGTGCTCGTATTAAAATTGGAATAATTTTGAAAACTATTTAAATAATAAGTATTTTAATTAGGTACTGTAAGGGTACGAAATAAAATAACAAATATCTTCAAGATATTTATTATATCAGGGTTTCATGGGTATGTTTATTATATATTATAATCACAATGTCCGGAATTAGGTCTACTGAAAAAAAAATAGTAGTATTTAATACAAATCAAAAGGGAAGAAAGGACAAATAAAATTCCTAAAAAAAAAAACCGACAACAATTTAGCGATCCTTCAAGACAAACTCTTCGGCTCCTCCAATATACACTGACAATAATTTATCGAGCCTTAAAAACAAAAATTTCGGAACTCCCTCAAAATATTTTCTCCATTGCTCCTTCCTCAACTTACATTTACAACACTTCCAAAATCGTTTTTTCTGTAAAATTAACCAGAAGCAAATTCCATAAATAAAACCTTATCTTTTTGTCACTTAATTTTTTAAATTGACGACCGTCTTTCGTTTTTATCATTTAAACAAAGACTCGGCCAAGTAGTTTAAAATTTTAAATAATGCCATATCTTACTGTTGTTTTTACAAAATTGATAATTTAGACAGATATATTTAGACCATATAGACCTTTCACTAATAGACTACTCGTTCATAGTGAAGCTATATCCTGTGAAACAGAAATATATATCTATCCTTTTCTTGTGTATTTTTGTGTATAAATCTATTCTTTTCACGTACTACTGTCACTTTACATGTGCTGTCACCACTGTCACAAAATGTGCGTTTTTACACGAAAACATACATAACATGTATACATTTTTAATAATACTTGCATTTAAAACCAAACTAATTCACTACATTATTATGGTATTAATATTTTAAAGTTGTATTGTTCGCTTGTGCAATAAAATTGTTTAAAAATGTGGTTGTTTTTATTTTCCCCCTCAAGAGTGTTCTAATTTTAAACGTGTGGGAACAAAACAAAATTACTGTTCACGTTAAATGCAGATATCAGAAACCTTGTTATTTCTTATTGTTAGAGATACTAACAAAATGAAAAAAATCCACAGGTGATAACAAATTTATTTATTCAAACAAGTCTTAATGATCATTAATCTGTTTCTTAATACTTTACTTCTGACGTAATCAAATATTTTGGTTTTATATGAAATAACTAACACAAAAAATAACTATTGTTGAGCAGAGATTAGTAAATGATAGCAAGTTTCGTCAAAACGATCTCGTTCGGGTGGAGTCTGTTAACACAGTGAGGATACAAGTCAAGAAAAACCGCTAAAACAAATTTAACGGTTACATGAAAAACCCCCTATAATAATAGCGCTAAACAATCCGCGCTGAAAAATTCGCGCTAATTTTTACGATTCTGAGCATTAACTGTTACAACCACTAACAAGGTAAAAACGTTCAAAACTTATAACATTGACAAATTGATTTAATCCAACAATTTATTAAAGTTTTTTTATTATTCTTTTATTTACAGAATATGTAACTTTTAAATCTAGTATGTATTTCGTGCCTATTTCATCTGCGTTGGTAACTTTTGGCTCTGCTTTTAGTAACTTTCACCAGTACCACAAGTAATAAACGTCGAATGTAACCATAGAGTAACCGGAATATAACCTGAAAATAGCACTTTTCACATACCGTTTGTAGTACTTTCTTTTCATTTCCTCACATAATGAATGCCCATTTTGAACTCTGGGAGAGATGTTTTATCCGATAGGATACCTATAAATCGCCAAATCGCCAGACATCAACCAGGAAGTATAGCCAATTCGTAATATTAGTAATCATTATTGCAGCTTTTACTTCTACTTCTAAAATGTATAATTGACTTACATCTAAGATGCCTAATTCCATAACTCTGTCCCCATCGATAGCTTTATGGCCTACAATCCCCAACAGTCTTTCTTCAGCTTTATTTAATGGACCGTAAAATTCTCAGCGCTGCATAAAATATCAGCATAACGTTATTCCACTTACTTCCGTCACTGTCATGTCACTGTGCTTCCGTGCTTTTACGCCCTTTGCCCTTTCTCCACAGCCTTTCTCCGATCGTGATCGTGTGATTCCAATAACGTGTTGGTTTTTATAACACGTTACCGTGATCACAGTTAACTAATAGTAACACGTTATTTTTAACGGCACCTACGATGGGATTTCGACCACACCACGAATGGGAATGAGTATTGGTATTATGGGTATTATGGTAGATGATCTGTACAGTGACCTTCACACATAAAGATGTCTACTTTAAGAAAATTTGTATAGTTTATGTGAATTCTCGAAGATTAATTTATAAATACATTGGATGCATCTGTTATTTTAGTTACACGGATATAGAATTTAATGTGAGTCAAATATTTATTTATTCCTGTTACAGTTTTCAAATAAGAGAAATCACAACTGGTAATTCACGCCCATTTTCTGTTTACAGATAGTTTCCTCAGTAATTTTTCTTTTCAATGGAGGATATATTTCACTGGTGCAGAGAAGGAAATGCCCTTCAAGTAAGGGTATGGCTTGATGATACTGAACATGATATGAATCAGGGGTGAGAACACAATTAAATTGTGTTAAATATAAATATACACTGTTTGTCAAACACACCTTTCTCAAAGAAAACTTATTGCTTTAGTGACGATCATGGATTTAGTCCTTTACATTGGGCATCAAAAAGAGGAAATGTTAAAATTATCGAAATGTTGCTAAGTAGAGGTGCCCGTGTAAATGCAACAAACAGAGGTGATGATACACCATTGCATTTGGCCGCAGCTCATGGACATCGTGAAATTGTGCATATGGTAGGTAATTTTAAGACATGAATAAATTAATAATCATAGTAAAATTGCAAATAACTATATTAATAAGTAAATTTGATATTCTGTTGTATCAAACATGTAGGTATATGGGCCACGAGCCCAGCCATTTTTTTCCTTACCTCTGGCGTAAATTAATGAAAGTTCACGTTTCAATTTTACACTGTCCAACATAGGATAGGATTTCACAGTTTCATCAAAATGTTTTTGTAGAAATAAATGACTATAAGTTTTAAAATTTTGAGAATCAAATAGAAATTTACACTTAAGTGATCCCTAAAATCAAATCAGTCATTAAATAAATAGTAGGCCTAAAATAGTGTCACATACTTCCTTTGCAATTACAGCTCCGTTATCTCCAGCTGTCGTTTTTTTGTCTTTTCCTTGCAGGTTCTTCATTATTGCGTTCTTGATTGTCATTGTCAGTAGAATTTCAATCCCGCGCATTTGAATCTGATTAACTAATATTTCAACATGTGGCATGATGAAATGAAATATTTTTAACCAGTAGAGAAATTCCAGGCAATGCAAATGTTCCAATAAATCTCTTGCTTCACTAATAGTAACTGAATCCATCCCATCTTCGTAAATAATTTTGTCTAAACATTCTTTCAAACAATCCTGGTGTTCAAATAATGTGTTCACAGTTTGACTTTTGAAAATCCAGCGTGTAGGAGCAGCGCGTGGTAATCTACGTTTGGCTATTTCATCAAGAATTACCGTTTGTTTTAGCGACCGAGAAAAAAAGCTTGAAAATGACTGCAAACTCGCAAAGAAATTTTTTACATTTTTATCGCACTGTGCCGCTCGTTCAATAATTAAAATAAATTGATGTGCGTAACAGTAAATATAATGTGCATGTGGAAATGTTCTTCTGATAATAGCTTGGACACCATTTGTCTTACCACTCATCACGGACGCCCCATCGTAACTTTGAGCGATTAGTTTATTGTTATAAGATCCAGAAGGAGAATTTATATTAGTTTGTGATTCATTCAGCGATGTTTTTGCTGATACATTAGCATTATGTCCACCCGGTTTAAAAAAGGACCAAAAGCGTTCAAAAAGTTGTCCATTAAACACGTATCGAATAATAACAACCATTTGCTGATTGTTAGAGGTGTCTGTAGTTTCATCGACCACCAAAGCAATGAAATTTGCAGATTTAATTTCTTTTAATATTTCCTGCTTGTAAATTTGCAACATTGTGAACCTTTGATATGTATTGCAAGCGCAGCGTCTAATTCAGCTGTAAAGTTGATTAAGTCTACATAAATACCTGGATTTTCCGACATCAATGTCTCATCATGGCCTCGTAACGCCAATTCAAAAGCAAACAAACTTCACTGGACGCACGTTCCAATAGCAAAGCTATCATCATCAGTAGTAAAACCGAACTAAATAACTAGACTAAAGCTATCGTAATGTATCCCTAAAAAATACGGCCAGTGATCACGACCATTACTCCGTCTAATGTATTTCTCCTAACTTGATTTAATATACAATAAAGACTACAATTTAAGCGCTCTAAATGAAATGAATTCATTTAAATATGTTTGTTTTCATATATTTCCATACCTTCACAACAATTTTGTTGTATATTGCCGTTTACATTGTCAACTTTTAATATCGTTAGGTAAGGGAAAAACGTAAACCAGCGCGTTTTTCACTAACCTCCTTTTAGGGGATTTGGTATCGTGTATAACTAATTACAAGACGGAGGACATTGTCCCTAATCTACCTTACACACTCGAAAGAAAAATTAAAGTTAACTCACGCTTTTTTTCAGCTGCTTCGCCAGAAAGCTGATGTGAACTTTACTAATGAACATGGAAATGCTCCATTACATTATGCATGTTTTTGGGGCTATAACGATATAGCTGAAGATCTGGTAAACCATGGCGCAATTGTTAGCATTGCCAATAAATTCGGTGATACCCCGCTGGATAAAGCAAAGGGAAACCTTGCCAAGGTCCTCCATGATATAGCAGTAGAAGCTGGACAAGATCTGAAAAAAATAAAATTCAAAGATCAAAGTTGGTTAGGATTAAAAACAAGGTCTAGAGACGCGACATTATCACGGTTTAAAGGTATTAATATTAAAGATTTGCGGCTCCTAGAGAAAATTGCCTCAAAACCGAGTGGCGATTCATATAAAGCTATCTGGCAGAAGAATAACGTGGTAGCAAAAATTTTAAACATACGTAATTGTACGAATAGAATCTCGCGGGACTTCAATGAAGAATTTCCAAAACTGAGAATTTTTTCCCACCCCAACATTTTACCAGTTATCGGATGTTGCAATTCGCCTCCGCAATTGATAGTTATTAATCAGTACATGCAAATAGGATCATTGTTCAGAGTACTACACGAAAGTAGCAATGTCGTTGTTGATAATGCACAAGCTCTTAAGTTTGCATTGGACATTGCGCGTGGTATGGCATTTCTTCATAGTTTGGAAAGAATTATACCAGAGTATTATTTGAATAGTCGTCACGTTATGATAGATGAGGATTTAACGGCTCGTATTAATATGGCAGACGCCAAGTTTTCTTTCCAAGAGAAGGGGAGGGTTTATTATCCAGCGTGGATGTCACCAGAAGCATTGCAAAAGAAGATAAGTGACCGAAATTGGGAAGCTTCTGATATGTGGAGCTTTGCTATATTACTTTGGGAATTAGCCACACGAGAATTGCCGTTTTACGATCAGTCACCGATGGAAACAGGTATGAAAATAGCATTGGAAGGACTAAGAATTACTATCAAGCCTGGCATTTCTCCGCATTTATCCAAGTTGATAAAGATATGTATGAACGAAGATCCTGGAAAGAGACCGACTTTCGACATGGTAATACCGATATTGGATAAGATGCAACGTTAATGTGTTCCAAATAGCTTTAAGATTCCTAATTTGTGTATTTAAGTATTTATTAATTTTTGAGTGCCTTTAATGTTGCCTTGTAATACAACTTAATCTTTTACCTTTTTGAAGAAAAAAGAGTTTGAAAAATAGTATTTTTAAATGAAACTTTATACTTAACAAAAACATTTACTAGGTGCTAATATTTTTATTAACGGTACTGTATAGATTTGTGAAATATATTTTATATAAACTAGTTTTTAATTGTTTTTAGTAGACTTACAAAGCTATGCTAATTACATTTGGTCACTATGTTATACTGAGGTCGCCATTAGTGTCGGCCCAAAAGCTACCCAAACTAGAAAAGTGAGATTTTTTTGTACATATATAGTACATCATTACGCATTTTGTAAAAATATTTATAAATACACAGTGTTGCAAATTCCTAGAGTGACTATCAACTTTTTGTAACAGATATCCACTATTACCATCAAAAATGTTAGCAGCGGAATATCCTACCCGTAGGACGCCGAATAGTAAGCGAACAGTATAGTCATCGTATAATAAGACACGTATGGCCAAATCGGGGAACAAAAATGAATCTTGGTACGCACACGCAATGACGTCACAATCCTTTTCATAAATCTTCATCGCCCATCCTTGTTTTTAATGTAGGGCTAGAGCACATCCTAGGGTTTTAAGTTTTAACACCGTTTTACGATTTCTGCGTGTTTAGTGTTGGCTACATGGCTAGGATTTCTCACACAAGCATGTAATGTTACCAACATAAAATAAGGTAACTAAAGTGGAAGTCCCTAATAATTTGAAACCAAGCATTCTACTGATTCTACCAAGTGTCAGTGGATTTTTAGGTTAAACGATGGTTATGTGATTATTCAATAGGTATACGGTCAACACGGCAGCAGTTGACATTTGTTGTTTCCTGCTGAATAATAATTATTATAGTAAGAAAATGAATAGAATCGTATTTAGTGTTTGTACTAACATATTTTTGCTCATACGCAACCAAACACTCAGCAGCAAGCATAATAAATATGTCTTTGGAGCTAAACAATGGAACTAACAGTCTAAAAGAATATTTCAACTTTATATCCATAGATGAAGCAAATCTTACAACTTCTAATAATTATTGCATTTAGAAATTTAGTAAAGTTGAATTTAAGTAATATTTCTTACAGGAAGATGTATCGATTTAATATTGTCAAAATATTTTAACTTTAGTGGCTATTAAAAAAGCTGTGAGGTGCTGTACAAAAAGTTTTGATAGTATTTTAACAAAACACTAATTTGATGACTCTTGAATACAAACATTAAAAAATAAAATAAATATGTTCTTAAAGTCTTATTTGTAATTAAGAATCAATAAAACATATGTACAAGATTTTAAAAAACAATATAAATATCTTACAAAACCTAGAATAAGGTGTACACTTAGGGTGTAATTTACTTCTTTTCAATCTTCTTGCATCCAATTTTTGAACTCAATTTCAGTAAACTCCAATTCTTCAGTTTCTACGGTTGTTCCATGATGTTCTCCTAAATGTTGTATCAGCTTCTCATAAGTTTTAAATGGGTTACTGTCCTTCATGCATAAAGGGCAGTGAATATTGCTTCTATTATTAACAATACTAATTGCATTTTTGGAGTCTGTATGATTTTTTTTATAATGTCTGTCTCTAGATGTTGTATGAGCAAATATTTTACTACACACACTACATGCTATTTATCTAATTTTTATTATGTGTTGTTATAGCAGCAATGTCAAAAAAGAACTTAATTAAACACTAATTGTAACACTTCGCAATTGCGGTAAACACCAATACTAAAATTTAACCTCACTAAACAAACCACAAACTAGTGACGTTCCGATATTTTTGATATTTTTTAATATCGATATATTTGTTTCGATATATTCGATATTTTTATCGATATCGTGGTTTCGATAATATCGAGATATCGAAAGGAACTTTCAAGTATCGAATCTCGACTAGTGTTGACAGTGACTGATACTTTGTCGCTGTTTATTTCTTGTTACAAATGTAGTTACAGTTTGTATTGAGTGTGCAAAAAATAAAATTCATAAAACACTTGTTTGTCGGTATGATTTATGCGTGGTTGTTATACACAACCTTAAATTATCCGAAATCCGCAGCTGCCACGTTTTTTTAGGACAGGTAAAGCGAATTTCGTAGAAGTATGCATCCACCTTAATACCAAACACTTTTCTGAATTTATTTGCAGGTGTTAGTTTTAATGATTGCAGATAGATGGCGGCATATTTTCACGATTTGATTCATATGGATTTTATTAATGACGTAACGGACAAGATCTAAAAATCCAATAGTATATACATAAAAGTGTATGACAGTTGTATGATTTGAAACTCTATTTTTGCGAAGACTTTTGCTAATTTGCCGATAGAATTTAAAAATTCTGTCTTAATTCGAACACAAAATTGAAATCGTTTTGGCATATAAATAAACTACACATAAAATACATTAATATTGAAAAGTAGAATGAAAATGTGTATAATGATACTAAACCTAAACATGTACAGGTTTCTACCTTACCGCTTGTGCGTTTTCGCCACAACGAATGATATTCTCAGTATCGATATTTTCTTTCGATAATATCGGAGTATCGATAACGTGCTTTCGATACTGATTCGATACCAAATATCGTATCGAAAGGAGTATCGGAGCATCACTACCACAAACATTTGAGATGATTAGGGATTTCTATTCTAGTACTAGTTACTAACTTCGTTTTAAGTTGGTGACGCTGCAAGCTTGTGCAAAGTATAGGTAGACCAAGTAGCGTCACTAACGTTTTTATACATGGGTTTTTACGGAGAGTTTTCGGTGACCTTCTACCATTTTGTTTTATCCATTGCGCGAAATTTAAAAATGTATATGTAAGTAATATGTCTAAAAACAAATTAAAACGTGTTTTTTTAGCATTAAAACAAATTCGTTATTTAAATGTTAAACATGTCGATCAGGTAAATTAAACAACTATTTACAAATGTAAAAGATTTATTAATTTTCTATTTTGTCGTGGCTTTGTTTTCAACAATCTATTGTAAAATTTTAACGAATAAAATATGTTCGTTCTAACAAATAATTTTATTAAATATTCCACTGGGAAAAGGCCGATTGATGTTTTTCATGAGCCTAACTAATTCAAGTTTAACATTTTTTTTTTGCAAATACGTGTTGGAAAATACGAATCCATTTCATTAATAAAGCGATAAAAGCTGCTGTCAGGCAACTGTAAATTACCAAATAAATTATCATCATCCTGGTAATGGGCTCTATAGAATGCATTAATTTTGGAACTGCTATCAAAATGATATCCTTATACGTTTGAAAATTCAGTGTATTTCACACAAGAATGTTTTTCCAGACATTTTTTAATTAAATATCCTCCGATATAAGTAAAAGCATTTTCTTCAGATATGTCTGTGTCTATAATCAACTAGAATGTCGTAAAATTTATTAATTTTATTTGACTGTATCGGGGTCGGGTTTAGACAGTTTCTCCTTATTGTCGCACAGTTCCGAAGAAATTTTCCAGACAATCTTGATTTATTCTTCTGGTGTATATATATTCCATTCCTTCTTGACTTAATTCTTCATACAGTAAACGTAGAGAAGATATTCTTTCAAGCGACCACAATTTCCCATCTCTAAAATGTCTCTCCGGTCAGTAAGCAATGCCCAGAATGACATCCTAGAAGATATGTATATTATTTACCATGTACAGATTGTATGTTACAACGGTAACCTCGTAACATCTTTTGGAATGTTCTGTTATAGGATTTTATTTGTTTAGGTTGAGTAACTTCTTGTTGCTTCCTTTTATTATTTTATTTTATAATAACCATATAATTACACATTATAACACAACCTTCTTAGCCTTCTCACAACTACTGCTTACTACTATTGCATACATGTATATTGTGTTGCATACCCTGCAAATGTGTATTTCAATTATACATAACATGGAAATCCAAAGAAATGAAGCCCCGAGGAATCTATATTATTGCTCCTACAATTTCTCACTGCACAGTGATGTGGTACTTTCCTTTAAACTTGGACAACAGTTCAAACTTATTCCAAAATCATAATAAATACAAAACACAAATGTTTGTTTACAATGACTATTCACACGTGACATAAATCATATGGGATAAAACAAAATGGCCGCGCAATTTTCTTTTAATATTATATAATATAATTCTGTGATTATTTGATTTTTAGACGTTGGTGTTTGGTTATATTTGGGATTTTGTTTTCAGTTTATTTTAATTTTTATCAATATTTTGTATATTAATTATCAGTATTTAGAAGTATCTAACGTTTATGCTGTTATTGTATACATTACTGTAAGTATTCTAACAAAATTAATTGTGCTTCATAAATACACTACATAAATTTTAGTGATAATTTTTATTGACATTCGACATTCCAACAGTGTCGCAGTCGGTAACGACTTTTGTCTCCTGTATTGATTAGGATTAGTATAATGAAATTAAAAGAAATTAAGAAGTAAAAATGTTAACGTTTTTTTTTTGTCTATCGACTGATGCTTTTCTTTCAACGATTTTTTTTATGAATAAAAGAGATTTTTTATGAAGAGAAACGAAAGACATCACTCGAACCGGAATTTTTTATAGATCATTTCACAATTTCAAACTTTGCACGTTTCCTTATAGATGGGGCACCTTTATTTGCAAATTGGGTTGCCTAGCACAATAAAGAAATTCGATCTACAATTTTCTTGGTAACACATTAGAGCGTACACATAACGCCATACAGTAAATGCAAAAATATTTTATACAACATTGAAAGTAGTTTACATTGTTTACGCTTCCATTAGCGGGTAATTTTTTTTTTTTAAAGCTTAGGAAATAGTTTTTGAAATTTACAGCAGCTAACGCAAAGTAATAGAAATAAATGTGTAAAATGCGTCTCCACCAAAATATATTTACGATAACAAATGAGACTATAGGATAGACCTGATAAGTAAATAATCATCTAATGAGATTGTGCTGTAATGGATCCTACTTCTTCACGATTGATTTAGCGGATTATAAAAAACAAACGCACATATTCGTTTAATATTTATTGAAGTCACAACATTGACAAAAAGACATGGTGTTTAACTCAAAGACAACTAAGATGAATCACGTTGTGCAACAATGACACACCAAGTACCCTTCCTGCAAGTACCTAAGATCGGGAATGCTTACCTCGTAATCGGATACTTGACCGATAGTTCCTTTCATGTTACATGACTAAAATCGATAAAAGAGAAGGCTGCGATCGTGCAATTTGTATGAAATGGATGTTAAAACGGCAATTTGGCGGTAAGCACGCATTTTGCAGTGAAGCATAAATTTCTGAGAGATCGAGGTATCTACGTCGAATTTATGTAAAGTGGTATTTTAGTTAAATGAAAAAATAGCAAAAGTAATGTACGTAATGCTATAAAACTTTAAACTAAATAGTGAATTACAAGTCTAAGAGTATATTACTACTACATTTATATTAAAACTCAAAAAATGCCATTAACTTTTGATATAGATATAGAATATTGATTCTGTGAATAGAGATGAACTGCATCGTATGAAATAAAAGTTGAAAATAATATAGTACAGCGCATGTTGCCCACATACACGCAAGACAATGCTGATGCTTCTTTATTCAATATTTGTATGTTGACACTGCATTTGTCGTTTCGAAAATCTTTGGATTAATTCTGGCAGCATACAACCCATGTAAAATTTTTTCAATTTTGGCACCATTTGTTGTTTCTAAAAGTCTTTATTTCGCTTTACAGTTAGCACAAACAGCGGTTGCTGCTCGTCGACGAAAACGCAGAAATAGCACGTATCCCTGCCTATGTATGTGTATGTGTGATATTAGGGTGATAGTACACTGCGACCTAAAAGATCTATTGTGTCCCCTCTACTCGCTGTATTTACAGCTGGCCGTCCAGTCTGATTCCTTTTAAGAAGTGCAGAATGTCCGAAGGCCCCAGATTAGGTAACTCTCCCTCTTCGATTTCACATGCTCCCAGGTGCAGCGCCCTTGAGTTGCACAGTGCAACACAGTTTGTGAGTAGATGAATGGACGTTTCGTCCTGTTCCCCACAAAATCTACATTCGGCTTCCTTCGCTATTCCAAGCCTGCTTAGATGTCCGTTCAGTTTACAATGGCCTGTAAGGATCCCTGTCAATATCCGAATATTATTTTTGCTCAGGTTGATGCATTCTGCAGATCTCTTCTGGTTATATGCCTATGGTCCACATGTACAGCAAACATTACTCAATGAAGCCGAGTATTGATCTGAATATAAAAGAATTTTAACATCATTACAGGTATCCTTTTATTTTGCGT